>CM053787.1:762360182-763560182 GCA_028749045.1 Cupressus sempervirens
TTGGTGCTAGATGGTCCATTGATTGGCCTTAAAAACTGACCCAAACCTCTAACCAGGCTCTGAAATCAAACATACTGATTCTCTATTCTGCACTCTTTTACCCTGTCAGATCTCATCTTATGACAAATTCCCAATCAAAAGATATTCACTGTCAAAGTTGCCTTCTCAGAATCAACTGCATGAAAACATGTCAGAAAACAATAAATTGGGTTTGGAATTGGTCTTGAAAATTGGGCAAATGAACACATGGGGAAATGAAAACTAGGGCATTGAATCTCTATCATGAGGACAATATGTATCTTTGATTTGGGCTCATGACGAATCACAGGGTGCGAATGGCGATCAGTCAAAGTAGGTTACTCAAAATTAGCAGACTAGAAATACTGGCATAAAATCATTTTTTGTGAATGGAAAAGGCTTGGAAAAGTGTGTAGACAGATTCATCATGATTCACAAACTGACACACTTAGATTATTTTGGGAGTACAACACAGGGGTATATTCAATTTGATCTCACCAATCATGGATTAGGAGTTATAACATCACGAACAAGGGTTCTGACAAATCTGCAAATACTGACACCAGTAAAAAGTTGCAAATTGTGTTTGGAATCGCGTTCAAAAACATATCAAACGGATTCATCAAGACTTAAGAATTGAAGAATAGGAAGTCTCTGACGTCTAAAATACAACACAAAAGGAAATTTAGCATTACAGTCAACTGGGTCAAAGTTATTACAGGTCAGAAGGGCTTCCCAAAATTCAAAATTAATTGCAAAAGTATGAAAACAATAACTGACCAACTTTGAGGGATTCAAAACCTAGTCAAATGAACTCAAAATGACTCAAAATTTGAAACATAGGATCTTGGGTATGGACACTAGACACTTTCAAAGAAAAAAGTCACAAAACCTTTCTGGGTGTGAGATATTCAATGGCAAACACAACCTCCTGTCGTTGTTTGACACTCGGGGTAAAATACTGATTTAACAATTTCTCGAAACAAGACTTCACAGAATAGCTCGAAATGACAATTTAATCTTCATGGAACATGTAGACAGGCTAAATGAAAGGTGTTAGAAACATTAAACACCTTTTAGGCCTCAAACTGACAGCTAGGTACAATCTCATTTAAAAGCATTTATAGGGCTCAAATTTCTCAACAAGGCTCAAAAATTGACCATGCAATTTTTAGCGCCAACAAAACAAAAGAAACATACTAATAAAAGTTCCTTCCAGTAGAGAAAAGGATGCCACGAGGTCTGTCAAGAGAAAGAGGGAAAGTTTGGAAGATAACAAGGATAAACAAGGGGAGGGAAGTGAGAAGATGGAAGTGAACCCTATGGACAAGCCAAAGCAAGATCCCAACTAGGGTTATGAAGAGGTTGGCACTTCCACCTATAGGTGCTCGATCACTGGGAAGGAACGGAGGGTGGTTTGGAGAAACTTTGACAACTCCAAGGCTAATTTTGGGATCAAAAGAGAGATTATATGCACACAGGTTAGAGAGAATGAAGAAGGCAGGATCCAACTAGAAGAACTTATTGATCTTGCATTGGTCATCCTCAATGACATTGCTAGGGAAAGTCTAGAGATGGATGTCCTAAATAATGCTAAGAATAGTGTCATGGATAGCTACAAGACCACTAAATGGCTCTACCATGAAATCCTTGAGCTCAAACATAGACTTAGTGTGTTGGAAAGGGATACCTATAGCCTTAGGAATAGGGTTAATGAAGATGAGCTTAGCATGGAGAAGAAAATGGACACTCTCAATACTCGTTCCCTTGAGATTGTAAATACCTTGCAAGGCATTGCCAGTTAAAATGTTAACATTCTCAAGCAAAATGAGAGCATCAAAAGTTTTATCCACTTTGGGAATGATCTAAATATTGACAAGGAACAGGAATAGGACATCATCCCAAAAGACAAGCCTCTAGATGAATTTGTGAGGAAAAGAACTAGGTCTAGCACCAGGAAGAAAGATACACTAGCCCCTAAGCAGGAGCCTTTAGAGAGAAAGGAGAAGGCAGGAAAGCTATCTGAGCTTGAAATCAATGTTGTTGAGATGCTCAAAGACATCATCTAATGTATCATGGCCTTTGGCGGCCTGTCCTAGTTTTTTGGTGCTTCTCCCTAGATTTTTCATGTTTATTATTTTAGGGAGTTGATTTTTTTCTTTCAAGCACTTAGTTGACTTTTTTGTTTAAACTATTGACTATATTAACTATATATGGGGTTTCAAGGCCCTTTTAAATCATGTTTTCCTTAATTAAAAATATAAAATGGGTTAAGTATTTTTAGAGTTTTACATTTGTGATAAAGCCTAAAAGTAGATTGTCTAACTAAGTTGTTGAAGCATTAAGTAGAAGAATATATTTGATGACTAAAATGAGAGTTTAAGTTCTTGGTTTTAGGATATATAAAGAATTTGCATGAAGCTAACCCTAATTTTTCTAAGCCCTGGAGAATGTGTAGAGCACTGAATGTAGTAATACCTATTTTAGTTAAACTAAGTAAGTGGGAAGACTATTTCATTCAAGTAGGTATGTTTTTCAAAGAAATTTAGTTATGTATACCAAGGTAATCAATGAGAACTAATCTAATAAAAAAGAAGCATAGTAGTGGTTTAGCTAGACATTTTGGTATTAATGAACCATTGAAATTTCTCAAGGAAAGATACATTGGGCCTCAATTGTATAAGGATGTTCAAAAATTTGTGAATGATTATGGATTTTTTCAAGTTTCAAAGGGAGTGAATCAAAATACTAGATTGTATACACTGATTTATATTCCTGAGAAATCTTGGAGTGATATCAACATGGATTTTATTCTTGGCTTACCAAGGACTACAAGAGGTAATGATTCCATATTTGTTATTATGGATAGATATTCAAAAAGGGCACATTTAATACCATGCAAAAAAACATCATATGCAGTGCATGTAGTAGATATTTTCTTTGAGGAGATTGTTAGATTTCATGGATTACCAAGGAGCATCATCTCTGATTGAGATGATAAGTTTTTTGGTTATTTCTAAAGACTTTATGGAAGAAGTTGGACACTAAGTTGGATTAGAGTTCTACTTTCATCTATAGAATGATGAAAAAATAGAGGTCATAAATAGGATTTGGGTATTCTATTGAGATGCTTAGTTGGAGATGCACTAAGTAATTGGGATTCATAATTGGCACAAGAAAATTTTGCATCTAATAATTTAGTGAATAGAAGTATTGGTAAGATGCCTTTTAGATTGTTATTGGTATGCAACCTAGAGGTATATTGGATTTGAGGAATGTATCTGGAGAAGAAAAGAGAAGTTTTGAAGGGGAGAATTTTATTGAATTATGAAGATGTTGCATGAGGATGTGAAATAGAAGTTGTAGAAAAGTAATCAGAAATATAAGCACAATGTAGATAGATGAATGAGACATAATATTTTTGAAGTTGGTGATGGAGTAATGGTTCATTTGAAGAAAGTTAGCTTTCCTATTGGAACATACAGTAAGTTGAAACAAAATAATTTTGGTCCATGCAAACTATTGAAGAGGTTTGATAGTTGAAATGCTTATAAAGTGAAGTTACTTGAAGACATGGACATATCACTTATATTCAACATTATAGATTTTCATGAGTACCATGAGCCTAGTGAAGAACTCACAATACTAATTTATTATCCTAAGAATTAGATAGAAGAAGTTAAATAGAATCTAGAACAAAGAGTAGGTAGAAGGACTAGAGAATATGACTACATGGAATACCTAATAAAATGGAAGAACATGCCAATTGAAGATGCTACATGGATTTCTTAGCTTAATTAGGATTTAGCTCAAGTTGAACCACCAACATGATTCAAAGAATAATTTATTTCCAACCCAGGTGTCTAATGCAAGAGTATCTTGGGTTTCTTTGCAATCATGTATCTTGGTAGCTTGGCATTATGCTCGATTACCTTTATGTTTAGTCTTCTTGGTAACTACTTGACATACTCAATAGATTTTTTATTCACAAATTTTTCTGGTTTGCATTTTCACCAAGGTGTTCAATTGTCATTATTACTGAGTTAGCTCGACATCTTCTATTTGTGGTTATTGTTGCTCAGTTTCTTGTTTAATCAAGTACTTCTATGTTAGCTTTTCTTCCTAGGTAAGTTGTGCATGTAATTTAGGTCATCATTAAATAAATGTATCTATCATTAGGAATAATGTGGACCTATTTTGTGTTATTTTTTTCTCCTATGTTGGATCTAGAAGGTTCTTTGATCCATTTCATCTAGTATAAATACAAAGTCATGTTGTAGCTTCAAGGTAGTTCTATGAAGATAGAAGAGTCACTATTAGAATCTAAATATTGTGAATCTTTCTTGTGTGAAAAAAATTCTATAATTGTTCATCTCTTGTAATGATTATGTTGTTACAAAAGCTTGCACCTTGTCCAAAATTTTTACCTAAGGACAACATTGTGAAACATGGAAACAACCTCCAAGCTATGGGACTTGAACTATGAGGTTGAGTCTCTAGAGAAGGTTGGCTTCCTCTACTATTAGGATGCACTTAAACTATTATTGAAGAGAAAAGGGAGAAGGAATACATGAAATAAACTATATAATCTATTCTAAAGAGGCGGTGCACTAAAATAAGGTGTTCAGGCCAATCTCTACCTATACATGCACAGTACAATTATCATGAAAATACAAATATATATGGATTCAAACTTGCTAAAATCTATTAGCTACATATAGATTAGGTAATAAAATGAGTGACACAAGGAAAAGGATTCACTTCTTATCATTCATAAGCCAAAAGAGATATAGAGATGTAGATTATAGATATCCATAGTACATCAAAGAGAGCCAGGAAAAGCTTACACAGTACATCAATGGTTGAAGGAGATAAGACAAGATGTCATATAATTCAAATTAAAAGAGAGAATTTATAGTAGCATTCCAAGGAAATACCAAAGAAAAAAGTAAGAACTAACCCTAAGAAAGAGTACAACATTTTCTTTTATAGTGTAAGCATAACTCAAATAGCTTCCACCCTAAGATATAATTCAACCACTCCAATCAACTTTAAAAAGAATAATTACTGCAAAATTGGAAAATATCTAATCACAATGCAAATCCAAACATGAGAAGATCACTTATCCACCAAAATATCTCTGAGAGGACAAGAATGGCAGCCATTAACCTTCTAACTAAGTACATGGATCAATCAATGGTGATGGAGTATTCTATTGCATTTATTAGGCATGGGGAATAATGAAAGTGGCTGCAGGAGATCAAAAAGATTGAATCTATCATCAAAGAGTCATTTCCCTTATTATAAACTTTCCAAATCAAGTGGAAAGAATAGGTCAACCATATTCAACTATCACTCTATACCATTACTGTTACCTTGATTGGTTGGGAGTTCCTCTTCATCTAGCTTGGTGGGTGAAATTATTTATATTTTTTGGTTGACACTAAACTCACAATCCTACAAGTGTTAACTATGGTCAAAACCCTTTATATCACCTTTTTTTTCATAAGCCTAACATCTATGATCTCATTATTGCCAATACTTAGTAGCATCAAGCCCATCCTTCATTCTCTTTACAATCCTTTGACAACAACAAGATTATATGATCTCATGATAGAATGGCAGCCCTTAACACCCTTGGTGTAAGGTCATGATACCATTATTCCTTCCTTGCAATGTCATGGCATGGTCAATTTGACCTTTACGATCCTACAATGATAGTCCATCATGATATTGGTGTTGGAAATATAAGAGGAGTAACTAAGAGGGGAGGGGTGAATTAGTTACTACTAAAATAAATCCTAGATCCCTTAGATGTTAGTACAAAATAAAGTCTGAATGTTGATGCTCGGTAAACACATAAAATGCTATAACTTGGTAAATACTGATTATGAAATTTTTTAAATGTTATTTGAGATTACCATTACATTAACTTAGTTGAAAACACATAAAGAAAAATAGCATGGACACATTTGACACCAGGATTTAACGTGGAAAACCAATTTGGGCAAAACCACCAATTACAACTAGTTACTACTTTCACTCTTCTAAAGTGAGCCCTATTAGGAACCAACTTTGTTGAAGGTTACAAAACACACTATTAGGTGTGACCATATTAAAGGATTTAATCACCCTATTAGGAGTGGCCTTGTTAGAGCTCTTAAGACAATTCAATAGAACTACCATCTTTTTAGAGGATTTACAAATAGTTATGAAGCCAACTCTATTAAGAGATTTAGATGACTGCTACAATGGTTAGAGACTAATAATGAGATATCCGAATGCGACTGAATTGTTGATTACAAATCTCTGTTCTAGTTTGCAGTTGATCCTTTTTTTATCAAATATAGCTTTTCTACTTCACAAGGATATTCTACTTAAATCCTATAAATTTTCTTCCTCTCTTCATTATTCAATACATTCATCACATCTTCACACTTCCACTCTTTCAAATTCTAAACTTGACCTTATATCTTTCATATTGTCAAGTTAGTTCATATACAACTTAGAATAACTAATATTCATCATCACAGTCGACTAGAACCAATAGACAAATCAATTAATCTTAACATGCCAAAATAAGAAAATCCTTCATTAGCTGACCTAGATTGGTAGACACTAACTTAGAAACATTTTCCTATGTTAACCAATAGAAGCTTAGTTAACACTACAAACTCACAAATATAATTTGGCAAATAAGTGAGTTCAGTTAACACTGGTTCCATCCAAATTGTTTTCATTAATCGAGTGAGATCGATTAACACTCATCTTCTGCACATTTTCTTTCAATGCCTGAGTGAACTTGGTAGACACTACCTTCTAAACTAGGAAAACACAAGAATGCTTGGTAGACATAGAAAACTATCTTCACTACTCGAGTGAGCTTAGCATATACTGACTGATAATGATATGATATTTGTGTAACATCAAAGACAATACACAATTAATCAATTATATCCAATAATCTCCCTCTTTGGCATTAATGGAAACACAACCTATCATAACACAATGAAATTTTTGATTTAATCATGAGAAATCCCTCTGTCAATATGAGCTCTTCCTTTCATTGGATTCTTCCTCTACCTGTAATAATCTTCTACCAAGTTCATTCATAGAAATTTCTCCCTCTTACAATAAACTTCTCCTTCTTTGGAATGACAAAAAAAATTCTTAGAGATATGATAGTAAACTTCTCCCTCTTTGACAACATGTGCCAAAGACAACAACTGTATTAATATCAATGTACCTTAAGTACTTATTCATTTGTAATATGCCCTTGTCAATTCTACACCAACTAATTGATCGTCAACTTAGCTCTTGTTAATGCATCACTAAAATTTATTTAGTGAGCTTCAAATATGGGTTTGACCCTAGCTTACCTCTTAAATACACAAATGCATGCTTAGGTAATGGCTTGGTGAATATGTTTGCAATCTATTCTTTTGTATTAACATATTTGAATCTAACTTATTTATTCTGCACCAACTCTCTTAAGAAGTGATATTTTATAGCAATTTGCTTTGTTTTTGGTATGCATCACTAGATTCTTTGATATATTGATTGCATTGGTGTTATCACAATATATGACTTTTGGATCAGTGATCTCTATCTTCATTCCTTCTTTCAATTGTTTGAACCAAACAATGTTAGAACAATTAAATATTGTTATCGCATATTCTACCTCTGCTATGGATTGAGAGATGTAATTTTTTTTCTTGCTTTTCCAAGACACTAGTCTTTTACCAAGAAAGAATTCTCCACAACTAGTTTTTTTTTGTCATCAAGACTTCCTACCCAATCAACATCATTAAGCACCTTCAAGTCTAAATTGCCTCCAAGTTTATATGATAAGCCATAGTCTTCAATACTTTTTAGATATCTCATGATTCTCTTGATTTCCATCATGTGATTTTCTCTATGATTTATTGAGAATATTTAACCATTCCAACTACTAGTGCAATATTAGTTCTTATATGTACTACATACTACAATTTTTCCATCATTGATCTATATGTGGCCTAATCTTTTTCTTTGGAATCATCAATTCTTGGAAAGCTTATGTCCAGTAGACATAGGGGTTCCAACTAGTCTTGAATCTCCATTCCAAACTTCTTCAGTATCTCCTTGATATATTTGGGTTGAATGATGTAGATACCATTTTTGTTCTGCTGTATCCACAACCCAAAAAAGAATTTTGTTTCACCAAACATAGACATCTCAAATTCTTTACTCATTTCTTCTAAACATGCTTTGCACAAGTCATCATTTCCTATGAATAAAGTATCATCAACAAATATTTCTACCAATGCAATCTTCTTGTCTGGTCCTCCTTTGATATACATAATACTTGTTATCATTTGTTCTTTGAAAGCCAATCCATACCAAGTAATTATGAAGTCTTTCATACCAAGCTTTGGGAGCTTGCTTGAGACCATATAATGCTTTTTGTAACTTGCAAACCATGTTTCTTTTTCTAGGATCTACAAAAACTTTTGGTTGTTCAATGTAAACTTCTTCATCAAGAATTCCATTCAAGAATGCAGATTTAACATCCATTTGGTATACTTTAAATCCTCTATGTGTTGCATATGCTAGTAAGATTATAACACCTTCTAATCTTGTGACAAGAGAAAAATTCTCACCATAATCAATACCTTCTTCTTGAGAACAACCTTTACATACCAATCTTGCCTTGTTTCTTGAAACTTTTCCATCTTCATTCAACTTATTTCTAAGCACTCACTTTGTGCCAATTGCATTTTTATCCTTGGGTCTAGGAACAAGAGTCCAAGTTTTGTTCTTTTCTATCTATTTTATCTCTTCATTCATTGTTTCAACCCAACTTTCATTATCCAGATCATCTTTAACATTTCTAGGTTATAATTCAGCAAGTAAACATGTACCTTATAATTTTCTTATTGTCATTGTTCCATCAAATTTGTCTCTAATGACCTAATCAAGTGCATAATGCCTTCTGACATATCTTGCTAATATAAGTTCTTTGGTTTTGAATGAGTTCCATTGTCTTTATCATGAACTTTAGTATGAAGCTTGAGTCCTTTTTTCTATGACTCGGGTCCATCAGACTCAGTTTGAACTAGCTTGATAGCCTCTGACTATGACTCAGGTCCTTCAAACTATGACTCGGGTTGCACTATCTACAACTTGTTAACTATTTGAGATTTTGGGGACTCGTGAGATGAAGCCTCCTTTATTTTAGGTAGGTTTTTTAGGGTATCATTTTCATAGTAAAAATCTTCTGTAATCCTCTAGCTCCTTTTTGCTTTCTTCTTCACTCTTTTATGCAAACTCATCAATTCTAACATGTGAACTTTCTATTATTTTATGAGTAGACAAATTCAAACATTTGTATGATTTACTTCTATAGGATTATCCTAGAAATATTCCCTCATCACGTTTTACATCAAATTATCCTTTTCTAGATTATTTCAAGACATAACATTTGCTACCAAATACTTTCAAGTAACTTGCGTTAGGTTTGTAGCCATACCATATTTGATAAGGAGTTTTGTTTGAATCTTTCTTCAGTTATACTCTATTTAAGGTATGAACTACATTGCTAATAGCTTCCTTCCAGTATTTGATTACAACTTTCTTTCAATCATCAGGATATTTGCATAATCCATGAGAGATCTATTTCTTCTTTCAACTATACCATTCTGCTATGGTGTACCAGGGGCTGATACTTATCTTTTAATTCCTCTTTAAATTCAAAAATTATTGAATTCATTGGAGATGAATTCACCACCTCTATCTTATCTTAAAAATTTCAAATTCTTTCCAATTTCTTTTTCTACTCTTGCCAAATACCACTTAAACTTTTGAAAGGCTTTTGATTTTTCTTTTAGATACATTACAGTCATCATTCTAGAATAGTCATCAACAAAAAGAATGAAAAAATTTTCTCCACTGTAACTCTCTATTCCAATAGGTCCACATAAGTTTATATGAACAATTTCTAAGAGTTCTTTTGACTGATAGTTTTTCTTTTGAAGCTAGTCTTTCCCATCTTACCAATTTGGCAATTCTTGCATAAACTCATATCAAGATTCTTCAAACTAGGAATATCTCTTACTCTTTTATGTTTTCTTACAAAATTTACATGACATAGACTTTTGTGCCATAACCATCTTTCTTCTACTTGAGCAATAAAACATGAACATTCATTGAGATCAAGATAAAATAGATTATAGATTACCTTTTGTTTACTTTCCAGATCCAACCAGATTTCCTTTTCCATCTAGTAGTTTGGCCTATCCATTCATGAATTCTACCTTGAATCTAATGTTATTTAACTATGCCACACTTAGTAGATTATGATTTTGTCCATCAAACCAATAAGAATTGT
Organism: Cupressus sempervirens; assembly: GCA_028749045.1. Taxonomy (NCBI): domain Eukaryota; kingdom Viridiplantae; phylum Streptophyta; class Pinopsida; order Cupressales; family Cupressaceae; genus Cupressus; species Cupressus sempervirens. Next base: position 762,370,570 of record CM053787.1, read on the forward strand.
CACATACAAGTTCTTTAGTCAATGAAATACATTCTTTTCCTTTTATGTTACAAGGTTCATTGTTTCCAAAACTCTCACTAGCTCCATTACAATATTTCATGTGCTCAAATTTTGATTTATCTCCAATCATATGGTGTGAATAGCCACTATCAATAATCTATATATAATTTTTTCTAACATGAGAGATAAGTATCATTTTATCTCCTTCATTATCATATTCATCTTTCACAATAATATATACCATTTCATCTTCACTATTATCAGAATCTTCAGCTATAAAACAAGATTTCTTACCTTTTTCCTTGTAGTTCTTGGAATCCTCCTTGCCTTTCTTCTTTTTTTTTTTTTCATCTTTGATTTCTTTTTTTGGACACTTGCAATAATGTGGGCAACTTGTTCACAAGAAAAGCATATCAAAAGAACTTTGCCTTTGTACTTTCCTCTGCCTTTGGAATATTTTCTTGCAAGTAGGGCTTGAACAACTTCAAGATCACTATCTGAACTTTCTTCTATCTCTTCTTCTTCACTTCCTAATTGAATGGATTTTAATTTCTTACCCTTTTCTTTGAGTGAGAGCTTAGCTTTAAAAGTAGACTTAATAACCTTTGAACTAGGAACATAGTTATCAAAGTTATCAAATTCAAAAGCTGTCAATCTTCCAACTAGAACATCCAAAGATATGTTATTATTTGGATCACGTCTCATCTCTTAAATGGTGGAAATTCTAATTGTATAAATTGGAAGAAGAGTTCTAAGTACCTTTCTTACAACTATTTTCTCGTCAATGTCTCCTCTAGATGCTTTGATTGCACTTACACTTGCTTTGATTCTTTCCACATATTTTGCAATATTCTCATCTTCTCTCATTTTCATCTGATCAAAATGACCTCTAAGACTTTCAACCTTATCTCTTCTTACATTTTCCTCTCCTCCATATATATCTTCAATCTTGGTCCACGTCTCATGAGCTATTTTGCAGTCTTTAACTTCATCAAATTTAGCATAACTAAGAGTAGATGCAATATCAATCATCATGATGATATGATTCTTCTTTTCAACAATATCTTGAACAAATAATGTTCTAGTGGGAGTCTTGTATTTAGCATCAAAATATTTGCACCTTGAATCATTGATAGTAGCCAAATGTAACCTCATAAGTCCTTGCCATGCTACAAAATTATCGTTGTTCAGCTTGGGAATCTCTCTACTATAAGAGATCCTAATCTTTAGGTTAGGTCCATGAGACCTTGTCTACAAGCACCAAAAGCTCTAATACCAATTGTTGAAAATATAAGACACGTAACTAAGAGGGGAGGGGTGAATCAATTACTATTAAAATAAACCTAGATCCCTTAGATGTTAGTACAAAATAAAGTTTGAATGTTGATTCTTAGTAAACACACATAAAATTCTATAACTCAATAAATACTAATTATGCAAATTTTTAAATTTTATCTCAGATTACCATTACTTTAACTTAGTTGCAAATACATAAAAAAAAATAGCAGAAACACACTTGACACTAGGATTTAACATGGAAACCCAATTTGGAAAAAAAAACAATTAAAACTAGTTATTGTTTTCACTCTTCTGGAGTGAGCCTTGTTAGGAGCCAACCATGTTAAAGGCTACAAAACACATTGTTAGGTGTGACCCTATTAGGAGTGTCCTTGTTAGAGGTCTTAAGATAATTCAATAGAACTGTCACCTTGTTATAGGATTTATAAATAGCTATTAAGCCAACTCTATTAAGAGATTTAGATCACTGCTACAATGGTTAGAGAGTAACAATGAGATGATCTGATTTGAATGCAACTGAATTGCTGATTATAGATCTTTGTTTTGGCTTGTACTTGATCCTTCTTGATTGAATATAGCTTTTTTTTTCCACAAGGATCTTCTACTTATCCTTCAAATTCACTTCCTCTCTTCATTATTTAATACATTCATCACATGTTCACACTTACACTCTTTCAAATTTTCTACTTGACCTTATACTTATATCTTTCATATTGTCAAGTTGACTCATATACAACTTAGAATAACTAATATTCATCATCACATTCAACTAGAACCAATAGATAAATCAATTAAGCTTAATATTCCAAAATAAGAAAATCCTTCATTAGACGACCTAGCTCAATAGACACTAACTTAGAAATGATTTCTTGTGTTAATCAACAGAAGCTCGGTTAACACTACAAACTTGTAAAGATCCTTTAGTAATCAAGTGATCTTAGTTAACACTAGGTCCATCCAACTTTTCTTCATTAACTAAGTGAGCTCAGGTAACACTCATCTTCTACACATTTTCCTTTGATGGTCGAGTGAACTCAGTAGACACTACCTTCTGAAATAGGAAAATATAGGAATTCTCAATAGACACAAAAAATTGTCTTCATTTCTCAAGTGAGCTTGACATATACTGACTGATAATGATATGAAATTTATGTAACATCAAAGACAATACACAATTAATCAATTGTATCCAAAAATTTTTAGTTGTGGTAATAAGCCCTACAATCCTACGATCATGGTTTGACTATCTTTATCATGACCTCAGGAGGTGCCCTCACTTGTGCCTACAATCTTATGGCTTTACAATCATATGATCAACCTTACCCTTCATAGCATTAACAACCTAGGAAGTTAACTCTATGATCCTACAATCACTGACCCTTGTGGCATTGGAACATATCCTCACAACACTTACAATCTTACAATGACTTACTATCATAACATCAGGTAAGACCTCTCTTTGGCATATGATCTCTCAACTATCTATAATGTCATGATAGCCTAACCACTTGACCAATAGGAGCCTTGTAGCATCTTATCACTACTTGATTCACTTGGTGGTCCTCTAATACATGAGCTATCATAAGATCAGGACCATACCATCTTGTCACAACTTTGAGATTTAAAATACAGAATTAAATCTTCTGACCATTGGGCATTGTTCAAATATTTCAAATTAATCCTTTGCAGAAAGGCATTTTTGGCCAACATTTCTAGTGAATTGAGAGGGATGCAACCCTTCTTTGCATATCACCAATGGACACCAAAAGATCCACTAGACTATGGAGTCTCTGAAACCATGAAAATTGTCAAGTTTACCAATTCTACCACATTCTAAGCCATAAAACCTACCTTTCTACCTCTATAAATTTTGCAAAAATGGAACCAAATATCTTTGCAACAAAAAAAAATTTACTCTACACTTCTTGGAAAATAGGAAGCAAACTACTCTAACTATGTATAGAAAACCTCATCTTTTCCTTAGAAACAGGGCTTCAGATATATTCCATTTACTGGAATAGATAGAATTTCACCATCAAGTTTGCTTAACTAGAAAGAATTGGCCTATTTACAACTAATAATTGCATAGGGACCACTCCATAAAATATCAAATTTTGAGTGTCTCCCTGCTTTTGATCTGTCTACATCACACTTTAGCACAAGAACACCCTCCCTAAAGATTTTAACCTTAGCCTTCTTATCAAAGATCCTCTTTATCTATTTCTAATGTATTTCCAAGGTTTGTATTGCTTGATTTTTTTTCTCTCTAGCTCCATCAAATCTTCCATTCTTATAGACATAACATCATTTCCAATTAGTTCCAATTGATGAGCCAACTCAAGAGCTAGAAACTCCAATGAGATAAGAAGTCTAGCTTCCTTTCCATATACTAACATGAAATTATAATTTCCAATAGCCCTTTTAGGTGTTATTCTATCATCCCAAAGGCTAGTCTTCAATTTCTAGGGCCAACACCTTTTATTATCTCTAATAGTCCTCTTGACGATTCTGATCAAATTCTTATTTGATGACTCAACCAAACCATTACCTTGAGGGTAGTAATTAGAAGATGCACTTAAGTAAATGCCATGATCAATTTCCCATACACAAATATGAGCTCCTACAAATGATTTTTTATTGTTTGATATTATAAAGTAAGGGGCACCAAATCTCGTAACAATTCCATTAAGGAATTTCACAACTAAAGCCTCTGTAAAATCCTTCAAGCTACTGCCTCTATCCACCTTGTAAAGTAATTTGTGTAGCCAAAATCCACCTATAACTAGAACTAGAAAGTGGATTAATGAGACCAATAAAATCTAATCCCCACTAAGTAAAAGTTTGATTGACTTGGATGAAGTGAAGTGGAAGGGCTGCAAGTCTCTATTTATCTAAGAAGAAAGCACAATTTTCACACTTCCTTACATGTTTGTGGTAGTCATGGAAAAAGGATGGTTAGTAGTAACTAGCTCTCATGATCTTCATTGTAGTGGTTCTTGTTGAAAAGTGGCCACCATTAGGATCATCATGAAGCTCCTTAATCATTCTCTTTACTTGATCTATGTCAATACACCTTAGCAAGGCTCCATTAAAGTCCCTCCTAAAAGAAAATCATCAATTATAGCATAAGGAATAGACTGCAATCTAAACTACCTTCTTTTAGCATTATCCAACCCTTGAGGATATCCATTCCTAGCTAAGAAGGTCTTCATGTTATCTATCCAACTTCCTGGATTATCATCCCTCCTACTATTCCACCAATGCCAAGACAACTTCCTCATCAGGTTCATGAGATGAGATCATCTATTTGCACAACCCATTCCCTCTTACTAGTTTGATAATCTAGATGTCCACATCATACTCCATCACCTTAGTGATCCAACCTACTCTTTTCTTACTAATAGCTCTGCTCAACAAGAAATCCTTAACACTTGCATGAGGGACTAGTAAATGGATTTTGTTATGAGACAGAAGGTTCTAAATTTCTTCAAAACTCTTATGACTACAAGGACCTATTTTTCCACATAGTTGTACTTGTTTTCATACTCTTTCAGCCCTTCACTAAAGAAACAAATAGGTTTCTCTTCATTTTTATCATTTGATTGAGTCAAAATAGAAAACATAATTGACTCACCTCCTAGGGTGTAAAGAATGAAATCCTTATCGAGGTTTGGATTAACGAGAGTAGGGAATGAAGTTATGGCCACTTTTATTTCTTCCAAACTTTTTATTCCCTTCCTTGGTCTATGAGAAGACCATATTCTTTTTAAGCATTGTTGTAAGAGGTTTCACCATGGTAGTTAGATTAGGAATAAATCTTTTGACAAAATTTATTCTACCAAGAAAACTTTGTAGACCTTTCTTGTGACTAGGAAGAGAAAGGGAAAGTATTGCCTTTGTTCTTTTTGGCAAGGTATATCAACACAAACCTTTCAATATCTTCATTGCATTTTGAAATGTGGCACTTGTATTTTTTATTCCAAAATGTATTTGACTATAGGCATAGGTGCCCCATTTGGTAGTGAAAGTAGTCTTATATTTGTCAGCCTCTTTGACTGACACCTGATTATAACCCAAGAATCCATCCAAGAAAGAGAACCTCTTTCAACTAATAACTTTGGACAATATCTATTACATAGAAACAAGAGGATGATTATCTTTAAGTGAGCCTTGGTTAAGATCCGTAAAATCCACACATAGTCTGATTTCACCATTTTTTTCCTAAAAGAGACAAGATTTGCCACCCAAGAGAAGTGCTTAATAGGAAAAACTATATTGGCCTCAATTAATTTGGATAGCTCATTTCTCATTAGTGGCTCAATCTTGGGATTTATTGGTCTCTATTTTTGCCTAATAGGCTTGACATTATCCACTAGATCTATAGTATGTTGAAATAGACTAGGGTCAAAACCCTTTAAATCATCATATATCCAAGAAAATAAATTATTAAATCCTTGACATAGATGAAAAAAATTTCTTGCTCAATTTCAAAACATAACTTCCCTTAGTTTAATGTTCTTCCATCAACAACTGTAACTGCCATATGTTCTCCTTTATTTGCAGCAAGATTCATGCCTCTATACCTTGCTTGGTCATCAGAATTGAAGACACTCTTTAAGGTAATGAAACCCTTAGGAAACTTATCGGAGCTAAGATTGATTATTTGATCACCATATTGACCATGCAATCTTGACTAATTTCTATTTCAGACATCTGCTTCATTCTGCAAGAAACTCATAATTTTTGCATCAAATTCAAAGACATACCGATTGATATTATTATCAAGGACAGCAGATATGACCACTACCTTAATCTTCTACTTCTTCTCATCTTTGAGGCTTCTTGGAACATCATAAGTTACACCATCACAATTCTATCAGCATGTCTATTTCCTTTCCTAAGGATGCTTTGGATATTAAAGATATTGAAACTCAAGAAAATCCCATACTTTATGTTTGTAAGACCTGACCAAACCATTCTTAATAATATTTTGATTCCTCACTTGATTGATCACCATCTTGCTATCTCCATAAATGCTTAATGCTTGAATTCCTCTTTTTTGGGCGAGTTAAAGACCCTGAACCAATGCCTCATATTTGGATACATTATTAGTACAACTAAATTAAAGCCTAAATGAGAAGTAGTAACTTTATAGTGAAAGAGAAACCAACATCACACTAGCCCCTAATCCATTTTTATTCCTTGATCCATCTGTTGGGACTAAAAATTGCATGGTCAATTTTGAGAACCATTGAAAAAATCAAGCCCTTAAATGCTTTTAAAATGCATGCGCTTGGTTGTACCCGGTTGTCCAGTTGAGACCCCTAGAGTGTTTAATGCTTCTAACACCTTTCATTCAGCATGCCTAAGCATTTCATGAAGTTAAATTGAGTTTCTGAGTCATTTGGCAAAGTTCTGTTTTTAGCTAATATCAATTTTGCATTTTTCACCGAAGTGTCAAGTAGCAATCAGAGGCCCAGTTTGAATTTGAATATCTTTTACCCAGGAATGTGTCATGGCTCACCACTTTGGAGATGTTTATTATGCATATCAAAGAACCTATGTTTCAATTTTAAAGTCATTTTGAATCCGTTTGACTAGGTTTTGCACCCCCCCAAAGTGGGTCATTTACTGTTTTGTGCATTTAACTAGTTGTTCACAATTCTGGGAAGTCCTGTTCGACCAATCATTTCTTGGACCCAGTTGACCCAAATGAAAAAATTATTCTTGAATTGTGTTCTAGGGGTAAGACACTTCATATGTTCCAATTTTGAGATCATGTCGAATCCATTTGATCAGTTTGCTAACATGATCAAAAACCCAGTTTGCATTGTTTTGTTACGGCTAAGGTATCCAGATTGATCCGTACCCCTATTCGGCATGTTATAATTTTGATCTTGTGATTGGCTAGCCTAAATGGATTGTACCATTGTGTTGTGTCCTAGAAATCCTTGAAGTATGCCAGTTCTTAAGTCATGACGAATCCATTTGCACACTTTTCCAAATCAATTCCATTCGCAAAAATGCTTTCTGTCAGCATGTCCAGTTTGCAAATTTCTGAGTAGCCCACTTTAACTGATCGCCATTTACGCCCTATTATTCGTCATGAGACAAAATTGCATAGTCATACTCACCTTATGGCAGAGTTTTAGCGCCCCAATTTTCATCTCCCCATGTGCTCATTTGCCCAGTTTTCCAAGCTAAATCCGAACCTCGTTTGTTGTTTTTCTGACGTGTTTTGTTGCAGGTAAATCTAAGAAGGCAACTTTGACAACGAATATCTTTTGACCCCAAAATCGTCATGAGATGAGATTCGACATGTTGCGAGTGTGCGGAACAGAGATTCAGTGTGCTAGTTTCCCGAGCCCGATCAGTTGATTTGGTTAGTTTTTTAAGGCCAGTCAACGGACCATCTGGCACTAATTTCACAGTTTGCAAAAAATTGGATGGCAACATTTATCTACCAAGAAGGTAAAATTAGATGAAGGCATCTTTTCCACATAAAGATTTCTTGTCCCCATGGCATCAAGAAGGAAGGAGGTCTGCATTGGAGCTTGAAAGTGTTTTTAATTTATAAATGTTTTTGCAAATTATGGTCAGCGATAAGAGGACCACGGTTTTAACAAAGAAGCGACCATCCACACATCTACAGAGAGGCAGTGTCATGCACAGAGCAAGCCGTCCACATAGAGGAAGCTGGAAATTTAAAAATGAGCACCAGTCAAAAGGACGGAGAAGTTTCCCTCATCCAAAGAGCTCCCACGCAGTCAAAGTTGAAGAGCTGCACATTGAGACAGGGGATGTGACTCAAGCAGCCATAATGAAAAATGAGTTTTCATAGAACCCGCAACACATAGAACAGACGCCAACAGTCAGAGACCCCAAGCATTGATAAAAGAAAGGCTTCAACAGTAAAATTGATCAACAAGCCTCACGTGAGACCCAGGCAGCACCATGAGTGGGCCATAAGAAATATCATGTCATAAGGATCAGTAGCAGGCGTTAAGGAAGAAAACCATGCATCCAAAATTGCAGGTCAAACGCAGTTCAAATAGACCAAGAAACACGAAAAGATGAAGATTACTCACAATTTCTATTGATTGTAGGAGCAGATCCATGCTAAAAAATGCCCATGCATGATCAGAAAGTCCACGCAAATCATTAAGAAACCGCAGTTATGGTATTATCCCACATTGGTGTGGGTAAAGATTTTTTAAATCTTTAAATATGATTCTAAAAAACATAAGCAATGTCCCAAAAGAGATGGCTTTTGAAAAGCCGCATGCCATGTTGTGGGTCCCAACTTAGATACACCAGCCGGAGGTGACGTTAACACTATCAAAGCAAAATTTTGACGGAACATGCCAAGAAAAAGGATGACATCAGCAGGAGGTAAGTTTCCAAAAAGTTCCAAAATCCGGTGACTCGCTACCTCGCTACCGAAAAGTGGCGAGAAATTCCAGCTAGCGAGGTAGCGACTAGCCGGAAAATTTTCAAAATCTGGCAGAGTCAGAATGTAACGTGGGTCTCGCGTGCAATGCCATTAGTGAATCAAATGGTGACAAGTGGCAGCCAAGGCAGTGAGGTGGCATTCTAAAGCAGGTGCTGACGTGATAGAAGGTGACACATGTCGCAAGGTCGCTATGTCGCCAATGACATGGCAGTTGCTGACTCCTATAGCGACATAGTGAGGGATGATATGACGACGACACGTGGCAGATGGAGCAGATCAAGCTGTCAAATCAACAAGTGACACGTGGCAGTCAGTCGACTAAAGGTTGACCCCGAATTCAAAGGGTCAAGAAAATGTGTAGAGTTAAAAATAATAATATTTTATTATTATTTTTGTTGAAAATTGACGTTAGTTTTTAAAATCAAGCAGGATTTTAATTCTAATGTTAAGACATTAGATTATTATAAATTTTTTGGATTTTAAATTCAAAGATATGCAGACCTGATGTCTCTACCAGAGGACTATTTTTCAAATGGCAATTTCAGGCGCTTTCGAAAACCAAAATATGCCTTATCATATATCGTCAGAATTGGGAGAAGACGAACTTTCCGATTCTGGAGTCGGCTTTTGCACAGGTCTCAGTTAGTTTGAGCTACACGAGGTTTTCTATCAGGTACCTAAAGTGCAACCATATTCATACCAGGAAGTTCAGATTTTTTTTTTTGTCAAGATAATGACCTGGATATCAGTAGAAGGCAATGGAAATGCAGTTAGGGTCGAATTTGTTCTGATTTACTCAGTAAAAACTCATTTTCATTGGCTTTTTCATGGGGCAATCAGATATTTTGGCAAGTAAAGGGTTTTCATCATTAGGCAAGGATATTTTGCAAGTTTGTTATAGATTAATGATGAAACAAAATCAGGTCAGAAGGGATGAAAGAAGAAAGAAGTTTTTCAATTACAAAGGATTGGATTTCAAGTGGACACCTGGCAATTGCATATCAGATCTGGGAATTCATTTCTTGCTATATCTTTCTTTCTTTCTTCATTTGTAAGGGTTCCAGTTTTTGCACTGAGAAACCATTCTTCAGCATTTCTTCTTGTATTGAACAGCATTTTAAGTTTTACAGATAGTTCTTTTCTGTTAGGTGATCTATGAGTTATTTTTTGTACATTTCATGTATTTGATTTCAAGGAAAACAAATAAAGTGCAGCAAAGGTTTGAAGTTCAGTTTGAATCTTGTCTCCTGATTATGGCTCTGTTATTTCTTCTAATTTGTGATCAAAGAGCATGAATTAGGTTGCATTACATTTTGAAATGTATGTGGTTAAAATGTCTTGCTTATGGAACAAAGAACCATGTAATTGCTTGATATTTGTCACAGGGTTTGCAGATTTCATGATAGGATTTTCTGATTATGAGATTCATTCTGTAGCAGATGTCTATTCACAAGGTGAAAGATAGATCAGGGATCTTAATGTAGAGATACGTTTGAGGTTTCCAAGAGATGTATGGTTATGATTCATTTAATTGCCCAATAGATAAGGCACTGGTCAGAGATAGGATCATTAAATTCTGTTGTTCATACTTGGGTCTTGCTGTTATCAACATATTAAATCAATTTTCCTTTTTATGTTGAAAGCTACTCAACGTTAACCCACACTTAGCTTGCGAGTTTCATGAGTTATGTTCTTAGCTATTTCATGCTTATGATTCTTGGTTGAGTATAGAAGAAATGAGGGTTTTATCTGCTTTGTATTAGATTCAGTGTATGCTTTGAAAACTGGTACCATATAAAGAATCTACAGGTCTACCCGCCTAGGTTTTGCAGAGCCTAAAGTAGAAGAAGGGTCATGCCTTATAGTTGGCCTGGTGTCTGAATGGATGTGTTGATAATGGGAGTTAGCTACCCCTAGATGCATCTTGTTCTCATTAGGGTAATTGGAAATGGGTAACGTTTTCAAACTCCAACAAAATGGTGACTCTGCTGGGGAAATAAGATGGCAATCCATTTTGTTGAAAGAACATGAGCCTCTGATGTGAAATGGATTGGATATATCATATCAATAGCAAGATGTGTTCCTTTTCCTTGCTGAAGTTTCATGTTCCTCAAGTTAAGCTTTAGTCATTATCAGCAGTATGTTGAAACTAGATGAAAATTGTGTTCTATGACTGTCATAGGTCTATCTTCAATCAGCCCAATTTGCAAATACTATTGAGAAAGTTTCAGAGTCAAGAATTCGTTTATAAAGTGTAAATTCTTTTCAAGATAATAATGATCTGCAAGTTTTTCCTACATTGAAAGTCTGGTTCAGATTTGTCAAGTGACAAATTATATTTTATTTCTCACAAAGTGTGAGTGGTGACTCTCAAATCTCTGTACCAGTTTGTTCCTAGTTGATTTCATTGCAAAATTTTGAAGGACTTTCCGTTATATGGGCAGATCTGAAGCTTTTGGTAGTTTCTTGAAAAGGAGTTTCAAATTCTTGATAAGTTTTTAAGTGCTAGTTGTAATCTGTTATAAATAATTGAAATATAAAAATAGATCACAGCAGTGGTTATTTCATTCCTCTTGCAAAGAGGTGGCGACTCTAAAAAGTTTGATCAGTGGTGTAAAGGATTTTCAGTCTTGCACCTGTGCCAAATCAGCAGATCTAAGTTCAGTATCAGCACTGGAAGTATTTTGGTTTTCATGTTTTCTTTTCATGGAAGTCAAGTGTTTAAAGAAGTTGCCTCTATTTAGTGATTTTCAGCACTAGAAAGAAGAGGTAGAAAGTTTGTTTTATGATGGAGTCAGATCTTAGATCTGAGATTAGTTCCCCGAATTCTGAGAGTTTGAAAATTGTGAGTAATAACATTGCTATGTTGAATAGACTGGTTTACAAAAGGATTGTCAGTCTTATAAGAATTGAAGTAGGCATTATTCAAGGTCTAAGTGTCGAACAATGTTATTTAAGGCTTAAGTTAGTAATCAGTAAGATGCCTTTTCATTGTAGACCTGAGGAATCTTCCCTACCAAATATTTTCCTTGATGTTCTAGTACCTGATTCAGTAGATTGGCCAGCACCTATAAGGTTACAAACAATTTTGCAGACTAAAAAATTCATTGAGGAGATGGAAAGTGGTGATTATAAATTTCATGAAATATCTCCTAATGATAATGAATGTGCTGAAAGCCAAGGTAGCAATGAATATAATGAATCTGTACAACAAGATAATCTGTCTTTTGAGTGTGAAGAGGTGGATTCAAATGTTAATGAATCAGGTAACAACAATCAGCATAAAAAAGATGGATATAAAAGAGAAGATAAATTAAGTTATAGTACATATGAAGTTGAAGAAAGTTGTAACAACAGTAGATCCATTGATTGCCATGATAAGAAAAAATGTTGCAATAATTCTGATTTTCCAGATTGTTACACTAAGGATCCTGTTGTTGCAAGTTCTTCATGTTATCCAGATGACAATCACAGCCAGGAGAAGATTTGTGGGGCAGTCTTCTTGAGTTCTGATGAAATCTCTATTTTGTTGGCTCGTGAGTTTGAAAAGCACGTAAGTATCTCTAAGGATCTTCATATGTTCTCTCATAATACTTTCTCATTCAGTCAAATTAATTCCCCAAAGTTTGATGTAGAAAAAGATCTAGAATCTGAACAATCCTTATCAGGTTTTGGAGGTGTAGATGACAGTACCTCAAATGTCTTTGCACATGACGATTTGTTGAATGTTGATTATGTTAATGAAGGGAAGTTTAATGTTGTTTCAGATTCTTTCCATGCTGGTTATGCTACAATAAGTTTTGATTTTTCATATGATGAGGAGGAAAATAGTGAAGGTTGTCAATCAGATTATAGATTTTCTTCATGTGCTGATAAGTCTTGTAAAGATGAGTTCAAGGTGTATTCCGACATTCAGTTTGATGAAGAAAATGATAGTGATCAACATAGTCTAGATCAACACTTTCAGAATGAATTTTTATATATGGTGACTAATCAATGTTTTGAATGTGAAAAGGTTTCAGCAAAGGATAAATCTGATGGAAAGTGTAACATGGTTGCAAGTAGGCACCGATCAAATTTCACATACTCTTCATTTATGAAAGCACAAGGTGAGTTACCATCTGATTCATGTAACTCGTTGAATGAAGTTGAATATGAGCACTTTGTTTTTCCAGTTGAAAGAATCCATGATTCAATCAGTAGTGATCAGTTTCAGTTTGATATCAGTTGTTATGGTCATGCTGATCCATTTTTTCATAGTGGGCAAGATGAAGAAAGTATGTTTGATTTTTATATGCACTATGAAGATGACGATAGTTATGTTTTTCCTATTGAGCTAATTGCAAATGTTGATACGTTGGGTGAAACAAATGATAATGAGAATTTTAGTTTACCTCAGGGAGATGTGAATGAGAATCAGGTGTTTGATAGAGGTAAAAAGTTCTGAAACTTTTTGGTGGCCTGTAGCCATCGTATGTACATAGTCTTGGTAGTTGTAGTTGTTTCCTTGCTTTCAATAAGCTATTCGAGGGAAGTTCTGAAGTTTTTGGAAATGGTCTGCTTCCCCCAGAGATCTAAATCCTTGTCATGCCCGCAAGGGGCATGCATCCCCAGACAGAGCCACTGTTGGGACTAAAAATTGCATGGTCAATTTTGAGAACCATTGAAAAAATCAAGCCCTTAAATGCTTTTAAAATGCATGCGCTTGGTTGTACCCGGTTGTCCAGTTGAGACCCCTAGAGTTTTTAATGCTTCTAACACCTTTCATTCAGCGTGCCTAAGCATTTCATGAAGTTAAATTGAGTTTCTGAGTCATTTGGAAAAGTTCTATTTTTAGCTAATATCAATTTTGCATTTTTCACCGAAGTGTCAAGTAGCAATCAGAGGCCCAGTTTGAATTTGAATATCTTTTACCCAGTAATGTGTCATGGCTCACCACTTTGCAGATGTTTAGTATGCATATCAAAGAACCTATTTTTCAATTTTCAAGTCATTTTGAATCCGTTTGACTAGGTTTTGCACCCCCCAAAGTTGGTCATTTACTATTTTGTGCATTTAACTAGTTGTTCACAATTCTGGGAAGCCCTGTTCGACCAATCATTTCTTGGACCCAGTTGACCCAAATGAAAAAATTATTTTTGAATTGTGCTCTAGGGGTAAGACACTTCATATGTTCCAATTTTGAGATCATGTCGAATCCATTTGATCAGTTTGCTAACATGATCAAAAACCCAGTTTGCATTGTTTTGTTACGGCTAAGTTATCCAGATTGATCCGTACCCCTATTCGGCATGTTATAATTTTGATGTTGTGATTGGCTAGCCTAAATGGATTGTACCATTGTGTTGTGTCCTAGAAATCCTTGAAGTATGCCAGTTCTTAAGTCATGACGAATCCATTTGCACACTTTTCCAAATCAATTCCATTCGCAAAAATGCTTTCTGTCAGCATGTCCAGTTTGCAAATTTCTGAGTAGCCCACTTTAACTGATCGCCATTTACGCCCTATTATTCGTCATGAGCCAAAATTGCATAGTCATACTCACCTTATGGCAGAGTTTTAGCGCCCCAGTTTTCATCTCCCCATGTGCTCATTTGCCCAGTTTTCCAAGCTAAATCCGAACCTTGTTTGTTTTTTTTTCTGACATGTTTTGTTGTAGGTAAATCTGAGAAGGCAACTTTGACAACGAATATCTTTTGACCCCAAAATCGTCATGAGATGAGATTCGACATGCTGCGAGTGTGCGGAACAGAGATTCAGTGTGCTAGTTTCCCGAGCCCGATCAGTTGATTTGGTCAGTTTTTTAAGGCCAGTCAACGGACCATCTGGCACTAATTTCACAGTTTGCAAAAAATTGGATGGCAACATTTATCTGCCAAGAAGGTAAAATTAGATGAAGGCATCTTTTCCACATAAAGATTTCTTGTCCCCATACCATCAAGAAGGAAGGAGGTCTGCATTGGAGCTTGAAAGTGTTTTTAATTTATAAATGTTTTTGCAAATTATGGTCAGCGATAAGAGGACCACGGTTTTAACAAAGAAGCGACCATCCACACATCTACAGAGAGGCAGTGTCATGCACAGAGCAAGCCGTCCACATAGAGGAAGCTGGAAATTTAAAAATGAGCACCAGTCAAAAGGACGGAGAAGTTTCCCTCATCCAAAGAGCTCCCACGCAGTCAAAGTTGAAGAGCTGCACATTGAGACAAGGGATGTGACTCAAGCAGCCATAATGAAAAATGAGTTTTCATAGAACCCGCAACACATAGAACAGACGCCAACAGTCAGAGACCCCAAGCATTGATAAAAGAGAGGCTTCAACAGTAAAATTGATCAACAAGCCTCACGTGAGACCCAAGCAGCACCATGAGTGGGCCATAAGAAATATCATGTGATAAGGATCAGTAGCAGGCGTTAAGGAAGAAAACCATGCATCCAAAATTGCAGGTCAAATGCAGTTCAAATAGACCAAGAAACACGAAAAGATGAAGATTACTCATAGTTTCTATTGATTGTAGGAGCAGATCCATGCTAAAAAATGCCCATGCATGATCAGAAAGTCCACACAAATCATTAAGAAACCGCAGTTATGGTATTATCTCACATTGGTGTGGGTAAAGATTTTTTAAATCTTTAAATATGATTCTAAACAACATAAGCAATGTCCCAAAAGAGATGGCTTTTGAAAATCCGGGTCCCAACTTAAATACACCAGCTGGAGGTGACGTTAACACTATCAAAGCAAAATTTTGACGGAACATGCCGAGAAAAAGGATGATGTCAGCAGGAGGTAAGTTGCCGAAAAGTTCCAAAATTCGGTGACTCACTACCTCGCTACTGAAAAGTGGCGAGAAATTTTGGCTAGCGAGGTAGCGACTAGCCAGAAAATTTGCAAAATTTGGCAGAGTCAGAATGTAACGTGGGTCCCGCGTGCAATGCCATTAGTGAATCGAATGGTGACAAGTGGCAGCCAAGGCAGTGAGGTGGCATTCTGAAGCAGGTGCTAACGTGACAGAAGGTGACACATGTCGCAAGGTCGCTATGTCACCAATGACATGGTAGTTGCTGACTCCTATAGCGACATAGCGAGGGATGATATGGCGACGACACGTAGCAGATGGAGCAGATCAAGCTAGCAAATCAACAAGTGACACGTGGCAGTCGATCGACTAAAGGTTGACCCCGAATTCAAAGGGTCAGGAAAATGTGCAGAGTTAAAAATAATAATATTTTATTATTATTTTTGTTGAAAATTGACGTTAGTTTTTAAAATCAAGCAGGATTTTAATTCTAATGTTAAGACATTAGATTATTATAAATTTTTTGGATTTTAAATTCAAAGATATGCAGACCTGATGTCTCTACCAGAGGACTATTTTTCAAATGGCAATTTCAGGCGCTTCCGAAAACCAAAATATGCCTTATCATATATCGTCAGAATCAGGAGAAGACGAACTTTCCAATTCTGGAGTCGGCTTTTGCACAGGTATCAGTCAGTTTGAGCTACACGAGGTTTTCTATCAGGTACCTAAAGTGCAACCATATTCATACCAGGAAGTTCAGATTTTTTTTTTGTCAAGATAATGACCTGGATATCAGTAGAAGGCAATGGAAATGCAGTTAGGGTCGAATTTGTTCTGATTTACTCAGTAAAAACTCATTTTCATTGTCTTTTTCATGGGGCAATCAGATATTTTGGCAAGTAAAGGGTTTTCATCATTAGGCAAGGATATTTTGCAAGTTTGTTACAGATTAATGATGAAACAAAATCAGGTCAGAAGGGATGAAAGAAGAAAGAGGTTTTTCAGTTACAGAGGATTGGATTTCAAGTGGACACCTGGCAATTGCATATCAGATCCGAGAATTCATTTCTTGCTATATCTTTCTTTCTTTCTTCATTTGTAAGGGTTCCAGTTTTTGCACTGAGAAACCATTCTTCAGCATTTCTTCTTGTATTGAACAGCATTTTAAGTTTTACAGATAGTTCTTTTCTGTTAGGTGATCTATGAGTTATTTTTTGTACATTTCATGTATTTGATTTCAAGGAAAACAAATAAAGTGCAGCAAAGGTTTGAAGTTTAGTTTGAATCTTGTCTCCTGATTATGGCTCTGTTATTTCTTCTAATTTGTGATCAAAGAGCATGAATTAGGTTGCATTACATTTTGAAATGTATGTGGTTAAAATATCTTGCTTATGGAACAAAGAACCATGTAATTGCTTGATATTTGTCACAGGGTTTGCAGATTTCATGATAGGATTTTCTGATTATGAGATTCATTCTATAGAAGATGTCTATTCACAAGGTGAAAGATAGATCAGGGATCTTAATGTAGAGATACGTTTGAGGTTTCCAAGAGATGTATGGTTATGATTCATTTAATTGCCCAATAGATAAGGCACTGGTCAGAGATAGGATCATTAAATTCTGTTGTTCATACTTGGGTCTTGCTGTTATCAACATATTAAATCAATTTTCCCTTTTATGTTGAAAGCTACTCAACATTAACCCACACTTAGCTTGCCAGTTTCATGAGTTATGTTCTTAGCTATTTCATGCTTATGATTCTTGGTTGAGTATAGAAGAAATGAGGGTTTTATCTGCTTTGTATTAGATTCAGTGTATGCTTTGACAATTGGTACCATATAAATAATCTACAGGTCTACCCGCCTAGGTTTTGCAGAGCCTGAAGTAGAAGAAGGGTCATGCCTTATAGTTGGCCTGGTGTCTGAATGGATGTGTTGATAATGGGAGTTAGCTGCCCCTAGATGCATCTTGTTCTCATTAGGGTAATTGGAAATGGGTAACGTTTTCAAACTCCAACACCATCAAAATACATACTCCATATCCTAGTAAGAGGTTGACTTGTAGAGGAAACATGAATAGGGGATACAACAAGCTGATGATTGTGCATGTCAAGGAAGAAAGGAATAGGGGGCCTTGGAGCTAACTTCCCTTCTAGTATCAAAATATTTTCAACTCTTATGGTAACCTCATAAGTATTTGGTAGAGTTTCCCCTCCCATAGATTGTAGAGTGGTAGCAATATCAGTGTTGAAGGCTCTAAGATAATACAAGACTGCATTACCAAGAGAGGGGTTCACTATAGTAAATATTTTGTCCCATGACTTCTAAAATATATAATTAAAATCAGTCATATATTAATGGGGGGCCCTCTTGATAGTTGTCAACTATTCTAAAAGTGATAGATGATCACTTTTATCCTCAAAATGTTTGCATAGGGTTGTCCCTAACCCATCTTGACCAGTAATAGAGTTATGAGGTAAACCTCTATACCATTGTAGTGCCTTCCCTTTCAAGGATGAGGCTAGAAGCCTAACTACTATATCATCCTCAATGATGCTAGGAATATTGTAGACATTAGACACCTCTTGAATATGCTCAATAGGGGAGATGGAGGTTTCACTAGTAAATTTAGGCATACTTTTAAGAGCTAATACTATTATGTCATGCCTTTTGACTAATATGAGGGGGCTCCCACCATTAAAGGTGGCAAAATAATGAGCTCTATCCATGTAAAAAAGTGATCTATTGATATGAGTAGATGGTATTCTAGGCTAAGACCTAACAACAAGAGGAGTGGAGATGGATCTTGTAGGGGCTATTGTACTCCTAATTGGTGATAGAGATACCCTAGCCTTGCTTATTGCATTAGAAAAAGAGAGCTCTTGGTATTCAAAATTACCTTTAGAAAATGCCCTTGTGTGTGTGTCTTGGGCATGAATCACAACTTTGGTCTGGAACCAAATTGTGCTTAAATCTTAGAGTCGCCAAGTACTTTTTAACAAACAAGCCTCTTGAAGGCTTTATATTAAAGGCAGTACTATCACCTCAACATGAACATGGAATAAAACAACAATAAGGTATACGGTGATGAAAATGGGGAGTGGAGTGTGTGGCGCAAGCGAGAATGGGATTTTGAACCAGCAGCTAGGTGGGAATGGGTTTTTGAATTAGCAGCTAGGTGAGAATCGGGAGAACACGGGCATTGGGGGGCAATTTGTAGCTACAGGGTAGGAATCAGAGGTGAATGATGCATACACCTCAAAGGATGGGGATCCACAGAAGTTGTAGCCTCACCCAGGTGAGAAGATTCCTCCCCTTCACTTGGGTGGTGGGCTGCCTGGGGCCTGGGGGCACTGGTCGCACCTATTTGGAGTCAAACCATCAGGTAAGTCGACATTCCCAAAAGTCATTGATAAATCAGACAAGGAGAAGGGTATCTTTGCTCTGGAATTTCCTTGAGAAATTATAGACCACAATATCCTCAGTATGGCAAATATGCTGGTGGGAAAATATATAGGGCCAACGCCCAACATTGATGTTGTGAGGGTTTTTACCAGAAACAAATGGGATTGAAAGGGGCATGTAGAGGTGACAGCAATAGCTAAAGGTTTCATGACTTTTGAGTTTTCTTGCTCGGAAGACTTTTCCAAAATCCTATGCACAGGGAACTGGTCTCTGGGGAGATCTACTCTAATCTTGCAAAAATGGTTTTCCAATCTGGACTTGAATAATGATTTCCTATCCTAGGCTCCACTTTGGATTAGACTCCTAGAATTGCCCATGGAATACTGGCATGAGGATGTCTTTGATGGCATTGCTAGGTCTTTTGCAGAGCTTCTTTTCATTGATCTTGTAACGGCAGCTAAGAAGAGACTTACCTATCCAAGGATATGTGTAGGAGTGACCAAAGGATAGGATATGCCTCAAGTTATAGAATTTCAATCTCAATTGGGAAGCAGAATCCAACAGATTGACTATGAAAGTGTGCCTTTTGCATGCTTCCATTGTAAGAAGGCAGACCACAAGGCTGGATTCTACACACTATTCAAAGGAAAGGGAATGGGGGGAAAGGCCCACCCTCAAGGTGGGAAGAAAGCTACTCATGTTCCCAAAAAGCTTTGGAAGAAGAAAGAAATGCAAGTCAAGAAAAATGGAGAGGCTGAAGAAAAAGCTAATGATTATGTTCCTGATCTCCAAGCTGAACCCTAGGACCTCCAGGTTATTGTGGAAGCACTGGAAGGAGAAGGGAAAGAGACAACTAAGGACAAAACCAACCCTTCCCAAATGAAGGAAACCAAGGATAATCTTGAAGAGACAAGTATTATGGAATCTCAAATCCCTAAGAGTTCTGAGGAGGTTGATCCAAACCTCTCTATCCTAGACTCAATGGAGGAAAAAAATGAAAGGGAACCAATGTCTCAAATCTCCACAAACCTGGTTAGTAGGGAACCCCCTGTAATAGTGAATAGAATCTTAGAATGGTTGTCTGCTTCAACATCAGAACAACTAGCCAGGCTAGATGCTTTGTTTGATTTATGTAAAGAAGAAGAAGAGCCACCCTGGACAGAAGTCAAAAGAATAAAGAAGAAGAATAGCTAGGACCCCTCTCCTGCCTCTCCTGCTTCGACTAGAAGCAAGGCCAAGGTAGATCTTGGTCATAAAACCAATGCAGTGGGAAGGAAAAATAAGAATGAAATCAGGAAGGAGGAAGCAAGAAGAAACATCATGGATGGAATGCAGCACACCATCCAGGAAGCCTGCTCATCAATTAAAGTATGAAGATCCTCTCATGGAATATTTGTGGACTCAATGGAATCCACAAGCAAGAAGTTGTAAGGAATATGATAAGGGATCAAAGGCCTGATATATTTCTTATTTAGGAAATGAAAATGAAGAAAGAAAATCTGGAAAATATTAGATTCAACAGCAACATGAATGGAATTGCCTCAAACTTAGAAGGAGCATCTGGTGGGCTGTTGCTATTATTCAATAATAGATATTTCAATACTGTACTCGAGTATGATGAGGATAACATCCTCTTCTATAGAGTTCAACATTTGTAAACTAATGATTGTTGGTTTTTAGTGAACATTTATGCTCCCAACAACAAGAGAGATAGAAAAAAATTACTGGTTCAAAGGTGGAAAGTTGGTGCAAGCCAGTGACATTAAGAAAGGCATAATCATGGGAGACTTCAACTCTATGCTAGAGGACAAGGAGAAGATGGGAGGATTGCCCTCGGATTGGGAAAGTAAGCAGGACCTTTCCAATTTCATCAATGACCTGGCCCTAATGGATTTGGAGCTCTCGGGGGATACCTTTACCTGGTCTAACAAGAGAGTTGGTCAGGACTGCATTCAGGTCAAATTGGATAGAGCTTTAATCTCCCCAGACTGGTTGCACTCTTTTAGCTGTAGATTATCTCTGCTTCCTAGAGTTGGTTCTGACCACTCCCCCATTTCTCTTTTGATGTCCCCTCTTGAGCCCAAGAGAAATTACCCTTTTAGGTTTGAGAAAATGTGGACTACTCACCATGACCTATTGGATAATGTCAAAAGATGGTGGGGGATTGGTGTTGATGGCTCAACCATGTTCAAAGTCACCAGAAAGCTCAGCAATGTGAAGAGGATGGTTAAAATTTGGAACAAGTTTGATTTTGGCCATATTTTCCATGACAAGGAGGAGTTGTCAGACAATCTATCTATTATCTAAGATAGTATACAGAATGAAGGATATAATGAGAGTAAGAGGGAGGCTAAGTTGTTGATACTGTCAGATCTTCATAACATCATCAACAGGGAGGAAAAGTTGTGGAGGCAAAAATCTCGAATCACATGGCTTAAGGATGGAGATCAAAACACAAAGTTCTTTCATCTCTCCACCCTAAATCATAGGGCTAACAACAGGATCTCTGGAATTGGGAAGGGGCAGGTGTTGTTGTCTAAAGATCCAGATATCTCGGCTGAAGCAATCTCCTTCTTCTCTTCTCTTCTCTCTGAGGACCCCCTGCTTTCCAAGGAGGACTAAGAGGATATCAGCTCTTGTATTCCTCAGATCATTCAACCCCACCAAAATAAACTTCTCTATGCTATTCCTAATGCTTTGGAAGTTAGAGAGGCCCTTTTCTCCCTACATGGTGACAAATCACCTAGTCTGGATGAGTTTTCCACCTTTTTCTTCCAAATGTACTGGCCAATGGTCATGGGGGATGTGGTTAAGGAAATTCAAGAGTTCTTCAGAGCTAGAAGTATTCTTAAGGAGATAAATTCTACCTTATTGGTTCTCATCCCTAAATCCCTAGGGGCTAACTCTTTCGACAAGTTCAAGCCTATCAGTTTGTGCAACTCTTTCTACAAGATCATCTCTAAAGTTCTCACTTCCAGAATGCTTAAAATCTTGCATCTGATCATATTGCAGCAACAATCTAGCTTTGTTCTTGGGAGAAAAATCTTGGACTCGGTGTTGATGGTTCATGAGGTTATTCATTCTTTAGAAGCTTCCAAGCAGGAAGATATGTTGCTCAAACTAGATCTTTCAAAAGCCTATGATTGGGTGGACTGGTCCTTTCTTGGGAAGGTCCTTCCAGCCTTTGGTTTTGACAATAAAGTGTGTAAACTCATTTCTCAATTGGTGTCTACCTCCTCTCTTTCTGTTCTAATTAATGGAGCCCCATCTGATTTCTTTAAACCTTCTAGAGGTCTCAGGCAGGGAGACCCCCTCTCTCCTATCCTCTTCATGATTTTAGCTGAATGCATTGGGAGGCTTATTGAATGTAAAAAGTTTGAAGGAAGTCTTAAAGGGATTAAGCCTTCTTCGAGAAATGTCCCCTTCACTCACTAGCAATTTGTGGATGACACTATAATGGGGGGGAAGCTTCTATGAAAGAAGCTAAGACTTTGAAAGAGGTTCTTGATACTTACTCTAGAGGGACTGGACAGCTGATTAACTGGAACAAAAGCTTGACCTTCTTTGTTAACACCCCTAAAGTCAGACAAAGGAAAATTGCCAGAATCCTTGGTTGTGGGGTGGGCTCTCTCCCTTCATCCTATCTTGGGCTCCTCTCCCCCTGACTTTTTCTGGAATGGTATTCTAGACAGATTCAACAAGAAGATGGTTGGATGGAAAGGTGCCTCTCTTAGCTAGGCTGTGAAATGTTTACTAGTCAAATCCAGTCTTCAGAACCTTCCCATTTATGCTCTAAGCCTTTTTTGAATTCCTGTGAAATATGCAGAGAAAATGGAGAAAATCCAAAGAGACTTTCTATGGACCGAACTTGAAGGAAAGAAAAGGTACTCTCTTGTTGCTTGGGAGAAGGTTTTCCTCCCTAAGAGGCATGGTGGTTTGGGCGTCAGAAAGCTTACCCATCTCAATAAGGCGCTTCTTGCAAAAAAAATCTAGCGAATCTTCAATAACACTGGAGAATGGAGAGACATTCTGGAAAATAAATACCTCAAAAGACCCTCTCTTCATTTTACTTTATTCAATGAGGACATCCCTAAAGCATCGACTATTTGGAATAGTATCTTAAAGGCCAGGGACCTGGCTAAGGTGAGGGTCTCTTGGAAACTAGGCAATGGGGAGGATATTTAGTTTTGATCTGACAGGGGGTTATGTCAAGGCCCACTTTCTAACAACCCAGTATTTGAGAGATGGGTGCAAGAATGCACGAAGCTATATGGGTTTAAAGTAAGCAATTATAGGGTTGGTCAGGAATGGAGAGACATTTCCATCATTTTTGAAGATTTGAAACCAATAATGACTATGCTTAACTCTTTGATCCCTAGTAATAATAAGGATGAGCTGGTCTGGAGGGATAATCCCAATGGAAGTTATTTTGTTGCTTCTGGCTACAACTCTCTCTAGGGATTAAAGGAGAAACCCCCTTGGGTGGATGCCTAGCTCATGGGCCTCACTCCAAAGATCAACATATTTTATTGGCTGGCCCTTCAGAACAAAATCCTAACGCAAGATAATCTCATGAAGAGAGGTCATGTTATGCCTAGCAGATGCCCGCTCTGTAAAAACCAGTCTGAGTCAGGAAATCATATCTTCATTTAATGTGACTTTGCTAGGGAGGTGTGGAGTTCTCTTACTCAGGAAATGGAGATTCTCTGGTGCTGGCCGGATAATCTTATCGACTTTTTCAGTCATTGAAAAAGCCTCTGTAAAATTGTAGGCTGGTAGGATAATTATGCCTAGTTTTTGCCTCACTTCTGCTAAAGCATCTGGAAGGAAAGGAACAATAGAATTTTTAGGGACAGAGAGGAGCTGACAATAATTTTGGGAAGGAAGATTTTGAAAAACATAAAAGAAAACCTTCAAATGATGAAGGAGGGGGAAGTTGATATAGGGGACAAGAAGATGGTTAAAGAAAAAGACAGGAATCCCAAAAGACAGGATGCCAGATGGATTCTACCCTTGAAAAGATGGTCAAAAGACAACTTTGATGGCGCTTCTAAGGGAAACCCTAGCCCCTCTAGAAGTAGTCGAATTATAAGAAACATTTTTGGGGAGGGGATTGCAGCCTTTGCTCTCCCGTTTGGAACCCAGACCAACCATTTGGCCGAAGCCAGAGCCGCGTGCAGTGTGGTAAAGATGGCTTTTGAAGCTGGAATTTCCAAACTTTGGCTTAAAGGGGACTCCAAAAATATAATAAATAATATTAATGGTATCTCCCCCTCCCCCTTATGGTCGATTACAAATATAATTGATGAGACATGTGTCACCCTCACAAAATTTGAGAAGGTTCACGTCACTCATGCATTTAGAGAGGCAAACCTAGTTGCTGACTAGTTTGCTAATAAAGGGGTGGGAGTAGATAAAGAGATCACCTGGCATTGGGGAAAAGATTTTCCAATGGAGGCTAAGTCACTAATTGAGATGGAGAAAATCCACAGAAGTATGGGTCAATCTAACTGTTATCATGTTTAATAAAGAAAGATTGGATGTTGGTAGGAGTCATAATAAGTTTCTGGGTTTTTGTAATCTCAAGGGATTTTTTCTATCATTTTGACATGTTTGGAGGATCGTTATCATTTTCACTTGCTATTGTATCAGAGAGGCAAATGATCACGAACCCAATAAAAGAAACAGAGCCAAAATCTGAGCTGGAAAAAATTTGTAGAGATTGGGGCTCATGAGAATAGTTGAAGAAAAAATGGATGTCATGACTGGAGAATGGAGCAAAAAGGAGCTAACGGGTGAAGTGGAGAAGTGGAAGAATATGGGCAAAGTCTGAAAAAAATTGGAAAAGGGCGAGGTTGCAAATTTTTTCAAGAAGCTCCATGGTTTTGACCCTAAGGTCACCAACAGCATGGTGAACTTGTGGAACAATGGAAAGGTCAAGGTGAACGGGGTTTCTTTCCAAATCACAAAGGAGGTGGTTGCGGAGGTCACTGGTATCCCTATGGAGGGTTTCAAATTCTACAGGGACAAGAAACTCTCGTCCAATGTAGTCAAGGAGTTTGTGAAAAATTCTATAGAGATGAACAAGATGGTAAAGAAAGAGTCTTTCTTTGTGATTGAGACTATAAATAAGTTCTGGAGGTATGTTTTATATGCCCTCATTGATTATGTTACCCTGGACCCTAGGTCTGATCGGGTCAGAAGTCACCATTTTGTGATTTTAAATCATTTTTGCCATAAGAGTAGAATTTCCATTCCCTTTTACCTTCTCACTTCTATGAACAAGGCAATCTCTAGTTTTAAGAAGAAAGCCATTGTTAACCCTACTTTGCATGAGGGATTATTGCTCCTCATCCATGAGCATTTCAAAGCTCAGTCTATATGCAATAAACCTCCTCAAGTTGAGGATGTTGACAAAGGCAGCTCTAGCTTTTCTTCAAACTCTGATGAAATTGAGAGCATTAGCTCGAAGGAGGAGAATATTTCCTCAAGAAAGAAAAAAAAAGGTCAAGACAGGAAACAGTCCACATCTACAACTCCCAGCAAGAAAAGCCCTAGGGATCACGACCAAGCTCAAGAAAAAGAGGGTTATGCTGAGGAGGAGGAGGAAATGGATACGAAAGATTCTAACAAAGTGTCGGAGGAGAAGTTGGAAGAGGAGAAACCTGGGAAAAAATGGAAGAGGGAGGTAGTGAGAGTTGAGGAGACTAGAAATCAGAGGATGGATGCTATTCCTCTTCCCCTCTCCCCTGTCTAGTCTCAGCCTCCTTCAGAGGAAAAAGTGAATTTCATCACTTGTGAGAATGAGGGGGAAGTGCAAGTCAAAAATAGAATAAAGGCCTGGAAAATTTTCAATTTGAGGACTGCTACTATGGGGATTTTTAGGGAAGTTATGAACCCTCAGATCCTGGTGGACAACCTGGAGTAACCTAGGCTCAATGAGCTCATAGACCCAGCTATCCTAGCCATTTTAGAAAAATGCAAGGGAGACTGGAATGAACCTTTTGAATAATGCCTATAGTGGTATGATTGACAACTTTAGATCAATCAAAAGGCTCTTCCATGAGCTGGATGAAGTTAGAGAAAGGGTATCCCAGATAGAAAGTACTAAGAATAAGACAAGTAATGATAGCCAGAAGGATCAGGATAACAAAGAAATCTTAAATGAAAGGAGAATTAGAAATCTTGAAAGCTACAACCACAACCTGGCAAGTCAGATGATTTCTCTCCTAAGTTTGATGAATGACAACATCCAATCCCTTGCTGGTAAACTTAAGGACAGGGGCTTGCTAGTGGAGGAGGGAGGATAGAATAGGGATAAGGCCAAGCTGGATGATGATAAGGCCACAATCAGTACATTCACCAATATGGATCAGGGCATAGAGAAGATCTAGGATCAAATGGAAAAGGAACAACAAAAGATAGTCGAGGCAGCTCAGACTATGCAGGAAATGGAGAAGATAACTAAAGACTAGTTTTGTTGTCTTTTGTCTTTTTGTCTTCCTGGATTTTGGCTTTTGGACAGGCTTGTTGTAGTCTATTTTAGTTTCTTTGTTTTTTGGCCTTTCTGTGGGCCTTTATTTTGGGCTGGGCCTTCGAGCTTTTTTTCAACTGTTGGACCTCTGTTTTGGCTAGGCTTCTTTTGCTTATTATTAGCCTTGTTTCTATTAAACTAATGGGTTTTAGGATCCCTTAAAACCTATTTTTCTTATCAAAAACATGAACATGGAATCTTTTTTCGACACCTATAAACTTAAAATGTTTTAATAAATTGTCCCACTGAGCATGCAAAAACTATTGTCACAAAATCTTGCACCCTTGTCCAAAGTGTTTACCTAAGGACAACCTTGTGAAACATGGAAACAACCTCCAAGTTGTGGGACCTAAACTATGAGGTTGAGTCTCTAGAGAATGTCAACTTCCTCTACTATTAGGATGCACTTAAACTATTCTTGAAGAGAAAAAGGAGAAGGAATAGGTGAAAGGAACTACCTAATCTATTTTAAAGAGGTGATGCACCAAATTAGGGTGTTTAGACCAATCTCTGTCTATACATGCATAGTATAATCATCATGAAAATCCAAAGATATGTGGATTTAGACTTTCTTTAATCTATTAGCTACATACAAATTAGACAAAAAAATGAGTCACGCGAGGAAAAGGCTTCACTTATTATCATTCATAGGCCAAAAGAGATACAGAAATATAGATTATAGATATCCATAGTACATCAAAGAGAGGCAGACAAAGCTTGCATAGTAAACCAGTGCCTGAAGGAGATAAGATAGGATGTCATATAATTTAGAGGCAGGAAGGGAATTTATAGTAGCATGCCAAGGAAATACTAGAGAAACAGAGAAGATTTGACCCTAAGAAAGAGTACAACATCTACTTTTATAGTGTAAGCATAACTTAGATAGCTTCCACCCTAAGATAGAATTCAACCACTACAATCAACTTTACATAGAATAATTATTGCAAAACTAGAAAATATTGCATCACAACACAAATCCAAATGTGAGAAGATCACTTATCCACCAAATAATCTCTAAGAGGACAAGAAGAATGATAACCGTTAACCTTTTGACTAAGTAGATGGATCAACCAATAGCAATGGAGTAATTTATTGCATTTATCATGTCTAGGGACTGATGAAAGTGGTTGTAGGAGATTGAAAAGATTGAATCCATAATCAAAGAGTTGTTTCCCCCTTTATCAACTTGCCAAATTAGATGGAAATCATAGGTCAAACATATTCAACTATTACTTTGTACCATTCTTGCTACCTGATTGGTTAGGAGTTCCTCTTTTTCTAGCTTGGCAAGTGAAATTCTTTATATGTTTTGGTCAACACTAAACTCATGATCTTACGAGTGTCAAATATGATCAAAACCCTTTATATCACCTTTTCTTCATAACCCTAACTTCTATGATCTTATGATTCCCAATACTTTGTAGCATCAACCCCATCCTTCATTCTCTTTACGATCCTTCAATAGCAACAAGATCATATGATCTCTCAATAGAATGGAAGCCCTTAACACCCCTAGCATAAGGTTGTAGTACCATTATTCTTTCCTTGCAATATCACGGCATGGTCAATTTGACCTTTATGATCTTATGATCATAGTCCATCATGATATCGACAATCATGACAATAACGCTTGCGATCCTACAATCATGGTTTGATTATCTTTGTCATGACCTTGGGAGGTGTCCTCACTTGTGCTTGAAACCACACAACTTTATAATCATATGATCAACCTTCCCATTTGAAGCATCAGCAAGCTAGGAAGTCAACTCTATGATCCTATGATTGTTGACCCTCATGGCATCAGAACATATCCTCATGGTACTTATAATCTTCTAATCACTTATTGTCATAACATTAGGCAAGACCTTTTTTGGCTAATTATCTGTGATGTCATGATAACTTAAGCACTCAACAAATAGGAGCCTTCTAGCATCTTATCACTACTTGATTCACCCAACAATCCTCTAATACATGAGCTATAATAAGATTGGGACCATATCATCTTGTCACAGCTCCAAGATTTATAATATAGAATTGAATCTTGTGATCATTGGGTGTTGTTCAAATATATAAAATTAATCCTTGTTAGGAAGGCACTTTTGGCCAATAGGTTGTACCTAGGAAGGCATCATAGCCTGGCATGTATCAAGGTTTTCAATAAATAAATGATTTAGATCTACATTGTGTTCTCTAATTTCACTATGTTTGGTATTTAGATGTGTTTGGAATGGTTTGTTTGCATCAATATTGATTTAGTGGGATTAGCTCATCTTAATCAATGGTTTTGGATGGGTAGGGTATGGATCCACTAGTTTATTGACTTTAGATGGGTAGGATATGGAGGGCCACTAGTTACCAAGAGTATAAATGAGGATGGAATTTACTTATGCCATTGACACTAGTTACAAGAACACATTAGGAATGTGATGGAGTGTGCTTGGTCAATTAACACTAGTTACAAGAGTACAATGGGAATAGAATAGAGTGTACTTGGGCTATTAACACTAGTTACAAGTGCACAATGGGAATGGAGTGTACTTGGTCCAATGATTTTTCTTCAAGCATGGAAAGGAAGGGTAGAAAAAGAAAGCAACCATACCCTCTAGCCCACCTTGGTACTACTAGTAATTTATCTATGCTTGTATTATTCCTTCCATCACATCATAGTGTTTTGGTCATTAATTATAGTGGGTAGGAACTAATTACTTATTTTCACACATCTTTTTGTTGGATTAAGGCTTCCCAACCTTTGAGTTTAGAATTTTTTTTTATTTTTATTTTTTTCATCTATTATAGAAGCCCTAAAATTATAGAGATGAGTCATAGGTTCTTATGTTGGAACAATGATGATTTTTTTTATTGTGATATTTAAAGTTCTGTTGAAAAGTTTAGGAATTTTTTTTGTTTTTTAACAATTGATATTTATAGAGTTCACTTTTGATAAATGGTGTGATAGGTAGATGTTGTATATGAAAAAGTGATAGTTAAGGATGGGTTATACTTTTTTGCATTGGAAGTTGTTATGTTCTATATATCATTAGTTTAGTCACTAGGTAAATATTACTCTACATGTCTCCTTGTGTCATGCCCAAAAATTATGGCCAAAAACACACCAAATTTTTTTTTTTTTTTTTTTTTTAAATTTATTTATTTATTTTTTTATTTTTTTTAAACTTAAGTGCACTAAGTTGACACGGGTAAGTTCACATGAAACAAGGATGCCAAGAAGGCGATTACACGAACTCTTAACAATTCAAATGATTCAGTTAACAACTAATCTTATTTAATTAGAAGACCCAATTAATTAATAGATTTAACAAATCCCTTTAAAAGATTTACACTCTAAGAACATTAGTAAATTCCTTAAATACAATTTATTTCAATTTTGCATATGAATTAGTCATCAACTTCGACAAGGAGTAAAAACTAAAATTATCATTCAATCTATGAGTTTATCTGGATTGCAAGACCCTACAATTGACATAGATCAAATTTTAAAGTATATAATTCTAATGTTTAAGACATATAAATTTAAACTACATTTTACTAATCCCGAAAATAAACTTCTCATTAAGAATTGCTAATCGAATAATTAAACTTAATTAAGTTATCCTTAATTACATTAAATAATAATTATATTTGCATTCACATAAATTAATAATTAACGTTAAAAATTAAAAATTAATAATTAAACAGATAAAACTATTTTAGAAAGATTCTTTAATTAATAATATTCATTAATTATTAAATTCGTTAAGTAAGTATTATTAAATTTATAAGTTGTAAATGAACTTCATTAATACATATTATAAATTAAACTAATAATTAAATATAAAAAAAAAAAACTACTAACAACTATTTTTAACTAAACTATATTAAACGAAATTTAATTCTAACTAAAAAAAAAATTTTAAAAAAAATTTTAAAAAAAGTTTAAAATGCGCCGCCCCACGCATATATATGCGTGGGGGATCCCACGCAATATATGTGTGGGCCTCACGCATACACATGCGTGGGGATCCCATGCATTTAAATGCGTGGTCCTCACGCATGTGTATGCGTGGGGTCATCCACGCATACGGTACTGGGGCCGCCGGGTACGAGCCGCAGGCTCTGCCCGAAAATTCAAAAAAAAAATTTAATAATTTTTTTTTGTGTTGTTGGGTTGCATTAAATAAGGTAGGTCGCCCACCCTTTGAATACTTATAATAAGAGGGTGATTTTCTATACTTTATTGACTGTAATAGAGGGGTCTCTTTTTTTTTTTGCCCATACATTTTCCAGCAAGTTTGAGCACCTACAGGCCTCTAATTTTTTTTTGATGGAGTTTAAGTCTTTATCAAATTTCTCCATTGATCTTGAGACATGGGTGTCAATAGATTGGTGAGTCTATACATTGCATATTACATCTTGAACACAACCATAATTTAATCAAATGATTTGCTTATAACATTTTTATAAACTTACTTTAGTTTCTCTTCCTTTGTTGTTGGATCAATACAATTCTATTTTCTTTCACATACAAATGCAACAACTGTATATGAATCCAAATTTATACATAATGCAACTAATTACTCTATGGGAATGGAAAATGGAAGATCACAATGGATTTTTTAAATTCTCTATAAATTCATATGCATATATTTTCTCCATACCATTCTAATGTCTATTTGAACTCATCCTTTCCTAACATAATTCCTTCATATTCAAGATTAACATTCAACACTCTCAATACATCATACAAGATATAAGATAACTCAATACATCTTTCCTTTCTCTCTTCAATACATTCCAAGGCTTGAGAGTAAATAATATAGTCTCACACAACCAAAATTCTCTCTTACATATCTTTTTCCATTTTTTATACTTCCATCACAATAACATGCATGAACAAAAAGGTGGTGGAATTGGCTATAACAAGTTTCACACAATGAGAAGACCATTTAACATACATTACGCAAATTTCCAAGAAACATGAGAGCAATGCAAGGAAATTCTCATAATCTTTTTTTTCTTATTATTCATCCTGGTTCAAAGGCTCCACTCGAGAAAGAACCAGTAAGAAAACCCGAGGTCATTGCCCAATACTTCCAAGTTTCCAATCCATTTTACATCATTTACAACTCAAATAAATCTCTACAAACTTCCAACATGTGCTATCTTCCAAATAACTTCAAATTACAATAAAGGATAATGGGGAAGACAAAACTGAATCAAGGTGGATAATCACAACAAGAACAATTCAAACATACACCCCAAACTCGGTTTGCACAATAGATCCATACATGGAATCAAAATAAGGGGGGGGAGGTGGATTTTCCCAATGGGAGAAGTCAATCACCATTCCATTACATAGCCCTTTCAAGGCTTCAATTTTAAGAATTTCCATTCTATTACAAGGCCCTTTCGGGGCTCCAATCACAAGGGTATTCATTTTCTCTTCATACACATGATTTCACAACATCAATAAGGAAGGTGATGACAAGTAGGGTCCCATACACCCTACCCTTTTTCCCTCCTCTCACCATGAAAGGAGACTCTCACCAATGAGGTCCAACTAAAGCCCTACCCCCATACATGGCCACTTCTTCCCTATCCAAGGGTGAGTAATGCCATCACAATCCCCATGAAAACTCAAAGAACAAGGTCTCAACAAGCAAGAAATGAAATCCAAAACAAGATAAAATTCCCTCCAATATCCTCCCAATACACACAAACATATAAAGACAAGAACCTTCACAATACTATAAACAAGATTCACACATGATCTATAAAATGAAAGCTAAGCCCATGAGAGAGGAATTCCTACCTCCACAAGTGTTATGGCAACAATGGAAGTTTGAAAAGAGCTTCTTTCCTTTCTCCTTCCTTCAATCTTCAAGCTTGCTCTCTAAAACTAGAGATTGGGTAACCCCCCCTCTACTACTTCCAAAGTGCCTCTAAATAAGAATCTACTTAACTAGGCTTAAGGTAAACCCCTTGGTGGAGTCAAGGTCACCAACCTATGAAGTGACAACCAATTTCGAATTCAAGCAAAGATGGAGTGTTTGAGTGACCATAAAGGTCAACCAAGGAGACTTGGGGAGTGGAAAACACTCCCAACCCAAACCCTTACCCTTAGGGTACTTAATTTTGAATTTTTTTAAGACTTAAGGATTTAATATGGACAATAAAACTAGGGGAAACAAACTACCAAAAGAAAATACACCTTAAAGATGGACTAGGTAAAAAAAGAATATAGCACAAAATAAACATGGGGTTCAGCTTTTGTCTTCCCATTGGGTTTCCTGGCTAAATTTCCTGCACACTCATTGCACACGTCAATAATTCGAGAAGCACATGTACATATATATATATATATATATATATATATATATATATATATATATATATATATATATATATATATATATATATATATATATATATATATATATATATATATATATATATATATATATATATATATATGCTTCAACAATTTTCATGAAATTTAAAACATCCATTCTTCTATAACCTATTCATTCATCTCATTCTACTCATTAAAATTAGAGATTCAAAGTGTTAGTTTGCATTCATTCATTTTATCAGCATATACGTTATAAAACATTAAACTATAGAAATCAAATATCTGAAATAAAGCATCATACATCATAATCAGTAAAATAATGTTCAGTGCCACAAATAATGCTCTGACATATCGAGCCATAAATTTAAAAAAAAAATAGAGTATCATCGAGGCTAGGATGGGTCGAGGCGAGGCCTCACACCTTGGTATTATAGATTCTTTCCACATGTTGAGATTTATACATATGTAGCTTCTTAATATATTTTAGACAATAGGTTGGATTTCTTCTAAGGATTATTTTCATTTACCAATGGGTCAATCATTTACATGCTAGTAGCAAAAATTTTTTTATTTATGTACTAATTATGTGTGCAATCAGGATATTTGTCCATAAGCACTAATTATTATATTAGTGATTTTGAGTGGACCATTATTGGACCATCTTCGAGTGGACCATTATTGGACCATCTTCAAGTGGACCACTATTGGATCATCTTCATGTAGTACTAAAAAATTTGAAATAACTAGTTTTTGGCCCTTTTACACATAGCAACTCCTGTATAAAGAAGTCAAAATTCTAGCTTCAAGTAATTAAGTTGCATATAAAGAAAAAAATAATAAATAAATAAATATTGATCGAGATATTATATACCATTTTTGAATGTATATAGGTGTGTGAATTTATCTATAGCTTGTAATGGTTCTTTTCTCCTTATACAAACTTTTCATTAATGGAGTCTAAACCATAAAAGTGGGGGGGGAGTAGGGAAGAAAGCTAATAATTGATAAGAAAGGTTGGAAAGGAGTAGAGTCTCACTTGATGATAGTAGCTAGAGTTAATGGTTTGGTACCATTATAACAACTCACTTACCTTCATATACTAGATAAATGTTGATTATCATAGCTCATCCCTCTAGCCACCAAGAAGGAAGTTGACAATTAAAAAGAAAGGTTGGAAAAGTGTAGGGGGGCTTAACTGATGATAAAATATCATTTGAAGTTAATAAGATCAAATGGGTAGTCCATGGAGCCACTAGTTACCAACATCACAAATTGGAATGGGGTGTACTTGGGTCATTGAATTTCTTCAAGCATGGAGAGAAAGGGAAACAAAAGCAAGTGACTATACCTTCCCACCAACCTTGGAAATACTAGTAATTTACCTCCACTTGTTTTATTCCTTCCATCACTTCATAGTGTTTTAGTGATCAATTATAGTGGGTAGGAATTTATAACTTATTCTTACACACCTTTGTGTTGGGATTAAGGTACCTCAACCTTTGAATTCATAAATGATAATGTTATTTATTTAATTGTATGCTCATTTTAGAAGTATTAAAATTAGAGAACTAGAGGCATATTTTGTTATGTTGGAACTATGATGAATTTATATTATGACTATAATAGTTAAAGTTCTTTTTTGATAATTTATATTTATGGTGTTCACTTTTGATAAGTGGTGTGATATAGGTGTTCATAGGTGATGTGAGGTGGGAATTGAATATGGAAAATAATTTGTTAAATATGGGCTATGCTTTGTTTCATTGGAAGTTTCTATGTGCACTGTGTCACTGGTTTAGCAAGTTTTTCATTAAACTAT
Source organism: Cupressus sempervirens (assembly GCA_028749045.1). Taxonomy (NCBI): domain Eukaryota; kingdom Viridiplantae; phylum Streptophyta; class Pinopsida; order Cupressales; family Cupressaceae; genus Cupressus; species Cupressus sempervirens. The sequence goes on from CM053787.1 coordinate 762,405,234, forward strand.
ATATCTTTTTGGTATTAAAGATGGTTTTGGAAACTATAAAATTTTCCACCTGTTGATTTCTACAAATATGTGATTTCTTAATATATTTTGGGTGATAGGGTGGATGGCTTCTAAGGATTATATATGGGCTAAGTATTTTATAGAATTTTTCATTATCATATTTATTATTATAGGGCACTAGCTCTAAGCATTGTATTGGGTGGTTGTTGTTGATAATACAAGACTAACTTTTTAGGTGTAATTTTTTTTCCTAGAAAGGATTTTCCCATATATATTTGGTGTTGTGATTTTATTTGTTTAAATTTGATTATGTGTGTGTTTATCTAGTTTGTAATAGTTTAAGAGTCTAGAAAAATTCTTTATCTCTATTGCTAAATATAGCATTATGAAGCATTATTTCACACTTGACTTTCTTTTGATTGGTATTAGGGTTTGGCCAACTTTATTTTTTAAGAAGGGGGGAAGGGCTTTGAAGGAGCCTTGGAGCCCTATATAAAGGAAGAGCAGAGAAGAGATCCCTACAATAAGCCAAATGTTTCTAAAAAATAATAATAAATATCTAGCACCCAAAGAAATCCAAAGAAATGGTGTCAAGAAAAATACCATCGAATAACTCATACAAAAAATAATCAAAGATGATAAATACTAAGCCCAAATTGCCCAAGCAAGTTTTAAAACCAAGATCCCACAGTATGTAAAATAAAAAGACAAAACTATGAGTTCGTGTTCATATTTTTGGGGTAGAAGGGTTTTTGTGTTTATATAGTTCTAGTGAGTTTTGCAAAGGAAGATAGTATAATCTTGTTTTAGGTTATATATGGAAAGCACATCTAGCAAAATATAGGTGAATTCATTTAATGGAAACAATTTTGAGTTATGTAAACTTTGAATGGAGAACATGCTTGTATATAGATATCAATGTGTTCTAGTTTTTTTATTAAACAATTGAATTATACCATATAACAGGAGAGATAAAATGGATTGAAAAGCCAAAGGTTTGAAAAGATTGCATGTGACTAATTCAATTCTCTTGAATGTCCATGAAGTAAAGGTTCCATCTAAGATTTGGAAGAATCTTGGTGATATTTATTAGGGAAAACCTTGGTAAATAATTTATTCCTTAAAAATAAGTATTCTCAAAGAATGGACAAGAAAAAGTCAGTTATATATTTCTCAAATACATTTAACATGCTAGTTGCTCAATTGAATTTTTCGATGACAAGATTGATGATCAAGATAAATTATTTCTCTTTTTTTTTCTTTATCAAACTCATGGGATCATGATGTAGGATAATCATGGGTGTAAGAGAGATCTTGCATCACCAAAAACCATTTCCTTAATATCTCTTGAATAAGGGTTGTCTCGGAGTAGAATTGTTATTTTTGGAAGCTTGCTACTTAGTAAGTTGGTAATACAAGCTCAAAATATTATAATTTTAGAGGTGGAGGTTCATCTTGGATATATTGTCATGTCAATTGAGGTGCACTAAAATATCATGTGTATTCATTAAGTTTTTATGGATTTTTTATATAAAAACTGTGAGCTCAGAATGGAAGGCTTTAGAGGATTTGGATTGACTGGAGCTTATGTGAGTTATGTGTTGTAGAATAGGATATGGAAATTCTAGAATAGGATCATGATAGAAAATCAACTCAATAATTCACATGCAATGCCCTGCCAGGGAACCCAAAAGAAATTAACTTATTATGTCACTAAGTTTGCCAAAAAAATTGTTTTTCTTTAAAGATTAACACAACAAGAGATAACATAGTGGAAGCAATAACTCACATACATACAAAGCAATATAATAATAATTGCATCTCTCAAGGTTCCCATGGTATTGAATCACATAAATAAGTTTTATTAAGATTAAATATGATGCATAACAAAGTCCACATCATAGGATAACCATAAGTACAAAATCAAATGACATAATATACAAGTACATAAGATGCCACATGGCATAACCAAAATGCATAAACATCTTTTGTTCAATTCACAAGGTATGAAATGCTAAAATAATATACATCATGATAAGGTACAATATCTCATAAGATCTCCAAAGATCAAATTACATTGAATCAATATATAACCATAGAACAAAATCACAAGATCAAAAGGATAGAACAATTTGCACAAAAACATCCAACAATGGCATTCAGTTGTCAAAATCTCAATGGTATAAGAAACACTACTATCTGACCTCGTGGAACCTAAATGGCCCACTCCCACCATGCTATGGAGATAATCTCAAGTCCCAAATAGATAACAATCCAAAGTCATAACAAGAATCTAGGTCAAGGAATCCTGATTGCAATCTATCTCAAAGGTACCAAGTACAAGTAACAACTAAAACCATGTAATGCCTACCCCTACTTGAATTTTCTAATTTTTTTTGACCAAATTCTTTTAGGCCTATTCTATTATTATATTTTATGATTGGTTGTGTTGTATCATTAAAATTGATTAATTGTATTTCATATTCCGTTAATATATTTGATGAGTTAGTTATTTTAGGTGTTTATGATCATTTCAATGACAATTTATGTATGTTCAATTAGTGATTTCAATTATTTAATGATTTTAGTTAGATGAATGTTTTTTTATGTAGTTTCTATGGATACTTACCCCATACTTGCATGTGTATGGTGTGCATGTATAATTTCTTTATGTTTGACGTTTCTAATGTGGTTGAGGAAGGGAGTCATAGCCACCTACTAGTCACAATCTACATGATGCACCAGTTTCTGCCATTGCATGTTTAGTTTAGAATATTTTTGTTTTTACATGCATTGATTTTATGTAGATTGCAGGTACCAGGTATCGAATTCCCTAAATTGTCAGGATGAGTATACCCTATCACAGTATTTCAATGGTATAAGTGAGGAGATAACTCTTGAGTCCAAATCCTAACCTAAGCCAATTGTCCTAGAAAATAGGACAAGTATCTGAGTTAGTTTCATTCTAAATTCATCAACTGATGTGAATTCGTGATTTTGACCTTGGTGTTTGATTTAGTTTTATGTTTTGTATGATGAGTTGTTATATTTGGTTTTGTGGGTCTATTGTGATTTTCTATTTTAATTAAATCGAATTAAAAGATAATTTAATGATTTAATTTAATAGAAATTTTATAAAGGAAATTCACTATTTAATCATATTTAATAAATTAATAAATTAATTAAATTAAAGAATTAAATTTAAAAGATTATATTAAAGCTCTATTTTTGACGTATTTACATTTAATTTAATAATTATTATTTAGGAGTTTATTTTAATAATAAGCTTTAAATAATATTATTAATTAAGTTAATAAATACGTCAATAGTGGCATGTTTGATGGTTAAGTTGTTGAGTTGTTATCCTTGCCATCAAGGTTCAAATCTAATGGGGATGGGGTCCCCCATTTGTGGCTTCACTGGTTCATAGCTCTAGGTCAAAGCATTTACCCATTTTTTTAAAAATGTAAGTTAATAAATATATTATTAAAAAAAATCTCCTGAATGTATTTAAATAAAAGAATGAAACTTAAAGTTATGGTTCTAATTTAGGCATAATTATATTTATTTAATTTACTAATTATTATTTTGGAGTTTTATTTTAAATAATAAACTCTAAATAATATTATTAGTTGAATTAATAAATATATTATTAAAATGTCTCATGAATTTATTAAATAAAAGAATTCATTTAAAGATAAAGTCGTAGTCTAATTTTGGGCATGATAATAGTTATTTAATTTAATAATAATATATTTAGAAGTTCATTTTTAAATAAACGCTAAGTATTATTATTACTTAATAAATATTATACTAAAAATGCTTCGAAAATTAATAAGAGAGAGTAAGCAATTATTTAATAAAGTTTATTTTAGTTAAATTGCATAAAGCATATGCATGAAATTAAAATATAATAAACTAAATAAAGAGAGAAAGAAATTATTTAATTAAGATATTTTGTAATTAAATATCTAAAATTTGTGCATGAAAAATAAAAGATAATAAAGTAATAAATAGTAATTGATCAGTGAGTTCCCTCTCGTGATTGCACAATTAGAGCCCCAAAACTAGGGGAAATTTTTTTATCAAAGATCACATGATTGCACAATCAGAGCCCCAAATTTTGGAGAGAACTCTTTATCAGAGATCATGTGATTGCACAACCAAAGCCCCAAATTAAGGGAGAGCTCTTTATCAAAGATCTAGAGCTCATTTTGCAATTACACAGGTTTTGAATGAGCAATTTTGGAAAAGGAGGGTTTCAGAAAGAAAGGAAAATTCTTGTGTGCTTCGTGTGTTGTCGAATTAGCATCAGATTCAGGTAGAATATTGTGGTTAATTTATGCAATAGATTTACATTCTTTAAATTTTCTTGTCTTCTTCATGTCTAATTAAATATGTTCTCAGAATTTATACGATTGTTTGAAACCCTTGTGATTGAAATTTATTGTTTTATATTCTTGATTACATCTATAAACTAACTAATGAAATTGAAACCCTTGTCATATATTTTAATTATTCTTCGTTCGATTATCTATATATGAGAGATAGAGATTTGAAACCCTCGTGTTAAAATTTACTGTTCTCTACTCTTGAATACATCTTAGAAAGAGTTAAATTGAAAACCCTTGTTTGATTATTTCAGTATTTCATAAATGGATGTTAAAATTGGGATTTGGGTTTTGAAAAGAAAATGAATTTTATTTTATAGATTTTAATTGTTTGATCTGGGTTTCTCTACCAGATTCTTATTGGAAAGTTTCCATTTTTAGTAAGTTTCTATTTTTAGTAAGTCTCCATTTTTTGGAAGTTTTAATTTTCAACAAGTTTCCATTTTTAGTAGGTTTCCATTTTTAGTAAGTTTCCATTTTTAGAAAGTTTCTATTTTTAGTAAGCTTTCATTTTTAGATAGTTTCTATTTTTTGTAAGTTTTCATTTTGAGAAAGTTTCCATTTTTAGCAAGTTTCCATTTCAGGAAGGTCTCTATTTTTTAGCAAGTTTTTATTTCAGGAAAGTTTCTATTTTTAGTAGGTTTCTAGTTTTTGAAAGTTTATATTTTTAGTAGGTTTCCATTTTTGGAAAAAAATAATTTTTAGTAGCTTTCTATTTTTGAAAAGTTTCTATTTTTAGCAAGTTTCTATTTTGGAAAGTTTCTATTTTTAGTAAGTTGTCCATTTTTTGGTAAGTTTTTATTTTTAGTAGGTTTTTATTTTGGGAAAATCTCTATTTTTAGCAGGTGTCCTTTTTGGGAAAGTTTTTTTCAAAGTTTAATTCATTTAAAATTAATCTTTTTTCATTGGATAGAATTACTAGATTTGCCCCTTGAATACAGAGACACAGAAATTGTTGAATTGATAGCCAACAAGGTGGGTATCTTTATTAGGTATGATCTCATCCCTTTTGAACAAGTCTTTTACCCAGTTAGGGTTTGCTTACTTCCGAGCAATCAGAAACCAATTCCACAATATATCGTTTGCCATTCCAAATGGGGGGATTGGAAATAAATTGTTCATATTTAGGAGCTAGAGGTAATTGATAAACAATTTTTGATTTTGGGCCATTTTAATGTTGATTGCAAAGGTGTTAATTCTAACCAAATTATGGTATGTAAGGACCATTCATCGATGCCTAAGAAATATAAATTAAGGTAGGTTGCTAATGTAAATAGTACAGATACTCATCTAAGTACTTATAATAATGATGCTACTCTATCTATTTCCCATTTAGACTTGAATCTACCAAATGAACCTTCACAAGTTCATATCCCTCTATAAGGACCCTCCTCATATGTAATTATCAAATATGAATTCTCTATTAAAACCATTATAGGAGATTGAAATGGATATGAAGTAAGTAAATGCAAGAATAACACTTTGATTAGGAAATTGTAATGATTAAGAATATGAGTAGGACGAGAGAAACCCTGATTGATTTGAAAGATGTATGTTTTAATTTATGTGATTCCCTGATACGCATATACATATATGCATGTGATTTTATGGGACTACTAATGTGTGCAATGAGTGTGCAGGATATTTTAGTTGAGAAACTCAATGGAGGAACGAAACTGATCCCTATTTGCCATTCATGGAAACCTTGTTGTTCGTAACTTAATTGTATTGTGAGATGAATGAATGTATCTTTCTATAATTTAATAAATGTTAATGTTTCATAACCATTTTCTTATAGTGTCACTTGACACTTGTGAATTGTATATGCATTCTAGCATGCTAGTTAGGGTTAACTATGTAATGTAACCTTTGGACCTAAGTTAGACTAAGTTAGTGCCATTTTTGCCAATTTGTCCTTAATCAAATTTAGTCACCCCTAATCTGGATTAGTGCTTAATCTGCATTTTGGAGTTGTTAATGGTCCTAATATTCCTAGAATTTGTTTGGTCCCAAATCAATTCCTAAGGCCTTAAATCATGGAATCTTTATACCCAAGGGGTATGGGTATGGGTTGGGGGAATTGGCCATCCCCCAAGCCCCTTTTGTTGACTTTTGAGGTCACTCAAAAAGTCTATTTTTGCCTTAGTGCAAAAATTGGAAGTTGTTACCATGAGTTGAATGACCTCAACTCCACTTAGGGGTTAACCTTATGTTTGGTTGAGTTAAAACTTCTAGATTTTTAGGTGAGTGAGGGAAGTTATTGCCCTTTTTGGTGGTTGAGTTTGGATCTTATTTAGAGGCCCTTCTTGGAGTAGTTTTGGTTGTTACCCAATCTCTACTTTTAGAGAGGAGTCTTGGAAGATTGAAGGCAAGGAAGGGAAAAGCTCTTCTCAAAATTGTTCATTTACCATAACCTCTTTGTGAAGGTTGGAGTTCTTCATCTCCCTTGTTCAAATTGTTTATGGTTGTTTCATGCTTATGCTATTTTGTTGTTATTTGGATGCTTGTATATATGTTGGGTATGTTGGGAAGGATTGAAATCATGTTCTTGAATGCTTTTCTTTCATGTTCTTGTTTGAATTTTGAAGTTTTCTTGTATGGGTGTTTTGGCAATACTCACCCTTGAATTGGGAAAAAGTGGCCAATTTTGGGAAAGGTCTTTTAGTTGGACTCCAATAGTGTAGAGTCTCTTCTCAGGACAAGAAGAGGGAGAGAGGGTAGGGTGTTATGGGCCCCTACTTGTCAGCACAAACCTCGTATGAGTTTTGGCATGTTAAAATGGAAGAACGGAAGTTCTTGATTTATAGCCCTGATTGAGCATCTATTTTGGTCTTGTGTCTAACATCTCCTATTGGAAAAATCCACCTTTCCCTAGTTTTGATTCATTGTGAATCCTGTTGTGAAAACCTAGTATGGAAATGAATGTATGATTTTGTTCCTTGTTATGTTTGTTTGTCACTTGGTTAGTTTTCATTTCCTCCACAATCTCAGTGATGCATTGCAGAAAATGAAATGGATCCCTTGTTAAAGGCCATGATGGAAATTTAATTTGATTGTTGAAAACCAATTATGTTCGGGATTTAAAATCCTATGTAAAAATGTATTTTTAAACTATTGTTGCAATGGCAATGATGTCAAGTTTTCTTACTGGTTCTTTCTCGACAGAGCCTTGAACCAGGTTGATTAATAAAAGAGAAAAGATTGAGTAACTCTCTTGTATTGTATCTTATGTACTTCAGTTTTTGCATATGTTTACTTGATTTATGTTAAATGAACAAAATGATGTTTCACCTTCTTTCAAAATTCTTTTGATTTGAAATTATATGCTTTTGATTGAGGTTAATTAGATAACATTGTGATAGATATTAAGTTATGCAATTTAGTTTTAGAATATGTTAAGAAAATTTGCATTTGAATTATACTTAAATTTCGTAATTTTACATGAGTTGAGGAAGTTAAGTAATTATGTTTGAATACTTATGTATTATATTTAATCCTACTATCATCTCAAAAATAATAATAATAATAATTTAAAAAGAATTGTTGGTGTATTTCTGCTCCTCTATTTTTTGGGCATGACAACCTCCATCAAATTTGGAAATTGAGGATAACAATCAATCTCTTTATGAAAATAATTCATCCCTTCCCCTTTTAGGTTAGTACTCTTGTGTAAATCCTGCAATGGAGATGTGTAATGATAATAAAACTAGTCCTAGATTGGCATTACAGCAATTTCCAATCTATTTTCTAGGAGTAAGTTTTAAAAACCAATTATTTTTTATGGAACATGCTCAAAAATTCCATAACATTTCATATCATCAAATAATTTGTAGGTAGTTGAATTATTAGGACTTTAGTTTGTCTGATTGGAACAAACACAGTTGGTCTACAGCAAATTTAGTCACACATCATGTTATGTTTAATCAATGTCATCTAGAGATGATTGTCCTAACATGTAAATAGACTATGCAAGACCTCAAGTTGGGCAGTAATGTGGAATCTAAATTACATCAATTAGCTAATGAGATATCAGCATTTGTGGTATCGAAACAATTTCAATTAATTGCAGAAGAAGTTATGCAAGAAGATATGTCCCACACATCAATAGAAAATTTTGAGGAAGCTCAAAGGAAATTAGAAGATTTCCAACCTAAACAAATGATCAATGGAAATATTGGCTATGGGTCCACTTTTAATTTCTCACAAACCCTTTCAATTATGAAGTCACCTAGAGATCTCACTGCAGTATCCTCTATTCCAAAGACTCATGGTAGAAAGAGTAAATGTACAAAAGCTAAAGAAGAAATTGTAGTAGGCATTCAATCCACTTTGGAAGAAAATTTTCAATCAATAAAAAGAGTCACTAGAAGGACTAAGTTCCCTTTGGTGGAATGATGGAGATTATAACATGGAATGTCAGGGGCATCAATGCCCCTAACAAAAGAAGTAGGATTAAAAAACTACTTGCTAAGTCAAAAGGAGACATTATATTACTTCAAGAGACAAATTTATCAAATGAAAAGTATGAGGAGTCAATTGCTAAATGGAAATAATGGAAATTTGTCCAATGTCCTAGTGTTGGGGCATTGGGAGGTTTAAGCACTTTATGGAACCTGAAAGTTGTTTCTGGAAGCTTAATAGGACAAGATTTGGGTTAGCAATGTTTTAAGTTTCAACATTTTGAAATCTCAATGGTTATCTTTAATATTTATGGTCCTTCAAATATCTCAAATAAGGTTAAATTATGGAATGTCATTTTAGAAAAAATTAGATCTTTACCACAACAAAATTGTATCATAGGTTCCTTTTTGAATCAGATTAATAAAATGTTACAATGGCTTGCTACTCTTTGCCTTAAAAAAAAAATGTATCATAGGTGGTGACTTCAATGCAATTCGAAACAATAATGAGAAATAGGGAGGAATTTTTCCATCTCTAAAAATTATGGAGGAATTTGATAACTTTATTAAGACCAATGAATTGTTTGAAATTGAAACATCTAATGGATGCTTCACTTGGCATAATAAAAGAGATGGTTTCCTCCAAATTGCTGAGAAACTTAATAGATTTTTATTTTCACAAGCATGGAAAATAACACCTATTCTATTCTCAGTAGAAATTATTTCTTTCCCAGGATCGGATCACTTTCCTATTTCATTATCCTTAGATAATCAAGTGGACCAATCAACTTCACATTATAAATCTTCATTTAAATTTGAAAGAATGTGGTTCAGACATTCAATATTTCTTCCTTTAATTAGACAATGGTAGGTTAGTGCTCCACAGGCAAAAGTTAATAGTATCTATTAGTTCTATAAGAAACTCCAATATCTTAAAGACAACATCAAAATCTAGAGTAAATAGCCTTTTAAAAATATATTTGAGGAGAAAAATAAGGTGCAGAAGGAACTTCAAGAAATCAATGAAGAAATCATCAATTTTTGCTTGAATCCAAATTCATATTCTTGTTAGAAAGAGAAGCAATTTCAATGGGTGGAGCTGTGTCATAGGGAGGAAGAATATTGGCAGAAAAAATCTAGAGAATTATGTTTAAGTGATGGTGACTGTAACACAAAATTCTTTCATACTTTAGCTAGTAAAAAAAAGGCAAGTAAATACATTTTTTCAATCATGAAACAGCTTACGAGTAAAAAATTATTAGATGAGGCTAGTATCAAAAGGGAAGGGGTCAAGTTCTTTAAAGAACTCCTTGATCCATTAGTGAAAATGGATGTAAACAACCATCAACTTGACCCATTCTTAGAGGCAGTTCCAAGAATTATATCAAATCAAGATAATGATGCCCTTATGAAGCCCTTCACTTTGGAGGAAATTTAGAATATAAGTTCAATCCCTGCCCCTAGATAAAGCACCTGGTCCTGATGGCTTTATAGCTCTCTTCTTTCAAAAATGTTGGAATGTTCTAGGTTGGGATTTACTTATGGCCCTAGAATCCTCCTAACAAAAGGGTTACATGTATGGGAATTTTAATTCTACTAATATTGCCATCATTCCTAAGTCTGGCGATCCCCAAACTTTTGCTGATTTCAAACCAATTTCATTGTGCAACACTATATATTAAATGTTCACAAATTCTATTTATTCTAGACTTCAAGTTTTCTTGCCTAATATAATTTCTCTAGAATAGGGTGGTTTTGTGCCAGGTAAAAAGATGTCGAAAGTGGCAATTGTGGCTCATAAAACTCTTCATCATATCAAAGAAAACCAAATCCCTTCCTTTTTTATTAAACTCAATATGATGAAGTCATATGATAGAGTTAATTGGTCCCTTTTATCAAAGTATTGGAGAAATTTGGTTTCAGTAAAGCTTGGTGCAAATGGATCAAAGCTTGTATTTTGGGGGCTTCATTTTTCATTCTTATTAATGGGTTTCCAGAGGGGTACTTTAAATCTTCTCAAGGAATTAGACAAGGTGATCCCCTTTAATCTACCTTATTTATTCTAATGGTAGAAGCTTTTAGTAGGGCCATAATTCAATCTCAATAGTCGGAGCTTTGGAAAGGCATTTAGTTTCAAGGAAATGATCTAGTGGTCACTCACTCTCTCTTTGCAAATGACACTTTATTATTTAGATCTACAAATATTAATGAAGCCAAGCATATTAAGTATTTACTAGACCAATATTCACTATTTCCAGGTCAAAATATTAGCATGGTTAAATCTAAAATCTTCTTCTTCAACATAGCTCCACCTAGTGCACAAAGGATTAAAAAGATTCTTGATTTTGAGGAGGAAAAATTGCCATCTACATATTTGGGTGTTCCCTTTTTCATGGGTAGTAATAAAACTTCTTATTTAAAAAATATAGTAGATAGAGTTAAAGTTATAACAATGGCTTGGAAGGTAAGATGGCTTTTTGTATTTGGAAAAATTCTTTTAGTTAAGTTTGTCTTATCAGCTATCCCAAATTATTACTTCTCTATTTTATAAACACCTAGATTTATTATTAAGCAGATTGAAGGCATTATTCGAGGCTTTTTATGCACAAAAAATATATCATGAAATAGAAAAATCCCTCTCATTTCATTGAAGGAAATGTCTTTAGAGAAGCATCAAGGTGGGATTAATCTTCCTAATCTGGCTTTAAGGAATATTACTTTTGGAGGTAAATTAGTTTGGTCTTTGTATGAGAAAGTAGAGGCTAAATGGTGTGTGGGATCTTGCAGAGAAAATATTTAGATTCTACTGACCCCTCCAAAATTTTCACTATGGACCATTTTCCTAAAGGATCAGTTGTTTGGAACTTCTTGGTGGGATCTCATGATTTAGTTGTTAGATGTTTGACTTGGAAAATTAACAATAGTTCTAAGGCACTCTTTTGGCAAGATTCATGGAATGGCCTTCCTCTGCTTTGTAATTCCAAATCCTTCGAACATTGGATTATAATTTATTTTTCTGAATGGGGCCCCTATGTAGCTAATTATTTTTAGTTTGTCAATCCAATTTTAGGTAGAGTTACTTGGAAAAACCTAGATAATTTACCAATTCCTAATCAGATCAAAAAAAACTTTATTAGTATATTAATTCAAGAACTATTTTAGTGTCTAATCTCCTAGATACACTAATCTAGGCCCCACATCAAGAGGGCAGATACTCAATAAAATTGGGTTACTCAGTTGCCAAGAATCTCGAAGTGGGTTACAAATCATTTTGGGCATTCAACTTTTGTTGGAACTCAGTAGTCTTACAAAAGGTAGGAAAGTTTTCTTGGTTAGCCTTAAAAAAGAGAATTTTGATAGGAGAGAATTTATCAAAATTAAATATTTTTTATAATATGAAATGTGTATTATGCATGGAACTAGAAGAGAATGTTGATCACCTCTTTGTTTAGTGTAAATTGGCATTTCAATGTTGGATCTTCATCCTTCAAAAATTAAATTTCAGTATGCCCCTTACAAACACCTTATGGGATATGTTCCAAGATTGGCCAAGTCTATTTAGCCACTCTTATTATTCATGTATTTGGAAGTGTATCCCAACAATTTTTATTTGGGAAATTTGGTGGGAGAGGAATAAAAGGATTTTTTGAAATCAACCTTCGACATTAGAAAATGTGTTGTCAGCATTAGAAGCTGCAGTGGGGGAAGTTATGGTAGCTTATGTCAAAAGAACTTTTGAAAATCTTATTTTTATAGGTTGGGATATTTCTTTGGCTAATAGATGGACTTATTTACCCTCTCCATCTTATCAATTCATTACATCTAGTGGTCTACGTGAGAAAGTTAATAGAAATATTGTGAAGTGGATTCCCCCTGCTAAGGGAGATTGCAAGTTAACTTTTGATGGCTGCTCAAGAGGCAATCCAAGAGAATCAGGATCTAGAGTGTGTATAAGAGATCATAGTGGGTAGGTGTTAGGTATGTTGGCCTAAAAATTGCCAATTGGTACAAACAACAAAGCTGAAGCCATGGCACTCCTACTTGGTTTAGAACTTGCACTTTAGCTAAACATAGTTAATATTCACATTAAGGAGGATTCTTCAGTGGTTATCAATTCATGTGTAAAGAAAAATTAGAGAATTGGAATTTTGGTTATATATTGGAAAAAGCTTGGGTAATGATTGATAAATTTAAAGTGGTGTCCTTCTCTCATACCCTTAGGGAAGGAAACCAAGTTGCAAATACTTTATCCAATATTCGTTGTGACTTGAAGACTAATGAGGCAAGTATTATAGAGTTTATACCTGCCAATTTTCCCACTTTATTTACCTTAATTTAGTAAGAGAAAACTTTGTAATAATGGTTGCACTTATAGAATAAGTTTGGCTTTATTATTGTCTAAGTTACTCTTGGCATAATGTTTATTGAGTTTAGTATTGATCATGTTACCCTTGGCTTAGTGTTTACCAAGTTTAGTATTGACAAAGAGTTTGAGTTCATCTTTGATCAAGAGTTTAGTATTGACTGAGTTATTCTTGGCTTAGTGTTTACCAATTTTAGTATTGACGGAGAGTTTGGGTTCATTATTGACTAAGTCCCCTTGGCTTAATGCTTATTGAGCAAGCTCGAGTTTAGTATTGATTGAGTTACTTGAGCCTTACCAAGTTATTTAGTTTACCGACTAAGATCTAGTTTAGTATTGGTTGAGTTACTCAAGGCTTACCAAGTTATTCAATTTACTGATTAAAGAGTTCCCTTAGGTGGGGTGTTGACTAACTTCTAGCTAGGTGTTTGCCAAGTTAACAAGAAAGAGATTCATGTTGAGTTATTTGATCATAGTTCTTACTAAGTCCTCATGGGTATACTAACTGAGCTATCTAATCTTGTTGAGTGTAATGGCACAAAGCTGCTTTGATGATCGAGGAGGTTCGCATGTGCAAGATTATGGTGAAATCATACTAAATCTTTCTACATTGCTCAATATCATTTTTTTCTATCATCACTTGAGTACATCATGTAGTTTTACATTTGGCAAGATCAAATCTGCATTTAAGTCAAAAACATGTCTCAATTTGAACAAGGATAACTTTAATAGATGGTAATAACGTTTTTATCATTCTAGTACATACAGATACAAAATATCCATGCCTTATTCAATTTTGGGTTGCCAGTCTTGTACTTCACTCTACAAAATTGTAATTGGGCTTTAATGTAATGGTGCCTCATTTATTACTCACATGGGAGCAAATGTGTCATATATTTTGAGTGTTTTGATTTCTTTTTATGTCTCCTTTTTCCTTGCTCCCTTTGCTTGCCTTTTCAATTTCCAGGATGTCATTCTCTCTGGATGCTTGTGTGAAATGTGAGTCTTGTCATCACTATCATAGAAGCATCCTACCCAAAAATTATAGAATTTTTCTTCAACTAGTAATAGATGAAGATGCACTATCCCATCCCTTTTATAATGAGGTGTTGGATATTATGTTCTTTCTACTTTCTTCCTCCACCTATCATGTGATTTGTAATGTCATTGGGGAGGACTTCTTCTCTGCAACATCTAGACATCTGCTATACCCTTCAAATTTGGTCTCCATATTTCTATCTAATGCTATGGATCTTCTTCATTCAACTTCAAGATTGGAAATCATTGCTTACAAGGTGGTTAGACCAAAGTTTTGGGCTCAAAATAAACTAAAGCAAGCTATGCAAAGTTATGATTTGTGGTCCGATAATGCCTTGGTCAAAGGATTATTTTCAAGGACCATGCTCATGCAAAAAATGAGGTTTTGGTGACTCTCAATTCATTATAGAAATTATGTCAAAAGCATAACTCATGGCTCTTGACCAAGACTTTGCAAGTTACGACAAAAGCTCTAGGTTTTCAGATGACTGAGGGTATGAAGAAAATTGGATTTGCACTACTGACATCTTGGGTCTTCCAATTTCTAATGCACATGCAGTATCTCATAAGAAGAAACCTTTGGCTCCTTTAATTCAATCAGCTCATGAACCTGGTGTCTGGTCAGTTCGTGCTCTAAGTGTTGTTGGGTCGAGACACCTTGTCTCAAAACCCCACTTAGATCATCACAAACCAATAGTCTGGGGTAATATTTCTAATAGTTTCATTGAAGGCTCGAGCTCAGGATGGGAGGTGGCTCCACTATCATGTATAGATTTTGAATGGGGTCACTCAGTACAACCTAGTTTTTCATCCACTTCTATAGAGGGTGCTAAGGACATGAAAGAAAAATAGTTTATGGGCATTCTTCTATTTTCTGGTCTTTTCTCCTAAAACTTTAGGCATGTTTTGTAAAATGTTTGAAAACTTTGGTTGTTTTGAATTCCTTATGCCTGCTATTTTGATACACTCAAAAATGCAAAATTTGATAAAGTTTGAATTTTGACAAATTTATTGTTTTTCCATCGATATATGTTTTTAAATATTGATGCTTGTATTTTGTACATAATGTGATGATGTTGGGTTTTCTTTCTGGTTCTTTCCTAGTTGAGGTCTTGAATGAGTTATATATATATATATATATATATATATATATATATATATATATATATATATATATATATATATATTCATCCACTCTTGCCAAAAAAATATACTCAAGTGGTTCATCCACTCTTGCCAAAAAAATATACTATGGTAATAATTGATCATTATTATTATTATTAATTTTAATAAGCCTTGTTAAAAAAATTTATTTACTTATTTGAAAATTTGATTTATTACTTCATTATTTAAATATAATTCTAAATTAAATTGGAAATCAATGAAACTAATTGAGAGAACTAATGGTTATCTTTAGTAAACTTGGATTGTGCTTGATGATGCACTTTTATATGAAAATGATTTATATTGCTACGGAAATTTTCTTATTCAAAAACCTTAGTAATTAACATACTTTAAAAAGTCAAAAACTTAGAAATGAAAACCTTAACTCTTATGTTTTGATAATGAATTAAACAATGAAAAATGTTTAAATGACTTTATATGAATTGTTGAATCGCCTAGGATTCTAGTGAACTCGAAAACCATAGTGATTCTAGCAACTAGAGAAATGAAAATTGAAACCCTGATGGAGATCAAAAACATGAATCTTAATATTTGGAAATGAAAATGAAAACTTGAAAACCTATAGTGAACATTGAACTTATGTGTTTTCAAAACTTGATGATTATGGAAATTAATTTTATACGTACTCTTTTTATGATGTGTGATTTTACTGTTGGCTGGTAGGTTAACTTAGTACTTTAACCAAATCAGGATGTTTATTAGAGGCTTGGGAATTTTGCTTTGTGATGTCATAATGATGTTTTGATTTCAATCTCTTATATACAACCATGGTAATGTGTCTAGTATGCTCTATGAGGTGTTTTGATGTATTGATTGTTATTGCTTTCTAGTATTCTTATGTAAAATTGAGGTGAATGGTGTGACCTATCTGATATAACCTTTGAGTCTTTAATTAGTTATTTTTAGATTGCTTTCCAATCACTTTTATAGGATTTATGTGTTTGTATATTTTTTCTTGTTGATCTTATGTTATGACATGGATTGGTTTGTGTATACTTGATTTTGGGATCCATCCTATTAGGATGATCATTGTATTGGAATCTGTGATTATGATCAATGATTTTCAGCACTTTTTAGTTGCTTGTTTAAGAACTAATGTATGGTATGTGAGATTTTGTGATATTTTGACTTTAGTGAGCTTAGGGTAGGTTATATGTATGTCATTTTGGGAAGTGGCTTGCAATGGAGGTCGAGGCCTTAAAGAGGCTGACGGGTAACCCATTCTAGGTTATTTAATAAGTGATAATATTTCATTAAATGGGTTTAAAATGAATTAATAAGAGACATTATTTTCCTTTCACGTGCCTCGAGTGCAAGTACAAGTTAGGATGGGAGTAGAGAGGATGCTTGATTGTGACCATGCTTTGTTAGTATGCCTTATCAGTACGAAAGGATACTAGTGTTGCATAGAGTCACCAGGGGGTGAAGGAGTAAAAGACTAGCCAAGAAACCTTAGAGTTGGTTTGTGCAATGATACTCCACATGCATAATAGATTAGCTACATGTCTATGTTGCCTTTGGGATTAGTTGATTCTTGTTTCTTGGTACCCTTTGAGATAGTTTGCTTTCAGGTGATTCCTTGAACCTAGTGTTGGAAATATAGGAGTAACTAATAGGGGGGATGAATCAGTTACCACTACAACAAATCCCAGATTGCTTAGATGTTCACAATAAAATTTAGAATGAGAAAACTTATTACTATTGTAACTTGATAAACATGTAGAAAATTTTGTAACTCGATAAATGCAGAGTGTGAATTACTTTTAGCAGATCTTAAAACATTAATAGTAATTAATTTGCAAGCATAAGAGAAATAACATGAACACACATGAGACACCATGATTTAACATGGAAACCCAATATGGAAAAAACCACCAATGTAACTAGTTACTATTTTTCACTCTTCTGAAGTGATCCCTATTAGGAGCCAACCCTATTAAATGTTACAAAACACACTGTTAGGTGTGACCTTGTTAGAGGACTTAATCACCTTGTTAGGAGTGGCCTTGTAAGAGGTCTTAAAAAAATTCAATGGAACTATCACCTTGTTAGAGGATTTACAACTAGCTATTAAACCAACTCTTTTAAGAGATTTTAGATCACTAATACAATGGTTAGAGAGTAACAATGAAATGACTTTATTGTGATGCAACCAAATTGTTGAATCTCTATTTTACTTCATACTTGATCCTTCCTGATCAAATAACCCTTTTCTACTCCACAAGGATACCTACTTATCCTTCACGTTTGCTATCACTCTTTTCCTTCTCAATTCAATCAACACACTTGCACACACACTTGAAAACCACAACTTGACCTTATATTTATACCTTCTAGATTGTCTAGTCAGCTCAATACGAATTAGAATGACCACTAATCAATACCATAGTTAGTTAGAACCAATACTTAAAATAATTAATTTTCCCATGCCAAATCAAAAAAATCTTTTGTTAGCTAACCCTGCTTGGTAAACACAAGTTCTGAGATGATTTCCTCTATTAACAGTTAGAAGCTTGGTTAACACTGTGAACTTGCAAAAATCCTTTAGTAACCGAGTGAACTCAATTAGCACTAACTCTAAAAAAATTTCCTTCATTAACCATGTGAACTCAGTTAATATTGCTTTCTGCCATAATTTCCTTTGATGCCCAAGTAAGCTCAGTAGACACTATCTTCACAGAGTAAACTTTAGGAACACTCGATAGACAAGGAAAACTATCTTTCTGACCAAGTGAGCTCGATAAGCACTAACTAAAAATTGGTATGACATTTGTGTAATATCAAAGACAACACACAATTAGACAATTGTATCCAACAATCTCCCTCTTTGGCATTGATGGTAACACAAAATGTCATAGCATAATGAAATTTGACAACAAGACTTTCTCTGATAAAAAATTTCTCCCTCGAATATTTTTCCACAAAAAAACTTCTTTCATGCAATGATCTCCCTCTATGAAGGAATTACATAACTTCTTTGACAATATAATTCTTCCTCAGAAAGATATGATAGTAATCTTCTCCCTCTTTGACAACACATGTCAAAGACAACACATACTAAATTAGTATCAATGTACCTTAAGTATTGATTCATATGCAATAGCTTCTTGATTATGCTACATCAATTGATTGATCTTCAACTTGTTTCTTGTTGATGCATCACTAAAACTTCATTTAGTGAGCTTCAGTTAGGGGAATGACCCCTAACTTACCTCTTAGATACAGGAATGAATCCTTAGGTAATGGCTTGGTGAATATGTCTGTAATTTGTTCTTTTGTATGAACATATTCCAATCTGATTTCTTTGTCCTACATGAATTCTCTAACAAAGTAATATTTTGTAGCAATCTGCTTAGTTTTGGAATGCATCGTAGGGTTCTTTGATATGTTAATTATGTTGGTGTTATCACAAAACATGACAACTAGTTCTTTGATCTCAACCTTTATGCCTTCCAACAATTTTTTAAACCAAACAATGTTAGAACAATTCACTATTTTTGCTACATACATTGTTTCTATTATAGACTGGGATGTGTAGTTTTGCTTCTTGCTTGTCAAAGATACCAACTTTTTACCAAGAAAGAATGCTCCACCACTTGTACTTTTTCAATCATCAAGATCTCTTGCCCAATCAGTATCAACGAATACCTTTAGGTCTATGTTTCCTCCAAGTTTGTACCATAATCCATAGTCTTCAGTTCCTTTCAAATATTTCAAGATTCTTTTGATTGCCATCATATGATTTTCTCTGGGTTTAGCTAAGAATCTTGCCACTATCCCAACTACTAAAGCAATATTAGGCCTTGTGTGAACTACATACTATAATTTTCCAATCATTGATTTGTATAAGGTCTAATCTACCTCTTTAAAATCATCATCTTTTTGTAAGCTTGAGTCCAGTACACATAGGGGTACCAACTGATTTTGAATCTTCCATTCCAAACTTCTTGAGTATCTCCTTGATATACTTAGGTTGAATAATGTAGATACCATTCTTGTTCTGTTGTATCTATAATCCAACAAAGAATTTTATCTCACCAAACATGGACATTTCAAATTCTTTGTTTATTTGTTCTAAAAATTCTTTCAATAGATCATCATTCCCTATAAATAGAGTATCATCCACAAATATCTTTGCCAATAAAATCTTGTTATCTAGTCCTTCCTTAATATACAAATTACTATTATCATTAGTTCTCTAAAAATCAATCTGTATAAGGTAGTTATGTAACCTTTCATACCATGCTCTAGGAGCTTGTTTCAGACCATACAATGCTTTGTGTAATTTGTAGACCATGTCCTTTTTGTCTAAATTAACAAAACCTTTTGGTTGTTCAATGTAGACTTTATCAAGAATGCCATTGAGAAATGCAGATTTAACATCCATCTGATATACTTTGAATCCTCTATGTGCTTCATATGTAGGTAAGGTCCTAACACCTTCTAATCTTGCAATAGGAGCAAAAGTCTCACCATAATCAATTCCTTCTTCTTAAGGATAGCCTTTGCACACTAGTCTAGCTTTGTTTTCTTGATACTTTTCCTTCTTCATTCAACTTATTTCTGAATACCCATTTTTTTCCAATCACATTTTTGTCTTTAGGCCTAGGAACAAGGGTCCAAGTTTTGTTCTTCTCTATTTGTTCTATTTCATCATTCATAGCCTCAATTTGACTTTCATTTTTTGATGCATCTTTAACACTTCTAGTTTCAAAATCAACAAGTAAACATGTACCTTTTAATTTGCTTCTTGTTATAGTATCTTCTCATTTATCTCCAATAATCTGATCAAGTTCATGATGCCTTCTAACATACTTGGCTAGTATGGGTTCTTTTCCTTTTGAATGAATTGCATTGTCTTCATTTTGAATCTCAACTTTTGGCTTGAGTCATTTAGACTAGGTAGGTATTGGCTCGATAGCTTCAAAATGTGACTCGGGTCCCTGTGACTCAATTTGAACTTCTTGCAACTCAGTAGCTAAGAAAGACTCAAGAGGTGAAGTCTCCTTATTGTTAGATGTGCCTAGCAATGTATCAGGTACGAAGTAGACAAATCTTCTATAATCTCCTAGTTCCCTTTTTCTTTCTTCTTCTGTAGTGTCTACCCCTAGTTTGCATTTTTGCAATCATTGCCAAACTCTTTTAGGACTAGTTTTGTGTTGATGAGTATTAGTAACATTATTTTGAGATTATCAAATATTTTTTCAGATTAATTTTATTATATGATGAGATTACTTGGTACTTTATAGTTCATGTATGTATGATGATTATTATAGTGTTTTTAGTTATTGATGATGATTAGTTAGATGATTTATTATCATATGTGTTTTCTTATGGATACTTACCCCATTCTTGCATGTGTATGGTGTGCGTGTTTGTCTTTTTTCTGTATGGCATTTCTAATGTGGTTAAGGAAGGCAGTCATAGTCACCTGCTAGTTGGGATCTACATGATGCACCACTTCCTGCCATTACCTGTTTAGCTTAGTATATATTTTTCTTGTACATGCGTGGATTTTATGTAGGTTGCAGGTACTGGGTATCAACTTCCCTAAATTGCTAGGATGAGCGTACCCTATCGCATTATCTCAAAGGTAAGAGAGGGGAAATAAATTCTCAAGTCCAAATCTCAACCCTTTAAGTCATTTGTCCTAATTGAAATTCAAGGCAAGTATTTGAGTCGAGTACCCTTCGAATACGTTGGATGACGTAATTCATGATATTAACCCTTGTGGTTTGATTTTGTATGTGTTTTGCTATGAAGGGTTTTTTGTATTTTACTTTATGAGTCTTTGGTGTATTTTCTATTAATTAAGTCTAATTAAAAGATTTAATTAATAGTTTGATTTAATAAAAAATTATTATGATATTTTAATATTTATTTTTATTTAGTTAATTGGAAAATTAATTAAATAAAAAGAATTAAATTTGAAGATAAAAGTTATAAATATTAGAATGTGATAATATTTATTTAATTTAATAATAATATATTTAGAGTTTATTTTTAAATAAATACTGAATAATATTATTATATATTTTATCAATTAAGTTTCAAAAATAAATTTAAAAAGAAATTAATTTATTAAAAATTTCATGACCACATGATAAGTGCATGAGATTTAAAATTAATAAATTAATTTAAAAATAGTCAAGTGAATATTAATTAAATTAAGGTGCATTATTTTAATATTTATTCACATAGGAATATGCAAGCTCTTGGGAGTTGTCATGTTGACAACATAGGAGTTTGCACTCTAATTATGCACATGTTGTCTACACTTAGGAGTTAGCACATTATTGAGCACATGGTGTCTACAACATTCTAGACACCTCATCATGTTTATCTTCTTATCATAGAATTTATGTGCTTAGTTGTCATGCTTATTTCTTAGTTCTTTCTAGACACATTCTAGATGCATCTTAGAGGCTTTTATATAGAGGCCCTCTTAGTATGTTTTTACATCCTCATATGCTTCTACAAGCACTTCTAGTCACTGGGGGGGGAGGGGATTCAGTTCTTGGAGGAATTGCGTATGTTGGAGAAGGAAAGAATTTTTGAAAAGGCGAAGGTTCTAAGAGGAGGAACTTCTCTACAATTTTTTGAGGCATAGCGAATTAGCATTAGTGTCCAAGTAGGCACTCGTGATTATTTTGCATATTTTATTACGCTCTTTCTCTTCCTGTCTTCATCGTGTCTGTTATGTGTGTCTGAATAATTCTCTATGAATGAATCTTCGATTTTGTAATTTGGAATTTGGGCATGCATATTGTTTCATCCAATTATGGGAATTAAAAATATTATTGCAATCTTCCCTTAGTAGAATCAAGATTTGGAAATTGATTTGGGTTTGGGTTCAAATTAAAATAGAATCTTATTATTATGCATTAGTTTTATATGATTTATTAACTAATCTAATTAAATTAAATTTTTTTAAGATTAGTTAATAGTAGAAGAAGTGTAATTAATTATTAGTCAATTTAAGTATATGAATTTTTAAATGAGGAAAAATTAAAAGAAAAGAGATATTAATAAGTGTTTAGTGGAATTAAATAATTGAATTATTAATAAGATTAATTTTACTTAAAATCAATGAAGATTATTTTAAATAAATGATTGTCCTTGAATTGTTTTAAGGAAATTGTAAACTAATTATTTGAAAGTTGATAAGTATTATTCTTATGATTTGAATAATGGGAGATGCTCTTGGAATTAAGGGAATCTGTTATTGTAATATTGGTTAATAGAGTCAAGATGAATCTCTTGAAAATCAAAGAGCAATATTTTTATAATTTAAATAATAGATGGTTACTTATCCTTTAATTGTATTTGGAGAAATTAAATATTAAGGGAATTTTATACAATTAGTAACATTAAATTTTAGTGAAATAATGTGAATGATTATATTAAAAGTCAATGGGTGCTAGTGCAATGATTTAAATAAGTAAATAATTATCTTCTGATTATTTTAGAAAATTGTTTAAATTAATGCAGAGATAATTCTATGCATTATTAGAAAAATAAATGGTTTGACTTGTAGAAGAATCTTATACTCTTGAAATATACTTGAAACAAAATCTAAAACATCATATTTGGCTTAACCATGTGATTGCAAAAGCAAACCAAAACATGTGTTTGTATCTTGTTTCTCTATGCTATATGTGTTTTGGGGTTTCGAGGTTTGTCCTAGCTTTGACTAGTTTTAGGTTGTTACCAGATGCTTGCGGTTTATGTGTTTGCAATGTCATGATGATGTTGATCTCGATCCTTTTAAAACCCAACCATGGTAATGTGATGGTATGCTCTATGAGATGTTTGTATTCATCATTTGTTGATGTTTTTCAATCTTCTTGTGTGAAGCTGAGATTTATGTGTATGAGACACTTGACTTAACCATTTTTGAGTCATTGATCAATTATACTTGGATTACTTTCTAGACACCTTGAAGGGACTAAAGTGTTTGTTTTAATCTTCATGATGTCATGTTGTGACATGTTTGACTTGACCATTTTGGAGTCTTCGATCAGTATTACTTTGAGATATTTTTTAGTTTCTCATTGAGAACAGATGAGATTATTGTGGATTATCTCTATGATGCTTTCTAGTCACTTGAATAGGACTGAGGTGATTTTTTGATTTGTGATTTCAAGAGCCTAGGGTAGGTTATCTACTTGTAGGGTCAGAAAGTGGCTTGCAATGGGGCTGGGGCCCTAAGTGGCTTTCAGGGTAACTCATTGTAAGTTCTTTAATAAGTGAAAATATTTACACTAAATGGGGATTAAAATGAACCTAATAAGATAATTGTATATTCTCGCCCATGCCTCGAGTTCTAGTATAGACTAGGATGGGAGTAGAGAGAACGCTTGGTTGCAACCTTGCATTTTATAGTATGCCTTGTCAGTATGAGAGGATACTAGTGGCTATATAGGGATCACTAGGGGACCAAGGTCTATTGAGAGACTACCAAAGTAACTCTAGCGTGATTCGTGCAATGACACTTTATTGCTTACATAGTAGGTTTCCTACATGTCCTTGTTGTGTCTTTGGGTGTAGATGGCAATCTGTGTGTTGGAACCTTTGAGTTAGTATGCTTCTAGGATTCCTAGACTTAGAGATTACTTGTGATTTGATATCCTATTTGGGACTTGAGACTATCTCCTCAGCACGGTGGGAGTGGGCCATTTAGGTTCCAAGGGATCGGGTGGTAGTGCTTTTTCACTCTTACCATTTGAGATCCATCCGTAGACACTATAGTTGGAGCATTCTTTGTTGGCATTTATCTTCATTCTATCCTTGGATCATTAGGATGGACACGTATCCTTATATTGATGATTACCTTATGATAGATGATGTTATTTACTTATAGAATCATCTTATGCTTTATTCTTGCATGTTAGATTTCTTTATGCATATCTTGTAGCATGTTTTAGGAGTAACATCCCTATTACTATAGTACCGATGATCTCTTCAGTGCCTTTGGATTTTACACATGGAGGTATGGCTAGGGCCCACAATGGTCTAATAATGCTATTGATGGTTGGGAGGAATTGTGCACTTAGTTAGTTGTGTTTTATGATGGATGGTTATCTTTTACAATGGTTGTTATATCTTTATTGATTGATGGATGTATCATGTATGTTAATAGTTTCATTTACTTTATTGCACTTGTATCATGGATTCAATGAGGATGATGTATCTTTATTTTTACATATGTATATTCTCTTAAGCTTTTCATACCCTATGACATGTATAGTGGATGATTGAGCATTCCACATTTAATTGCCAAGAGGCATTCAAAAAAAATGTATATTATGAATTGTGGACTTTTAATTATTCTTTCATGTTGATGTGGTACTTGTTAGGCTTAATTTTAATTAAGTTAAATGTGACTCAACATCTTGGGATCCTTAAGGAATGTAACCTATTATGTATGCTTACATATTCTTTTACTTGTATGTATGTTATTGCTTCTGCTACTATGTGTTTAATGTGAATGAGTTACCTTTCATATTTCAAAAAAAAAATTATTTGGAAAACTTAGTGAAACTTTAGGTTAATTCTTTTGAATCCCTTGGTGGGGTGTTACATCTTCAATCTTTTTTGCAAACTCATCAATTCTCATATGTGCACTTTCTATGTTTTTATGAGTAGACAAATTCAAAAATCTATATGCCTTACTTATGTAAGAATATCCTAAGAATATGCCTTTATCACCTTTCACATCAAACTTTTCTTTTCTAGACTCTTTCAAGATATAACATTTACTATCAAATACTTTTAGGTAAGTTACATTGGGTTTGTAGCCATATCATAATTCATAGGGAGTCTTGTGTGAATCCTTCTTCAACTATACTCGGTTCAAAGTATAAACTACAGTGTTAATGGCTTCCTTCCAGTATTTGATAGCAACATTCTTTTCAATCATTAGAGTCCTTATACAATCCATGATGGATCTATTTCTTCTTTTAGCTATTCCATTCTATTTAAGAGTACCAGTGGCCGATACCTATCTTTTAATTCCTCTTTCAATGCAAAATTTGTTGAATTCATTCAAGATAAATTATCCACCTCTATCTAATCTTAAGCATTTCAATCTTTTCCCTATTTTCTTCTCTACTCTTTCCAAATACCATTTGAATTTCTCAAATGCTTCTAACTTTTCTCTAAGATACATAATAGTCATCAACAAAAAGAATAAAGAATTTTTCTCCACTATAACTTTCTATTCCAATGGGTCCACCTACGTCAGTATCCACAATTTCTAAGACATCTTCAGATTGATAGTTCTTGCTCTTAAAAATAGTCTTTCCCACTTTGCCAATCTGACAATTTTTACATAAACCAACATCTAGTTTCTTCAAACTAGGGATACCTCTTACTTTTCTAAATTTTCTTATCTTGACTATATTATCAAAGTTTACATGACAAAGTCTTTTGTGCCATAACCAACCTTCTTCCATTTGAGCAATAAAACATGAAAAATCACCAAGATCAAGATAAAATAGGTTACCTCTTGTTTGTTTTCTTGATCTTATCAAATTCCTTTTTTCATCTAGCAGTCTTACCTTGCCATGCATGAATTCTACCTTGAATCCAATGTTGATTAGTTGTGCTACAGTTAGCAGATTATGTTTTAGTCCTTCAACCCAATAGGCATTGTCACATACAAGTTCATTGGTTAATGATATGTGAACTTTCCCTTTTATACAACAAGGTTCATTATTTTGAAACCTTACACTACCTCATCATAGTGTTCAAATTGTTCAAATTTTGTTTTGTCTCTAGTCATATGATGTGAGCATCCACTATCTATGATCCATGTATCATTTTTACTAACATGAGAGATAAGTTCCATCTTTTCTTCTTCTTCATTAGATTCATCTTTCACATCAATGTATACTATTTCATCCTCATTGTTATCAGAATCTTTAGCCATAAAGTAAGTTTTCTTACCTTTGTCCTTGTATGATTTGTGACTTTTGGATTCCTTCTTGCCTTTGTACTTGTGATTCTTCCTCTCATCCTTGCTCTCTTTATTTGGGAACCTGGCAATAATATGACCAATTTCTTTACATGAAAAATAGATTAAAAGAACTTTACCTTTGTACTTTCCTCTACCTCTAGAATATTTCTTTGCAAGTAAAGCTTCAACAACTTCAAGATCACTATTATAACTTTCCTTTGTTTCATCTTCACTTTTTGACTAAATTTCCTTTATTTTCATGCCTTTCTCTTTGAGTGAAAGTTTGGATTCAAATGCAAACTCAACATTTTTGGAAGCTGGAACATAATTGTCAAAGTTGTCTAGCTCAAAAGTTGTCAATCTTCCTACCAAGGCATCAAAACTTAACTTGTGATTTTGGTCACATCTCTTTTCTTGAATAATAGATACTCTAATTGCATAGATAGAAATAAATGTTCTGACAACTTTACTTACAATAGTTTCTTCCTTGATTTCTCCTCCAGAAGCTCTGATTGAACTGACACTAACTTTGATTCTTTCCACATATTTGGCAATATTTTCATCTTCTTTCATTCTCATCTGATCAAACTATCCTCTAGGGTTTCTGCTTTGGCTCTCCTTACATTATCATCACCACCATAAATGTCCTTTATCTTTTTCCACATATCAAAAGTATTTTTGCAGTCTTTAATCTCATCAAATTCATCATAGTTGAGAGTAAACACAATATCAATCTTCATGATGTTATGGTTCTTTTTCTCAGTAAGATCTCCAACAGATAATGTACCAATAGGAGTTTTTTATTCTTCATCAAGGTATTTCAAGCATGAATCACTAATGATGGCCAGATGTAGTCTCATGAGTCCCTACCATGCTAAAAATTTGTCCCTATTTAGCTTTGGGATCTCTCTCTTGTAAGACATCCTGATCTTTATTTTAGGTCCTTGAAACCTTTCTTACAAGCACCAAATGCTCTAATACCAATTGTTGGAAATATAGAAGGAGTAATTGGGGGGGTGAATCAATTCCCACTAAAATAAATCTCAGATCCCTTAGATGTTTACAATAAAATTTAGATTGAGAAAATTGATTGCCGTTATAACTTGGTAAACACACAGAAAATGTTGTAACTCGGTAAATGAAGAGTGTGAATTACTTTTAGCAGATCTTAAAATATTAATAGTAATTAATTTGCAAGCATAAGAGAAATAACATGAACACATATGAGACACCAGGATCTAATGTGGAAATCTAATATGGAAAAAACCACCAATGTAACTAGTTACTATTTTTCACTCTTTTGAAGTGAGCCCTATTAGGAGCCAACCTTGTTAAAGTTTACAAAACATACTGTTAGGTGTGACCTTGTTAGAGGATTTAATCACCTTGGTAGGAGTGGCCTTGTAAGAGGTCTTTAAACAATTCAATGGAATTATCACCTTGTTACAGGATTTACAACTGGCTATTAAACCAACTCTGTTAAAAGATTTTAGATCACTGCTACAATGTTTAGAGAGTAACAATGAAATGACCTGATTGTGATGCAATTGAATTATTGATTAAAAATCTCTATTATGCTTCATACTTGATCCTTCCTGATCAAATAACACTTTTCTACTTCACAAGGATACCAACTTATCCTTCAAGTTTTCTCTCACTCTTTTCCTTCTCAATTCAATCAACACACTTGCACACACACTTGAAAACCACAACTTAATCGTATATTTATACCTTCTAGATTGTCAAGTCAGCTCAATACAAATTAGAATGACCATTAATAAATACCATAGTCAACTAAAACCAATACTTAAAATAATTAAGCTTCTCATGCCAAATCAACAAAATCCTTTGTTAGTCGACCCTGCTCAATAAACATTAGTTCTAAGACAATTTCCTATGTTAACCAACAAAAGTTTGGTTAACATTGCAAACTTGCAAAAATCCTTTGGTAACTGATTGAACTCAGTTAGCACTAACTATGACCAACTTTCCTTCATTAACCATGTAAACTTGGTTAACCCTGCTTTCTGTCATAATTTCCTTCGATGCTCGAGTGAGCTCGGTAGATGCTATCTTCGTAGAGTACACTTCAAGAATGCTTGGTAGAGAAGGAAAATTTTCTTTTTGGCCAAGTGAGCTAGGTAAGCATTAACTGACAACTAATATGACATTTGTATAACATCAAAGACAAAACACAATTAGACAATTGTATCTAACACCTAGCTATTGGTTTTGACTTCTGGGTTTGTTATCTTGTTTGGGACTTGAGTTTATCTCCTCAATGTGGTAGGAGTGGACCTTTTTGGACTCCACGAGATTGTGTAGTAGTACTTTTTCTTATACCATTAAGATCTCATTGTCGGGTACCATTGTTGGTTGTGTTTGTGTAGATGTTCCTTTCTATCTAATCTTTTATTACTATGATGGATGGTTATATCTTTTGTATTGTATTTGATTTTGTGAATCTTATGAAATGTTGTTGTAATCTATTTTTATGTTGCATATTCTTTCAACCCTTCATACCTTGTGACCTGTATAGTGGATGATGGTGCATTATAATCATTACCAAAAGGCATTCAAGATGACTATAAATTATTTAAATAGAATTTTTTCTTGTATTTATTCTTTAATATGGATGTGTTATATGTTTTTTTTTGTATTAGTTAAAATTAAATGACTCATCATCATGAGACCCTTAAGAGTTGTAACTTATTTATGTGTTTTTGATGTATGAGTTATGTTAATTGCTTATGTTATATTATATTAGTTTTCGTATCTTTATCTTTTAAAAAAATGTTTGATAAACTTAGTAAAACTTTAGGTCAATTTCTTTTGGGTCACATGGCGAGGCGTTACATCTAGTATCAGAGCCTGAGTTTCTATATTGGGAGCTCTGGGCATATTGGAATGCCACTAGTTGATAACTAGTTGAGCTAAAGCAAAACTTGAACTATTATGTGTATTTATTACAAACTTGAACACTTGAGCTAGTTGAACTAGAATGAAACGTAAACGGTGTTATGTATCTTTTGCAACTTGAGCACTTGGAAACTTCAAACTTGAACACTTGAATCTTTAAAGTTTAAACTTGATACTTGAAACATAGAAAAAGGTGAAAATCTTGAGTTGGATTTGAGACATATTTTCTTATGATTATTCTTTAATGTAGTATGCCTTTGATTATCTTTGTGAACATTATGTTGTTCTTGTTTGGGTGTATTTATTGGAGTTACAAACTTCAACCTAAACAGTTTGAACAAGAAAAAAAAATAGAAGCAGTGGAACTATTTAACATGAAACTTGCAAACTCATAACATTTATGTTCTTGACTTTTGATTTATATCTATACATTATAACTTTTACATTTTCCAATGGATTTAAAGATGTTGATCTTTTCTTTGGAGTCTTTTAGGGGATCTATTTCAGTAATTTCTAAAAAGATGAATGTTGGATCAATATGGCTTTCATTTTATTATTAAACTAAAATCATATTTCTCTAAGTGACTGAAAGTGTATACATAGTAAATTTAATTGTGTTAGTTTCTTAAATGAGCTTTTTGTTTGACATTATAGATAATACCTTTTGACTTTTAGTTACCCTTGTCATTGTAGGAGGCTTCCAAGAGCGATCCTAAGTATAGGGGGAGTGGATGTAATGCCTACCCCTAGTTTAGTTTTATATTTCTTGTAGGCTTCTAGGAGTAAGCCTAATTCTAGGGGGAATGGATGTAATGCCTACCCCTACTTGAATTTTTTGATTTGTTTTGACCAGATTCTTTTAGGCCTATTCTATTATTATATTTTATGATTGGTGGTGTTAGATTACTAGAATTGATTAATTTTATTTCATATTTAGTTAATATATGTGATGAGTTAGTTATTTTAGGTGTTTATGATTGTTTCAATGATGATATATGTATGTTCAGTTAGTGATTTTAGTTATTTAATGATGTTAGTTAGATGAATATTTTTTATGGTGTTTCTATGGATACTTACCCCATGCATGCATGTGTATGTTGTGCATGTATGTTTTCTTTATGTTTAACATTTCTGATGTGGTTGAGTAAGGGAGTCGTAGTCACCTACTAGTTAGGATCTACATTATGCACCACTTTCTACCATTTCCTATTTATTTTAGAGTATATGTGCTTGTACATGCATGGATTTTATACAGATTTTAGGTACCAAGTATCAACTTCCCTAAATTGCTAGGATGAGCATACCCTATCATTGTATTTCAATGGTATAAGTGGGGAGATAATTCTTGAGTCCAAATCCTTACCTAAGCCAATTGCCTTAGAAAATAGGACAAGTATTTGAGTTAGTTTCACCTTTCCAAATTTGTCAAGTGATGTGAATTCATGATTTTGACCCTAGTGTTTGATTTATTTTATGTTCTATATGATGAGTTGTCATATTTGGTTTTGTGGGTCTATTGTGATTTTCTGTTTTTATAAAGGAAATTTAATATTTAATTATATTTAATTAATTGATAAATTAATTAAATAAAGGAATTAAACTTAAAAGATTATATTAAAGTTCTATTGGGAAGGGTTGTGTGAGTGGTTACTCATGCTTTTTGGGCTAAATAATGCACCAAGCACTTTTATGCAGTTCATGAATGAGGTACTAAAGGAATTTTTGGGTAAGTTTGTCATTGTTTACCTGGATAGTATTTTTATCTATAGTAAGACATTGGAGGAGCATATCATGCATATTCATAGGGTGTTTGAGAAGTTAACACAAGTTTCTAATTAATTTGAAGAAGTGTACTTTTGTGAATGAGTTCATGTATTTGGGATTTGTAGTTTCAATAGAAGGTCTCAAAATATACCCTAAGAAAGTGAAGTCTATCCTTGAATGGATTACTCCAATTAATTATATGGAGGTACAATATTTTTCCATTGTTTGGCTAGCTTTTATAGAAATTTTATCATAGGTTTTAGTTGATCCGGGGAATACTTTCGTCAAAATTGAAGTATCTCCAAAACTCCAATAATCAGCATCAAGTTAAAGTTCTCGAAATTCTAAATCCAATGCAATTTGAATGGACAGAAATGGAGTCCATATGCAAAAGTTATAGTTAGTCAAAGGTTGGTCAAATTGAGTACGGAGGTCATAAAAAAGGTAAAAAAATAATCATCTACAAAGTGCACAACAATGGATTTCAAATTGAAGATCTCGTCAAGAGATTTCTAGCGGCGTTCGTTTCATCAAATTTGGAGCCCGTATGTAAAAGATATGGCAGTTTGAAATCAACAAAGAAGTATAAATGGGGATGATGTCAACATGACCTCATTCTTTAGCCAAGTCGGCGGGTGGCAAAAAACTTTATGGGATTCGAAACCTTGACCTCTAGTCTCCAAAGCTTAGCCAATAACCAACTGAACGCAAGCCACATTCAACAATATTAATACACGATATTGTATTTGACTCTATTTAGCCGCTAATTTCGGATAACAAAGGCTGCCAGTGGTGGGGTTTGAACCGCCCACCACCGGCCATTCAAAATGGTTACCCGCCACTGCGCTATTTTAGCGCTTGGAAATAAGAATGCGCATTGTTTTATTTATTTCTTATCTCAATCCCGCCAACCTTAGTAAAATAAGGTTTTTTTTGTTATTTTTAACCCCAAAATTGGTAAAAGCCAAATCTTTTAAAAATGGCTAAAGGGTTATTCCGAGGGGGAAATTAATTGAAGGACCTATTATTGTAAATTTTGTTATAGCCTTATTTTGGCTAATTTTTTGTATAAAAAAAGGGGGTTAGGAGACTCTTAGAGAGCATTTAGAAAGTGGAGAGAACGTCCAAGTGCTGAGAGTAAGGGAGATGTGATCAGTCCTATACTTTGGAATAGTGTTATGCTATTGTACTTGAAAGGAGTGATTTTGTAAACAATTGTACCTGATATTGGAGTTAATCGGATCGGTCCCCCTATTGGAGTAGGACCCGGAGATGTAGTCCATATGGATGAACTCCGAGATCAAATTGTTTGCGTCTTCTTTCCCTCAATTTCTCTTTTATCAGCTTAATCTTGTTGTTCTCTTATTTCAATTATGTTAATTTGATTCATTAAAGGTTTAAATTAACTTTATGTAATTAGTTAGCATTCCTCTGTAATAGTCCTAGATCCTAATCAGATCAAATTTGGTATCAGAGCTTTTGTTGGACTAGTATTGCAGATTTGAATGTTAACAAGATCCAAGATTGAGAAAGGCGAAGGAAAGCTTGAGGAATACAATCCTGAGATTGGAAAACGAAGGACTAAACCGTCATCACAAATGGCAGACGAAGGTGGACAAGCTTCTCAAGATAAGAGTATTCAGAAGACTCTTCAGAATTTGCAGACAATGGTAGAGGTTTTGGTACGAGAAAGAGAAGAGAAGATGCAAAGACGTGCAGCTCGAAAGGACAAAGGGAAAAAGAAAGGAGCTGATCGTGATCCACCAAAGACACCTCCATCTTCTCCTTCTTCTCCCTCTTCTCTTTCTTCCCCCTCTTCTCCTTCTTCTACCCATTCTGAGTCTTCTAATATTTTCAAAGGAGGACATAAGCCTTGAATTAAGTTGGATGTAAAGTTTGACTTACCAAAATATTGTGGGGAGTTAAATGCCGAGAAACTAGATGACTGGATTCAGCAAGTAGAAGTCTACTGTAGAGTTCAAAACCTTGTAGATGATGTTGACAGAATTCAGTTAGCCACTCTTCGTTTAGGGGGTGTAGCCCTAACTTGGTGGGAGAGTAGGTCTCGGGATGAAACTTCACAACATGGTAAGTTTAGTTTGTCTTGGTCAGAATTTGTTACTGCTTTAAAAAAGCAATTCTACCCCCTAGGCCATATGCAACAGTTAATGATGAACTGGCAACATTTTAGGCAAGGGAAAGGTCAGTCTGTCCAGGATTACACCCATGAATTTCGCAAAAAGGCTATTTCATTAAATGTCCCATTGTATACCCAGGACACCTTACTCAAGTATATAGGTGGTCTTCATTCTTACCTAAGGCATTCTATTCTCATCCTGAATCCTTGTAATTTGGATGAAGTATGTGTCCAGGCAACACATTTAGAATCAAGGGGTAAGGGTACTTTCATTGACAAGTCTGATAAAAATCCATCTAAGTCTGAGGAAAAGTCCAAAGGCAAAGGAAAGGGTAAAAAGATAGCAACAGTAAAGAAAGAGGGTGAGAAACCCACATGCTCACATTGCAAGAAAGAAGGGCATGATGATTCTAAGTGCTGGAAGTTACATCCTGAAAAGAGACCAAAGCGATATGGTGGAAACAAAGGTAAACAAAAAACTGCTGCTGTAATTCAACAAGATCTTGGATCTAACTCCGGAGATGAGACAAAGATTTTTTCTACCGGGATTCAAGGTAAAGGAAAAGGTATATCTCTTTCATCAGCTCCAAGTTCTTCTAGCATAAGTGCAAGTACAAGTAAAGAATCTTCTCCTAAGAATGATAAGCAAAGGAATGAATTATTTCACATCCGAGTTGTTATCAAGCATACTAAGGTTGATACATTATTTGATACTGGTTCTCAAGTTAATTTGATATCTGAAGAAGTTGTTAAAAAGCTTAATTTGACTACAACACCTCATCCAAAACCATATCCTCTTGGATGGGTTTGTAATGATGCACAGTTACAAGTAACTAAACAATGCAAATTAAGATTTGCTATCACTGCAAACTTTGTGGATGAGATAGAAGCTGATGTAGTCCCTTTAGATATTTGTGGTCTTGTACTTGGGAGTCCCTATTTGTATGATCGCCAAGCTATCTTCTATAGGGGGGAAAATAAATATCATTTGTTTAAAGACAAGATTGAATACATTGTACGGGCACATAAGGTTAAGACTAATCTGGCATTAGTCAATGCTGGTCAAATGAAAAGGTTAGTCAACTCTAGTAAGAATTTTGTGTTAATGCTTGTAAAAGCCACAGAAGATGAAACATCTGAGGCATTTAAGGGATGTGATCCAAAACATAAGTTTGAAATGGTCAAAGTTGTTTCTGCTTACGATGACTTGTTTCAGGAACCAAAGGGATTGCCTCCTAAGAGAGAGATACAACATGAGATTCAGTTGCAGCAAGATGCACCACTTCCTAATATTGGCATGTACCGCTTATCAGTGTTGCAGAATGAAGAAATCAAGAAGCAAGTTCAAGAGCTGGTCGAGAAAGGAGTTATCCATCCTAGTACTTCTTCGTGTGGTTCTCCTATTGTATTAGTTCCAAAGAAAGATGGGACTTGGAGAATGTGTATTGACTATAGGGCTCTGGACAAGATAATGGTAAAGAACAGGTACCCTCTTCCTAGAATTGATGATTTACTTGATCAGTTGAAACATGCAATTTATTTCACTAAGCTAGACTTACGTAGTGGATATCATCAAATAAGAATTGCAGAAAGTGATATTTGGAAAACTGCTTTTAAGACAAAACAGGGACTTTTTGAGTGGTTGGTCATGCCATTTGGGCTTTGTAATGCACCAGCTACATTCATGAGAGTCATGAATGATGTCTTTCATCCCTTTATTGATGACTTTGTCATAGTCTATTTAGATGATATTCTTGTATTTAGTAATTCTTGGGATGATCATGTAATTCATGTAAAGAAAGTATTTGATATACTGAGAAAAGAAAAACTATATGTAAAGATGTCAAAATGTGAATTTGCAAAGACATCTTTAGTGTACTTAGGCTATGTCATAAGGAATGGTCAGTTGAAAGTAGACCCTACAAAGGTCGAATGTATTGTAAAATGGCCTAAGCCAAGTACAGTTACAGAAATTAGGAGTTTCTTAGGTGCAGTTCAGTACTGGAGGAAGTTCATTGCAAATTTCTCTTTCATTGCATCACCGTTGCATGCATTAACTAGTACTAAGGCAACTTTTTAGTGGGGAGGTCCGCAACAAAAGGCTTTCAATACTTTAAAGGAAAAGTTGAGTACTGCACCAGTTCTGGCTTTACCAGATTTACATCAACCATTTGAGATTGAGACAGATGCGAGTGGGTTTGCCATGGGAGTTGTACTCATGCAAGGAGGTAAACCAGTCTGCTACCACTCTGAAACTTTTTCAAGAGCAGTAAGTAACTATCCTACGTATGATAAAGAACTTTATGCTTTAGTTCAGAGTGTTAAAAAGTGGAAACATTACTTAATGGGAAAGGAAACTGTAATCCACACTGATCACCAACCACTACAATATTTGCACTCACAATCTAAGTTGCAACAAAGTAGGCACTTTAGGTGGATGGGTTTTCTACAACAGTTTCATTTGGTAATTAAGTATAAGAAGGGTTCCCATAACAAAGTAGCAGATATGCTGTCTAGACCTCCTATTCAGAGTGCTTTGATAATCCTTCAAAATAGTTCTATGGTTCATGAAAGTTTTCAAGAACAATATGCTAATGATGAGAACTTTAAGGATATCTATGCAGCTTTAATCCAGGGTAAACATGTAGAAGAGAAAGATTACTATGTGCAGGATAATTTGTTGTACCACTTGGGAAAATTATGTATTCCTAGAAATGAACAAGAACATGTAATCTATGAAGCACACACCTCTTTGATTGCAGGACATTTCGGGGTAAGTAAGTCACTAGCTCAATTACAAAAGTATTGTTACTGGCCTCGTATGCAGGAAACTATCACTAAGTATATAAAAGGATGTGTAATGTGTGCAACCAGCAAACCAAGTAATAGGAAATTGGGTTTGTACACACCATTACCTGTACCATCTCATCCATGGGAAAGTGTGTCTATGGACTTTGTGGGAGGTTTACCTATGTCTAGGAAGGGTCATGATTATTTGTATGTAGTAGTTGATCGGTTCAAAAAAATGTGTATTTTAATGCCTTGTAAAAAGCAAGTTACTACTGAACTAACTGCTCATATGTACTTTCAAAATGTATGGGTTCATTTTGGGTTACCCACTTCTATTGTATCAGATCGAGATTCTCGATTCTTAGGGGAATTTTGGTCATCTTTGTGGGAACTCATGGACACCAAGTTGAAGAAGAGTACAGCCTTCCATCCGCAGACCGATGGACAGACAGAGGTAGTGAACAGGACAGTTGTGCATCTACTTAGAGGCTACTGCAGCAAACATCCTAAGTTGTGGGATGAAAGTCTTCATTATGTGCAGCATGCTTACAACCATGTGGCACACTCTTCTACAAAGAGGTTTCCTTTTGAGACTTGCTTCGGTTACTTGCCTAAGACACCAATGGATTTTGCTTTTGGGAAGAACGATGTTGTAGATGGACGCCATGATGCAGAAAAGGCTTTAAAGTTTATCCAAAAGGTCCAAGCAATCCATCAGGCAATAGAAGCACAGTTGGGGTAGAGCCAAGCAAAATACAAGGCTCGCCATGATAAGCATCGTATTGATCACCATTTCCAAGTTGGTGATAGAGTTTGGTTACATATCAGCAAGGAAATAATGCAAGGTGAAGGAAGGAAGCTCAAAGCTATCAGGTATGGTCCTTTTGAGATCTTGGAAAAGATCGGTACTAATGCTTTTCGCCTTAATCTTCCTCCATACATGCAAATTTACTCAGTTGTCAATGTTGAGAATCTGAAGTTGTATGAGCCTCCAATGATCTTGGATGAAGACATCAATGTTCAGGTTCCATCAGTTGATGATCTTTCACCAGAGTATATGTCAGAATTGCAAAAAGATGTTATGCTAGACAGGAATGTCAGAACTTCACGAAGAGGACCAGTTGAATACCTCCGAGTGGGATTGAAGGGGATGCATCCAAGCAAAGCAAGATGGGTGGAGATTGGTAAAGTGAGTGAACTATACCCTCACCTTCTTTTCGAGTAATCCAAACTTTCGGTGGTCCGAAAGATTCTCAGTGGGGAGGCTTGATTCGGGGAATACTTTCGTCAAAATTGAAGTATCTCCAAAACTCCAATAATCAGCATCAAGTTAAAGTTCTCGAAATTCTAAATCCAATGCAATTTGAATGGACAGAAATGGAGTCCATATGCAAAAGTTACAGTTAGTCAAAGGTTGGTCAAATTGAGTACGGAGGTCATAAAAAAGGTAAAAAAATAATCATCTACAAAGTGCACAACAATGGATTTCAAATTGAATATCTCGTCAAGAGATTTCTAGCGGCGTTCGTTTCATCAAATTTGGAGCCCGTATGTAAAAGATATGGCAGTTTGAAATCAACAAAGAAGTATAAATGGGGATGATGTCAGCATGACCTCATTCTTTAGCCAAGTCGGCGGGTGGCAAAAAACTTTATGGGATTCAAAACCTTGACCTCTAGTCTCCAAATCTTACCCAATAACCAACTGAACGCAAGCCACATTCAATGATAT
The DNA here is from genome assembly GCA_028749045.1 of Cupressus sempervirens. Lineage (NCBI taxonomy): Eukaryota > Viridiplantae > Streptophyta > Pinopsida > Cupressales > Cupressaceae > Cupressus > Cupressus sempervirens. Next base: position 762,442,912 of record CM053787.1, read on the forward strand.
TAATACACAATATTGTATTTGACTCTATTTAGCCGCTAATTTCGGATAACAAAGGCCGCCAGTGGTGGGGTTTGAACCGCCCACCACTGGCCATTCAAAATGGTTACCCGCCACTGCGCTATTTTAGCACTTGGAGATAAGAATGCGCATTGTTTTATTTATTTCTTATCTCAATCCCGCCAACCTTAGTAAAATAAGGTTTTTTTTGTTATTTTTAACCCCAAAATTGGTAAAAGCCAAATCTTTTAAAATGGCTAAAGGGTTATTCCGAGGGGGAAATTAATTGAAGGACCTATTATTGTAAATTTTGTTATAGCCTTATTTTGGCTAATTTTTTGTATAAAAAAAGGGGGTTAGGAGACTCTTAGAGAGCATTCAGAAAGTGGAGAGAACATCCAAGTGCTGAGAGTAAGGGAGATGTGATCAGTCCTGTACTTTGGAATAGCGTTATGCTATTGTACTTGAAAGGAGTGATTTTGTAAACAATTGTACCTGATATTGGAGTTAATCGGATTGGTCCCCCTATTGGAGCAGGACCCGGAGATGTAGTCCATACGGATGAACTCCGAGATCAAATTGTTTGCGTCTTCTTTCCCTCAATTTCTCTTTTATCAGCTTAATCTTGTTGTTCTCTTATTTCAATTATGTTAATTTGATTCATTAAAGGTTTAAATTAACTTTATGTAATTAGTTAGCATTCCTCTGTAATAGTCCTAGATCCTAATCAGATCATTAGTAGTATTTTTGGATCCTTGATTGAAACAATGATAGGGGATAGAAAAGAGTTTAAATAGATTGTAGGAATGGATAAGAGTTTCAATTTTGTGAAATGAAAAGTTATAGAACTACCTATTTTATCACTTCCATATTTTAACAAGGTCTCTCAAGTAGACCATGATGCTAGTGTTACTATAATAAGAGTTATTTTAAGCCAAGAAGGTAAACTTGTTGCTTATTATTGTGAAAAGTTGAATGATTCCAAAATAAAGTATTCAATTTATGATCAATAATTGTATACTATAGTTCAGGCATTGAAGAAGTGGAGACGTTATCTTCTTCCTAAGGATTTTGTTTTGTATACTAATCATCAAGCTTTGCAATATTTGAAAAGTCAAGAAAAATTAAACTAGAGGCATTTGAAATGGTTTGAGTTTTTATAGAGTTACACATTTATTTTGAAACACAAGAATGGGAAGTCTAATAGATTTGTAGATGCTCTTAGTAGGAAACAAATTTCACTAACAGAGATGCCTATTGAGGTGGTTGGATTTAAGAAACTCACACGTTTGTATCCATAAGATTCTAATTTTGGCGAAGCTTGGAAAGATTATATAGAACCTATTACATTTGACAAGAAAAAGTGGTTGGATTTCATGCTCCATGATGGTATGTTGTTCAAAGGAAGTCAGTTGTGCATTCCAAGAAGTTATATGAGGGTGAATCTCATCAAGGAGAATCATAGTGGAGGATTGACTAGATATTTTGGTCTAGATAAAACCATTTATTTGGTTAATGAAAATTACTATCAACAAGATGTCAAGACATTTGTACAAAGTTGTAGAGTATCATATAGGAAAAAGAGTGAAGAAGAATATCATTTTGTATTAGCCATCACCTTTACCAAAGAAATCATGGGAGGAGGTTAGCATGGATTTTGTTTTTGGTTTTCCAAGGACTCATTAAAGGCATGATTCAATTTTTATAGTATTTGATAGGTTTTCAAAGATTGTACGTCTCATTCTCTTCAAGAAGACTAGTGATGGTGTTCATGTGGTAGAGTTATTTTTAGAGAAGTGGTGAGACTATATGATCTACCAAAGAGTATAGTTTTAGATCAAGATACAAAGGTTTTTTGGCTCAAGTGTACATTGTGGAAGAAGTTGAAGATAGATTTCAAGTTCAACTCATTACATCATCCATAGACTAATGAAAAGATAGAGGTGATGAATCAAAGATTAAGGAATTTGTTGAGATGTTTGGTTGTAGATAAGATAAAAGGATAAGATTTTATATTACCATGGAAAAAATTTGCATATAATAATTTTGTCAATTGGAATACTAGAAAATCACCATTCTAATTTGTATATGGAATTAGTCCCACAAATGGTTCTAAATTGAGGAAGTTGGATAAAGAAGAGAAGAGTAGTATTGAAGTTGAGGATTTTGCAAAATATTTGAAGAACGTTCACAAGGAGGTGAGGAAGCATATTACCAAGATGAATACACAATATAAGGATAAGGATGATGAGAGAATTTTAAATTGGAGAAGAATTCATGGTTCATTTAAGAAAGGAGCAATTCTAACTGGGAACATATAACATCCTAAACATGAAGAAGTTTAGACCATGCAAGATACTGAAAAGACATGATTTTGGAAATTCCTATGAAGTAGAGTTTCCTATTGAGTTGAATATTTCACCAATATTTAACATTTCAAATCTAATAGATTATCTTGAAGGAGGTGATAGAGATGAAGTGACAAAAGTGAAGTGGAGTATTCTAGAAAATACTTTAGATTCAAAAGATATTTAGGCAATACTAAAAAGTCATGTTGGTAGAAGTACAAGGAACATAACCTATGAAGAATATTTGGTCAAATGGAAAGGAAGACTAGTATAATATTCATTTTCACCAATAAGGAAGGATGTTGACCATCTTGGGTTTCCTCTAAACACCTGAGACATGATGGGGTCACTTCACAAATTACCCCAAGTATCTAATGTAGGAGCATCCTTGTATAAGAGCAATCTTGTATCACCCAAAAACATTTCCTTTTGATCTCTTGAATAAGGGTTTTCTAAGTGTATTTATTTTTTGTGGAAGCTTTCTACTTAGTGAGTTGGTTATGCGAGCTCGAATGTTCTAATTTTATAGGTAGAGGTTCATCTTGGATATATTAGCTAGTTGATTGAGGTTCACTACCATATCAAATGTATTTGTTATGTTATTGTGGATTTTTGGTATAAACACTTTGAGCTTAATTTCAAAGGTCTTAGATGCCTCAAATGAGGCTTGAAACTCAACTAACTAGAGACGAAGCAAGTCAAGCAATGTAGAATAGGAGATGAAAATTCCAAAATGGGGTCATAATAACCAATCAACTAAATAGTTCACAAGTTATGGTCTTCAAAAGTTGAGCTACCTAGAAATCCCAAAATAACACTTGTAATTATTTTAGGCTGACTCTCTATGTAATTTTAGGGTTGGATGGTCTCAAAGGTTGGGACTAAGTATCTAGAACCTTCCTATGTGGTGGATAATTACTGTTGTCACAAAATTTTGCACCCTTGCCCAAATTTTGACCTAAAGGAAACTTTGTGAAATATGGAAACAATCTCCAAGTTGTGGGACTTGAACAATGAGATTGAGTCTCTAGAGAAGGTCAGCTTCCTCACTATTCGGATGCACCTAACTACTTCTTTAAGGAAAAGGGAGAAGGAAATGCATGATATCAAACTACCTAGTCTGATCTAGAGGGGTCATAAACCAAATAGTATGTCTAGACTTATCTCTACCTAAAATTGCACAATTATCAATATAATCCCAAAGTACACAGATTCAATCTTTTCTTTAATTTAACAATCACATGAATATCAGAAACCAATGGTATGTTATAAGGAAGGAACTTCACTCTATATCATTTAAAAGAAAAATAGATATAGCTTATAACTTGAAGAATGAAAGCAATACATTAATAGAAGGCAAGAAAGTTTTGCACGTGTATTAATGGAAAAAAAAGAGGTACAAAAAAAAAAAATGTATTCACTAAGAGGCAAAGCAAATTATAGTATCGAAGTATGCAATATAGCTGATAAAGAATCAAAGAAGAGACCAGCCCTTTGAAAGAGTTACAAGATTTTCCCTTATAGCTTTGGCATAACTGAGAAGACTTCAATTAAAACCCTAAAACTTAACCACTATCTCCAAATTGCAAATAACAATAAATACTAATCCTATAAATATTTTTTCAGATGCATATCCATATGCAAAAAGTCTAATTTTTACATGCAAAGTTAGGCCTTGAAGAGATAGAAATGATGGCCATAATTTGTTTGACCAATAGATGGATTATCATGACAGTAGAGGAATGTCTTTTGCATTTATTAGGCCTTGATAACACTGAAGGATAGTTGTAGGTTATCAAAGGATTTTTTCACCATCAATGAGCCACTTTGATAATTTTTTATAATAGCGTCAAGTTAGTTATGTCATCAAGTCAATTAAATTCAATAGTCAACCTCACCACATGGCCTCATATCTTTCAAGTGTCTTGCTAGATCATCTTGATTTTCTAACTTCATGTCAAGCCTATGATTTCTCTTTTTTCATTGCTTCACAAATTTATTTATTCATTGATTGCATGGCCTCGTGAAACCACAACCTCCTCATTTTAACCCTTATTATTGCTTCATAGTTGTCTATCACTTCAAGTCACTAACTATTGCAAATTGACAATGACCATTAAAATGACTACTTGCACCCTCATAATGGTTAAGGACATAGCATTTTCCTTACCTACGATGTTGCGATGCCTTTATCTCTACTTTTTTCACCCCTTCAAAACTACCAAACACAAAACATGATTTAGTCATACGACATTATAAACACTATCCTGGATGACTACAATCATGGTTTCAAAAATTCACAAAAAACAACTTTAATTACAAGTGGAACCTTATAAAGATGCAATTAGCCCTTAACTTAATTGTTTCATTCCCTCTATTCACAATCTCACAACTTCAAAGCTTAACCTCAACTTTAACCTTGTGAATGAGTGAACAAAGCATTTTTCCACTACATAGCCTTGATCATAGGTTATCCCTAACTCCTAGTGAAGCTATGAAGGTCCAAACTTTGACAACATGGTGAATAGGATATGCATCAACACTAGACCCACCATAAATCTTATGTTTCCTTATGGGAACATAAACATCACTAGATCAAGAAAGATCTGACAATGGAGATCTCATTTTAGGGCTTTGTTGCACTTTCTCTCTTTGATGCTCTTCAAACTGCTATAATGCTGACACCTGTCCACCACTATGTCACCACCACTAGGTTCCACTAAAAATGGACTTTGGGAAAATATAAAGGTAGGTGTGTGATTAGTTGAATAAGGTGTGCAAGGGAAAACTTAGAGTGAATGAACCTAGCAAGGAAACCCAACTTAAGTGATGCATGGGCAATCCAAGCCTTCAAAAAGGTATTATAGAATTATATCATTAAAGGGGATAAGTAGTGTTTTAGTTAGGTTTTAGCCACATGCTTGGCACAGTGTGCAAATGAAACCTTGATGCCATGAATAGATATCTCTAATTGGATTTTAATGATGGTGACAAGGGATAAAAGGTGGGGACTAAAATGGCTAAAAATTACCTATATAAAGAAGGCCCATAGGTTTTCTTGGACACTACTAGGTGATATTTTGTAGCCCTATCTTGTAGATTATTATAATGGAGGCACCCATGTGGGTTTGCATATTATATTTTATAATTTTTTAATTCCACATTTGTGGAGATAATAAGAAGCCCATATTTTGTTCTCACAAATTGTTTTTGTTTCTTTATTGTTGCTATGTGTTTGTGGTATTAAGGGGAGCACCCTTCATTAGATCAACTTGTAATATTCATTACAAGAACAATCACCATGTTTAAATTATATGGTTGGTTTGTTATTATCTAAATAGATGTGAATAAAATATTTTGAGATGGCTAAGGAGGTCTTGGTTGCTCATATTAGAACAATGGATAAAGGTAAGAAGAAGGACAAGAAGGGTAAATCCAATGATGTCTATTACAAGAATAACTATCATTTTTAATTTGAAAGATGTGGTTAGTTTTTTAATCTAAAGAGATGTGAAGAAAATATTTTGAGATGGCTTAGGCAGTCTTGGTTTTTCATGGTAGAAAAATAAAGAAAGGTAAGAAGAAGGATGAGATGGGTAAATCCAAGTCTCCAAAGAGATATAAATCTCCTATTGAAGTCTAAGGAAAAAAATTGGAACTATGAAAAACTTGGTCATCTTCAAAAATAGTGGAAGGATAAGGATAAGGTAAAATGGATTTTTTTGATTCATCTCTAAAAAAAATTTCTCAAGATGAAGTAGATTATTTTGTCACATGCTTGGAACACACTCATTGAAAGATGTGTATTTAATAGATTCAAGTGACTCTTTCTACATGACCTCTTGTAGAGGTTGGTTTTGAAAGTATAAAGAGTTTTACAGTTGTAAAGTTTGTATTTGGATTATATTTCATACCTAGATGATGTTTGGCATGGATAAGGCACGGTTAGATTTCCTTATGGTAGAGTACAAGGATTGATGTGTTGTAAGTTTATTGGGAAACTGAGATACTAAGAGGGGGGGTGGTGAATCAAGACCTATAAAACTTTTATCCTTCAAAACAATAAAATAGTATTCACCACATTAACCATATCATATCTAGTTTATGCATAACATAACTTAAATTATCAAACATTGAAATAAATATAACTATGCATCACATCCATGACACAAAAGATTTTGGTATCCCAGAAATCCTCCAAGGTGAAGGCAAAACTAGGGTGGGGATGATACCCATAAATCTTCACTACTGTAGTAACAAAGTTAGCCTTTTAGGACCACAAATTTGATCACTTTTGATGATCTTCCCTATAAGGGATCTGCTCTATTCAAAGCTATATAAGATTGTTAGGTCTACCTTGATTAAAAGATTTGGAAATTACAATGAAGTAAGGACTATGTTAAGAGATTTACAAAGGTCTATTACAACCACTATGTTAAGAGATTTTCCATGATTTAGTTTGTCAAAACTAATTTAGTACCTGGTCCTTTGGTCTACACTTACAATTATTGATTATGGGTCTCCTCCTTCCAATATCTAATCTAATCTCTCATCTTATATGTCTTTATTATGTTCTTCACTACTCCATTAGGTTTCTAACTCTATACTTGACAACTTTCACATGCAACATTCAAAACTGAACTCCTTTCATACAATACTTTGCTTCCTTCACACACTTCATATTCTCATCCACACTATATCAAAATTGGGTATATGCCTATTTAAAGATATCTATAGAGTCTTTTAGATGCTTCCCTTTTCTCCTCTTCATCTAATTGGTTGTTCATCCCTCATAGGGATTGGTGAACCACATAATAATGTGTAATAAACATTGTAACAAACTATATGATCATTAAATATCATGTACAAGTCAGCTCAAAATGGTTTATCTCAAAGTTTGTACCATTTCAATTATTAATGTTCTCTTTGTGTCAATTGGCACACACTTATCTCTGATGCTTAGCCATAATTTCTCTTCCTATTGTTGCTTGGCCTTAACTAAACTTTCCTTCTTCTATATAACTCATCATTTATGTGCTTTGTCTTCTTGATATTCACTATACTCATTTTATCCTAAAAGTACTTGGTGACCAAAAATTTTCTTGTCTCCTATAGGGCTCAACTTACACATGATTATTTAAAATTATTTTCATAACTTGACCTATATTGAGTAACTCAATCCCAATAATGACCGACTAACTCTACCTTATATATGACTAAGTGTTTGGCACTAGTAAACAACAAAACTTAGAGATACCAACAATTTCCCCCTTTGACATTAGTGGAAAAAATACTTTGTCATGATTACATCTTTACATTACATAAATAGTACTCCCCCTATGTGTATGACTTGGTTCTTATACAACTTCAAAACTTACTTTTACAATAGAGTTATACAATACATATTTTACATAACTCAAAATAGTTTGATTGTAGCTTTGTCATACCTTGTCTAACTTTTGTATCTTTGAGCTTCATATCTTTGTATATTTACCATTCTATCCCCTTGAGTTCTTTCTTATCTATCCCATGTTACTTTTCTTCATATCATCTATCCATATCTATCCCCCTTTTTTTGACACTTATGTCTTCTACTAGGGTTGAGTAGGTAGAATCAAATCATAATTTTCAATTAATGGTTTATGGATTTGAATAATCATGGCAAGAGCATAATACCATGTGGTTCTCATAGATTCTAAATCATGAATCATTGTCTCTAGAATCGTTTCCAAGTTAATTAAGCTATCACCAATAGAAAGATTGTAATCTCTTTGAGCTAGATTTTTTGTTGAAGTTAGCTCTCATTGCACAACCTCCAAGTGAGGTATCAACATTGACCGGATGGAGATAATTTTGACCTTCATTCTTCTACATGTTGTTTGCAGCTTGACCTACCTCCCTTGTGCAAACAACAATCTTTTATAGTGCATTGAGCTCAATTTGAATGACTAAGAGATAGAAATTATTGATAGCTTCATGTCAATTTGAATCCTTAGAATGTTTGTATGAAATTAATTATTAGATCTTGGCACATTGAAAATAATATTGTACATATCTTGTACCTTCTTCACAAGTTCTTCTAGATTCTATACTAGTGCATGCAACTCTACTTTTCTTACTGCAATGATACTAGAAACTTTCTTTATTACTTTCTTTTCAAAATTCTTCTTAGACCAGGCCATAAGTTTTTCATTTTCCTTTTGTTTGTGTGCCTAGCTTTCTTTTTAAATTTCTTCTTAGACCAAGCCATAATTTTTTCATTTTCTTACTATTATTATAGCTTTTTCTTCTTCAAGTTTTCCAAAGGGCTGAGTCTTTGCATCAATTTCTTCCTCTAGTTGTGCAGTAGTAGTTGCACTCATATCATCAATTTTACTTTCATAGAAAAAATGTTTAAGCCAAGCTATTGTTGGCTTAACTACGTGTAGAAATATGTTATTAGTATCAACTAGAAAACATACATCATTATAATATTTCTCAAGTAGATACGTAGGAATCCTTAATCTCTTTCTCATCTTCTATTTGAATTCTTCAAAATATCCATCTAAAACATTCTCAAATTTTTCCCCCAAATGTGTTATACACACACAAATCTACCTTGTAGCGGGTTTTTCTTATTAACATACAACATTTCCAATAGCCAAAAAAGTATTATGAGTGTAAAAGAGAATACATATAATCAATGATCCAAACTTATACATTGAATTTTTTGCTTTCCTAATTGATATCAAGTTCTTTATTATTTGCAACTGTTGTAACTAGGCAAGATCATATTCATGATCCTTTATTACAATCTTCCATGCCTGATCAATTTTCATACATGGCACACTATTCAATTAGCTTGATTGATAAAACTTATGAGAGATCACTCGATCAATGGATCATTGACGTTAGAAATAGACATGCCATGTCCATTCTGCTTGGCTTTGGTATTTTCCTCAACAGCTTCTTTGCTTTGACAAAACATTGTCTTGTTTTTATCAAATGTTGGGTAACCATTAATAGCATGAATTATCTTCTTTATGATCTTAATTGGTTCATTCTCTAACCATAACTCCATGTCTTGAATTTATCTTAGCATAGCATTAATCCATTCAATTTTGAAATTTCTTTGAAAATGTAGGGCACAATTTGAACCTTTCCTTTCAAAAAATTTAACTCATCCTTTAATATTCCTTCATCACACAATTTTTCATATGCCACATGAATCTCATAGTCTCCAACTTCATTGATTTTGCATATATAACAACTTCTCACATCATGAATCATAATGATCTTAGGTGGTATCAATGATAATGCACCCATTGAATCTCCTTTCATAGTAATTTTAGGAATATCATGATATTTAGGTGGAGGACAAGTATCACTCTTCACCAATTGAACATTTCTTACCTCTTCTTCTTGATTCTTCACTACAGATAATAAAGATGTCATTTTCTCATGTTAGGGCTTTGAAACTTTTCTTTCTGAACAACTTGGTACAACTAGAAATCAATATTTGATCACTCTTCCACTTTTGATATACTTGAAATCACTCTATGTTCTCAAAATATGGATGCAAGGTGTGTAAAATGACTTTAAATTTGATATATACCTCCATACATTCAAGTTAGGGTTTCCATAAATTTTGTGTTCTTTGTTAGGTGGAATTTGGTTGTCTTAGTTGCCATTAAATTTTTTAACTCAATCTATGCTATAAAACTCAGTTAATTCCATCTAACTCATCCTACGCATCAGTTTGACATTGGTGTACTTAGTCCATATTACAATACTCAGTCAATATAGATAGTTTTACTAATGTTCAGCACCCAAAATGTAAATTATTTTGTTGCACTATCTTTTTCATAAATCTATTCTAATGCATCTCATATTATGAAAATATGAAATTTTGCACATTTCATGTTAGGAATTGATGTATGATAAGTCATTAAATATATAGTTCCTTATATACCTTTCTTGATCAGTTTGAGGTGGTTTAATCACCTTCTCTATTGGATTGGGTGATCTTGAGTTCATTTGTTCCACTACTTCCAGCTTCACCCTTTTTCTTCTAGATTTGATTCATCTCTTTTTTATTTGTTCAATATCTACTTTTCCTTTACCCTTGATGTGTTCATTTTTTGGTATTAGTTCTCAAATCCAGTGGTTCTTGCTCACATGTCTAATCTTGTGACAATTAGAACAAACTTTCTTAGGTGCATTGACCTACCTTTTGTTTGTCTAGTTGGATTTTGCCTATGATCTGCATTCATATGCTCTATGTCCAAAATTTTGACAATTGTAACAATATCCCTCAAATCTAGGTATAGTAGGTGTATTGTTCATCCTTGATCTACACTCATGTATTTGATGTCCTTGCTTCTTTCAATAAAAATAATAACCAATTAACTTAGGTTTAGGTTTTTGCATATCATTCTTGTCAATGCAAATGTTTGCAGTATGTCCAAGTTTACCATAATAATAGCATGTAGGTTTTCCTTTTGATTTTTCATCCCTTAGCTCTTTTCTTTTGGATGATTCTCCTTTTTTTAGTAGATGAATGTTACTTTATATTTCCTAGTCCATAAGTGTTCCCAGATGACCTAGGTGATCTCATTATTTCTTCAAAGTATTTATTGCTTCACTGGGCTTTTCTCATCATTTCCATAAGTTCTTTCTTAAATCTTGACTCATTCCTTAGTAGGTCACTTTGTGATCTCAAATTTTCTATCTCCATGTCTTTCTTGTTCAATTCCTAATTTGTAGGCATCATTTGACTCATCATGTATAGTTGGGTGTATGTAAGCTTTTGCACATCAAATGGCCTTTTTTCAAGTTTGATAGTCATTTGTCTTTTGTCTTCCTCGGCTCCATTTTTTTCTTCTTCAAATTTCTTCTTTTGTTACGTCACTTCACATAGCCTTACTAACTAAGTTTCTTGTTCTATTTTCAATCCTCTCACTTCTTCATTCAAGATATTGTTCTTGTCCAATAGATTTGTAATGGCTACATCACTTTCATAGGAATTTCTACTATCAAGTAACCCTTTTGTATCAACTTCTTGATAAAGTGTATTATTTTTTTGAATGGACATATCTTTTCTCTTTCTTAGGGATTTCCTCAATTCCTCTCTTGCTACTTCAAGTTTCTATAGTATGATCTAGAAGTCAATCACTTGATTATCAGTAATCTTTCCCAATCTACAAGCTTCCATCTCCAAGATTTGAACTAGTAAGTTATTAGACTTCTTTCAAGAGAACCAATGCTCTAATACCAATTGTTGGAATTTTATTGGGAAACTAACATATTAAGAGGGGGGGTGAATCAGGAGCTATAAAAAAATTATCCTTTAAAATGACTTAACTCTATTCACCACATTAACCATCTTATATCTATGTTATGCATAACATAACTTAAAATATCAAATGCTAAAATAAATATAACTATGCATCACATCCATGAAATGTAAACACATAACACAAAAACATTTGGTGACCTAGAAACCCTTCAAGATGAAGGTAAAACTATAGTGGGCATGACACCCACAAATCTTAGCTACTACAGTAACAAAGTTAGCCTATTAGGACTACAAATTTGATTACTTCTAATGATCTACCCTATGAGGTGTTTTCTCTATTAAAAGCTATATAAGATTGTTTGGTCTACCTTGATTAAAGGATTTAACATTTTCAATAAAATAAAGACTCTTTTAAGGGATTTATAAAGGTCTATTAAAACCACTCTATTAAGAGATTTTCCCTTATCCAATCTATCAAAATTACTTCAATACCTGATCCTTTGATTTGCACTTACAATTGTTAGTTACAGATCTCCTTCTTCCAATATCTTATCTAATCTCTTATCTTATATGTCTTTACAAAGTCCTTCACTGCTTCATTAGGTCACTAACTTTGTTCTTCACAACTTTTACATGCAGCATCAAAAACTTAACTCCTCACAATACTTTTCTTCCTTCATACACTTCACATTCTCATCCATGCTATATCAAAATAGGGTATGGATATGCCTATTTAAAGACATCTATAGAGTCTTCTAGATGCTTCCCTTTTTGCCTCTTCATCTAATTGGTTGTTCATTCCTCATAGGGATTGATGAATCATGTTTAAAATGTGTAACAACTATTGTAACAATCTATACAATCATTAAATTTCATGTACAATTCAGCTCAAAATGGTTTATCTCAAATTTTCTCGCTATGTTGCTCAACACATATTGTTTTTGATGCTTGGTCATAATTTTTCTTCCTGTTGTTGCCCAGTCTTAACTGAACTTGGCTTCTTTTGTATAACATGGCATCTATGTACTCTATCTACTTGGTATTCATTATACTTGGATTATACTAAAATTACTCAATGACCAAAGACCTTCTCAGCTTCTATAGGGTTTTTCTTTTACATGATTATTAGAAGTATTTTCATGACTCAACCTATATTGAGTAACTTGGTCATAGTGATGACTAACTGACTTTGCCTTATATATAAGTGTTTGACACTAATAGACAATGACACTTAGAGACAACAACATGATTATGTATTGCATATCCTGGTTTGGCTCAAAACTTAATTCTAGCTAGCAAGTTTGCTAATGTGTTTGTGATGGTTATTTTATGAAGTGGTAAATGTAAGATAATGAGAGGCTATGTGGTTTTTTCTAAGGGTTTTCTAATTAGTACTTTGTAGAGGATGGATGCATGAACAATTTAGTTCAATGGCTATTTTTTGAAGTCTAGGAGAAGGACTTTAGATTTTTCATCTTCACCATCATATCTAGTACACAAGAAGTTCACTATTTCTACAACTGATGTCATGCTTTTGGGTACCCAAGGATGAAAATACTTTAGACATGAAGCTACTAGTTGAGAAGACAATGCTATGGCACCAAACACTTGGTCACATTGATGAGAAGGGTCTTATAGCCTTGAAAAATAAGAGACTTTTTGAAGGCATTTAATGATTATAATTTTAAGGTCTTTTTTTATGATAAAGAGCACCATATTTCTTTTTATTCCAATTCTCATAAGTTTTTTGGGGTTTTGGGTTATATTCATTTAGTGTGTTTAATCTAGTTAATTTTTCTTTGATATCTAGATCTATGTATTTTTTATCTTACATAGATTATTATAGTATTACATTTGTGTATTTTCTCATAATTAAATATAAATATTTTAGTTGGTTTAAGGAATTAAAAGTCTTGGTTGAAAATCATATTGGTAAAAAGATAAATGTTTGAAGGAGAACAATGGTAGATTTTTATCTAAAAAAACTTGATAGGTTTTGTAAGGACCATGGGAATGAGAGACACAAGACAACTCCATACAACTGACAAAAAAATTGAGTTATTGAGAGGATTAACAAATTAGTGATGGAGAGGATAGAGTATGAAAAATGATGTTGTACTTGAACATAAGTTATGGGATGAAGTTGTAGCCATAGTATGCTATTTAATCAACAAATTTACTACTTCAATATTTTTTGAGAAGACACCCATGAATGTGTAGTTTGGAAAGAATCCCTCATTTACACATTCTAAAGTCTTTGGTTGTAAAGCATATTATTATGTATCAACTGAAAAAATATTAAAAGAATAATACAATCAAGTGCAACTTCATTGGATATGATGTTGTGAAAGGTTATAAGTTCTGAAATGTAGTTGCAAGGAAGGTGGTATGCAATTTAAGTATGTTATTCATGAGCACAAACCCCAACCTCAAACATTAAGGAGGTGTACTCATTACAGATAGTGACTAGAAAGATATGGTTATTTACTTGAAATGATTGAGTATTTTTTGGTTGAATTCTAGTTATTTATTTGTTTTGATTACTAAAAATTCTAAGACTAGGAGTGTTAGAGAGGCTATGAGTATGCATGATGCATGACGTATTTTTTGGAAGCTTATGTAGGAGCTCCTAGGGTTTGGCTAAAACCTTAATGCATTTTTTGCTTGCAATGGCCCTAGCCAGGCCATGAAGGGAATAAAGAATCTAAAGTTTTCTAATAGGTGTGTATAACTAGGTGTGATGATATAAGTGTGAAACACAATTAGTTTGGTCATAAGTTGCCAATAGTTGCCAAATGTTGCCAATGGGTGCCAAGATTGGCCAAATTGGGCATAACATGCCAAATGAGAACATAGTGCTTGGAAAGGTTATAAATGAGTGTGTGTGTGTGTGTGTGTGTGTGTGTGTGTGTGTGTATATATATATATATATATATATATATATATATATATATATGTTTCATGTTGACTAGGAAGTCGTTCTACATCATTTTAAAGTCCTAGGAGACTAAAAAATTACAATTTTCTCAATGAGTGAAAAGTTATGAATGACAACATTGGAACTTTTGCAATGTTGCATGACAACATTTGTGCAAAATGTGCATCTCGTAAAAATTAAATTATTTGTCATAATAAGTTGGTGGAAATTTTTGTAGTATAATATTTAAGACCTCATAACTTATTGTATGAAGGTTAGATAATGTAGATAATGAAATTGAATGCCCAAAACAAATTGTGCACTATGTAATCTTTCACCGCTAGAGAAATTTATTTTACATTTGTATCTTAATAGATTGAATTTGCAATATTTTCATTGTAAATAGTTATAAGACTTTATTTGATATCTTTGTGTGTTTTAGTTTTAGTTTTAGTAGAGTTTTGTATAGTTAAATAAAATTACAAACCCACTAGACAATTCACCACTAGTTCTAGGGTTTTGTGAAAAAAATGGTTCTTTCATAAAATTCTACCATAGGTTTTCAATGAACTTTGGAGGATGGATAGTAGGTTAAATTTACAGTATGTCCCTTTTTTTAGACCCAAAAGATATTAATTTCTATTTTCAAAGACATGCCCCAGCTAGGAGAGAAGTAGCTATGAAGCATATGATCTTGAAAGTGTGGATTGGAAGAAGCTATCCAAGAGGTTAGAGGAGTTTAATAACACCTAAGGAAACCCTAAGATTCATTGTGAGGTTGGGTGAGTCCATTTGACTAGATAATCCCATTGAAATTGGTGTACTTAGCCTTTTCCTTTATATTTGAGCTTAATTGTGGAACAAGGTTGTATAGACAGTTCTAGGCCCCCAAACCCAAAAATCTTAAATCCCTCTAAAAAGGTATCTTGAATGGGATTTATTTCCTAGGTCTCTTAGAGGATTTTTGGAGTTATTTAGAAAAAATCTCAAGTCGAAGACCTAATAAGGCCTAATAGGACTACTAGCCTTTAAAATTGTGAATTATGAAATCAGTAGGAAAACTATTACAAGTCGAAGCAAGATGACCCCCAAAAATGTTGAACTAGTAATTTTAAGATCCCTAGAAGTCTATAAGATCATGGTGGAAGTATGAGTGTCTGTAGCATTGAGCTTACCCTAGCAAGTTCAAGAGAAGGAGTTGAGTTTGCATTGGTAGAGAGGTCATAGTGGGAAGTAGAGTTGAAAGGTGAGTTATCCAAGGGATAATGGTTGAGTAGAAAGAATGATATAAATTCTAGTAAGAGACCTAGTGAGGAGCTTAGTTGGCTCAAGGAAAAGGACCTCCCTATTAGAATCCATGAATTGCTTGAGATGTGTGTATTGAAGAAGAATTCTACATGGGATTTGGCAGCTTTTCTTGAAGGATATCAGTCCATATTTGGTTTAAATGGGTGTTCAAGAAAAAATTGTGACTAGATGGTAGTTAAGATCTTTTGAAGAAGAATTCTCTAAGGAATTTGATACCCTTTCCTAAAGGACATAGACTTGTTGGGTTGAAATGGGTATTTAAGAAGAAATTGCATCCAGATGGAAGTTGAGAAGTATAAGGCATAGTGTTTGTTGGAAATATAAGATAGGTTAGGTTATGGAGAGGGGGGTGAATTAGGAACCAATAAAACTTATTCTTATTTCAGAAATTAATCCTTCATATATAATCTGATCTAATTGCATGCATAAAACATTAAAACATTCATAATAGCTTGACACACAATATGGTGACCTAGAAACCTTCCAAATAGAGAGTAAAAATAGGGTGGGGATGATACCCACAAGCTTTAGTACTACAATATAAAGTTTTCTTGTTAAGGATTACAATAATCACTTCTAATGATCATCCCTATTAGGAGCAATGAGTACTATTAGGTCCACCTTGTAAAAAGATTTACAAAAAATACAATGAAGTATGCACTTTGTAAAAAGATTTACAAAAGACTGTTAAGTCAACCTTGTTAAAGGATTTAACTGTTCCACCTATTAGGATGAACCAATGGTTGATCTCTAATCTAAAACTCTGATATATTGAATGAGATTATTTTTTAATGTAGTGATTACCTTGTTGTGATAGATAAATCTTTGCTACTCCTTATACTACTTGTAGCCTTCTTACTTCACACTTCTACTCTTACTTTCTTTTATTTATTCTTCATATATTTTGGATCTGATACAATACATTACATATATACCAATCCAAATTATACTTCATCAAAGTTAGCTACAACAAAAATTTCACCAAAATACACAAAGTTAGCCCAACTATTGGTACTTAGATTTTGAAGACAAACTCAGTAAGGTTCTAATACTCAAAAACCATTGTTAATGCTCAGCATTATCATGCACTTGGTAGATGTAGAAACCTAGTTCATACTAATCCCTTCTAATTAGTCTAAACTCATTCTACACTAGTGACTCAATGAACACTGTGAAACTTGGCATATAAATTGAATCACTTTATTGACACTGCATAGCTCAATCAACACTATTACTATGAGCTTGGTGTAAACTAAATTACTTGGTTGACACATCCTAGCTTGGTTAATACTAGATTCACATCACTGATGTTGCAAACTTGGTAAATACTAGAGACCTTGGTTTACACTGAGAAGCTCGATAAACACTATGAACCTCAATTTACATTGATAATCACCAACTTGGTAGATATTGCTCAGTAGAAACTAAATACTATTTCTAGAACTTGGTAGCAACTATAGAACGCAATACATTCTGAAAAGAATTCAAACTATACCTTTAAAATTAGTGACATTGTCTTTTCCCAATTTTCTTGTAACACCTTGCTTACATGTCATTGGTGTGATTTTTCATAGTATAGAAAAATTCTAATATTTGGGTGAAAAATTAGTTAAGTCTTTGTTTCTTGCAGACTAGGGTTTTATTTTGTGAAATCCGAAAAATTGTTAGATTACCCTAATTATGCCCTGTTTTGTAGGTTGTATCTTCTTTTTAATTTCTCAAGGTTTGGCTCTCAAAAAGGCCCTAAGTGCGTGAAAAACCCTTATACCTTTGTTTTATATTGCCCTAGTTTTCAAATTTTAAAAATAGGGGTTTTTCTTCAAATATCTTGGTAGGATATTTTATCCTAATGTTTTGTTCGCATCAGAATATCTTTTAATCCTTGTGATAAGCCTTTCATGTGCCTTTAATTGCGATACTCTTTTTGAAAGGACACCAAGTTGAATTGTTTTTTCAATCACCATTGATCTATCAGAGATCAAGGGCCAGCACATCCCCGCATTATGAAGATGTAGGTTTTTAAGTAAAGCAGGGAAGCACATTTGTGATGCGTGTCACAGTGGGACCAGACTGTAAAGAATGCAGAAGTCATGCCATAAGAATTGATAGTTGTGCTTAGCTGGAGCTACTCATCCATGTGGGCTAGAAAGGTGTTAGAAATAAATATAATAATCAGAACATGCAGGTTAACAGCCATCATATCATTGGCCCAAGTGGATAATGCGAGCATCAAATGAAGAATTGTTTATGATCATTGATTTTTGTCCTGATCAATGAAAGGTGCTTCCCCGCATTTTGTATTTGAGCGAAGTTTAAACAAACCGGGGATGTGCCCTATAGACATGTTTCTATGGTGACACCAAAATTTTTCTTAGATGCCCAGTAGGGTGGAATCAGCATTGCCATTGATCTTTTAAAGATTGACAATTAGCGCATCCCTACATTATAAAGTTATAGGATTTTAAATAATGTGGGGAAGCGCATTTGTGACACGTGGACTAGATGATGTCAAGTACTTTCTTGCTCAAAAGAATATACAAGATCTATTGGCATGGAATGTTGTCAGATAGTATGAACTCATATGGCAATTTCTTATTGGTCAGTTCAGTTAATCGGTTGTTAATAGAAAGTGGATTAGTCTGATCATTGATCTATCAGAGATCAAGGGCCAGCGCATCCCCACATTATGAAGATGTAGGTATTTAAATAATGTGGGGAAGTGCATTTGTGACATGTAGCATTATTCTAAAAGTCATAAAGCTTCTTAGTTTTAAATCAGAACCATCTGATCTGACAAAATCTATGGATGGGATTCAAACTTGGGTGCAAATTGCAGGCAATGGTTACTGAGAGTAAATGTGATTCAGAGCTTATGCGTGTAGTTTTAATTTATGAAAAGAGCCCATGATTTCACCATTAATGAGCCATCGAAGTGCAAAAAGAACATTAGGGCATTCAAGATTTTAGAACTAGTGCACGAAAATTCTTAGTTAATACTCCAGTAAAATTGCAGAAGACATCATATAGTGCAGAAGTGTGAATTCTGGTGGGTAAGTGCTCTGTGACCTTCTAAGTAAATTTGAAGTATCTACTATTGTGAATTTCCTAGGGTTCATTCAAAATGCCTCCCTGAAAAGAGTTTACTGGGGAAAAGGATTATTTGAAACATTCTATACATGATGATTTTCTTGAACAATTCCCCTTATCAATGCATGAAATAACTAAGGGGAGGGAACTCATTCCGAAACATCCTAGAATAGTTGTAGCAAAAGGATTTTATGACAAAGCTAATTGGATAAGAGATGCCCAAGTTTCCATGGGAGGTCTAGAATTGTTTAAGAAATGGTTTTCAAAGCAAAAATTGGACACTCCTATGAGCAATGTTTGGGAATTTGATATTGGAAAATTGATAGTCCCCACTGTTTTCTTTGATAGTGATTTATTGATGGACCTAGCAAAGAAGTATGATCCTATCACGGGATGGGTAAAAAATCATTCTGGAGTCAATCTTTTTAGGGTTTTCCCTGAGCTGTTCAGTGAGGTTTTCAGCCTTAACCCTAACCACGCTGTGCATGAAATCATTGATATGGATGATTTGTAAGCCAAATATGATGCACAATGAATGTACTTAAGAATAGGGCCACTATAGGAGCATGCTGCCAAGGTTGGTAATTTGCTTGTGATTACAGCCAGTACCCTAGAGCCATTTTTGAGAAGACATTTCAATTTGAGAGCTCAAGCACTGTATTTTTCTCTTTGCAAGGTTGTTGGGATAGATGAAGGTGATCAAATTCCAGGTTTTTTTGTCCTTATAATTGCTCAAACCCTTCAATTTGGAATGAGTACCATTATGGATTTTGACACTTTTCTAGCAGAAGAGATTCACAATGCTTTGGTTGGAATAGTGAGGGGAAAAGTAAACAAACCATTCTGTTGGTATTCATTGATGATGCACGTATGCTTATACAAAGGATATACTTTCTTCTCCAAGGGTATGGATTTGGAAACAACCAAGGATGGAGAGAGGAATTCAGTGCAGTTGTGGAGTGTGGATATGACTTCAAAAGCCACAAATGCTAGTTATGTAAGATTTGACAGGTATTTTGCATCAAAGCTTAGACTGCTTTTAAGAGGAGATAGCCCTAGAATCCCACAAGAATTGTTAGAATTGGTCAGACCCAAGGACCATGCTAAAGGGCTATTTGTCAATCATAACTGGGGGGATATAATTCCCTACAATGTTTCAACAGTGATAAGAGTTTATGGTTTTTTGGGAAAACCTCATGTGGTACCATTTCATGTGCCTTTGAAGATAGGGATTGCTGAGCTCTTATGGCAAATAGGTACTATAGATGAGAGGGAATTGTTTAAAAAGGGCACTTTCTTTCCAATGGTTACTATAGTGCATGATTTTTTCTTTGTCAAAAAAGGGTGGAAGCACTTGAATTTTTTTTTGGATAGGTATAACATGGCAAAGTCTCACACCAGATTCATTGACACTGAAGGATTCTATGACCTATTAAAAGAAATGGTGAGAGCTTCCCATATGGTACATCAGGTTTACTATCTAGAAGATATAATTAGAAATATCTTCACATTGTAGGAGCAAGAATTGAGGAAAGAGAAATGGATAGTTTTCAGTAAAACCCTAGAATTCATTAATGCTTTTGACCCCCATTATGACCCATTGAAAGATAAGAAATATTGGGGAGCTAAAATACAGACATTAATGAATAATTTTGCCATAATAATTCAAACCATGAATGAAAATAAAGCTATGTATGTTGAGGCACATCTAGACAAGGTAGCAGAAGTACAAAGAAGAATAAGCAATAGAAATGTGGTGGCTCCAAGCCAATATACATTGCAAAAAAGGTCGGGTTATGTCATGATTCAAAATGTGCAATAGGCACCCCCTCATAAAAAATTGAGGTCAAGAAGTCCATCTGTAGCCAGCTCTCCAAAAAGACAAAAATTAGAGCAGGGGTCTTCTTCTTCTCAAAAGGGACAATACTCCCAAAGCTAGTCCCCAATCCAGATAGATGATGAGGCATCTCTAAGGGAACAAATAAGACAAATTGGAGGAGAATGGGATATAATTATTACTTCCATAGATCTGGAGATTGGGGAACCACAAGAACCCCCTGCACCTTCCTTGGAGCTTACTATTGTTGACTATAAAGGTAAGGAAATTGATCCTATAGTTGCCCAAGCCTCTGAGAGGTTTGTAAATGATGAAAATTTTGTGAAATATAGAGCATTTGCACAATTTATGTGGAGGCTAAATATAGGAAATTTTGAAAATACTTGTAAAAAAATAAAAGCAGAGCAACCAGATAAACTAGACTCAGTTATTAAAGAAGAGGTAAAATCTAAATTTTTGAATGATTTTTCCCAGTTTGTACCTAAGGCCAGGAGGCAATTAGTTAAGCAATCAGGAGTCCTTATCTTACCTAAATGGGATATAGTGAATGCTATGGTTTTTGATTCAGTAAGAAAACAAAAGGATGTTCAGTTACAAACTAAAGAAGAGATATTACAAGCTCATAGAGGAGTCAAATTTAGTGATGATCATCAAGCCCTTTTAATTTGGTCAATTGAAAAAAGGGATAAAACTAGGATGCAGGAAATCTCTACTGTAGAACATACTGGTACATTGACAGTATACAGGGCTAGTGAAGTAAGTAGCAAGAAAATAATGGGAATGGCCTCAGAAGTGCTGAAATTTGGTGGTGTTGTATCTGGCAAGGAAGAAGATAGATTTACCCAACTCAATGCTAGATTTGAAGAAGTTTTAAAAGCATATGAGGAAAGGGGTGTACAGATGCAGTCACTAGAAAACAAAGTGTCTCAAATGGAGAAGATACTTGGGAAGAGAAAAGTGGGAGAATCTAGTGCACCTAGAATTGCCTACCGTTCACAGTCATTTGTTGGAGCAAACCCTATTGTTGAAATACCAAACACCCCTGAAAGGCCCCAATTCTATACTGTAGAGGACGTTGAAGAAGAAAAAAGCAAATTACATGAGCTGTAGGAAGAATTAAAGAATCAATATGAACGAAAATTGAAGCAGGGTGTGATTTATTTAAGGGATAAAATACAATGGTCAACCTTCTTTGATCAGTTGACAAGAATTACAACTCTCATGGATGAGTTGAACAGAGATGAGGTTAAATTAATTCCTCTGGCACAGAAGTGGAGGGAGAGAAACAATGATATCACATTCATGTGTATATCTGCCATCCAAATGCCCTGTCATCAAGTAGAGAAAATTTTTGATTTATTAAATAAGCTGGTAGATTTTGATGATAAAAGGGATTCTTTGCAAAAAATATTAGCACTTTGTTTTTCCAAGTATATTGCTGAAAAATTCATTTTATTTCCTTGTGCTTTAGAATCTGTTGACACAATAAAGGAAAAAGAAAAGTGGAAAAAAGAGTTAGATGAAATATTTTATGAAAGGATCAAGAACATCATGAGTGAAACTAGCCACTGGTTTTGGGCAAGGACAAACGAAGAGTTGGTAAAGATATAGTTATTTTATAATGTCATCAGAAAAGAGCTTGATGATTTAGAGGAATTGGAAAATTCTTTAGTGATTATACAAAGAGAGGCTCTAAATTTTGATTGGCCAGATGATGATGCTTATAATGAATGGAAAAATTAGTTCTTAGTACAAATATTAGAAGATGATGAGGAGGAAGATGCAAAGGTAAAAGTTACCCTCATAGTTAGTAATGAAGACATGGAAAATCCCCAAATCAAAGTAAGTTTGCAGGTAGTTGAAGATGATACGTCACTTTTTAACCTTATGGCCACTTACTCTAAGGATGAAGAATAAATGAAGAATCAGATCATATTTTCTTGTCTCAACATTTGAGAAGCATAACAGAAAGGGACCCACTAAGGAATGTTTGATGTAATAGCCTATCTATTATTTTCTTTTGTCTTTTATGATAGATGTATGTTAGTATCTTTTAGAAGACACCTGTCACTTTCTTTTAGCCTGAAGCTTGTTGCATCTCACACTATTTAAATGAGATTCCAAGGCTAAAGAATGGTCCGAATTCTATTCTTCTAAGTAATATGCTTAGTCTAATTTTTTGGTCCAAATTTTGAAAGCAAGTTTATGATGTATTTTCTCTATCAATTCTCTGAGAATACATGAATATAGAAAGAGCTGTGTTTCTTTCTTAAGGTCATTCTGAGTCTGTTGTAAATGATATACCATTTTCAAAGAAAATGAATATAAATTGTGAACTATCCCCATATCAGTTCTTTCTGAATCTTGTCTCCTTCCAATTACTTTGTTGTCTTGATATTGTATAAGTAAAGGGTTGTGCAATTGAATGCAATCTAGTTAGGTTGTATATCTATTTATCACTACTGTTAATTCAATGGATTAAATAAAATCTTTGATGAATGTGATAAGGTTTCTTTAGTAATGAAAATGGTTTTGAATGATAAATTCTGATGAGAATTACTGATAGAATTTGTTGTAAGGCAACAAGTTAGATCTAAGAATTTGATATAGACTCTGAACCCAAATGGATTAGGCACTGATCAAATTGATTCAGCTGAAGGAGAAATATATCATAAATGATTATCAAAATGCAACATCAAATCAAAATTTACTTTTATTTCTTGTAGATCTTCAAAGCTAGCCAGAACTTGTCTGCATGGAATGTTTTAGCTTCAGTTAGCCACTATTGTTAAGAACATTTGTAGATCTATAGAAGAATTCTTGGCCATATCTGTTTTATGGGATGTGTTTATCAAGTTAGTAAGAATTATGTATTTTTTTGAGGATTTTGAAATGAGAATTAGAATGAAACTAAGAATAATCCTCATACAGTTGTTCCAATTTTGAATCATCCTTGGGTATACCCACCCTGGTTTTGCAGAGCCAAAAGAGTAGAAAACCACCTTTGGTTTTGTAGAAGTTGGACCCAAATTTTTTACACATGCAATTGTTAACAAGAATTGGCTAGTCTTTAGATTGTATGAGTATTATCATCTTGGTATTAAGCATTTTGTTGCTTAGTAGTTTTAGTCCTTTTTAAAACACCAACACATGCAATGCAATCTGCACTTTTATTGATAGCTCCATCATGTGATTAGCTATGGAGAAGTTGTTGTCATGGATAAGACTTTTGGCATGTGCAATGTGTTTCTGTAATGCATCCATGTTTAGAAGAATCATGCCTTGAATGTCTACAATTGTGGCCTTAATCCTAGCTTCTTCCCTTAATAATTCTACTTGCATATTAGTCAAAAATCTAATTTTTGAGTAATGAGTAGAACTATAGCTTGGATCTAGTGATAATGGTGTGCACTTCCCTTCAAGTCATCATTTATCTTGGAGATTTTATCTTTGATTTCCTAACTAAACATATATATATCACATAAATTACTAAATAATGAAGTAACATTATTCGAAGAGGTTTCCAATGAGCTAAGTATAGTAGACAAGTCTACTTTATATATTGTAATTTTCTATGCAACTAGCTCCAATACTTTGCTTTTAATTTTCGCTACTCTTTGCAACATCTTTTCTTTCCCATTTAGATCTTCATTAAATTTCTAAGAAACTTCTACTAGCTGAGCCAAAATAGGTTGTGTAGTATTAACCTTGGTACTGAGTGCATCTACAAGTATGTTCTTTGCATCTTCTAGCACTTGTTTTTCTATTTTTTTCTCCTCTCTAAGCCTTTGTTACTTATATTTATTTTGCAATAGCTCACCTAATATGTGCATTTGATTAGGATTCAGGGTAGAGATATCCCAATTCAAGATAACTATATCCTCATCAAGATCAATGTCTTCTTCTTTATCTTTTATCTTGCTAGAAACCTTGGTACTCAGTTGAGGCTTGCTCTCAACTATCTTAGTACTGACTATCTATATATTGGGGATTATAACAATAATAGAAGTAGAAGGGCTAGCAAAAAATTTGATATCATACTAATTGAAGAAATACCTATTTGTTGTGTAGCCAAATCTGATGAAGGAGGAAGCACTAACTACTTAATAGATGAAAAGATGATTACTTCAGTCAATGTAGTACTTAGCTAAACAAGTGCAATGATTTATTGGGTGCTTGGAATTGTAGTCATTTCCACAACCAGCTTGGCAAAAGCTTTATCTAAGATTGATGGCTTTAAATATTTGCTCTGAGAATGAGGAAATGAGGCTATAACTACTGTTGCAATTTTCTTAGGGTTGGTTTCCTCAATACTCTAAATCTCAAGGAGATTCTCCTCAGTAGCTTCCTATTCTTGCTCCTCATCATCATTTTTCTTTTCTTCCTTGCCATCTTTATCATCATCTTTATCACTACCATAAACAAAAAAATTACTCTTCTAATGAAGATTGTAGATATTCTTCCAAGTAGTAGTGGCAATCTTCACCACATGTTCTATGTCATTAACCAGTATAGAGCAAGTGTTAAATTTTAGAGTGGATTTTTATTCATTCCTCTTGATGGATTCTTTCACTTCTTTATCATTAAGACTCGGCATGAGCTACCTCAAGTCTATTCAAATATATCCTTTGTAGTCTTCTTAGCATGTTCCCATCTAGGTTTGATTATTTCCATAAGTTCATTGCAGTTGCACAAGTTGATTAGGTGAATATTTTCATTTACCTAACTTGGACATAATCATGTCTTCAACTCTCTTCTTCTCTTCTACATTCCTAGTCTTATATCTCAATGATTTAGATTTTGCTATGTCAGCTCCTAAATCAATATCTTTTAGTTTCTCTTGAAATGTAGGTGGAGGCCATTTGAAAATAACATCCTTTGCTTCTTCTTCACCTAATGTCAACTTATTTCTTGATTTGGATTCTCTTCTAGTGAATACTATAGTAGATGACTTGGTAGGTCTGGTTATGATAACCTTACTTTTCTTCTTTATTGGCTCTTCTTCTTATGATTTAGTTTCTTATGCCTCATTTTTGCTAAACTCTTCTTTCCTTTGCTAACTGCACGAGGAATCTTTATTTCAAGTTCTTTTATGGATTTGGCTTCATTATACATACCAAAATATGTAGCCTTGGGATCCACATGTTCATTCAATAGTGCTTAATAATTTCCTTGGTTTCATCAATGTTAACCTCATATCTTAGAGGTTTAACCCACACCACTCTAGGTTTGATTGCTTGAATGTATACCTTGTCACAATCTACCATAAAAAAAACATCATCCTTGTAATATTCTACAAGTTTCTTAGGAATTCAAATCTATTATTCATATTTTCCTTGAATGAATCAAAATAATTATCCATGATACTAACATTATTTACACCCATCTTTGCTATATACTCATTGATCTAGTATAGTATTGGCACATCTTTTCTCCATATGCCTAAACCTTTTGAGGGAAAAAATTTTGCACATAGAAGAATAAATAGGTTAAGAGTGAACAAAACTTATACGGGTTATTCTTTGAAGTCGTGATGCTCTCCATGTTTTTGTTGCATTGGTTTAGCATAAGCTCAGAAAGGTTGAAGGACATGTTGTTCTTCACCACCTTGAGAGCCAGACCAATTGCCTCACATGATACACTGTTGAGACTACTGGAGCTATATATTTTATGTGTTATCACATGGGTTCCAAATTTTAGCTTCATGTTAGTTACACAGTTGATCTTCATACCTCTTTCATCCCATTCGGCAAGAGTTTTTCTTTCCAATTCTACCTAACTTAGGGTTTTGGTAGTCTTATCCTTGGTCAACATTAGGAGTCCTTTGATTCAATGAATCATTTTATTCATTTTTAAAATAGGTTGCTCCAACCATATTTTCTCATTGTATACATGGCTAAGTATGAACCTTATCCATTTTATCTAGAAGTTTTAGGGTATCTGTGGAATATGGGTTCAACCCCTAGTCTGCAAGTGGTGATGCTTAGGTTTAAACACACCATTCACACATAAATTTTCTAGAGTTTCATCCATATCTAGGGTTCTAATTCCTTGAATAAAAGAATGAAAATGTGAGCAAATATCATTAATTAGTAGTACCATTAGTGGAATCTATGACTAAGCTCTGATTGGATCAAGTATTTCCACAATTGTTAGACTGAACTTGAAGTCTAGTGCCTTCCAATCAACTCCTCAAACTAACATCTTGGATCCTTTATTGTTCTTGCTACTAGAGGATGCCATGCTTGGTAGGGTTTATGAAATATAGAAAAATTCAATAAAAAATTGCATAGATCACTTGGAAGCACAAAAATTTCTCTTTGCAAATGGCTCTTCAAAAATTCATGGTGATAAATAAATTTGATTCATTCACCTTTTTAACAAATTTCACTTTCCAATCACCATAAATGCTTGGTATGATCACTTACTTGATGATAGACTATCTTCCATTTGGTTTGGTCTTAGTGCTCAGTAGAGTCATCCACAACTCGGTATCAACACAATGTTTAGTTACTCCCAACCTTGCTTGGTAGGGTCTTGCAACCCAACCTAGCTTGGTAAGGCCTTGATTTTCCTTAGACACTTGGTGACCCTCTTGCATCTTTAATGCTGATATGAATCTTTCTTTTTAGCTAACTAGAACTGATGTAAGATGTCTACTTTAGAATCTTAGTTCTAGTTATCCCTATGGGAGATCAAGTAGAAATGCTTGAGTCACCCAATTCTTGAGTGACATGTGCTTCATGGCTTGTAATTGCATTCTTAGAAGATTTTGGAATCCATTTTTGTCTCATTTGCTTTCTAATCTTGTCAACCTTGGTTTTCTTTTCATCTTCAATTCCTCTAGTATTCATACAATTCTTTGCAAGGTGCCCAAGTTCTGTACAAATAAAGCATCTTCTTCTAGTATCTCTTGTCCTCATGTGATTTTTCACACAATTTTCTCTAATGTGTCCAAATTTTCCATAGTAGTGACATCTACACCATGTATTGTAGTCCCAACCAAATATAGCTTTTGCAATCTATTTTGCTGGGTATAATATCGTGGTTTTGCATTTAGAAGATTTGTGCCCATGCTTCTTGCATTTGTGACATTTGCCTTCAAATTTAGGTTTCTTTTTCCATTCATTAATTCTATGACCATACTTATTGCAATTGTAACATTATCTATTGAATTTAGCTTTACCATTACTCCAACATGTGTTTGATGTATGACCTAACTTACTACAGTGATTGCAAGTAGGTCTTTAATTATTTTGAGCTCCTCACTTAGATGATTCACCTTCTTCTATATATCTAATTTTTTCTTTTCCTTTCTATCTACATTGATTCTTCTCATTCAATTGATTCATGTATGCTTGAGATTTCATCATCCTCTCATTGATTTTCTTTTCATTGTTTAGATCATTTTTGCAATCTTTCATTCTCTAATATTAAATTCAGGATTTCTTCATTTTCATTAGTAAGTAGAAGGATGCAAGGTGGAAGAGAAAGCAAAAAGACTAGTGAGTTAGATTGGCTAGGTCAGTAAGATGAGCATGGAGCACAAAACCTAAGAATATCTAGTCATGTCCAATGTAAAAGTGCACTCAACATTGCATTTAATGGTGATGAGGAATGGATCAAGGAACACTTGAAAGAATTAAAATTTGAATTATTTCCAACAATAACAAGTCATTAAGGACATGTGGCACCTGTGACACTTGTATAAACATATTACTTCTGAAAAGAGAAGTGCACTACTAAAATGGGGAGTCAAACTAGTAGTAGGGATGAGAATTCAAATTTTGAAGTCATAGATTAGGGATTCCAAGTGAAGCTAGAAGAAATTATAAAAGGAGAAAAATTTGAACAATTAAAAGTTATATTCTTGAGTGATTAGCCAAAGATCTAGAAGAGCCAAGTTAAGTGGAGTTTCAAGAAGTGAAGGAGAGTGATGAGAGAAAAGTCACCTTCAAAGAGTTTCATGCTGAGGAGAAACTAGCAAGCCCAAACATCACAAGATTATCATGTGCAAAAGAAAGGAATCCAAGCACATACGTGATAAAGGTTTGAAGTTGCTGACCCAAGAGAAGGAAGAGCATAGTTCCAAACATATCAATAGAGTTGAAGAAGGATCTATTTCAAGCTCAGTGTAGTAGCTATCTATTGTATGTACTGTAAAATGGTCACCTAGACTATGGGCCCCCATTATTCAATTCATCAAATTTCTTGAATCAAGTGTTTGCAATATTTTATTAAATCAATTCAAATCAATTTCTTTGATCAAATTATAATTAATTCAATTATTTAAACATTTCCTAAGGTTTGATCATTTTATCCTAAGTCTTATTTTAATAAAATAAAACCTCTCTTTTAATTAAATAATTAATCCACATTTAATTAATTAAGAGAAAAACCCCTCTTTTAATTTAATTAAATATTTCCTATTTAATTAAAAGAACTTGCTTCCTTTTAATTAAATAAAATCCCACTTGAAAAAGGAAATAAAATAAATAAAAATTAAATGAATTATTTTTTCCTCTACACTTAAATGCACATATTACTAAGTGGGATTCCATTTAATTTTTCCCTTCTTTTCTCACTAGTGGAATTTTGTCTCACATGGATCATTCTTTCTCCACCCTTGATTAAATCTTATTGCCCTTAATCTTAATCATTCATTCTTCTTTATAAGGGAGAACCCTCTCCTCTTTTCTGACATCCATGATTATGCTATTGATATGTTGCAGGTTTGGAGAGTGATTTTTGGAGAAGGAGTTTGAGCATTAAAGCTTTTTGTGAAGAACTTATATCTTCTTTTCTTCTTTTCTCATGCATCCATGGCTTCCATCATCATGATCCATCCTTGCATTTTTATATTATCTTAGATCCATATTTGCTTTCATAGATTAATCTTGCATAGTTATTTCCTTTTATAAATTAGATTTTCTTTCTTACATTGCTTTGCATTGTTATGATTTAGATTAGCTTTCATATTCATTTGCATGCATATTTTGATGTTTGAATCCCTAATTTTATGGTGTACTTACATGGGCACAAACTAGGTCAAACTAAGGGCCTTCATTACAAACCCTTGCACTCCATGAATAGAAAGCTATGAGTTGTCATTCAAGACCTCATTCTTGCGTAATCTTGGATATAATGACTCATAGAAGTGTGCTCACATTTTAGGCATACATTATTGATGCCCACCATGGGGCAACCCACCTTTACTTGTTGGTTTTAGATTTTTTTTGAGCTAGCCCCCTTATGCGGATTTGTTTGGAGATAAAAAAAACCCTAGATCTTAAAGATTTGATCATATCTCTCAAACGACTTGGTTTTTTGGTCTTTTTTTTAGGTTGGCAACATATAAAAAAAGCTTTAGTGAAATTTTCAAATTTTTCCAAGATAATTTATATTTTTTCTTGATTTTTCATGAAAAATATTTTTAGGGTGCAAATTAACAATTTTTTTAGAAAAGTTTACATTTTTGGAAAGGTCTCTAAATTATAAATAGAGTTGGTTATTTGTGTCTTGATTTTAGAGATCATATTAAGGCTCAATAATTTGATTTGCAAAAATTGGTCTGTTTTTAAAAAATGGCTCTCTAGGGCACAAATGAAAAGATCTTTTCAAAATTTTGACATTTTTGGATAGCTCTCTAAATTTTAATAGGGGTATCTTTTCTACATTTAGGGTTTTGGATCAGAATTCATATCATATAGGTCCAATCTTGTTGACTAGGTTAGAAATCAATATTTTAAAAAGGGCATTTAATTTTCATATAGATCAATGCATGATGTGAGCTTTCATTTGGGTTATTTTTTGTTTATTATCAATTTTAAAAATTATATTTTCAAATCTAATACTAGTTTTACAAAAGTTGGATATATATTGCATATCTTGTGTTTTCTTGTTTTGCTTGTTGCTTTGTTTATTGCAAGTGAGTGTTCAAGCGTAAACAAAAGATACAACAGAGGAAAGATGCATTGCAAGGATTACTAGGTATTTATTTGGATTTCTATTAGATTTGAATTTGGAAATGAAATAAACCCTCTCATGTGTTTGGCTTGAATGTTTTTATATGCTTTCATAGACTCACACTTCATTTGGTGCTCTAATATTAGATCCAAATTTACTTTCATGCATATGTGTTTCACATAGTGATTAGGCCCTGTGAACACTATTTGTAGAGTTCTTCCAAGAATCTGCTTCATTCACTTGGCTTACATGCAAAGCTCTTCTCAATGATAGATCCCCTTGTAGGTAAGGAAGGATATTTGTTATTATCTCACTATTCTGTTTGGGTTTGTCCTCAAAATTCATTAGTATTTTCTCTTTTGAGATTGGTGGTGTTTGTTCTTGGCTTTTCCAAAAAATTTGTGACATGTTTCAAATTAGTGTGTCAAAAAATCTTGTTTGCTATGTTTGGGTAAGGTGAAAGGCTATAGGAGTACTCTATGTTCCCTCTTAGGCATATCAAAAGCTTGGAACCCTTGAATCCAAACCAAGTCCCCATGTGGTAAAAATTTGTGAGTCTTCCTTGATTAGAGAGGGTTAAGCATAGTGAAAATTCCTTTTATTGGGTCAATCACATGGGTGGAACCTCAAGCAGTAATAGCCATTTTTGATGTGGTAGTAGAAACCACTATATAAATGTCCTTGTGGGGGAAATCCTCATGGGTGGATTCTTTTTTTGGGTTGTTAGATCTCCTCTATATCTCCAATCGATTAAATACTTAGAATATGTCAAAACCCTAGAGTGCTGGGATTGGATTTTGCCCACTCTAGATTGCAAAATTTGTAGAGTTGAACATTACAAAGAACCATAGTGCTGCAAAATTTTCTTCCCTAGGACTATGTGTGTGATTGGAAAACATTTTGAGAACATACATAGTGGCAATTCTAGGGATTAGATTGATACCACAACATATTCTTGTTCATGTGCAAGGTTGCTTTGTCCCTTACTCATTATTTGAAGATAATTTCTTGAAATTCTTGATTGTTGTCTTGAATTCTTGGTTAATGATTTAAAATTTATCACACCTATTTGGATATTTTTAAAAAATTAAATCTGAGTTCTTGAGTCGAGACTTTATGATCAAACTGCTTTGATATCTTGTTATTTCTAGTTTCTCTAGGTTGATCTAGTTCAGATTAGTCTACTTACCCCATTTTTAGAAACTTTTTTTCACCTTGGGTTATTTTACTTCGACCCCTTGAATTAGTGATATTTGATTTCACAAGTGACCTTGTTTGGAGTCAGTGAGTTAGAGATCATCCTTGTTGAGAAAGATATACCTTTGGATTCTTTGATATTATGCTTGGAGAGTCTTAGTAATCTCTTGTCCATCCACTTTCATAAAAAAATTCAATTTTAATTATTTATAATTTGGGAAAATCATCCTCCTTGTCCATATGTATTAGGGTATTCACCCAAATTTTTGGGCACCTCTATGGCAGTATCGGTTTATGCCTATTGCAAAATTCTATCTTATCACATCTCTTTTGGAAAAGTGAGTACTTTTACTATCCTATCTTGGTACCAAAATTTTTTAGGGTTATCCTATCATCTAGTACCTTTTCTTTCATGTTAGTTACAACAAGATATCAATTAGATCAAGGAAAGTGACCTCAAGTCATCTTTAAACAATTACCTTTAGTTCAAACTTGTCAAAGATGTAAGGGAACAGAACCTATGTTTGTTCAATTGCTTGAGAATATTCTAGAAGCTTTGTTTGACCCTTGTAGTGACCTTATTGAGTTGATTACACCCTTAGCATCACCTCATTTGGATATGCATATGAATTTTACAATGACTCCACAAAAGAAGAATCAAAGTGGTGAATACTATGTTGACCTTTTGAGTGGTGATCCTGCTCGTGAAAATAGACCAACCTCGCCCCATATTGAGGATAGATATTTGGATGCACACCAAAGGGCTAAGAAAGGTAAGAATTATACCTATTAAGAAGATAAATCCTACTAGTTTAGATAGTCAAGATCATATACACTGCTCATGACACCTTTAGGTTATGTGAGTGGCATACTCAAAGTAGTTAAGTTTCAGATAAAAGACCTTCTAGAGGAACAAGATAAGAAGGAAGAACAATTTAGATGCCTAGAGGAAGAAATAAAACTTATGATTTACATAGAAAAGAAAGCTTCTCAAGAAGAACAAGACCTTCTCATCGCTCCACAACTTGACAATAAATTCAACAATGTGCACATTGGTTGTCGAAACAACTCTCCTCCACTAATTCCTCCTGAGACTCCATGAAATGAAAAAAATTGGAGAACACCTTCACCATCTCCTAGTCCTAGAGGAAGTAGAGCTTCAATACATGATGATTATAGGAGACCAACACCTCCTCGAGTTCCAAGAAAACCTTCACAACATGCTCATCATGGTTCACAATATGGAAGTGGTAGCTCAAACTTTGACCATAATTCTTATGATTTCATGGATATGCAACAAGACCCACATTTTCAGCAACATATGCAAGCATATATGGAACAAAAAAGAGATGCATGATTTCAAAATTTAATCAACAAGGGTGCTAAGGTCCCTCACAACTTTTATGTAGACAAAAAGATTCAAAATCATGATCCCTCTATGAAAGAAGAAATTGACCAATTGAAGAAATAGTTGAAGCAAATATCAGCACCCAAGAGTTCTTTTTCACTTGATTTAGTTTGTCCTAATCCCTTTGATAAGTGTGTTGACATGAAATATTTTCCTAGAAAAATTAAGATCCCCCAATATGACAAATATGATGGAAATGGGGATCCAAATGATCATGTATGTCAGTTCTATATTATGTGTTTTGAGTTTCATCACAAGGAATCATAGCTCATGAGATTATTTCCAAGGAGTCTTAAGGGTGAAGAAATGGAATGGTTTACCAATATAACTCCTCCTATTAAGACATTCCCTGAGTTCATTTAGAGATTTGTTCAACACTTTTCATACAATCTTTCACAATCTATCTTGCCATTGGACTTATGTCACACAAAGAAAAATCAAGGATAATCCTTTGTTACTTTCTTGCAAAGATGGAGATGACAGTGCTCTCTCTATTCTAGGAGTATTCGTGAGAAAGAGAATATTCAAATACTCATTAGTAACATGGTTCCTGAGATGAAGTATGAAGTTAAGAAGATGGTTTTTAAGTCCTTTGATACCATGGTTGAAGCTGCATTTAGAATTGATAATATTTTGAGAGAGTTATGTGTTTTGACAAAAAATGGAAACAACAACAAAAATGGTTAGAATAACAACAATAATAACAAGGATAAAGGAAAGAATGCATATTGGAATAAGAACAAACAATGGAGTTGTGGATTCCTCTAAGCCTAAAGACCAAGTTTTTCTCCATTTGGCTAGTGCCAATCAACAAAGTAACAAGCCAAGATATCAAGAAAGGCTTAAAGGAGAGAAATATAACTACACACAATTGGGTGAGTCATATGAAGAGATATTCATAGAGCTCCTTGCTCATAATCTTGTGCACCCTTATGATGCCACAAAGTTCCATATACCTGAAGTTAAGCCATGGTGGTGGGATGAGAAGGTCTATTACAAATTTCACAATGGCATTGGATACGATATTGAAAATTATGGGAGATTAAGCATATTGTTCAAGATCTTATTGAGAATGGAAAACTTGAAATAGATGGATTAAATACCAATGTTGATCACATAGCATTCAAAGAGCCTTTGCCCAAGTATAAGAAATGGGAAGCTTCCCAACATAAGAATGGTAGGTTTGCAATCAATTAAACTTATTCAAATGCAAAAAATGTTGTCAATATGCTTGAGGTTGTAGAAGTAAGTGTCAACATGATGGAAGAAAAAGATCCCAATGGTTATGATTTAAATTTGAGCTCTCCTATCCTTGGTGAAAAACTTATTTTGGTGCTAAGGGGTGCTCACTCTAGAGAGTCATCTCAAGTTCCCCTTATCATTAGAGGACCCAATTCAAACCATTCAAGTAAACTTAAACAAGTGTCTTCCCAAAGTCTCAATGTTGTTATGCGAATTCAAGGTCCCCTTGTAATCAAAGCACCTAGTTCAAACCAACCAAGTAGGCCAAAACAAGTGCAATCCAAGTATGTTACTTCAAAACCAATGGTTAATCCTAGATCAAATTATAATCTTGTTGATCAATTGCAAAGAACCCCCACTCAAATTTCAATCTTTGAGCTTTTACAGTTATCTTTGAGACACAATAAAGTCCTTAAGGATGCTTTGTGCATGGCAAATGTCCTAAACAATTTACATGTCAATCAATTCCATAACATGGTTAATCATATTGCTAGCCCTTATTACCTTTACTTTTCAAAGGAAGTTGATAAATCTTTGAGCCATCCACACAATCTTTCCCTTCATATTGAGGTCATGATTTATAGAACTCATGTTAGGTGCATGTTGACAAATGGGGATGTTGAGCTTAATATTTGTTCTTTGAGTCTTTTAAAGACATTAGGTTATTTTGAACAAGTTATTGATACCAAAAGTAATATTACTATCAAATCCTATGATGAGGTAGAGAGAATTTCAAAGGGGATGGTCATCCTTCCCATTAGGATTGGTCGTGTTGAAAAAAATATTTTTTTCCAAATAGTTGATGTTGGACCCCTTGCATACAATATTTTACTTGGTAGAACATGGATTCATGATATGCAAGCAATGTCATCTACCTCTCATCAGTGTGTTAAGTTCCCTTATAAAAAAAATAGATATTTGTATGCCTAGGGATAATACTTTGTCTATAAACTTGATTTCAAGAAGTACTCATGTTCCCCTCAATAGAGAAGTAGATGATTTTGATGTAACTTTAGTTGAATGTAAAGACAAGTTCAAATCCATAGACCTTGGCATGGGGGGGTATCAACTCAACTCCCTCACAACATTACTAGTTTCACCTAGGTCTTATGATAAACCTTCACAAGAGATGAAACCTTCCTCTTCAGCTATGACATTATTTGACACATTTGTATAGTTGTCAGTGCCTATTCAAGATGAGAAAGAAGATGTGGCTATTAGAGATTGGATTTATAGAGAAGAGAAGCATTTGCACAATGAGAAATTCACTCCCTCTCCTAAAGCTTATGGAAGAGGGTATACTTTTGTCAAGAAGATGGGTTATCTTGGGCATGGCCCTCTTAGTAATAGATTGGATGCTAGAGCTGAACCCCTTGATCATGGTCTTTTTAGACACGAGTCTAAGAAACTGGTTGGCTTGGGATTTATGAATCACAATAAGAATGTTGCTTCTACCCTTGACAAGTTAGATAGTGAAGAAGAACAAGTGTACATATCTAATTTGGAAAATTAGCAAGATATGTGTGAAGATTGGGTCCTTTCTACTAATCTCCTTTGGGTAGATTCAAACAGTCCAGTATCTCATGAGATAGTTGCAAATTTAGAAAAAGAGAGTGTGACCCTTGATGATATTGAGGCTTCCACATCTAGGCATCCCAAGCATTCATGGTGTAAGCATCCTAGTCAAGATTTAGAAATAGATTCCAATGAGTATGAATGGGACTCCCTCTCAAAGCCCTCTACAGTTGATATAGATATTGATATTGTTCATACATATAGTTCTCAACCTAAGTTGGTTGACAATTCACATGTAGGAATAGATGATTTAAACTCACATATTACCTTAGTGGATGATTCTTCACTTGTTAGGATGAATCTCGATTTTGGTAATTTAGGAAGTTACTTGACAGACTCTGACTCTTCAATCACTAGAGATATCATTCATATTCATAACCTTGAACCAATCATTGATTTACCCCTTGTTCATACTGATTTGATTGATTGGTCCCAATGTAATCACAAACCTAATCTTTTAATGTTTCAAAATGATTATGAGATAGCCTACTATTTGAATTCCATTGAACCTGTAGTCTCTTCCACCAGTGAACTAGCTACCAACATGATAGAGCCAAACATTATGTACCTTAGATGCAAAATAAAAATAATAGGAATTCTGACGGCGAAAACCATTATGTGGCAATGTCAGAACCAAAAGAAAGTAAAAAGGAAGGACATATCCAAGGGTGAAAACCTCTCTAAGGCATCTGAGGATGAGGTACTTGATCATCTCCCTAGTTATTTTCAAGATAGATCTTTAGTGCTTATTGAACCAACACAAGCAATCAATTTGGGTATGGATGAAGCTTTAGAAAATGCACTTAAGATGGATATAGAGTGGAGAATTACAAAGTTACACATCTATAGGAATTCACAACTGATAATCAACCAAGTCAATGATGATTATTTAACAAAAAATAAGAAAGTGGATGAGCAGTTCTTGTAGACTAAATCACTATTTGTGTAATGAATAGATGATATTTTAAAATTTAATCTAATATGGAAAGTGCATGAGAAAAGAAACTTCATTAGAATAGGAAAGTAAAGAGCAAATGATGGTAACTTGCACTTAGAGAAGAAGAGAAGAACATTTGCATTTAAAATTATAATAGAAACCATTTGAACAACAATAGACAAGAAATACCATTTCTTAAAATAGGATGAGCTACTGGGTCAAAATGTTGCATTCAATCGACAACAAAATATCCAAAATTAGACACAGTGACTGAAAAATACCTTAAGCATAAGAGAGTGAAAGAAAATGTTTATATTAGTATTCTATTTTGCAAAGGTATTATCATGCATATGAGTTCCCAATTATTTGGAAAATAATATTACTATTGATTAATATCTACTGATAGATACCAAATCATATTGTAGTTTGATTAAATTCTTCAAGAATAAGTGAAGTAGAGTATTAAAGAATAAACTACTTCTGCAATTTGTTGATAAAACTCATGCATTTGTATTGTGTAGACATATCCTTTCTGTACATGATAGAAAAAAGATTGAAGAAGACCATTTGTAAATTTCTTTTGAAAAATTATTGGATGAATAGTTCTTGTAGACTAGATCACTATTTGTGTAATAAATAGATGATATTTTAATATTTAATCCAATATAGAAAGTGCATAAGAAAAGAAACTTCATTATAATAGGAAAGTAAAGGGTAAATGATAGTAACTTGACTTAGTAAAGAAGAGAAGAACATCTACATTTAAAATTATCGTAGAAACCATTTGAACAACAATAGGATAGAAATACCATTTCTTAAAATAGGATGAGCTATTGGTTCAAAATGTTGCATTTAATCGACAACAAAATATCCAAAATTAGACACAGTGACTCTAAAAAATACCTTAAACATAAGAGAATGAAAGAAAATGTTTATATTAGTATGCTATTTCACAGAGGAATTATCATGCATATGAGTTGCCAATTATTTGAAAAATAATATTACTATTAATTAATATCTACTAATAGATACCAAATCATATTGTAGTTTGATTAACTTCTTCAAGAATAATTGAAGCAGAGTATTAAAGAATAAACTACTTTTGCAATTTGTTGATAAAACTCATGCATTTTTATTGTGTAGACATATCCTTTCTATACATGATAGAAAATAAATTGAAGATGACCATTTGTAAATTTCTTTTGAAAAATAATAAAGTAGGTAGAACACATTGAATTCTAGGTATATAGAGGTGGAAAGCTTGATGTTGGCTTGCATATATGTATCTTACTTTAATAAAAAAGGAGGATAGCTATTTCAAAAAAGGAGGATAACTATTTCAAAAGGAAACTTAAGGAAGTAGTAGAAATCAATGGTCACCCCATCAAACTCAATAGAGATGATGGATGGGTCATAAACCCCTCTTGGCTTCCTATGTTAGCTAAGTGCCAATGATCCTAGTCATGTGATCTTCCCACCTTGTCTATCATTCTTCACCTCTTTGTTTCTTTTTGCTCCCTTGGTGGTGGATTTTGGGTTGATGGTTGTGCTTCTCTTTCTCTTGTCCATTTTTTTAAATTTTCTTTTTTGTCTTGCTCTCCCTCTCTAGGGCTCCCTTGTCTTTGTTTCTCTCTCTTTCCCTGGGCTATCCTTTTTTGACTTTTGCTTTTTCTCCACCTTTGCTCCTTTTCTTTCGTTGCTCCCTTGCTCTTCAATATTGTTACATTTGTGTTTGTGTTTGACTTTTTATTCATTTTTAGATTCGCTTTTTAGATTATTATTATTATTATTTTATTTAGTTATTTATTTTCATTATATTTATCTTTAGTTCAATGTTGTTAATGTTATTTTCTATTGATTTTCATCATTAGTTTCTTCATATATATATATATATATATAATTCAATATATTTATATGTGTGTATGTGTGTGACATTTTATTCTTTTTTAGATTTGCATATTTAGACCATATTATTATTATATTTAGTTATTTATTTTCATTATATTTATATTTAGTTCAATGTTTTAAATGTTATTTTTTATTTATTTTTATATAATTAATTTATATATATTATTATTATTATATCAATACATTCTCACATATATATAATGCATCCATTATTTTTAATTATTTTAATTTTATTTTTATTTATTGATTTGTTTGTACATACATACATACATTATATATACATGTATTTTTTTTTTAGGTATGTATGTACTAACATATTTACACATGTTAGTATATATAATTTTCATACAATAATACATATACATATAAGGCATATGCACTATATATATATATATATATATATATATATATATATATATATATATATATATATATATATTTGCACATGTCCTCATACGTATGCATATAGGTATGTATGTACAAACATATTTGGCCATATCTTTTTATCTTTTTATCATCTTTCTTGTTTTTGCATTTTCTTTCATGCTTTGTTTCATTCTTGGTCATCTATATATATATAATTTTTGATATACATTTTGGCTTATTTTTATTTGTTATTTTTTGTTGCTCTTGGTTTTCTTTCATTTTTTATTTTCGCTTGTTCATCTTTTTGGTTCTTTAGTCATTAGTCTTTTTGTTCATTTTTATTTATTTTTAATTGCTTTTCATTTCTCGATTTCCTTTCTTTGATTTAAGTTTAAACTCATTTCCTTTTTTACCTTGTGATCTCCCCTCTTAGTCTTCATGCCCCCCATTTTTCCTCTCTTCCTCTATTTATATCTCTATTCTTTCTTAGTGTGCTATTTAATTTCTCTATTCTCTTGCACTCTTCATCCTAATGATGGATCACTATGTGTGATCTAAAATGTTGATGCTAAAAAATTCAGACACAATCAAATTCCAAAAAAATTATGATGTATTGCTAATGAATTTTGGAAATCAAATGACATTAAATTGGTGCCTTACAAGAAAATGGTTGATTCCTTGAGATGATACTTCACATTTGTCTCATTTTAGAAAATCGCTAGAGCAGGGGAAGAAAAAAAAAAAAAGTAGTTGATCTTATGGCTACACTTGCTTCACTTCTGCAACTAGAGCAACATGAATCAAGATTTGAACTCTTGGTGGAAAAGCTACATCACCCTATCTATGATTCCCAAGAAATTCATGTTATCTTTACCCTTTTTGGTCATGAGTCATCCCATTACGATGTCATTTACTCATACCTTCATGATGGCATCATACCTGAAACCTTTAATTGATCTGAACGCAAAAACCATATTCAAAATGCCTCTTGCCATTCCCTTATCTCTAGTGATTTTTATAGGAGGGGTTTAGGTGGAACACTTCTTAGATGCTTACATCCATGAGGGCATCTATGAGGGACATTCCAATGGTCTTTCCATAGCTCAAAGGTTGCTTAGGGTGGGGTACTACTGTCTCACAATGCAAATTGATGCAGTAGCTTTTGAAAGTCGTGTGAAAAGTGTCAAAGACATGGTAACCTGATACATGCTCTAGGTAGGGAACTCATTCCTTCTATCTCTCATTGGCCACTTCAGCATTGGGCCTTTGATCTTGTTGGGCATATTCATCCCAATTCATTATGTGGACACAATTTTGTTATCACTGCTACTAATTACTTCACTAAATGGGTAGAAGTTGTCCTACTTTATGTTGCCTTCAGCAAGAGAGTTTCTCTATTTATTTTAAATCATATTATCTATAGATATGGAGTTCCTTCTAAGATTGTAACTAACAACGAAGGCCAATTTAAAAATAAGGACCTTAAATAACTCTATAAGAAATTTAAGATACAACAACATTGGTCCTCCATTTACTTCCCACAAGGAAATGGTCAAGAAAAAGCATCAAATAAAACCATTCTCAAAATCTTACATAGAATAGTTCATAAGAATGGTAGATATTGGCACATACAAATAAATCCAACTTTTTGGGCCTATAGAATGAATATTTGTACTCCTATTGGGGCTACTCATTTTGCCCTTACATATGGTTGGTGTTGAAGTGGTGTTACCTTTAGACGTTGAGATTCCTTCACTCAAAGTTTCCCTCAAAGGTCTAGTTATAGATGAAGACTACCTTGCCATGAGACTTCAAGAGTTAGAGCTTTTAGATGAGAAATGCCAAGCATCATTTGACCATATGAGGGACTATCAAATGCACATGTTAAAAGCATTCAACAAAAGGGTTCACCCTAGAGAATTCCAAGTAGGAGATCTTTTCCTATGTGAAAATCCTAAGAATTTTCATAATAGAGATAAAAAGGGTAAATTTGAACCTAATTGAGTTGGACCTTACATTATCATAGCAACTATTGGGTCTAGTGTCTATTTACTATCTATAACAGAGGGAGAGCAGCCCCCTGATCCTATCAATGTATTGCACTTGAACAAGTTCTATCCATGATGCCCATTCTGTCTAGGGGCATCTTTGTACATATTTATTGATCTTGAAAAATTAAAAAAAATCATATATATTTAAAAAATCCAAAAAAAAATGATATACTATCAAATTTCTAAAAATTGGAAAATGTCCTAAAAAAATGATCATTTTAGTAATAAGTGTTTTGATGTACTCCAAAAAAAGTATATATTCCAAAATAATAATAATAATCCAACTAGTGAAAACCTGGAAATGGGTGCTATTTGAGGCCTTTGCACCCATGTTTGTTAGTGTGTGTCCTTGACACTTGGCCTTTCTCCATCATGCCTTGTCCTTGTTGCCTTGGTTTGGAATTGTTCTTTGTCTAGGGAGCATAACTATGTTAGCTTTGGTCTCTTGGATGTGTTAGTCTTTAGGACACCTCACAAATGGTGTTTTTCAACACCACCCCAACTGTATTTTTGAATACAACCCCTAACATTGAGTGTTTTCAACACTTATCAGTTTGGTCTTACCCAGTTTCATCATGTGATATTACTTGCTTTAAAACATTTAATCCTTATCCTCGAAACTCAGTATCAGTTAACACACTTAAATTTTTAAACACAAACACTTAATGCTTAACCTATGTCAAGATTTTTTTTTTGTGTGTTGACTATTATAGATTTTCATTGAGTGTCCTTGTCTGATAAGTCTCTTTGGGATGCATAGCTAGAAGACTTGGGGTGGCATGAGGCATGTTTTTATTTGTTTTCTACTTGTGGGTGTGGTCTTGAAACTCTAGAGTGTCTCTTATTGTCCCCTTGAAATATGTAGGAGATTTGAGGCATCATCCTTGACTACTTTTGTAGAACCATTCTTATGGTTGTCCTAGCATCTATGCCTTGATGTGAGCATGGTTTTCCTACATTAAATTGGGTAAGCTAACATCGAAGTCATCTTGACCTTTATGTCTTTGACACTTATGTTAGAATCTTTCCACATTCCAATCTGATATAAATCACATTCATATCTTCATAGTTGTACTTGTAATTAGTGACGATTGTATGATTTTCCAGTGTCCATTAATAATGACCCAATGATGAAAATAAGTTATTTTACATTCTCTAATGAATGATGAAAACAAAATCCTATGTTACAATTTCTCTATTGCAAGTACACATTTGCATTTTCATGTAGATTTCATTATTAGACTTCATGTTAGTTTGCATATTTAGGCTGCATGATGAGTTTGAGAGGGTTTTCCGTTCATCTTTCTTGTGGACTTTTAATCAACTATGATTATGTTTTGATCTTCATTTCCTTATCTTACTTCATGATCTCAATTGTAATTTCTATCTTAAATAGTTGATTGATTTTGGGGTATTCTATTTCTTACAAAAAAATTTCTTTTTAGCTTTCCGTTTCTTTCCATATCTTCCAAATTCTACCTTCCATTCACTTTCACCCCACTTCTTTTCTTCTAATTCACCTTTGGGGCATAATATTTCATGCTTGGTTATCTACCTTGGTTTTGTGATTATTATATCTTTCATCTTACATCGAGAACCTTATCTTTTATTTGATTTGATCAAATTTATCAATTTGTTGTTTCTCATCTATCTCATTTCAATTTTGATCACGAGGGGATAGTACCTATCAACTTCAATGCTTGATTCCATCTTATCAATTTTATACTCGACCTTTTTAAGTCAAATTTTACTTGTATTCTTTTCCTAATGTCTTCTCTAATCGACCACACATCTAGGTTCTTTTATGATCCCAAATTGATCTGACACTTCAATTTCTTTCTTTGACTACATGTGTTCCCAAATCAATCATACATTAGTCAAAGAGGGGAAAATGTATGCACCCTAAAATGATTGCCTAGACTATGGTCCCCCATTATTTAATTTATCAAATTTCATGAACCAATGGTTTGCAATATTATATTAAATCAATTCAAATCAATTTCTTTGATCAAATTGTAATTAATTCAATCATTTCAACATTTCCTAAGGTTTGATCATTTTATCCTAAGCCTTATTTAATTAAAACAAAACCTCTCTTTTAATTAAATAATTAATCCACATTTAATTAATTAAGAGAGAAAATCACTCTTTTATTTAATTAAATATTTCTTTTTCAATTAAAAAACTTGCTCCCTTTTAATTAAATAAAATCTCACTTGAAAAAGGAAATTAAATAAATAAAAATTAAATAAATTCTTTTTCCTCTACACTTAAATACACATATTTCTAAGTGGTATTCCCTTTAATTTTTCTCCTCTTTTCTCATTGGTGGAATTTTGTCTCACACGGATCATTCTTTCTCCACCCTTGATTAAATCTTATTGCCTCTTAATCTTAATTGTCCATTCTTCTTTATAAAGGAGAGCCCTCTCATTTTTTAAATCCATGATTATGCTATTTTTATGATGCAGGTTTGGAGAACAATTTTTTGAGAAGGAGTTTGAGCATTAAAGCTTTTTGTGGAGAGC
The DNA here is from genome assembly GCA_028749045.1 of Cupressus sempervirens. NCBI lineage: Eukaryota > Viridiplantae > Streptophyta > Pinopsida > Cupressales > Cupressaceae > Cupressus > Cupressus sempervirens. The sequence continues at coordinate 762,486,861 of CM053787.1, forward strand.
TTATATCTTCTTGTCTTCTTCTCACATGCATCCATGGCTTCCATCATCATGATCCATCCTTGCATTTTTCATATTAGCTTAGATCCATATTTGCTTTCATACATTAATCTTGCATTGTTATTTCCTTTCATAGATTAGATTTCCTTTATTGCATTGCTTTGCATTGTTATCATTTAGATTTTCTTGCATCTTTATTTTCATACATATTTTGATATTTGAATCTCTCTTTTTATGGTGTACTTGCATGGACACAAACTATGTCAAACTAAAGGCCTCCATTACAAAGCCTTGCACTCCATGAATAGAGAGCTATGAGCTGCCATTTGAGACCTCATTCTTGAGCAATTGTGGATATAATGACTCATAAAAGTGTGCTCATATTTTAGACATACATCTATTAGATCATTCCCTATTTTTTACTTACCTTTGTATGCAAGAAAACCTAACCTATTGGGAACAAGAGTAAACAAGCACACATTAGTTGCAATAGATACATCAAGAATTCAAAATAAAACAAACACAACTAATGCTATGCTTGAGTTTTGCAACTCAAAGCAACCAAAAAGCAAAGTCCTCATGCAACCTCAAACCGCTCAACCAAGGCACCCATGAGAGGCCCTATTGGTTAGTTTTAGATTGGAGGGATGTTGGTGTGCTCTCCCAAAACACAACCATTTGAATCCCAAGGTTGTAAAATACAAATGATTATGATCCTATGCTAAGATGAATGGAGAATGCTTCAAACAATGGCTATGGAAGCAACCACTCTTGAGAGCATTGAAATGGATATGGAGGTGGATGCAAGAAGACAAACTAATATAACATTGTAAGATGAAATTAAATCTATCAACTACCAAGGGTTAGTAGCAATGCAACTATGAAAATCACTAGAAAACTCTAATACCAAACTAGCATGATAACAATGCATATGAGGGATATGTAAAATGCTTGAGACAAGGGCTCTATTTATAGGCTTGAGAGAGGCCTTGGTGAGGTGGCATCTATGTGGAATCCTCATAGGTACCACAAGGGAGACATAGAGACAAGTCATGCAAGGGTCAACATTCAAAGTTTTCTCACACATGTGTGAGCAAACTTGAAGGAAGGAGTGAGGGGACAAAGATATAAGAGGTGTGGAAGGCATGAGAGGTGTGAGAAGTGTGAGGGTTCCTCACACATGTGTGAGCACACACTTAAGAACTAAAAGGGGTTTAGCAAGGTGTTTAGGATAAATAAGTGGGATTAAGTAGTGGGTAGGCTTAGAAGGATGAAAGTGGTGGGTTTAGACTAGGTTTTAGGATAGGTTTAAGACTAAATTAAATAGGAATTAATTTAATCATAGGTTTAGAGAATTTAATGGAGATGGAGGGAATTAAATAAATAAAATTTATTTAAAAGGGGATTTATGGAGCATTGTGCATTAAATAAATTTAACACATTAGAAGGAATGCATTTAAATTAAATTTAAATACATTAGGAAAATAAACCTATTTAATTAAATAAATTCAATTAAATAAGTAGAATAATATGACAAATATAACTAATTAATAATTAATTAATTATAGTGTCAAGAGAGATATTAAATCAATTAATATAGTGTTTAGGACAATTTAAAGTGTCTACATTGTGTCTCTCTTTGATGTGATGTCAGAACAACATTATATCAAAGAAAAGAAAATAAAAGTTTCCCTAGAGAGGATAGGAGCCCTAGGAGTTATGTTATAGTGATGACAGGGGAGGAGGGTGTTAAAAAATAATATATTTTGCCCTATTTTCTCGAAAATAGACACGAGAAGGAAAAGGGAAAGGCTTAAAAGATAACCTTGCATGACTTGTGGGTAAGATCAGAATAAAGTAGGATGAATTGGATAATGATTAATCTAAATGTAACTTAACTACATGAATGCATGGGATTCAGTTGTGTTCATATGGGAGAGCACACCCTAGTTTGATATTGCAAGATGAGTTATGCACCAAATGCTATAGGAGCATAGATGACAATATTCCTTTGCATGGACTAGACTCGTAACAAAATAGAGACTTTAGGAACATAGATGTAGGCTTCAAAATAATGATGGAAAATATGACAAATATGCATTGGAGAGTTCTAGGCACACCCAAATTCTTGTTAGGGATATTGGTGGAAAGTGTGCTAACCCATTGCCCCCAGTGAGCAATGCATAACCATAACCTGAAATTGACATAAATGTGCTAAATAATCATGAAAATAGATCATATCGCAAAATGACATGTGTAATCAGGTTAAGTCATTCAACTCATACCAAGATATTGAAGATTGAGCACAGTTGAGAAGACTATCACTAATACACAAAGATAAATTCAACAAAAACACTTTATGACCAAGTAGTCATTCAGTCCACAATTCTTGCCATGAACTTTATTTTGATGGTGAATTTGTTAAGCCTATATAGGAAGGATGCATCCTGTAAGGCAAAAATTGATTTTTGGATTGGATTGTATTGAAATGTTTGTGATTTTTCACTGGCAATTATGATAAAAGGAATGATTTTCTTAAATCATTTAGTCTTAATATAAATTTTTGTAAGTTTATTTACAATCACTATTTGATAAGCTCAGTTTGATGGATTAAAGCTCAATGTCATGAGATAAATAGAATAATTTGGATAAGATATAATAAGATAATGGATGAACTTAATTGGAATGGAAGGGGAATGTGAGAGAGAAAGTGATAAATATTCTCTAGAGGAAAGTTTGTTTAATGCAAGACTAGAAATTTGATCAAGGTATATGTAAATAGATGGAAAATGAAGGAATTGATTATGGAAATGATTTGAATGAAATGATTAGAAGAAGGGAATATGATTAGATTAGAGGAGAAATGAACTGATTGAATGGATTGGAAGAAGTAAAAAAAATGATAGAAGGTGGAATAGATTAGAACCAATGACAAGGGATAACCAAGGAATGGTAAATAGATGCGAAGGGTGGAGAAATATGAATGGAGGAATGGTATAGTGTCAGACAATAGCAAACCAAGGACCATGTTTCAAAGGAGTGACCAACAATGCCCCATTCCAAGGATATGAAAATGGAAGGAAATGTGGTGGGAAATAATGGATGAAAAATGGTGTTAAGGGTATCGTATGGAGGAGGGGAAGGCATGTGTTCTTCCAAAGCATGGATGAACAATTTGTTGTTGTGCCTCTAGTATGGATCACGAGCATGGGCATGAAAGGTAAATTAATATGGGATATGGGAGGGTGCGTATGAACATGGTATGGGTAATAATATGAAGGATAGGGATGAAATGTGGATATGAAGTGAATGAAATGGATGGGAAAACCAAGACCAAGGATATATGAAAGAAGGATGGAAGTATATAGGCGTATGGATGGAAAATGGTTGAAATGAACATGACAAGGACTATGGGATGCAAGATATGGATAGAATGTCAAGATCAAATATATGAAATGATTATGGGAGTATATAGGATAATGTATGGATAATGTGCAACGGATATGTCAAGTGAGCATATGGATGGATGGAAAGAAATGATAGTCAAGATCAAAGATGGAAAAGGATGATGAATGGTAGATAGAAGTATGGAAGATATGTATGGAAGTGTGGTATGGCTAGAGCTTGCCCCTAGTTTAGAGTGTAAGTGGAAGAGGATAAGTGAATGGAAGGATAAGGGGAATTGGAAGACACTAAATACAAAGGGAAGAATCAAGCATTTAGATAAATGGATTGTATCCCTTGATATTTCTCATCTTTTTCTTTGTTATTTTCAAGGAATTTTTACTAATTTCTCATAGATGTTGGTAGGATAATTAAAAGAAGGATGAAATGGATTGGGAAATGGAGTCAAGGACATATGACAAGGTTTAGATTAATGGGGTGGAGTGGATGGGGGGAAGACATGGGTGATGGATGCTAGGTTGGAAGAATTGTGAATGAGTGGATGAAGGAGGTGGAAATGTCATCATTGACACACACACACCTTGAAAAGCAATGGAAAGGAGGAAATTTTGGAGGATATGTAGTATAAAGTTTGAATTTTGGGATATAAGGACCCAAAATGGATGAAGGAGATGATGGATTTAGGATGGTAGATTTTGGAGTATAAGGACCCAAAATGGAGTTGGAAGATGGAAGTTTGGATGATTTATGAATGAGGGAAGCCTTTGGATTAGCGAATTTGGATGCCATGTTGGACTTTTCTTTGAGATACATTGCTTCGTTGAGTAGCTTTGGGATCCACATAATTTTTTCATTTTTTATTTTCAGCCTTTGTGGCCTTCTGATTTTGTTTTGGATCATACTTTTCTTTTCCTAAACATGTCTTTTAAAGGGTACATGTTGATCCTTGGGATTTTGTGGATATTTGGCTGGATTCACTTTATCTTTGGCATCAAATTTTCTTCTATTGGCCATGGTATGGGAGGATGAGGATAAATGGTATGGAGAGCTTATGGATGGTGAACACTATAAGGAATTCAAGGATGTGTGCCTTTTTTCATCTTGATTAGGAGCATGAGGGGATGGAATGGAAAACATGGATATGGTGGATGGATGTATGTAAGGACCCAAAATGGATGGAAGGGATGAAGGGTTTGGCTTTGGAACATAAGGACCCTAAATGGATGAAAGTGAGGAAGGAATGGGAATATGGATATAATGGCCCAAAATGGACTTGAAATATGGATGATGGGAACATTTGGGTTTGATTGGAGGGATTTTGGATTTGGAAGGAGTGGAAGGTGTACCAACATCTTGAGATATTATTTCTTCAATGGGATACTTATTATTTTCAACACACGATGCGAGTCCATGTATATGGGGTTCATGAGTGGATTGGATAGGTGTGATAGGATCATGTGGAGGATTAGGATCACAAGGGGGATTATGAGGGATAATAGGATCTTGAGATGGAGTGGGATCATGAAAGGAAAATAAAGGGGTACTTTGATCTTGACTTAAAAGAGGATCATGTAGTGGAATGGAAGGAATGATTGGATCATCTAGTGGGATAGGACCATATAATAGATTGGATGGAATGGAATTATTAGATGGAACATTTTGATCTTGACGTGGAGGAGTATTAGTGGATGGCATGGAAGGAACTAGTGGAGGATCTATGGATGCTAACTCTTGAGACAGAATGGAATCAGTAACATGTGTAGTACATGGAATGTCTTGATCTTGATTAGGAAGGGAAGTATGAGATGGACTAAGAGGGATAAATGGATCTTGAGGGATAAGGGAATAATGCGATGGAGAAATGTTTAGATCTAGAGGAGAAAAGGAATCCAAAATGGCATGCTTTGGAGAAAGTTTTTGAGATGGATTTGGGTGTATGACTTTGGGTGATTATATCACTTTATTTTTAGTTTTTTATTTAGACAAGGTTTCTAGTGAGATAAACCTATTACAAGGTGGGGATGATGTTAATTTTGGAGGATTAGAATTGTGTGGAGGTTGAGGCATGGGTATGGGATTGGGATGATGGTTTTAGACATTAAGCTAGAAGTATGGGGAACTACATGGAAGATTTGGATTGGATGGGATATGAGGATTATGGTCTTTGAAACATAGGGGAAGAGGACATATGTCATGGAAGGTGGACTTTTCCTTTTGATTTGCTAGGATCAAGATCGAATTCTTCAGTTCCTCAATTTCTTTGGCAATGAAATTTCTATTTGAGGAATTGTGTGGGCTAAAAATAGAATCGTATGTGGATGAAGGATAATGAGGTGGATTTCCCTTGTCAAAGGTAGAGGAAGAATAGAAAATGTGAGATGGATTAGGATTGGATATGATGTTTTGAGGGGTGATTTGATATGTAGGTTTAATGGGAGGTATAACTCCAAATTTTCTTTGAAGATCTTCAATCATTTGATTAAGCCAAGTTGTATCCATGGAACTTAGACGAAGAGTGATGAAAGATTTCATGATGGATGAAATATGACCTTAGGACTAGGAGCAATTTTGGACTTTGTGTTTGATTTGGATTGGAATTGATTTGATATCAGTATTGATATTGATTTTATTTTATTTTATTTTATTTTGGATGAAGGTTTGATATAACCTTGATAAGATTTGGGTCATTCAAGATAACTAGGATTAAATTCCAAGGATTATGATGGTGCTCCTAAGTCTGAAGTAGAAGATTTTATGAAAATTTGAATTAGAAGAAGATTTGAATGGATGAAATTAGAAAGATTGATTTTGGATAGATTGAATTAAGAATTAATTAGAAATGAATGAGTTTGACAAGGGATTGGATTGGAAAGATGATGATTTGAAGGATTTAATTAAGGATGAATGATGAGATTGGGTCTTGATATGGCTTATGAATCATGACTAGAGATAATTAAGACTTTGAGGAATGCTTCGAATGATTACAACAAGAGATGCATGATGGTGATGAATTTTATAGATAGAAGAAGTGATGTGGAAAACAAGAGCTTATTTTGGTTATTTGTTGTTTTTTGAAATTTTCTTGGATTTTGGACTTTTATGATGTTTTTCAATTTTTTCAAACATAAAATGCAAAGCATACAATGAAATATATACAAGAAAAGTTTATATGGTGTGTGTCCCCTTCAAATGGGGAGGTTTTTGAAAATTTAAGCATGTAGAACACACCAACAATCTTATAAGGCTTTGACTAGGATATAAAAGCTCAGCTAGGGGTCTTCTTGATATATGCAAGGTACGTGAGGCCCAAATCTATAGATAAAAGAAAATAATGCCACATAGCTAGGAGGAGATGGTAACCCAAATCTCCACCTTCACTGCCCAAAGATATTAAGTTATTTGGGGCTTAACCAAGAGTGACAAGATTATGCTTATAAGAGAGGTATCTTTCAATTCACCTCTAGATAATTATACTCTTCCAGAACACTAGATTTGAGGTCATCCCAAGGGGTGATGAAATCCTCAAGTAGGCCTCCTAAAAAAATGTAAAACAAAGTCTTTTATTTATTGTGCACTCAAGATCACTCGAAGGTGCAAGAGGAGAGAATACATAAGTGGCCTTGGGGTTAAAAGACACTTATTTTTTCCTAATAGAGCTTTAGGTTTTGTAATCTATTCTTGAAGACACTTGTGTTTATAGTATACAATGTTCTTTCCAACTTGACAATTTCATTAACATAATGAAAAGTAAGGATTCATCAACAAAAGTAAATTGATCATGAACATAAGCAAATTGCTGAAAATGAAACCAATTCCTTTAAGTCATTCAAGATTGAGTGAGTTCATTTTAAGCACCAAATCCAAATATTTCATAGCAAGCTTCATTGACCTTAGGCATTCAAGAGTGTATTTTCTATCTAAACATTCATTCCAATGAAAGCATGTCAATTTCCTTAAGGCATTCAAGATTATGTTTGACTATCCTAAAAATGCATTCCAATGAAAAACTTGTTCATTCCTTAATCACATTCAAGAGTGTGTTTGAGCATCATTCATCCAAATGAAAGGTTTTGTTCAATTGATTATGCATTCAAGATTGGATTTTCTTGTTTTATGTTTAGCCATTCAAGAGTGTGTTTGATTTACTCCATTAAGTGCAATATTCATTCAAAGATTAATGATTAAGCATTCAATTTCATTCCTAAGAGAAATAAAATATTAAGGAAAACCTACAAGAAATATAGCTAAGTGTTTCTAAAATGCTCCAATCTGCAAGAAAAAATAAATTTGATTAGCCTCACAAGAAAAAATCTAAAGTGAAGGTTTACTATGGAAAAAATTATTTTAACTTTTTTTGTTATTTTTTCTATATGTAAATAAGCTTAGAATGACTCAAATCCTATGGAACCACCAAAAGTTAAAATTTGATTTATACTTTCTTTTTTTAAAATAAAAAATTGCATATGATAAAATGTAGGCAGAGACGATAGACAGCTGAGATGACAAAACTTAGAGACGACAAAATAAAAAAAGTGTGATATACCCAATACTTACACTTGCAAATCACAGACAACAAAGTATAGATTAGAGAGACCAAAACACACAAACAACAGAACTTGAAGATGACAAAATTTGCAAATGGCAAAACTAAGAGTTGTTAGAAAATCATAGATGCCAAAAAGGTGGGTTGCCAAAAAAACACAAACAACAATCTACAGCAAAAATGTTAGTTCAACGATGGAGACAATGGTTTATAAAAAAATAGTAATTTTTGGTTGCCCACAGTGCAGATGACAAAATAATGAAATTGTGTAGACGATAGTCTATAACTCAGAGATGACAAAAATATGAACTTGATAGAATAGAATTTTTATTTTTTAACTTTAAATAGGCAGAGACACCAAACTGTGGAGACAATAATATGCGAAGACGTCAAACTACAGAGACAAAAAAAACACCAAATTTTGAAGACAATAGTTTACAAATACTACAAATTTTTGGCCACCCACAATGCAGACAACAGAATATCAAAGATGATAGTTTAGTAGGTGCAAAATGTCAGAGATGACAATTTAGTAGGCATAGATGACAATTTAGTAGCCACAAACGATAGAACAACAAAAAAAATGGTTTTTTTTGCAACTTTATGTGATTTGATTCTGGTAGAGATGCTAAAACATGAAGATGAAAATCTATGGAGATGACGAATCGTCTACACAGACAACACTATGTCTTAATGGAGATGATAGTGTGTACTTTTTAACCAAAAATGTCACATTTTTTATTAATTTTTGAAATAAAAAAGTGACGTGGGTTCCACCAAGTGTGCCAAAATGTATGCAAAAAAAACTAACCTGTTGGGAACAAGAGTAAACAAGCACACATTAGTTGCAATAGATAAATCAAGAATTCAAAATAAAACAAACACAACTAATGCTATGCTTGAGTTTTGTAACTCAAAGCAACCAAAAAGAAAAGTCCTCATGCAACCTCAAATAGCTCAACAAAGACACCTATGAGAGGCCTTGTTGGTGTGTTTTAGATTGCAGGAATGTTGATGTGCTCTCCCAAAACACAACTATTTGAATCTCAAGGTTGTAAAATGCAACTAATAATAATCCTACACTAAGATGAATGGAGAATGCTGCAAACAATGGCTATGGAAGCAACCATTCTTAAGAGAATTCAAATGGATATGGAGGTGGATGAAAGAAGACAAACTAATCTAACAATGCAAGATAAAATAAAATCTATCAACTACCAAGGGTTAGTAACAATGCAACTATGAAAATCACTAGAAAGCTCTAATACCAAACTAGCATGATAATAATGCATATGAGGGAGATGTAAAATGTTTGAGATGAGGTCTCTATTTATAGGATTAAGAGAGGCCTCAGTGAAGTGGAACCTCATAGGTGCCACAAGGGAGATATGGAGACAAGTCATGCAAGGGTCAACATTTAAAGTTTTCTCACACATGTGTGAGAAAACTTGAAGGAAGGAGTGGGGGCACAAAGGTGTAAGAGGTGTGGAAGGCAAGAGAGGTGTGAGAATTTTGAGAGTTCCTCACACATGTTATCACACACTTAGGAACTAAAAGGGGTTTAGCAAGGTGTTTAGTATAAATAAGTGGGATTAAGTAGTGGGTAGCCTTAGAAGGATGAAAGTGGTGGGTGTAGATTAGGTTTTAGGATAGGTTTAAGACTAAATTAAATGGGATTTAATTTAATCATAGGTGTAAAGAATTTAATGGAGATGGAGGGAATTAAATAAATAGAATTTATTTAAAAGGGGATTCATGGAGCACTATGCATTAAATAAATTTAACACATTAGAGGGGATGCATTTAAATTAAATTTAAATACATTAGGGAAATGAACCTATTGAATTAAATAAATTCAATTAAATAAGTAGAAGAATATGACAAACATAACTAATTAATAAATAAATAATTATAGTGTCAAGGGAGATGTTAAATCAATTAATATAGTGTTTAGGACAATTTTAAGTGTCTACAACCTTTACAATAGTAAATCTCATCAAGGGTGGACCTTAATAGGTTCTTTGTATAAACCCCTAATAGGGTAACAAATTAACTTGTGTTGTAAAGTCCTTTAAGTCGGATTCTCATAATATGGAAACACTTTAATAGGTATTATGAAAATATCTTAATTGGGTGGCACCTAATAGTGTCTTTGTAATCTTCTAATAGGGTTAAGCTCTTGATTGGGAGCACTTCAGAAGAGTGCAAGTTTTATGAGGATTGACTCACACACTATGGTTTTTACTCTAGCCAAGTTTTCATGAGATAAATATTTTTTTATGTGTTTTAATTTTCATGTTCCTTATTTTTGCTCAATCTTGACTAGTTAAGTTATAAGTAGCACTAATTTGTAAATAAGTGTGAAGTGTGATCTACTGTAAAAAGTTGAAACTAGTGAGTCTATTAATTCACTCCGAGGAAAAGCTCAAGATTTTTAAAAGAGATGCAATGGAGTTTTCTAGGAAAAACTATAGCTAATGGTTTAGGAAGATGCATTTTCATCTAAAGACTCTTGGAGATGCTTACTGGAACCATGTAGAGGTCAAATGTATTGAACAAGTTGGTTAACTCAGAATAGACCAGTTGAAGGAGAAGGAGATACACACAAGTACAATGGATATTCTAGCTAGTAGCTTCTCTTACTCTGAATACGAAGATGTGGAGGAACTAGAGACAGCATACAAGATGTGGGAGAAGTTGAAAGTCATTTATGGTGGTGATAACATGTCATGAGAACTAAAGTTGAAATCCTAAGAGGGAAGTTTTATGGCATGAGGATGCATGAAGGAAGATATATTTAAACTTATGGAAAATGGGTGAAGGACATCATGCTAGCCATTAGAGCATGAAAATGAATAATATAATAAGATGAGTGCAATGAGTGTGTAAGTATAGTTTTGATAACCTTTCTAACAAAATATTCCATAAGAGTGTCACTCATTCAAGAGCTAAGAAAAATAGATAAGATGGACATATCTCTTGGTGCTTTGATAGGAAAGTTTACTACATTTGAGCTTAGAAAATTTGACAACAGTCAACCACCCAAGGTTGAAACTACATTCAAAGCCTTTGTTTCAGTAGCTAAAACACTAAGAGAAAGAGGAGAGGTAAGCACATCTAGATACATGAGAGAATTGGATAGCTTGTATACTAAATAAGTCAAACAAGAAGATCTAGAGGCTCTATTTGTAAAAATAATGGTAAGAGGAAAAGGGAAGTACAAGTGTTCCTTTCGAATGCTTTAACTACAAAAAATTTATGACATTATGCTACCATATATCTAAAACTAATAAGGAAGGAGAACAAAAACTGGAAGAGAACCAACAAGAAGTGGTAAAACTCCACAGAAAAGGAGAAGAGGTGATGCTACATTGTTGAAGAAGGTTTGACTGATGAAGAGTAAACCAATGATGATGATGAGGATGAGGATGAGGATGAGGATGAGGATGAGGTATCCTTTACTACTATCATAGAGGAAAGAGTGGAGAGATGCATGATAAGTGCCCACAAGAACTATATAATAAATATTAGTTGCTTGCACCACATTTCTGGTGGTAGGATCAAGTTCTACAAGGTCAAGGCCTATGATGGAGGAATAGTGAAGTTCAACAACAACTCATCATGCATAATGATAGGTAAGGGTATTGTAGCCCTAAATGAATCCAATACCTATGAAAATTTGACAATAGTCAACCACCCAAGTTTGAAACTGCATTCAAAGCCTTTTTTGCACTAGCTAAAACACTAAGAGAAAGAGGAGAGATAAGAACATCCAAATACATGAGATAATTAGAGACCTTGTATGCTAAACATGTATTAGATCTAGTTCATACTAACTTGTATGGTCCCATGAGGATGAAGAGTGTATCTAGTGATAGGTAATTCATGTTGTTTATTGATAATTCTTTCTAGAATGATGTGGACTATTTATTTGAAAGAAGAGTTAAAAGCCTCCTACACGTTCAAAGTCTACAAAGAAAAAGTGGTGAGGGAAACTAATATAGCATTGAAGTGCTTGAGATCATATTTGGGAGGTGAGTTTCCCTCACAAGAATTTGAAAGCTACTATGAGGAGCATGGAATCATAAGACAAATATCAGCTCCCAAGACACCTCATTATAATAGTGTTGCAAAGAGAAGAAATAGAACTGTCATAGATTGTGCTAGAGCATTAATGATCCAAGATAATGCTACACATATCTACTAGAGAGAGGTTGTAAGATAATAGTATACACCTAGAACAATATATAAGTAAAGAAGGGGATAAAGAAGACTCCCTATAAATTGTGGTTTGGTGATACACCATCTATCAGTTAGTTCAAGGTATTCAAAAGTAAATGCTACATCAAGAGAGATGGATACCAAGGAAATTTTGAGCCTAAAAGTGATGAGAGTTTCTTTCTAGGATACTCTACTAAGAGCAGAGCATACCAATGTATGAATCTTTGGATGAACAAGATTATAGAATGTATTAATGTAAGGGTGGATGAATTCTCAGAGAAGAATGGGGAAGCAATAAGAAAGAACCAAAAAATTATAAGTAAATTGAGTACATCTCACTAAATGAGATAGTGGAGAGAGTATCAGTAGAGGCAAAACCTATATAAGAAGTTGTATTGGCTCAAGCTGAAGAAGATAAACATGAATAGAAAAGGAAAGAGGCACCCAAAGGAGAACAAGTGCTAGAAAAGTAAGTTAGAAGACACCACTCAATAGACCAAATCAATAGTGACAGGGATGTTGGAGTAATAACTAGGAGAAAGGAGAGAGAGAGAGAGAGAGAGAGAGAGAGAGAGAGAGATTGTGTCTAGTCTCACACATTGAACCTAAAGTTACAGGAGAGGCTCTGAAAGATAAATATTTGAGAAAGGTTATGGAACAAGAAATTGATCAAATAGTAAATAATGATATATGGACATTGGTTTCTTGTCTAGATAACAAAAATTTCATTGGTACAAAATGGGTGTTCCAAAACAAGATGAATGAAGATAGAGAGGTGGTTAGAAACAAGGCTAGACTTGTTTGCAAAGATTATGAAAAAGAGGAAGGTATAGACTATGAAGAAACCTTTTCATAAGTAGCCAAAGTGGAAGGAATCAAGATACTCCTAGTGTTTGCAGTATACAAGAACTTCAAAGTGTATTAGATGGACATGAAGTTTGCATTCTTGAATGGAATTTTGGAAGAGGAAATTTATATTGAGCAACCCAAGGGGTTTGGGAATAACTAAGGTAAGAACCAAGTATGTAGACTAAGAAAATCCCTTATAGACTGAAACAAGAACCAAGAGAATGGTATGAGAGACTACACTCATACTTGATAATGATTGGGTTCATAAGGACTAATGATAGCTACAATTTATACATGAAGCAAGAAATAAAAATAAGTTTGTTGATTGTAGACATCTTTGTGGATGATATAATCTTTGGATGGGATGATAAGTTAAGTGTCAATTTTGTTGAAGCCATGAAGAAGAAGTTTTAAATGTCCATGATCAAAGAAATCAAGTTCTTCATTGGACTTCAAGCATCCCAATTAAAAGGAGAGATCTTTGTAGGGAAGACAAAATATGAAAAAGTAATACTAAAGACATTATATATGGAGGAAGAAAAACTTATAGGTATTCCAATGGTGACTAGTTGCAAGCTATCAAAGGAAGACAAAATCCTTGACATAAATGAGATGCTTTATCTATCCATGATTGGTAAATGATAGTATATGGTACAAAGAAGACCATACATAGATTAATAAGTAGGCTTAGTGGCTAGAATTTTGGCCAGCCCAAAGGAATCACATATGATAGTTGTGAAGAGGATCTTTAGGTATATAAAGGGAAGTGAAGAGTATGGCCTATGGTTATATGCCTAAAATGTGGGCACACTTCTATGAGTCATTATATTCAAGATTTCTCAAAAATGAGGTCTCGAACGGTGACTCATAGCTGCCTATTCATGGAGTGCAGGGGTTTATAATGGAGGCCCTCAGTTTGACCTAGTTTGTGCCCATAAAAGTACACCACAAAATAAGAGATTCAATGATCTAATATGCATGCAAATGGAAATGAAAAACTAATCTAAATGATAACAATGCAATAAATGAAATCTAATATATGAAAAGAAATAACAATATAGATCTAATCTATGAAAGCAAGATCTAATCTATCAATGAAAGATCTAAGCTAACATGAAAATCAAAGTATGGACCATGATGATGGAAGCCATGCATGCAAGAGAGAATGAGACAAGAAGATAGAAGTTCTCCACAAAAGCTTTAATATTCAAAACTCCTTCTTAAAAAATCACTCTCCAAACCTGCAACATAACAATAGCATAATAATGGGTGTCTCAAAAATGAGGAGAGGACTCTCCCTTATAAAGAAGATTGGAAGATCTAGATTGAGAGGAAAAAGATTTAATCAAGAGTGGAGAAATAATGATCCATGTGAAATAAAGATCCACCAATGAGAAAAGTGGAGTGGTTGAGAAGAAAGTGGAGAGAGGGTAAAGATAAGTCCCATATTAAGTGTAGATAAAATATTTATTTAATATTTTATTTGTTTTAACTCCTTTTTCATCAAAAAGAGATTTAAGTGGGATATTTATTTAATTAAAAGGGAGCAAGTTCTTTTAATTAAATAAGAAATATTTAATTAATTTAAAAGAGGGGTTTTTCTCTTAATTAATTAAATGTAGATGAATTATTTAATTAAAAGAGAGGTTTTCTTTTAATTAAATGGAGACTTATTTTATTTAATTAAAAGAGAGCAAGTTCTTTTAATTAAATAGGAAATATTTAATTAAATTAAAAGAGAGGTTTTTCTCTTAATTAATTAAATGTAGATGAATTATTTAATTAAAAGAGAGGTTTTATTTTAATTAAATGGAGACTTATTTTATTTAATTAAAAGAGAGCAAGTTCTTTTAATTAAATAAGACTTAGGATAAAATGATCAACCTTAGAAATAAAACAAATTGAATTTGATCAAGGAAATTGATTTGAATTGATTTAATAAAATATTGCAAACCATTGATTCAAGAAATTTGATAATTGATAAATTAAATAATGGGGCCCATAGTCTAGGCGACCATTTTAGGGTGCATACATTTGCCCCTTGTTGACTAATGTTTGATCAATTTGGGAATACATGTAGTCAAAGAAATAAATTGAAGTGTGAGGTCAATTTGGGATCAAAGAACAACCCAGATGTGTGGTCAATTTGGGAACACATCAGGACAAACAATGTAAATAAATTTTGACTTGAAAAAGTTGAGGATAAAATTGATAAATCTGAATCAAGGATTGAAGTTGATAATTACTACCCCCTCGTGATCGAAATTGAAATGAGATAGAGGAGAAACAACAAATTGGTAAATTTCATCAAATCAAACAAAAGATAAAGTTCTTGATGTAAGATGAAAGATATAAGAATCAAATAAGTAAGGTAGATCAAGCAACAAATAGTATGCCCCAAAGGTGATTTAGAAGAAAAGAAGTGGGGGAAAAAGAAAATGGAAGATAGGAGTTTGGAAGATATGGAAAGAAATAGAAGGAAGAAAAAAAAATGCCCCAAAATCAATCAACTGTTTAAGATAGAAATTTCGATTAAGATCACGAAAGAAGATAAGGAAATGAAGATCAAAACATGACCATAGTTGATTAAAAGTCTGCAATAAAGATGAAGGGAGAACCCTCTCAAACTCATAATGCAGCCTAAAAATACAAACTAATATGAAGTCTAATAATACAAGCTACATTAAAATGCAATGGTGTACTTGCAAAAGAGCAACTGTAACATAGGATTTTTTTGTTCATCATTCATTAGAGAATGTAAAAGAACTTATTTTTATCATCAGGCCATTATTAATGGACATCAAAAAATTACACAATCATCACTAGTCACAAGAGCAACTATGAAGATATGAATGTAATTTATATCGGATTGTAATGTGGAAAGATTCTAACATAAGCATCAAAGACATAAAGGTCAAGATGAGTTTTTTGTTAGCTTACCCAATTTAATATAGCAAAACCATGCTCGCATCAAGTCATAGATGCCAAGATAACCATAAGAATGGTTGTGCAAAAACAATCAAGGATGATGCCTCAAATCTCCTAAGTGTTTCAAGGGAACAACAAAAGACATTGTAGAGTTTAGGACCACACCCACAAGCAGAAAACAAATAAAAACATGCCCCATGCCCCAAGTCCTCTAGCTATGCATCACGGAGAGACTTATTAGACAAGGACACTCAACAAAAATCAATAACAGTCAGCACACAAAGAAAAGATCATGACATATGTCAAGCAGTAAGTGGTGAGTTTAAAATTTAAGTGTGTTAATTGATACTGAGTTCTGAGGATAAGGATCAAATGCTTGAAAGTAGGTAAGATCACATGACAAAATTGGGTAAAGACCAAACCAATAAGTGTTGAAAAACACTTGAAGTTAATGGGTGTTGAAAAATACCATTTGCGAGGTGTCCTGAAGACTAACACATCCAAGAGACCAAAGCTAACATAATTATGCCCCCTAGACAAAGACCAATTCCAAACCAAGGTAACAAGGACAAGGCATGATGGAGAAAGGCTAAGTGTTAAGGACATGTGCTAAGAAATAGGAGTGCAAAGGCCTCAAGTAGTGCCCGTTTCCAAGTTTTCACCACTTGGGTTCTTTTTTTTTCTTTTTTTCTTCTTCTTTTTTTTTTTTTTTTTAGGACTTTTTATAATTTTTTTGTATTTTTGCTACCAAGGTGCCTGTTTCCAAGTTTTCACCAAGGCACTTTTTCTATTTATTTTTTGTTTTTGATTTTTTTGATTTTTTTTTGAAGTTTTGAATTTTTGGAATATATAATTTTTTTGGAGATACATCAAAGTGCCTATTGCTAGGTTGTCACTAAGAAGATCATTTTTTAAGGATATTTTTCAATTTTTAGACTTTTTTACAATATATCATTTTTTTGGATTTTTGAAATATATCAATTTTATTTTTATTTTTTTAGGATCAATAAATATATACAAAGATGCCCCTAGATAGAATGGGCATTATGGATAGAACTTCTTCAAGTGCAAGAAATTTATAGGATCAAGGAGCTGCTCTCCCTTTGCTATAGATAGTAAATAAGCACCAGAATGAAAATATGTTGTGATAATGTAAGGTCCAAGCCAATTAGGTTCAAACTTACCCTTTTGATCTCTATTCTATTAATTCTTATGATTCACACATAGGACAAGATCTCCCACTTGAAACTCTCTAGGTGAACCTTTTTGTTAAATGCTTTTGACATACGCTTTTGAAAGACCCTCATACGGTCAAATGATGCTTGTCATTTCTCATCTAGAAGTTCTAACTCTTGAAGTCTCATGGCATGGTACTCTTCATCCGAAACTAGACCTTTGAGAGAAACTCTAAGTGAAGGAATCTCAACCTCTAAAGGTAACATTTCTTCAGCACCATATGTAAGGGAAAAAGGAGTAGCCCCAGTAGGAGTGTGAATACTCGTTCTATAGGCCCACAAAGCTAGATTTATTTGTAAATGTCAATCTCTACCATTCTTATCAACTGTTCTATGCAAGATTTTAAGAATGGTTTTGTTTGATGCTTTTGCTTGACCATTTCCTTACATGAAATAAATAGAGGACCAATGTTGTTTTATCTTGAACTTCTTACAGAGTTTCTTAAGGTCATTATTTTTAAACTGACCTCCATTATTAGTGATAATCTCATAAGGCACTCCATATCTACAGATAATATGACTCAAAATAAATAGAGAAACTGGCTTACCCGAGGCAACACAAAGTGGGACAGCTTCTACCCATTTAGTGAAATAATCAGTAGCAGTGATAATAAACTTGTGTCCAGATGATGAGTTGGGATGAATTTTCCCAACAAGATCAAAGGCCTAATGCTGAAATGGCCAATGAGAAATAGAAGGAATGAGCTCCCTACTTGGAATATGTATCAGGTTACCATTTTTTTGACATTTTTTACATGACTTTGCAAAAGCTACTGCATCAATCTGCATTGTGGGCCAATAGTATCCCGCCCTAAGAAATCTTTGAGCCATGGAAAGATCATTAGAATGTCCCCCATAGATACCCTCATTGATTTCAAGTAACACTTGATTAGATTCATCCTTTTCTAAGCATCTAAGAAGTGTTCCATCTAGACCCTTCCTATACAAATCACCAAAGATAAGGGAATGACGAGAGGCATTTCGAATAAGGTTTCTACATTTAGATTGATTAAAGGTTTTAGGTATAATTCCATCATGAATGTATGAGTAAATGGCACCATAACGAGATGACTGAACAACAAGGTTACAAATAACATGACTTTCTCGAGAATCATAGATAGGGTGATGTAGCTCTTCCACCAGGAATTCAAATCTTAATTCATATTGCTCTAATTGAAGAAGTGAAGCAAGTGTAGCCATAGCATCAGCTGCCTTATTTTCTATTCAAGGGATTTGTTGAAATGAGATGAATGTGAAGTAGAGTCTCAAGGAATCAACCATTTTCTTGTAAGGTACCAATTTATCATTTTTTGTTAGACAATCATCATTGACTTGGTTGATTATCAGCTGTGAATCTCCATAGATGTGTAACTCTGTAATTCTCCATTCTATGGTTATTTTAAGTCCATTTGTTAAAGCTTCATATTCAACAATATTTTTTGTACATGGAAATAATAGCTTGTAAGATTTAGGAATTGTGTGCCCATGAGGAGAAACAAACAACACACCAGCTCCTGAACCACTTTGCATAAAGGACCCATCAAAGAAAATCTTCCATGTTCTTTCAATCATATACATGAGGTACTCATTTGGGAAATCAACTTGAATAGGTGCATCATCTTGTAGTGGGAAATCAGCCAATTGATCTACTATGGCTTTTCCTTTGATTACTTTACACTCAATGTACTCTATGTCAAACTCTGAAAGGATCATCATCCATTTAGCAAGTCTACCTATGAGGGAAACCTTACATAGTAAGTACTTGAGTGGATCTATTTTTGCTATGAGGTGTATTGTGTGTGCAAGCATATAATGTCACAACTTTTGGGAAGCAAACATAGCTGCGAGGCAAGCTTTCTCAATACTGGTGGAATTAACCTCATATGAAACAAGAACATGGATAATGTAATATGTTGCTCTTTCTTTCCCATGTTCATCAAGTTGAGCTAATAATGCCCCCAAGGCAGATTCTATTGCTGAAATGTATAGGATAAGTGGTTTCCCTAGGATAGGAGGCATTAAAATAGGAGGATTTGCCAAGCATTTCTTGATTTGATCCATGCTCTCTTGACATTCATCATTCCATATACATTTGACTCATTTATGTAAGTTGTTGTTGAAAGGTTGAGCTCTATCTGCCAACTGTGAAATAAACCTCCTTATAGATTGAAGACTCCTCATTTGACTAATGTTTTTAGGAGGTGGCATATCCACAATTGCTTGAACCTTTTCAGGATCCACCCCTATCCCTTTTGCTGAAATAATGAATCCTAGTAATTTTCCAGAGGTGACTCCAAATGCACACTTTTTAGGATTTAACCTTAGTTGAAATTGTTCCATATGATCTAGAATGACTTCTAAATCATCTAAGTGTGTATCTCTTTTCTTAGACTTGGCCAAGGTGTCATCCACATAATCTTCCATGTTTTTATGCATCATATCATAAAAAATAGTTTTCATAGCTCGTTGACAGGTAGCTCCTACATTTTTTAATCCAAAAGGCATAACATTCCAACAATAGGTACCCCATGCACAAGTAAATGCAATCTTTTCTTGGTCTTCAGGAGCTATCTTAATTTGATTATATCCAGAAAAACCATACATTAAGGAATAAATCTCATAACCCACGGTCATATCCACTATCATGTCTATATTAGGAAGTGGAAAATCACACTTTGGGCATGCTTTATTAACATCTCTAAAGTCTATGCAAACTTGAATGGTTTTGTCATGTTTTGAAACTGGTACAATGTTTAATATCCATTCGGCATAGGCAATAGGTCTTATGAATTTTTCACCAAGAAGTTTCTCTAATTCTGCCTTGACTAAGAGAGCTATGTGAGGGTGCATTTTTCTCAATTTTTGCTTCATTGGTTTAACACCTAGAGCTATGGATAAGTGATGCATAATAAGATTAGTGTCCTACCCTAGCATATCTGAATAAGTCCATGGAAAATTAATCTTCGAATAAGTCCATGGAAAATTAATCTTCTTTTCTTGTAAGAATTTAGTATAGGCTTCTTTTTCTTGTGATGACAAAGACTGAGCCAAATGTACCATTTGCAGAGCTTCATCTGTACCCAAATTGACTGCTTGTGTTGGTTCAATAAGTACTGAATATCTATCTTTAAAATAACTAGGAAGAGGATCAAGTACCTCATCCTTAGGTGCCTCAGAGAGGTTTTCACCCTTGGATACGTCCTTTCTTTTTACTTTTTTTGGTTTCGACACTGCCACATAGTGATTTTTGCCATCAGAACTCCTTTTCTTTTTCTTTTCTTTTCTCTTTATTTTGTGACTAAGGTACTTGATGTGTGGCTCTGTCATACTAGTAGTTGGTTCACTGGTGGAAGAGACTATAGGTTCAATGGCATTCAAATAATAGGTTATTTCATAGTCATTTTGAGATGTTAAGATCTCAGGTTCTTGGTTGCATTGGGACCAATCAATTAGGTTAGGATGACCAAGGGATAAATCAATGACAAGTTCAAGATTATGAATATGGATGATATCTCTAGTGATTGAAGATTCAAAGTCTGTCAAGTAACTTCCTAAACTACCCAAATCAAGATTCATCCTCAAAATGAAGAATCATCCACTAAGGCAACATGTGAGTTCAAATCCTCTAGTCCTACATGTGAATCATTAAATAACTCAGGTTGAGAACTATATGTATGAACAACATCAACATCCATATCAACTATGGAAGATTCTAAGAAAGAATCCCATTCATACTCATTGGAATCTGTTTCAAAATCTCAACTAGGGATGTCTGGATATGGAAGCTTCAATACTATCAAGAGTCACACTTTCTTGTTCTAAATTGGAAACTATCTCATGAGATACTAGATTATCTAAATCTCCCAAAAGGAGATTAGTAGAAGGGACCCAATCTTCACACATATCTTTTTGGTTTTCTAAATTAGGTATGTATTCTTGTTCTTCTTCACTATCTGACTTATCAAGGATAGAAGCAACATTCTTACTGTGATCCACATACCCTAGGCTGACTGACTTCTTAGACTTGCATCCATAAATTTGATGATCAATGGGTTTAGCTCTAGCATCCAATCTATTACTAAGAGGACCATGTCCAGGATAACCCATTTTCTTAACAAAAGAATACCCTCTTCTATTAGCATTAGGTGAAGGAGTGAAATCTTCATTGTGCATATACTTCTCTTCTCTATAAATCCAATCTTTAACAACCACATCTTCTTTCTCATCTTGAATAGGCACTGATGACTGTACAAATGTGTCAAATAATGTCATAGCTGAAGAGGAAGGTTTCATCTCTTGTGAAGGTTTACCATAAGACCTAGGTGAAACTGGTAATGCAGTGAGGGAGTTAAGTTGATATCCCCCCATGCCGAGGTCTATGGACTTAAACTTGTTCTTGCAATCAGCTAAAACTACATTAAAATCATCTACTTGTCTATTAAGGGGAACATGAGCACTTGCTGAAATTGAGTTGATAGACAAAGTATAGAATTCTTATTATCACTAAAAATGTAGAATTATAGAATTCATAATTATAATATGCTAAGCTACATGGGCACCTTCATTACAGTAATTTGCAAGACAAAGTTGTGAACTATCACCTAGAGTTTTCCTAGACAATGTTCGGGCATTTCTTACATAGGCAATTTTATGCTTCCTAGGAAGGTTCTAGACATTCAAACTTAATACTTAGGGCCAAAAAACCCTAAGAATACATATAAAGTTGGCCAAATATATTTTTGACATTTATTTTAGACATTTTGGTCTGCCCAACCTTAGAAGACCATAACTCTCAAACCATTGCTCTAATTGGCTACAATAACCACTTTTCAAAAACCCCAACTTCTGATCTACAAGCTTGAATATATGCAAGCACCCATCCCTTGAGTTTTTGTGCCTCATCCAAGCACTCTAAGGACTCTAACAATGAGTCTAAAGTTTATTTACCAAAATTTCAAACAAAAAATCAGCAATAAATCCATGAATATGCATGATATGGTACTAAGTCTCAACTGGTAGGCTAATATGTCCAAGATGAATATCCACATATGAAATTAGGACATTCAAGCTCATTTTAAAAACTTACTAAAAATAGTAAGTTCCTAGAAATAGTAACCCCCTTGTCTAATTAAAATAGAAAAGGATACAAATAAAAATATTTTTTGGGTGATGCAAGATTTCTCTTACACCCATGATGCTCCTGCATCACTTTGGCATTGTTTTCAAAGGGGGAGAAGTTGAGAGGAGCATAAGAAAATGAACAAATGGAGAGCACAAGAATAAATGAAGCTAAATAGAAGTCTGTGAAGAACACAAGATAAAAAGATGAAAAGAGTAGTATAAATGCCAAAGAATTAAGATGTACTATCTCAAGGGGAGATGCATAAGAAGAAGGACATAAAGTAGGAGGGAAAGTAGATAGACTTTTGGAAATAATAACTAGAAAGTGAATTCTAAGAGGGGGGTTGAATCAACATTTCAAAACTTTAACCAAAACATATTCACCTCACATCCTTCTCATACATTCATCTCATAATATTAAAATTGAAAACACTATCCATGTATTTCACTCAAAGCATAAAGTAAATAACACTTGACACAAGATATTGGTTACCCAAAAACCCTCCAATAAGAAGGTAAAACTAGGGTGGGGTCAACACTCGCAAATTTTTAGTACTATACTTATAAAGTGTATCCAATGAAGGTTATAATTGTTTGACCATAAACTTAGATTTACCTGGTGAAAGGGCTACTCTATTAAAGGTGCATAGTGATGGTTAGGTCTCACCGTGTTAGAGGATTTCAACACTCTACTAAAAGTGTGTCTAGTTAAAGGACTTAAACTCACAATAAAGTAAGCACTTGGTTAGAGATTTACAAAAAAAGTATATTAGAACTTGAAACCTATCAAGGCTACTCTATTAAGATATTTTCATTGATTCACCTATTAGAATGATTTAGCATTGATCCTTCAATTAGTACCTCTTTGCTAGATATCAGATCTCCTCTTTATTAATGTGTACTTGATCCTTTTGATTAGATGTATCTCTTTTTTCCTCTCTCTACTCTATTCCATTCTCTTTTAACTGATTCTAAATTCATTCCTCTCTAACAACATCCTTATTCACCATGAATGCTCTCTCTTCACTTAGCATTCACCTCCTTCAATGACTCTTGACTCAAAAAAATTAGGGTTTTTCCTCCTTATAAAAATATTTGTAGACTAGGGTTAGGTATGAACCAATGATTGTGATTCATCCATATTGCCACTTAGAACATCACTTTATCTGATTGGTTGTATGTACTTCGTAGGGATTATCAATATACCTTTGTACTTATCTTCTAGAATCATAAAACAATCCTTAACTCGGCCCAAAAATGTTTCATGTAGAAGTTTGTGCCATTACAAACAACTAAGCAAAAAACTATTTACTCAACACTTGAAAGCTATGATGCTCAGCATCCACTATATCCTTGTTGTTGTAACTCAACTTTTAAATGACTCAGCATCCATTGTTTACTCAGCACCTATGTCACTTGATAGATACATACATACATACATACATACATACATACATACATACATACATACATACATACATACATACATACATACATACATACATACATACATACATACATATATATATATATATATATATATATATATATATATATATATATATATATATATATATATATATATATATATATATATATATATATATATATATATATATATATATATATATTCTTATTTGGAACATGAGTGACTCAACACATACTATCTCCTTGAAAAATAATGATGCTTGGCACTAACTGAGTATATTGTTCAGCATGCATTGTCTACCAACAGATGCTCAACTTACACTATGTTTCTACGTGTATATGACTTAAGTGTTTTGTCACTCACTTGTCAAAACCAAAATGAGATCAACAATCTCCCCCTTTGACATGATAGGAAAAAACACTTGGTCATGCATATATAACCTCAATATGAGCATCACTCATATAATCTAAATATATTACTAGGCTCACATAGAAAATTTTAAAATTTTGCACAACTAATGTCTTAACAGTCATACCTCTCCAAAATTATATAACTCCCCCTGAATTGAGTGTTCCTTGTTGTTGTTGAATTTTGTATAAATCCTACTAAGTAAATGTGTTGTATTATTGTATCCCCTATTTCTATCTCAAAATTTTGTAATGCATGTGTATTTCCTTTAATATCCTCTTTTGTTCACTATCCCCCTCATAGCTACTATCCCCCTTTTTTGACACTTATATCATCAATGGTACACTTATAGTGTGATGAGGACACAATCCAAGACAAAAAATAAACACAATAGGAGGACGGGAATATTATTATCATAAATGATATGCTATTACATTTAGTACAACAAAAATAGACTCCATGACATTCCTTATGGGCTTACAATGTTATTAGATTCTAGAGAAAACCCTTCTCACAATACCCTCTCCCAAACTCCACCAAAAATTGCCTTTACAATGCTAGAAATGTCCTTAAGTACCCTAAATTAGGCTTAGGGTTAGGAATACATTTTAGAATATGCAATTTTTCATCCACTTCCAAAATAAAAGATTCTAGAAAACATGTCAAAATTTGGAGTAAAATTAGAACAATCCAGAAATGGTAGTCCAACTTCTAGGAGGCATAACTTTTGATTTGGGACTCCGATTGATGAACCGTTTACATTTCTAGAAAGCTCTCCAAGATCTTTATATCCCTATGAGGAGCTTTTCTTGTCTCCCATTTTTTGGGCCTATACAATGTCATTTAGTGCCTCAAATCTAACTTTGAACTGCTCTTAGGAGATCTCCAGGCAACTTAAAACTACAATAACTTTCAAATCGTAAAGCCTTATGACCTAATTCTTTTTATGGAATGGTTTAAATTACAAGAATAATCATCCCTCCAACTTACACCCTCTAACTCATTATAATTATGGCTTAATTACAAAATAACCTATTTTCTACATTAGCACGTATCTCGAGGTATTCAAAAACTTTAACCTAGAAAACCAATAGTGGAACTATGAGAGTTGGATTCTTAATTTGACCCAGATGGGTATCTTGAAATGAAAACACATTAAATAGAAACTAACACTAAGCATATTTTTGGGTGATATAGGATTTCCCTTACACCAATGGATGCTCTTGCATCATAGTGTGTTTATCCAAAAACAATTTATGGACCTCCATGATGATTTTTAATGCTACATCCCAATTGCTACATGCTACCTCTAGAGAATGGTATTGAACACCTAGTTGGGAAACAAGGTCTACTAAGCCATCATGTGTAGAAAGATGAGAATCTTTCTTCATCAAGTTTTCAGAATAGGCTAGTTCCTTATGCAACACCTCCATTTGTGGGGTCAACATGGACTAAATACTAATTAAGGTAGCCCTTACATTTGCATTTTGTTAATGTAATGTTGCTAGCTAACCTTAAGTAGATAGTAGTCTTTGAAAATAAGTTTGGCTTTGACCAAGAGATAATTTCAATGTTGTACTTGTGGACTGTAGATCTCCTTATAGTTAGTCAATAGCCCTATGTACTTTTTGTGTGGATAAATTCACATCACAAAGATTTGTGTAAAGAGAAAATATATTCTCCAACACTTTTTTCACATCCTCCATTTTGGTTTCTAGGTCAACCTATCCTAGTACAATAGCACTAGAAATATTTTCAAGAACTTTTGTGTGAAAATTTCTTTTAGACCATTCCAATAGTTTGGTGTTTGGATCCAGTTCTTCATCACTAATCTTCTCAGCAATATTTATCAGTTGCTCAAGAATAGGTTTCTCTTCATTAGGGGTTGGGATTCTGAGAGCATCTAGTAATACGTCTTTTATTTCATGAAGAACTTTCTTCTTCATGTGCTCCCTTCTTAGCAACTCGATATTTCTTCCTATGTAGAGCTTCTTACAAAATGCTGATTTTCTCAATGGTGATCATTGTAATATCAAACTTTAGAAGTTCAATCACCTCATCAAGACTTACATCTCCATAAGATATATCTTCTAAACTTCTATATGTATCTACACTTGGCTTGATATTTACAATGGGGTGGCATGAGTGCTCAACCTCTAAAGAACTTGACTAGTGGTAGGAGTAATAGAAACTAGTAGAGTGACTTAATTCTATATGGAAACTTGTTCCTCTATAGCAGTAGGCACCTCCAATTCTTCAAACTTGTCAATTTGACTTGCCTCTTCCTGCTTTTCACCTTGTGTTTGTGATATAGGTGCAAGACATGCTTCTTGACCTAGTTTAACTTCAGTTTCATCCTTCTCAAGTGTAATTAAGGCTTACTTATGTAAAATGAATGGTACTAGAGGTAATGCAACTAGTATTGTAATAACACCTTGTTGTTCAATGATTGTTCTTTGGTCTTTTGTAACTTTTATCTCTGGAGGCACACTCAATGTGCCAATTTTCTTCTCTCCTATTGATGCCATTTTTTCATTTTCAATTTCTTTTGTTCTCACAACCAATATAGGATTTGAGTATAATTTACCTGCCATGGTGGAATCCTTCAAAATCTTCTTGAAATTGTCATCTATCAAGGGATTGATGTTCTAAGAAGAATTATCAAGAACATCCTTGATTTTTACTAAGTCCTACTGACTTACTTGGTCTACATGTAGAGGATTGGCACTCGATACTTGTACCTTAGGTACACTTTGATTATCCTATTGTTCATCTTCAACTATGGGCTCTTATCCTACTATTTCCTTAATGCCTTCCACGTGACCATCCTTGATTAATATATTTTTTGCAGTCTCTATTGCCTTTTGTTCAACTTTCTTAGGATTTTGTATATCTTTCTCACCTTTCTCTGTTATAGCAGGAGGGGGTAACTTGTAAGTAGATCTCCATATAACTTTTCTCTTAGTTACCACATCCTCTATTTTCTTCTTCAAGATATTGAATGCTCTATATTTTTGAGTGAATTTACCTTTGTGTAACTCCATAGCCTCACCTATCATTTTCTTTGGTAATTCAGGCACGACTTCGGCTAAAGTGGTTTCCTTGATCTGTCTTTTAGTTTGTAAACTGTATTGCCATTTTTGCTCCACTTTTTCATATAAACTTTTGGATAATGAGTTGTCAATCTCAATAGGTGTAGTCTTGAATGTAACTGTCATCTCATATATAGCATCCTCCACCTTTGTCATATCTAACTTTCCTAACTTATCAAATTTAGCATGTGTGAATCCTAACAAATGAGCATTATGCTTAATATTTTCACATAAGTTGTCTAAATTAGAGGAGGGACTATGGCTTACCACCTAAAATTGACTCATGTCATTTGAATTTGTCTTCTCTTCATCTAAATTGGCTACAAAAACATACTTTCTTCTCTTTATTTTTTATGACTAACTCTTCTCTACAATAGCAATAGTCCTTTTACCCTTAGGTTTTCTAGCTTCTTTTACTTGTTTTGTAGCTACCCTTGTGCTAGCCTTGGTAGCAAGTACTACTAGCTTTTGTTGTGTAGGTTTCACAACTTTCTTTGGCTTTTCTTCTACAAGCTCCTTTTCCTTCCTCTTCTTCTTCTCAAGTTTTTGTGCTTCCTCAAAACCTTTTACATTTTTTGTCTAGTTTCCACCTTGACCTTTTGTGAGTGCCAATAGGGCTTCACCGTATTCTTCATCTTCATCTTCTCCTTCTTCTCCTTCTCCTTCACCAAATCTCTCCTTTAGCTTCTTCACTAATTTTTTCTTCTTCCCTACCATAGAAGCTATTTTCAAGTATATTATTATTCTTGACTTGGCTTCCTCACAATTGCCAAATGAGGTGGCACTCTTGTCTATGTCCTTTTCCATTAGTGTTGTGATAGTTGCAAATGCCTCATCCTCTATGATTTCATAAAGAAATATCTTCATCCATCTAACCTTAGGTATGGTTGCCTACACGTATGTAAAATCAGCATCAACTAAGAAGAAAACATCATTATAATGTTTCTCCACTAGTGACACTAGAATCCTTAGTCTTTGCTTCATAGACTTCTTGAAATCTTCAAATTATCTTGTCATCATTGTTTCAAAATTCTCTCCAAGTTTCTCTATCAACTCTAAAATCTACACTGTAATAGACCTATTGGTCTTCCAAGAAACTTTTCCAAATGTAGGAAATGTGTTCTATACATAAAATAATATATAAACCAATAGAGAACCAAATTTTCATGATGCACTTTTATCTTTCCTAATGGCCTCCAAGTTTTTTAGATAGTTGTTGAAGTTGTAACTCAGAAAGGTCATAGGAGTGGTCTCTCTTAACAATCTTGTATCCTAAGTCTACTGCCATACAAGATACACTTGTTCAGCATACTAGATTTAAATAAATTGTGAGCTATCACTCTCATAGAAAAAACAATTAGGGGATCAAAAATTGAATCTATTGACATCCCTCTTTTATTCCATATTGCACCTATTTTCTTCTCTATCACTTCTTTTGCATCACTATGCATAGTTTCAGGTCTGTCTAAGGTAGGATACGTTGTCACTCACAAAATAATCCTCTTTTTGATCTTATTAGGTCCATTATCCAACATATGAATTCATCATGTATTCTACTAAATACAATCTTAATCCATTTTATTTTGAATACATTAGGGAAATATAGAGCATGAATTAACCCTTTTCTTTCTACAATTGTGTCCTCTTCCCTCAAGACTCAATCTACACATAATTCTTTATAAAAATTCCTTATCTCCATGTCTCCTATACTTCCAACCTTACAAGTGTAACAACATCTAATATCTTGTATCATCAAAACTTTTGGTGGTATCATCAATAACACACCAGACGGATCTCCTTTATATGTTATCTCAGGAATCACTCAAAATGGTGGTTGTCTAACATCATTACTTATTAATTGAACATTGAAAACTTATTTTCCTTCCTTGAAGTTTTAGAAGAGCTAGATGCCATTTCAAGAAACTAGGGTTTGCAAAAATTCAAACAACGTGACTCAGTACTCAATAAATACCTTATGAATCTGATGAATGATGACAAGTATTAACTAAATCTAGTTTATAAGTACTTGAATCTTTCTCCTTAGTTCTCCTTATTCTCTTTGTGTACTCTTTGATTTTTGATGAATGCAAATGAGTCAAAAATCAACTATATAAACCTTGATATTTGGAAATAAATGCTTAATGCTTATACATTTGTAAGCTCAGCTATCATAGGATTTCCCACTCACTTAGCTTATACATGATTTCCACCATGCTTGGAAACCATAGTGAACTTAGCCAATACTAATATAATTCAATCACTCGGCAACAACATGAAAACTAACAAAAATATAGATTTCTTCTAGGTTCTAAATAATACATTACATCTTACTTCATGCATATATAATTTGTTTAGATCTTATATTCTTGGAATTGATGTATGAAATGACTTTGAAATATCGATCCCACACATAACTTTTGATTACTGAGTTGGTGGTGATGCAATCTCCCAATCCATTAGATGAAGTGACCTCATCTACACTTGATGTAACATAATATTCTATCCTTTTCCATCTCCTGTTCATCTGAACTTTCACCTTTTCAACATCAACCTTCTTGTTTCCTTTGTTTGATCTGTTACTCAATACAAGTGACCTTGTTGGATAGTTTTTTCTAACATGACCAGTCTTCAAACAACTAAAGCATGTAGTATTACTCAACCATCTACTATAATCACTTTTGAAATGTGTCCTTATGTAATTCTTAGGAACATGTCCATACTCTTGAAAATAGTGACAACTATACCTTGTGTTTAATCCCAATTATATGGTTTACCTTTGGTTGCTTGTTTGATGACCATTTAGGCTTGGATCTACATCCATTTTCTCCATGTCCATACTTTTGATAGTTATAGAAATATCCTTCAAATTTGAGTTTTTATGGTCTTGGTCTTGCATTCATGTCCATGATGTCCTTGCTTGTTGCAGTTGTAGCAATTTCCTCTATAATTATGCTTAGGACTTTGATTAATAGTCTTTCTCCTATATGTATTGGTTGTATGACCTAGCTTTCCACAATTATGACAAAGTGGGTTTATTATTCTTACCTTTTTTGTTCCTTTTTTCACCACTTCTAGATGATTCTCCTTCTTTAGTAGAGTTGTATCCTAATCTAGTAGTACCATTGTTAGGTCTTGGTGACTCCATCAATTTCTCAAAGTACTTTATGGCTTTACTAGGCTTGTTAAGATTTTCTCTTCTAGCTCTCAATTTTTTCTACAATAGGAAATTGTGTGTCTCCAAGGTTGTAATCTTAATGTCTTTCCTATTCAACTCTTGATTTGAAATCATCAATTGATTTACCATGTCCAGTTGCATGTTAGCAAGATTTTGCACATTATATGTCTTCTCTTCCAATCTATTAGCCAGTATTTTTTTTCCACCTCAATCATGTCTTTTTCTTCTTCATATTTCTTTTTATTTTTAGTTGTGCCATAGCAATATTGATTACATCTCTATTCTATTTTGAGATTCATGACTTCTTTATTAAGAATTTCATTCTTTTCCATTATATCTACAATAGCTTCATCAAACTCTTAGAGTTTTCTTCTACAAATAGCCCAATGGTGTTAACCTCTTTGTATTGTGTTTCATCTTGTTGAATAGCCATCTCTTTCCTTCTCTTCAATGAGTGCTTCAATTTATCTCTTTCTTCATTAAATTAATCTAGGATAAGTTGTATTTCAATTTTTTGGTTATCAATAACCTTTTTATTAGTTTGTAGACTTCCATCTTCAAGATCTTTCCTCCAAAGTTGACAAGCCTTCCTTCAAGAGAATCAATGCTCTAATACTAATTGTTTGAAATAATAATGGGAAAGTGAATTATGAGGGCCAGGTGGGGGGGCATGGAGGTGTGAATCAACACTTCAAAACTTTAACCAAAATATATTCACCTCACATCTATCTTATACATTCATCTCATAGTATGTAAACTAAAAATACTATCCATGCATGTCATTCAAAACATAAAGTAAATAACACTTGACACAAGATATTGGTTACCTAGAAACCCTCCAATGAGAAGGTAAAACTAGGGTGCGGATGACACTCACAAATCTTCACTACTTCAGTTGTAAAGTGTATCCAATGAAGGTTACAATTGTTTGATCATAAACTATGATATACCCTATGAAAGGTCTGCCCTGTTAAAGGCTTACAAAGATGGTTAGGTCTCACCCTATTAATGGATTTTAACACCCTACTAAAAGTGTGCCAAGTTAAAGGACTTAAACTAACAATAAAGTAAGCACTCAGTTAAGAGATTTAACAAAAGTCTATTAGAACTTGAAACTAGTCAAGGCTACTCTATTAAGAGATTTTCATTGATTCACTTGATATAATGTTTCAACATTGATCCTTCGGTTAGTACCTCTCTACTAGATATCAGATCTCCTCTTTCCTAATGTGTGCTTGATACTTTAGTTGTAAAGTGTATCCAATGAAGGTTATAATTGCTTGATCATAAACTATGATATACCCTATGAAAGGTCTACCCTATTAAAGGCTTACAAAAATGGTTAGGTCTCACCCTATTAATGGATTTCAACACCCTACTAAAAGTGTGCCAAGTTAAAGGACTTAAACTAACAATAAAGTAAGTACTCAGTTAAGAGATTTAACAAAAGTCTGTTAGAACTTGAAACTAGTCAAGGCTACTCTATTAAGAGATTTTCATTGATTCACTTGATAGAATGTTTCAACATTGATCCTTCGGTTAGCACCTTTCTACTAGATATCAGATCTCCTCTTTCCTAATGTGTGCTTGATCCTCCTAATCAAATGTATCTCTTATGTCCTCTCTCTTCTTTGTCTTGTTCTCCTTTAATTGATTCTGCAATTCATTCCTCTCTCACAACCTCCTTAATCATCATGAACGCTCTCTCTTCATTTAGCATTTTCCTCCTTCAATGCCTCTTGACTCATAAAGTTTTTATGGTTTGTCCTCCTTATAAAAACATTGGTAGACTAGAGTTAGGTAGGAATCAACAATTGTGATTCATCTTTTTTCTACTTAGAACATCCCTTTATTTGATTGGTTGCATGTACTATATAGGGATTCTCAATATACCTTCATACTTAGTGTTGGTGTTATAAAATGTCATGTTTCAAAAACTTAATGATAATAAAAAAATTAATCTAGGGGTAGCTAATTCCCATCTACAACATACCCTATTCAAACACTGGGGCCAACTATAAGGTTATATTCCTTCTTCTACTTCAGGATCTACAAGATCTAGGTGGGTGAACCTTAGATTCTTCATATGGTACTAGTACCAAAGCATACAACTAAATC
Source organism: Cupressus sempervirens (assembly GCA_028749045.1). Classification (NCBI taxonomy): domain Eukaryota; kingdom Viridiplantae; phylum Streptophyta; class Pinopsida; order Cupressales; family Cupressaceae; genus Cupressus; species Cupressus sempervirens. The sequence continues at coordinate 762,519,382 of CM053787.1, forward strand.
TTATAAAGAAGATAATACCCCTAAATCTTCTATGCTTATGCAAACAATATAGACATGAAATAGCTATAATTGTGACATATGAACTAGATAAGCTAAGTGAGGGCAACTCTTTTTAACTCTTTAACATGAAAGGGAAAAGATATTTGATTAATGATGTTGATTATCAAAAAAATCAAGGTATGAACAATGACAACATGTAATCTCCAAGTTGATCAGTTCCTTATCCATTGGGCATTAAATAAGTCAAAAAATACATTTGGATACCCAAGACATACTCATATACTTAGATATCAGATCTATCTATTCATGTTGTGAATCAGACATCTATCTTCAAAATGAAACTCATACTTATCATATCCTCCCATGAACCCTATAATTCTATCAATGCATATCAAATAATTTACTAAAGTCCTTGACCCAACAAAAAAATGCACAATGACAACAACTTTAAAGCCAAGTTGTAACTAGATAATATGCACCTTGTACATATATTGATAGAAAATTACAAACTCATGAAGAGGAGACAAGGTTCAAATTAAAACTTTTAACAAAGCTTTGTATTCATTTCCTTGAAACCAATACATCAAATAAATGCAACAACTCGATAAATACACAACAAATGACTATATTATCTAATTTCTCAAAAGAAATTACAATGTTATTCATAATGGAGAAAATGTTGAAATTGGTGGTATCTCATTAATAAAACTAGAATCATCCTTGTGATATCATAGGAATCAATACTAGAACCAACTTGTGGTATCATAGCAGTTAAAACAATTTTTAACACAAACTGGAACCATCCTTGTAGTAGCACTATTGTCAAGAATATCCAAAAAACTAGAACCCTTGTGAATGAGAGAAAAAGAGAATAAATAGACAAGAAGAACTCCTAGATTAGATCTAATGTTGTCATTTGTCCACTTGAAACTCTTCCACTTACTGATAAAAAACCTCTCTCTACCTTCTTCCTATAACTCAAAATAAGATCTTATCCTTGTTGCTGAAAAATACTTGAAATATCTTCAAAAGATGGAAAACATGTAATTGATTTGCAAGAAGATATAAATCTCACTAAAACTCATGCCAAAACCCATGCCGTATGATTTATAGAGGAAAAATAAAGCTTAGAAACATTTTTCCCCAAATCTAGATCCAACAAACTTCTTTGTTTGCTTTCCAACCGAATCTAAAGCTCCATCATGACAAACACTTGTTCTATTAAGAATGCCCCTATTTTCACAAATCTGCTATAACGTTTGTGTAGTTGAATGTGCACATATTCTAACTGCAGCTTCAAAAAATTCATCTTCTCCCCTTTCCGTTGATATATGATACTTCATATTTTGGATAAAAATGAAGCCCCTGGTGTGCATTTGAAAATTTTGGCCCTTGGCCATGAATAGAGCATTTAAATGTTTAAAAATATTTAAAATATCATATAGTCTAAACTATACAATACATCCCAAATTTATTTTAAAAATTTAAATCTTCAAAATGCACATCCATGTTAAAGATATTATTTTAAATGTTTTAATATTTTAAACTTTACATTTACCTTCAACTCTACCTTGGTCAAACCTCTAGTTGACTCCATCTGGGGACTATAGACACCTAAATTTGATTACACTGCTTTGGTAATCTAATTTAGCCATCTCTAAAGGCATCATTAATTAAATTATTATTTAATTAATCTTTTGCCATCCCTAGTTGATTAATTTAATTAATCATCTATAGTCCTAATTGATAAATCAAATAACCTATTATTTATCAATTAAATCCTATTCTTCTATCTAATTCTAAAAATCTCCATTTATTAAATAAATCTATTTGATAAATAAAATCCTCAAATCCAAAAACCCCTAACTTATCCCTAATCCTTCATTTAGCCTAATCCACCCCATCCACCCATACTAACCAAGCTTAGCCACTAACTCACCCAACCTCATTAATGCCATCCACTTGCACATCTCTAACATCCCTAATCTAATCCTAAACCCAATCCTAATCCACCCCCTAATGTTGTCACATTCCCTAAACAAGTTTAAGACTTTCTTAATCCAAATCAAAGTCTTCCCTCAAAAATCCCAACCACCAAGTCATGAGTGCTCTTACAAACCATAAAAGACTCTTACAAGCTCACTCATGACTCTTACATCCATCTTCCACACTCTTCCTTCTTCCACACTCATTCCTCTTACATCTCTCTTACATACTCAACCCCACTCATCATGCCTTTAACCAACCCTTTACCCTACCCTCTCACACTCATCCTCCTTGTGACAAGTGTCACCTTCCCATTGGTGCTAAACAAGCACAATCCATGTGCTCCCTTTTGAGTGCATCTTAGCCCTCCTTAACCATCTCCCCATCCTTGCATCTAAGCCCTCCATCCCTCAAGCCCTTAGCCTATAAATTGAATCTCATCCCAAGCCATTTCATCAACAATCTTTGAGCTAAAGTTACCATGCCCTTTTGAGAGCCAAAAGCCATACCCATACCCTTATAATGCCAAATTGAGAGCTCACAAAGCTACCAATTTGCCATTACCCATCTCCATTGAAGCCATTTTGAGCATTTGAGCATACATCCTCAATCTACACATAGACACATCTCAAAAACAAGAGAACAAATATCATTGAGAGAGCCTATCCATGGCTCACATTCTCATTTGAGTTTGTCTTCTCTTTGTCTCTCTTATATGTTATGTTAGTTTAATGTGTAAATGCTTTCATTAGATTAGTATTTCTAGCACATTAGATTAGTGTATACATTTTGGCACGCTCGGTGAGAACCCGTTATGGGTCATTTAATCATCCATTTTCATCTATATGTTGTTCTTTCTAACCATCTAATGATTGTTGATTGTTTGAGTGTATTGTAGGGTGTTTTTGTTTGTTTTTGCAGGTTGAAAGACGCACTAAAGAGAAGAATACACTCTTAAAAACTTAAAAAAAATCAAAAAAAAAAGAAATTTTGGAAAAAAACTCGCGTCCGTCGGTTCACTTTGCTCAGTGTCGTCTCTGCCTGTCGTCTGCGCAGATTGGCGTCTCCGCCTGTCATCTCCGCAGTTTGGCATATTCACCTATCATCTCTGCAAAATCTCATCTGTGCAAACTCAATCATCATCTCTGCAAGCTCAATCATCATCTGCGAAAGATAAACTATCATCTACATCTGCACAACTGTCGTCTGCACTTGCAAAACTGTCGTCTATGCCTGCACAACTGTCGTTTGCACGAGCTCAACTGTCGTCTGCAAATTTTGGCGTATTCGCCTGTCAAACTGTCATCTTCACTGCCGCAATCTGCCAACTATCATCTCTGACGCCGCCAGCTACTTTCTTCATCAGACTATCGTCTGCGCAGATCAGTGTCTGTGCAGATTAGCATCTACGCATATTGGTGTCTCCGCCTGTTGTATTGCTTTCCAAGATTTGTCACCTAATTTTTGGCTGTAAATAACTAAAAAGAAAAAAAAGAAAAAAAAAAAGGAAAAGAGTATAAATCAAAATTTGACTTTTAGTGGTTTCGTATGATTTAGACCATTCTAAGCAATTTTACGCATAGGAAAAAGAACAAAAAAAGTTTTTAAAAAAATTTCCATAGTTAAGCTTTCATTTTGGAAGATTTTGGGTAACTAATCAAATTGCTTTTTTGTCTTATTGCAAGTTGGAGCAACAAACTTAATCATGTTTCTTAGGTTTTTATTGGAATGAACTTGAATGTTTAAGCATTTCTCTTTAAATGAATGTTGTTCAAAAACACACTCTTGAATGCTATGGATAAAAATCAACCTTTTATTGGAATGCATGCTTAAGATAAACAAACTCAATCTTGAATGCCAAGAATCAATGAATCATTGCAATATCTCACACTTCCAATTTGGGCTTAAAACACTCTAACACAATCTTGAATGCCTAACAATCAATGAACATTGCATGGTTTTGATGCATCTCAATGATGCTCGCTTTTCTTATGTTGACGAATTCTCGATATTGATGACGTTGTCAAGTTGGAATGAACATTGTATACCATAATCACAAGTGTCTTTATCATAGCTTACAAAATCTAAATCATCAATTGGAAAAGAACTCTGCTTTTTAGTCCAAGGTCATCCAAGTCTTCTCTCCCCTTGTCGTCTTTCGAGGCCATCTTGGGTGCATAAGATTAGGATCCAAAACCTTGTTTCTCTTTTAGGAGGCCTTCTTGGGGATTTCATCACCCCTTGGGATGACCTCAACTCCAGCGTTCCAGCGGAGTATAAGAATCGGGAGGTGAATCGAAAGACACCTCTCTTGAGATCAAGATTTTGTCACTCAGACTAAGCCTCAAGGAACTTTATACCCTTGAGAAGTGAAAGAGGAGAAGTGGGTTACCGCTCCTCTCGACTGTGTGACATCTTTTTGGTTTCATCTACGGATATAGGCCTCACGTACCTTGCGTATATCGAGGACTCCCTAGCTAAACCAAATTTCATCCTTGTAGAAAGCTTCCTAGGATGTTGGTGTGTTTGACGTGCTTGCTCCAAAATTTTGTCTGCTTGTTTGTTCATAGCCTTTGAATGAATGTTTTCCAACTTCAGTCAAAATCCCAAAAAAGCAGAAATCTCCCAGCTCAAGGCATACTTAGCGTAGTCACTGCCTCATCAGAAGATCATCCAAGCTCCCTTAGTTCTTTGCCTTAGAACAATCCCAAACCCAAAGTCCATCCAAATCATCCCCCCCCAGCCAACTAGCAACCCAATCCAAAATCACACCCAAGCCTTTAAAGAGTTGTTGTCACTCTACCATAATTTGCTATCCAATCAATCCTACCAATCAACCAATCTCACCAAGGTTATCCCTCTGACAGAGTACTGTCTAGGGTAACCCAGCTTTGTCACTTGTATCCCTCATCACCTTGAGCTAAAGGTTGGGATCCACAAGTGGTCAATCTCGTGTCATGCCCATAGGATCATTAGTATATCCTTAAGTTTGACACAATCTTCACCAATCCTGCACATAGGAAAGCAAAACTCTCACTTTTTGACAGCATGCCCTTGAAGTCTTCCATCCACAGGAAAGACAAAAATCCTCAGCCAATCCTCCTTAGGTCTGTCATATAGCTTTGACTCTCCCTAGGAAATCTTTCATCAGCCAATCCAAAATCTGAGCTTAAATTCAAATTCGACCATGAGTTTCTGTGTTCATCCATATACAAGACCCCATCCCCATCAAACTTCTCCTCCATCACCCAATCAACCAAGCTTCCAGTCTTTCACCCCCATCACACTAGCTATTCCTGTCAATTCACCTCCACCTCCGACACACAAGTCTCCAAGGAATCCCCCAATGGAAATACAAGAAAAACAACCTCCAGTAGTCGATAAGCCATGTCATCCAATCCAACCATGTGAAGTAGTCAGTGATGAAGCTTCCCCATCTATAATATCACCTCCATCTCCTATTGCTATCATCCCCATACAATCCATCAAATTTTTTAAAATCCTTCCACTTCCCGCAAGCACCAAAATCCCACCACCTGTCAAATCCCTTCAAATCCTATCCACATCCCCTCCAAGTATTTCCTAAATCTCCCATGATGACCCTTATGAATTCATCTTCTACTCACCCATTTCCACTATTGAATCTCCCATATATCCATCCACTGCCTTTGAAGAATCCATCCCTTCACCTCCTATCGCACCATCCACTCCAATCCAATCCTATCAAGATCCTTCCCAAAAGCATGTTGACATCCCCCAAAGCATAAACGAAGATATCATTGTATCATGTCTTCCATCCATAGCGCAGTCACCATCCCCTCCATCTCCAAAACCTCAAACCACACCTCCTCTACTGCAGGATATCTTTTCATCCCATCAGCTAAATCAAGATCCTATCCTACCATCTCCTCTGCTCCATGCTTCCATCTTACCACCTATCCAAGCTATTCCACCATCTATAATCTACCCTCTAGGTTCACTTACATTCATCCATGGTGGCCTCCTCTCAGCAGAAGAATTAAGAACAGTATCTCCCCATTGTAGTACATCTGATAAAGCACTTCCACCACTTTTTGCAAGCAAAAAGTATCCTCAGCTAGTTCGAATGCTCAATCGATGGCATTATCAAGGTCAAGGTTTAGGACCACAAGAGCAAGGAATCATAAAGCTTATTATTGCGTAAAAGAATCCAGGATTTCATGGTCTTGGATATGTATCCAAAGGCTCACCATCTAATGGTGTTGGTACACCACACCCCCAAAACAAGCCTATCTCTAGGCCCACCATGCCAGCCTCCCATCACTCCTTCAAGAAATCTTATGTCATCCCCCCTCCACCATCTTTACAACCCAAAACAACCTACCATATCCCCCCTTCATCTGCTAAATCCATTTTGGGTCTCTATGTCCCAAAATCTACCATCCTCCATCCTCCTATCAGCCATCATAAAAATCCTATTCCATCCATTCTGACGCAAGATCAACAAAGGCACATATCAGGGTACATTGTCCATCATCATCCATCTACATGCTCTTCCATATCCTCTCCATCTCACAAAGCTTCTCCTAACCATCTTCCCAAATCTTACAACAGCAATGTGAATGCCAACTTCAAAATGCATAAAGCTAAAAATCCACATCCTAGGCAATCATATGTCTATTTTAAAAGACATACTCCAAAAAGGCAAAATCCAATCAAAGAATGCAAAGCAATGCAAAAGCCTATGAAAAGAAAATCCAAAACCATGTGGATCCCAAAGAAAAAAGTTGAAGCCCAATGCATAATGGCATCCACCATTCCTAATCCCCCATCTAGTGACAGATGTCCCCCATCTCCTAACTCCATCTTGGGTGCCTATATCCCCAAGTGCACTTCCACAAATCCTCCATCAAGCCTACATCTACCATCTATCCCCCATATGTTCTTTTCACACCTCTCCCAACATGTGCCAATGTTGATCTTGCAAGAATCCCCATCTCATACTCCTTTCCAACCTTTTCATCCCTCCATCTCCTACCATCAATCCCATCTAATCCAATCTATTGCATAAATCACACATCCAGTGTACCAACAGCTAGCAACAAAATTGAACATTCCCATAGCTAGTGAAAAATCCCAAGGAAAAAGCCAAAAATAGCTGAAGAAAGCCAAAATCATTCCAGCTAAGTCCAAAGTCAAAAAGTTAAAAAAAGAAAAAGAAAAAGAAAGTGTCCACTGGTGAAAACTTGGCAATTCAAGCACCTTGGACAAGTACCATGGTGAAAACTTGGCAAACAAGCGTCATGCGTAATCTAGCCATCCCCAGCTTAGCCTATCATCCTCATGCTTTTGGTCACATCTTGTCATCTAGCTCCATCTTCCAATCTATCCATCTATCCTTCACCCTCCAACTTCCATCTCACATCGTCCACTTATCTCCTGTAGCTTCAGCCAACCATCATAGCTATCATCCATCTCCCTAGCATCTTCAACTTTTCCATCCTAGTTTCAATCCTATCACATCCATCATACGACCTCCTTCCACATGTCATATTCTGACTAGGGGCGTTGTATTCCTTGGAGATCTTGTCTTGTCCATCCTCCCTTGTCATTGGTATCTAGCTCTAGGCTATCCTCATGCAAACCCAATGTCATCTCTTTATGTCCATCATAATCCTAGCTATCTACCATCCTATCCATCCATCCCATCCTGCTCCTCTAGCTATCCTTGGTCACAAAATCTCTCATCATCATTGGGATGCATCGGCCCCAAATCCATATCTTCCGCTATCCCCTCATCCTTAGCTTTTGCATCTTGCACCAACATCGAACCATCACACTATCCTATCATCCTAAGCTTTTGCCTGCTTGTAAATATCTTGGTTAGCTTCAGCTTGTAAATATCTTGGTCCGTCAGCTTGTACATCCTTTTTAGCTTAGTATCATTGTATCTATCAAGCTTTCATGTCAGTTCCTCCTTGGTAACCATCTTGCACACATTGCACACCTTGGTTAGCTATTCCAATGCATCCTTTAGCTAGATCGCCTATCACCAAAGTGTTATCCTTCTTAGTTCAGCTTGCCAAACGCATCACTCATCCCGATCCATCAGCTTAGGTGCTCTTCGATAGGTCCTTGCAGGATATAGCTTTCCTCATGTCTGATCTTGGTCCGTTAGTACCTCATCCTACCCATCTCGTTGGCAAACAGTTCTCTTTTGGATTTTCACTTTCTTTTGATTTGGAATCTTCCCTTTTGGGTCTTGAATTATCTTTTCCAAGCAATCTCCTTGTTCCCTCCTCAAGGTTGCCACGATCTTCCATATCATGGTATGCTATGAATGGGACAATCAGAGCATAAGGTCTTCATCAGGTCTTTTGCTTGTTTTCTTTTTTTTCTTGTGGGTTACCTAGTGTCATTTCCACGCTGCTTCCTCTAGGATTCACGTGTGATACTGGGGCAATCTTTGCATGTTTGTTTCGAGTCAGTTTGTTAGTCCTCTGGATGGTTGGTGAAAAGGCCTTGATGTTCTTGGTAACCTTGGCAATTAACCAATAGTCCTATAGAAAATCTAGTGCTCAACTACATGGTGGTACTTCTCTTTGAAGTATCCCCCCACTCAAAAAGCTTCAATGGATTCCCTTCATCTCCATTATCCCCCATCCATATCCTGCATCTATCGCTCCTACCCTAGGTTATGCATCAGTATATCTTTGAATCACTCCTCACGCTTAGCTTTAGGGATCCATAATCCTAGTCTTAGGGATCCACCAATCAAATCAATCCTCCAAGCCTCATCTTTCAAGATCCACAATCCTAGTCCTAGGGATCTCCGAAACCCATCTTCCGCCAATCTGACTCTTTGAAATCCTGTTGCATCAGCTTTATCATTCTATCATCCATCTCCCTACCACAGATTCCTTTTATAGTGCTCCGCTCCTCCATCTCCCCCCCCCAATCCTGGAAAGTCTTAAGCTTTCTTTACTTTTGTGCCTCTGATTTCCCTTTATCATTCTCCTATAGTGAGAGTTTGAGCTAATTTAGACCCTTCTCTTTGCCAACCTGTGTCTTAGCTCATCTCAATTTCTTGTACTTTTCAAGAAGTCGTCAAGCCTCACTTCTCTCCCCGCTTCCTTATTGAGGGGGCATCATCTAAGTCTAGTCTCTCCTCTTCTTATCCAAGACTGGGGCAACCTTGTTGCTAAAACATCTTCTTCGTGTCGTCTTCATTCGAACTTCTTTGAAATAGTGTTGTCTCAACACTATGTCAAAGAGGGGCAAAATGTAGACACCTAAATTTGATTACACTGCTTTGGTAATCTAATTTAGCCATCTCTAAAGGAATCATTAATTAAATTCTTATTTAATTAATCCTTTGCCATCCCTAGTTGATTAATTTAATTAATCATCTATAGTCCTAATTGATAAATCAAATAACCTATTATTTATCAATTAAATCCTATTCTTCTATCTAATTCCAAAAATCCCCATTTATTAAATAAATCTATTTGATAAATAAAATCCTCAAATTCAAAAACCCCTAACTTATCCCTAATCCTTCATTTAGCCTAATCCACCCCATCCATCCATACTAACCAAGCTTAGCCACTAACTCACCCAACCTCATTAATGCCATCCACTTGCACATCTCTAACATCCCTAATCTAATCCTAAACCCAATCCTAATCCACCCCCTAATGTTGTCACATTCCCTAAACAAGTTTAAGACTTTCCTAATCCAAATCAAAGGCTCCCCTCAAAAATCCCAACCACCAAGTCATGAGTGCTCTTACAAACTATAAAAGACTCTTACAAGCCCACTCATGACTCTTACATCTCTCTTACATACTCAACCCCACTCATCATGCCTTTAACCAACCCTTTACCCTACCCTCTCACACTCATCCTCCTTGTGACAAGTGTCACCTTCCCATTAGTGCTAAACAAGCACAATCCATGTGCTCCCCTTTGAGTGCATCTTAGCCCTCCTTAACCATCTCCCCATCCTTGCATCTAAGCCCTCCATCCCTCAAGCCCTTAGCCTATATATTGAATCCCATCCCAAGCCATTTCATCAACAATCTTTGAGCTAAAGTTACCATGCCCTTTTGAGAGCCAAAAGCCATACCCATACCCTTATAATGCCAAATTGAGAGCTCACAAAGCTACCAATTTTCCATTACCCATCTCCATTGAAGCCATTTTGAGCATTTGAGCATACATCCCCAATCTACACATAGACACATCTCAAAAACAAGAGAACAAATCTCATTGAGAGAGCCTATCCATGGCTCACATTCTCATTTGAGTTTGTCTTCTCTTTGTCTCTCTTATATGTTATGTTAGTTTAATGTGTAAATGCTTTCATTAGATTAGTATTTCTAGCACATTAGATTAGTGTATACAGGCACCACATGGAAAACTATGATTGGTTCAAATTTTCCACCTCCTCTCCATGTGGGATGAAAAAAGATCTTTCTTGAAAAATGTGGGGTAGGATAATACACACATTAACCCACCTGTGTACACCTATACAATTGACCTAAATGGAAAAAAATATGATTTTCCCCCAAAAATGAATCATTGATATAAATTATCCATTTGAAATGGATGGCCTAGGTGCTATAACAAAACCCCCCCAATGAAAGATTAAAACACAAGTATTGATGAAGGAAACTCTAAAATCTAATGGCTGGCATAATTTTCAATACATGGTGGAAGAACAACATATAATTTTTCTATTTCGTGGGCTACTAAAAAGTGTTTTTCCAAAATGGAAAAATGGGATAACACACAAATTTTCCCACTACCACGTGGCACAAACCCATTTGTCATAAACTAATTTCATTATTTCAGAAAGGCAAGAAAAGAGACCTTTGGAAATAGTGAATTTCAGAATTTTAGAATGGGCATGAAAGTGCCTTTCTAAAATAGAGAAAACATATAACATGCATGTTAACCTCCACCCAAAATGTGTGTTAACCCACAGTAAAGAATACAACCCTTTGAAAGTCTCTCATATTGGTTATCAGTAATGGGTTTAATGGAGGGGAAAATCACCAAAAGAAAATTTTTGTCATGGGATGCAAGCATATGTTGAATGAAAGGTGTGGAAAACATAAAACCCTTCATAGCCTTCAAAATGACTGTCAAGTACATATGCAAGAAAAGTGCTTATAGGGGCTCAATTTGACTTAATTTTCAGAATGGTACTCAAAATTAGGGCTTCAATTTTGAGTCCCAACACTTATCTTCTAGAATCATAAAATAATCCTAAAGTCAGCCCAAAAATGGTTCATATAGAAGTTTGTGCCATTACAAACAACTAATCAAAAACTATTTACTCGACACTTGATAGCTCTAATGATCGGCATCCACTATATCCTTAATGATGTAACTTGACTTTTGAATGACTCAGTATCCACTGTTTACTCGACACATGTATCACTCAGCATATATATACTTTTTTGGCACATGAGTGACTCAGCACATACTATCTACTTGGCACTAAGTAAGTATATTGTTTGGCATGCATTGTCTACCAACTGATGCTTAGCTTACATTATGTTTTTTCTCGTATATGACTTAAGTGTGTTGTCACTCACTTATCAAAAATAAAATGAGATCAACATAGACTAGTGAGTTGGATTGGCCAAGTCAACAAGATGAGCATGGAGCTCAAGAAATCCATGATTGTCCAGTCATGTAGAATGTAAGAGTGTACTCAATAAAGCATTTAATAGTGATGGGGAATGGATTGAGGAATATGTCAAAGAATTCAAATTTGGATTCTTTCCGAAAATAGAAATTCATCAATGACACTTGGCACTTGTAACTCCTATATGAACACACATATCTAACAAGAGTGGTACACTACTACAATGGGAAGTTGAGCTAGTAGTAGGAATGAGAATTCAAATTTTAAATTCATAGATTAGGGCTTCCAAGAGAAGCTAGAAGATCGTATAAAAAGGATAAAAAAATATACAAGGAAAGGTTAGATTGTTGAGTAATTAGAAAAAGAGCTAGAAGAGCTGAGGTAAGTGGAATCTCAAGAAGTGAAGGAAAGTAACAAGACAAAAGTCACCTTTAGAGATTTATTATGCTGAGGAGAAGAGAGAAAGCATGCACAATATAATAGAAGGTATAGCATAGTTCTAGATAGATCAATAGAGTTGAAGAAGGATCTATTTCAAGCTAATTTTAGTAGCTTTATGTTTGATCATTCCCTATTGTTTACTTACCTTTACAATAGTAAATCTCATCAATGGTGGACCCTAATAGGTTCTTTGTATAAATCCCTAACAAGGTTAAACATTAACTTGTGTTCTAATGTCCTTTAACTAGCCTTCTCCTAATAGGGAAAGACTTTAATATGTCTTATCAAAATCCCTTAATTGGGTGGCACCTAGTAGTATCTTTGTAATCTTCTAATAGGTATAAGCTCTTGATCGAGAGAACTTTAGAAGAGTGCAAGATTTGTGGGATCAACTCACATATAATGGTTTATACCCTAGTTAGGTTTCCACAAGATAAAAAATGTATTATTTGTTGCTATTTTCATGTTCCTTATTTTTGGCTTAATCTTGACTAGTAAAGTTATATATAGCACTAAACTGTAGATAAGTGTGAAGTATGATCTAGATTAAAATGTTAAAACTAGTGAGTATATTGATTAACCCCCCACTCTCAGTATATTAACATGTGGTAGGACCAACACATAGTTGGTCATGAAGGGTATTTACAGTGGTATCAAACTTTTTTGTTTAATACCTAAATGCTTGGACCCTCTCCTCTCCTCTCCAATAAAGTTTTTATTTTCTTTACTATTATGCATGATCCTTAGACCAAACTTTACCAAATTATGTTTGATCTCACCAAATTTTGTCAAAGTCACAGTAAAATAATTTTTGTATGACATAGGTAATATTTATTCTCTAGTGGGCACATTGAGAACTATTTAACTTCACTAGTTTACTAGGTACCAACTAATTATGATTTATTTGGATTTTCATGGATGGTGAAAGTTGGTCAATTATACTTTTTAATTTAGATATTCCTAAAATATTATTATAGGATTATATAGAATTCAATAAAAAATTATGATTTTAAAAGTAAGTCTTAAAATATTTAATTTTCTTTAAAACAAATATTAGTGTTTTTTCTTTTAAACTAAATTAAATTTATTTTGCCTAGCAAATATAATGTTTTCATCTTGTAATGTTAATTGTTCAAACTTGTGTGAATGGTAGGCCAATTTGTCCACAAAGCTCAAATATGCTTAAGCATGAACATTCATATAGGGCATCAGGCTCGTGATATGAACACCATAGTTATCTAAAGCATTAGTCTCTTCGCATGAAAACTATATCATCACCATGAAGGTTAAATCTATGAGCATAGTGGATTAATGATGGTACAAAGCATGCAATAAAAATAGTTGAGTGGAGGTTTGAGCTTTGGTGGCAACAAAAAAAATGCCACACCTTAACATTTTTTCCATTCTTTTTTAAACTATCAATAGAATAAAGAATTCAACGTAAAACTCCATCAAGGAACTTTTAACATTACCCTGATAAATTCTAACATTTTTTCTCCTACTTCCATCAAATTTAAATATCATTCTTGACTTGATAAGCTCATACATCTATCCAACAAGATTTTCCAACTTTAAGGGAAAAAAAAAAGGTGTGGGTTCTCACATACTTCTAGGGATATGAATAAATAAGACATACATAGCATAATTAATACTTTAATTAAAATTTTCTCTTAGCTTGCATATTAATTTTATCTATGCATTTTTAATTAGGGTTAAAAAAAATTACTTGGAGCTATTAACTAGTGAGGTCACAATAGGGGACTTCATACTTATATAAATATTCAACAACAACATCGTCATAGGGTCCAAAAATTGATGGCAAGAAAAACACTACCCCAATTTAACCATCATACCATTCATGATGGATACTCTATTATTGTCTTGAATATGATGACACTTTACACATTAACAAATTTATTCCCCCATTCTTTTTTATACATCAAGGCACATTTTTTGCTAATTTTTAGGTGTGATTTTGTAGTGCCTCTCATGTTTGTAGTTTGTACCTTGTTTATTTTGATTCGAGAGATTCTTGATACTCTTATTTTATGTACTTTGAGATGACCTGAGGGTTAAATGTTATGCTTTGATTTGGTACCATAGATGATTTAATACTATACTATTCAGTTTATCATATTTGCATGTTGATGCTATTTTTGAGATAACAGTAGATCTATGATGATATCTGGTTATATGGTTTATTGGACATATTTGTTGATTATTTTATGAGCTAGATTTTATGCTATGGTTATTCACTTCATTCATGTATCTTTATGCTTTATACAAACATGAGTAGTGTAAATGGATTAATTAGTTATTTAATGCATTAATTGCTTTAGCTATTATATTATATGCAATTGTACTTGATTGTGTGTTTAAGTGTGTAAGATTTATATCCCTAGCAATAGCTTATGGAGTTAGTGATTCAGCTATTCATATTTTACCAATGTCATCCCTGTATGGCCGATGTATCCTTATTTCATTGTTTAAATTAAAACCTTTCAGTGATTAGTAGATCCAAACTCATCTACATTATGTGATTAGACTAGTGAGTGTGTCTTTACATTTAGAGGTTCGCTCTGTCGTGAAAGTGTTAAGTGATTTTCAGTGATTTTGGGTTTTTGAGCTTTAAATATTTTTGGATTTAATTTTTGGAAACTTTTCCTTAGGTGAATTATTATTACAAAGAATAACCTCTTTTTATTTGGGTCGATTCAGAGTCTAGTTGCTATAGTTGGCTATTTGCCCTAATCAACTATCACTCAAAAAGTGAATAAGTGTCGAAAGAGGAATTTAATTACTCACTTTTCTATTTTGGATTTGAGAATTTGGAGAGCATTTTCCAAAATACTCTTCTGAAGGATTGGAATTTTTTTTGTTCTAGGAGCTATAAGTGTGGGATCTTCATGAGGTTGGTCTCGTTGGATTCAACTCGGGTAGACAGTGCTTTGCTATGATTTTTGGCAGATTTGGCAGGTGATTTTTTTTATTGTGTGAGTTTTAGTTTCTACCCCTTTTGCTATCAAATAGGGCTTTCTCATTTTATTGTTTTTGCTCCATTTTAGCTTCTATTTCTTATAGTAGTATGTTAGGAGGCTGAGAACTAGAGTTCCCCTTCGTTTCTATTTGTTGGTTCTGCCCGATTGGTTGGGTATGAACATTTTCCCTATTTTTGAGATGGGGGTTTGGGATTTTGAGTTGTTATGCTAATCATTTTTGCATATAGTGTTTGAATTCATTTATTTTTGGATTTTCAAGGTTTTTGCACCCAAAGGCCAAATGGGTTTTAATTTCAAAAATTTTCCAAATTTTGGAGTTTTTGCCTTGTTTTATGTGCCACCCTATTTTCTTAGGTTTTCTTGGCATAATGTGAGTCGTGGACCTAGATGATCTATTTAGATATTTGTTAGACCACTAATACACTTTTATGTTTCATTGGGATGCATGTTGTGTCCATCCTCTCGATTCTGTCTATAGTTGAGGTACTTTTTGCTTTGTATTCTTATCCAATCCTTTTGTTTGATCTTCATGATGGTGGTGCACCACACACAAGTACATGCATGTAAATTTTTTGGGTGACCTATGAGGCTTGATCTTTTGTGGTACTTCAAAAATTTATGATCACTAGGGTTGGGTTGGAAATTTGCATGCCTACGGGCACTACTCGTTGGATGAGCATGGGTAGGGTAGGGTAGGGTAACATATAGAGGGGGCTTCTATCTCCATAGCCTAATTCTTATTTCCTAAGGGTTGGTGTGCTGAAGCTTTGTAAAAAATTCATAACTAAATTTAAACATTGGGTGGTAATAAAACTTAAAGATAATAAAATCATTCGGGATGTGCTCCTTCCATTGGGAAGTGGAGAGCTACCAGTACTAGCTTGGGCTTGTTTATGCCAAGAATCTCTCCATGATTTCAGCCCCTACTTAGTAGTCCATTGAGATGTTGACCAGGACCTGTAGTTTATGCATTGTTTATGTCTTGGATTCAGTCATCATATTGCTTGGCGTGTGTGTTAGCCATGGACTTTTTTTTTGTGGGTTTTTGTTTGGATCTTTATCTCCATCAGCATGGTGGGTGTAGACCTATAGGTGCCATGTGGTTGGCATAGCTACCTATACCACTACTAGGGACCGGTGTACAAAGATAGTATTTCATCCTAGTAAGATCGTTGTTGGATGTGTTCACTTGGCATTTTGGGTTCTGAAGTATGCTTTCTGATGATTTATGCTTTCATTGAGATGCTTGTATATCATGTTTAGATAATGTTATTATTGACACATTTCCTTACTATGATAATTAGCAAGTGATAGGTGGTGTTATCTACTTGTATGATTACCTTATGCTTTACTTCTAGCATGTTAGATTTCCTTTTGCTTATGTTGTAGCATGTTTAGTAGTGATGTCTCTATTACAATAGTACTGATGATCTAATTGGTGGCTTGGGATGTTACATGCAGAGGATGGCTAGGGCCTATGATGATCTTATGATGTTATTGACAGTTGGGAGGAACCGCATACTTAGCTTGCTTGTACAACTCTTTGTGTTGTTAGTTCCATTTACTACAATGTTTCTTTTAGTACTCTATGATGTTTCCCTTCTATTCCTTTACTTTGATGTATGATTAGATGGTTAGATGTTATTTCTAGCTTTTTTTCTTTTAGTTATGGTTTGAGAGTTCTTGCCTCAAAATGTGGATCTAGTACTCCTCGGTGTGGAGGAACTTTGTTCTTAGATTTCTTAGCTTTTTTCTTCTTTTTGTTCTTACATGTTGATTTGGGATCTCATGTAAGAATGCACTTTCTTGTGTGAGGATGCAAGTCTTCACATAGCATGTTGGGTTTCTTCGTGTGGCTTGGTACTTTCTCATGTGAAAACCTACACTAGTTTGGGGTGTTTTGGTTTTAGGTCCAAACACTTGCTCACGTCATTTTGCACTTCATCGTGCGAAAATGCACTTCTTCATGTTGTGTGTGGCAGTTCTTTGCGAAAGAATTTAGTATTTTGTGGTCTCACATGGAAAATAGGGGCTATTTAGGCTTGTCAAAGAAAAGTTTGAAAGTTGGTTTTGGACACTCTTTTGGGTTTTATACCTTCCTAGTTCAAAATAGATTTCCTAAGGGGTTTAAAATATATCATTTAAGTATACTTAAGATATATTTTAATATATGTGACAAGTCTTTTGAGATAGGTTCCAGACCTCTATGATCTAAGATAAAGATTCTAGAAAATTTCAGGGCTTCAAGATTTCAGACTTAGCCAAATTTTTGGAGTCAGCATTTGTCTTTTAACTTGGTTGATCTCTTATGTTTTCTTGTTTATGTTTTGGTTAGTAGTGGTGTTTGGAGATCCCTTGGGGTTTGGATGATTCTCAGTCTTCCGTTGCAATCTTTTTGGTTTGTGTATGTCATTGTCATGTGCACTTACACTTGTTTAAAAAAAAAATCTTGCTTATATTTCATCCTTGTTTTCAAGGATCTCTAGGCAGGGCCTTACATGTTTAAGGAAACCAACACATGATAGGTACAAGTATCTCTATAGTATACTTAGGGTGAATCATGAAAATTATTGTGCATATTTTATATTTTTATTTTAAGGGTAGAAAGGACTTGAAACATGGCATTTTAGGAGAAAAGGGGAAAGAACAAGCACATGGTAGGGATAAAACCTAGTTAGTAGAAGTTATGGTTTTTAGTTTTCCAACCTAGCTAAAAAAATTATACATTATAGTGATATAAGTTAATCTCAAATTTATAATTAATATTTCAATTTTTTAAGAGACTAATTAAAGATGTGATTGACTTTGATAGTGTGTCTTAAGTGTATATTGTATATATTTGTAGCCATTCTTAATATAAATAGTTAGACTTCTAATAAATCTTGGGTTATTGTCAAATTAGTTAATTTGTCAAGTGGTTAAAAAAGCTAAATTAGTAAAGAGATTCATTTAATATTTTGCAAGAAGATATATTATCTACCTAGATTTATAACTTAGTTTTGCTTCTATATTTTGGATGTTGATGTCTTTTGTGATATTTACAAAGGTATCACCATCACTTCTAATTATTAAACCTTTTTTATAAACTTGGTGATTTTTTTTCCTAATTGTATAAAGGCATTGATTATCTATTCATTTCATCTCTACATCATCCTAACACACTAAAAAAAAATCAATATAAATATGTTTTTAGCTTAATCTCATTTAGTGTATTGTGCATTTTACAAGGTGAAGTATTTTATAATATTTCTAAAGGTATGACCATTAGTTTTAATTATTTAATCTTTTCTATGAACTTAACAGTCATGTTTCCTAATTGGATAGAGACATTGACCGTCTATTGGGATTTCCTCTACATCATTTTAACAGACTTAAAATAATTTAATATTAATATATTGTTAGCTTATTCTCCTCTAGTGTGTTCCAACTATCACGTGTGAACGTATTTGAAACATGATGGTTTATCACAAGAAACATCTATAAACATTCATTTTCTAGGCTATTTATTTTAATAAAATTCTTTATTCTAAATATTAAAAACTATTATAAAGAAAAGAGGTGACAATTGTAATAAATTTGCAATGGTTTTTGTTTGTATAAGGAATATTTTTACTTTTTTAGGTATTATCTATCACAATAGAATAGGAAATCTTAGTGATTTAAAAATGAAATAGAAGATCTTTAATCTATCTCAATAACTTTTCCAAAGTTTTCAATACTTAATCATAACAATTTTCTACATATTAAGGAAACTACAATTCTAATAAATAATAAGCTCATACATCAATAAATTAATAGCAACATCTCATCAAAGTTACTTTATTTTCTCCTCTTAGGCCTTTTGAGTGACTTTTTCCAACTAACATAGTCCAAAAGGTTCAAGAAGCATGGGTAGAAACATTGTGCCTCCACTACACAAATAGTCAAAACTAGACAAAATAACTCATTATATCAATCAACATAGAAAGCTAAATTTGAGCTCTAATATCAAAATTTTGGAACAAAGCACATATCATATTGTAAGAAAGAGCTCTCAGAAAAATTTACAATGCAAAAAGAGAGTATGTAAGGCAAAATAACATAGTCAACTACATCTAAAGATCTGGAGTCTAATGAAGCTTTTGTACAAGAAGGAAATGACCCAAGTGTTATTTTTTTTAACCTTGAAAATGATATTAATGTTGGGATAGAATCTTCCCTTTCCATCAATGTACCAATAACACTTGAAATATTTAGACATTTTGACTTATGCTTCTGACATTCACATATTGATAACATCTATGAGATAGAGGAAATAAGTCTATTTGGTTCATACTAAAGGTTTTATCTACAAAAACTTTAGGATAAACCAAAAGAAGAGTTAAATAAATAAAAACATAAATATTTATTTAGGTATACCAATCGCAATATGAGTATCTTAATCACATCCAAGAGTACCCACAAGACCCAAATCTCCAACCTTTGGAGTGTCATTATTACCATTCACAAAAATGTTACTATAACTCAAATCCCTATGAATGGTGTAAGGATCCTAATGATGTAAATAATTCTAACCCTTTAACATTTTTTGTGCATAACTTTCATGGAAACTTACATGTGCTTTTATTGTTACTAGCTCAAGGTTAGAGTGTAAAACAAAATCTTTCACTAGTGATTTAGGATGCCAAAGATATAAACAATAAATAGGTGAGGTGATTGTTGGAAATATAATAGAGAAAGTGTGATACTGAGAGAAAAGGGGTGAATCATGATCTATAAAACTTCTTTCACTTTAAACATGAAACATATTTGATATCACCACATAAACTCGCATGCAAAAAAATATGTTAAATTGTGTTACTCATCACACTAACACTTGGCATAAAATGTTTCTTCATGTTGTCCCTCGGCCTTAACTATTCTTGGCATGAACTAAATTACTTGGCCTCTATATCATTCGGTGTCAACTACTATCCCTAATAGACATGACAATCACTGGAGTACTTGGTGACCATTATCTCACTCAGTAGTAACTACTAATTTACACATAATTTGGAATATTTGCAAGTCTTCAATACTTTTCTCGGCCTATATAAGGTGACTTTGTGATGACCGAATAATCTTTCCTTATGAATGACTACGTGTTTGACACTAATAGACAACATCAATTGGGGATCAACAATCTCCCACTTTGATAGTAGTGAAAAAAAAAAAATTTGTCATTATAAAAAGAATTGTTCATTACAAAATTGAAACATAAGTACTCCCCCTTAGAATATAATCCATACCTTAACTCAATATACACTATACATGCTTTGACTTTGTACTTGGTATATACATGCATAACTTCAAAATTGTAAAACTCTATTGATCATCTTGTATCTTGAATCATGATCATTATATTTTCCCTTATTTTCTTCTCATTCTCCTTGTTTTTGTCACTTTTGGCTATTAAGGTGGGAATATCAAGTCAAACTTATCCAAAAATGGTTTTTGAATTTGTAAAATACTACTTTAAGTACTATCCCTGTTTGTCCTTATGAATTCAATAGCTTGAATCTCTTGCTCTAATTTTACTATAAGATCCACCAAACTATCAACACATGACAAATTACCAACATCGACTAACTCATTTTCATTCTTCAAATACAATTGCATAACCTCAAGGTGAGGTTTCATCATGGCTTGTATAGAGATAAAATTTTCTCTAATCCTACTATACTTAGTAGTCAACTCTGTAAGTCTTTCCTATTGAAATTTTACCTTAGATAAGTGCACAACATTAGAACTAAGATCTGTAGTTAGTACATTTGCATTGTACTATAGGTTTACTTCTTACTAATCCATCATCTCTCTAATATCCTTTGTGTAATTTGAGCTATCATGAAATTTTTAAAACATTATATTTCCATTATTTGAAACTTGTTCCAAATTGGTCACAAGTTTAGATAACTCAACCTATCTTATAGCAATTTTTGTTACTACCTTTTCCATCACTTTCTTTTCAAACTTCTTTTTTGACCATTGCATTAATTTCTCATTTGCATCAATATCAAGGTCATTTATTTTCTCTACAATTTTAATCAGCTACTCAACAATGGGATCATTCTCATCCAAATTATCAATAACAAAAGAATCAAGAAATATACCTTTTATGTCACATTGTACCTATATTGTGCTTGTTTATGTTGATGCTCTCTTCTCAGCTTAGTTTTTCTTACTTTCCATGCAAATAATTTGTGCAATTTTTTTATTTTCTCTTTAATCAAATTTAACTTGTCCTGATTTGGTATAACTATATCCTATTCAAGAGTAACAGGCTTAGCTTGAAATAAAATAGGGGACAGTATTTTCTTCTTCTTAATCCTTTTACTTGGAGTGTTGAAGCTCTACATGGATACTTGAAAGCTTTGTGTTTGGAGCTCTAGACTCATACTTTGTATAATTTCTTATATCCCCATGCCACCTTTTGGCTCTTCTCCTAATCTCTATTCCTTGGTCAATGTGAGTTTAATAATTAAACTCGACTACACTATCTCATTTTCTCCATGTTAGTTGTCCAATGAGTCACCATGTTTAAAACTCTTCAATTAAATTTTTTCTCACCCAGCTCTTGAAGTTTTTCCGTCATTGCCTTGCATGTTCGCCATCTCTTGAAGTGTTGTCCAAAGTCCCTAACACTCTGTGTTACGGTTTCTTCTTTTGAACCACTTTGAACTCTAGTTCAAAGTAGTTCAAAGGATTTTAACCAAAGGTTTTACACTAATGAGTTTTCTTCCAAGGAATGTGTGCCAATCTGGCAAGGTGTTCTTTTGAATCATTTTGAACCACTTTGAACTTATGGTTCAAAGTAGTTCAAATTCATTCAACGGTAGAGACATCTTGGTGAAATTGGATTATGGTGTACAATGCACCATCATTTCACAAGGCATTGATGGCTATGTTAGAGAGTGATGATTTAAAGGACATTTCTATTCCCAATGCAAAAATCATCATTATGAGGAAAGGTGAAAAATCTTTAGCCAAAAAAGGGATTGGATTTTGCAATAAAGCTAATCATGATTGATATAGCCGAAAAGGGGAATTATTAAATGAAATCATTATATCACAAAGCTTTCGAATGTGTGAACTTTAACAAGGAGTGATTTGTCATTAATGCCTTATAATGAGCTTTTACTTCCACATGTAAGTGTTTTTCCTTCTTAAAATGAGCTCAACTTTCTTTTTTTGTTTATCATATGAAGAGTTGAAAGTTTGGAGAAGAAACCATTAAGGAAGGGAAAATTGTTGGTTTTTCAGCAAATCATAGGTGAGAAACATAGAAATTCTTATTTTTGTTCTGCAATATCTTTTTTTCCAAGAAAATCAGTTTGAAACCTTGCTATTTTGATTAAGGATGAACTCTGTTTTACATTTCTTTTGCAATGTTTCAAGTTTACAATGTAAAAAGCCTTTCATAAGTGATACAAACTTAGATGGTGTAAAGTTGGAGAATTTGCAATCAAATTTCCTTGAGTATGCTGATGAATTGAAAGGGTGCATGGAAGTTCTAACAAGTGGACTTATCGAAGCTATGGCTTTTCCCCCCTCTCTTTTGAGTCTTGAGTTGCTCCAAATGTGTATTGACCATTATGATGTTAGGAGAAAATGTATTGTAAGAAAAGATGGTGAAACAGTGATCTCAATTTTGAGAGAAACTATTGCCTCTATATTGTGCCTGCAAGAGAGCACTTTTGTCGCATTCTCCCATGTTCAAGCCCAGGCTGAATATCAAGAAACTCCAAACCAATTATGCAATACCCTGGCTAGGAAATGGACTGAGACCATGTATAGTGGAGCTTCTAGGTTACCCAAAGTTATCACTAAAGATCACCTTAAACCTCATATTCACGACCTTGTAGTGTTATTGCATAGAGTCAAAGGTTCTGCTGATGTTTTTCTCTTTGAGGAATGGATGTATAGATATATAGAAATCATCTTGAAGGGAGAACAATGGATGGACTGGGCAAAGATTATTACTAGTTCACTAAGGACACAACTTAAGCATGCCAAAGAGTCTAGGGAAAAATTTTATTTGGTTTCCTACTTGATTTATTGTATTGCCTATGTTTGTGACCTTACCCCTCTCCCTCAAAGACTCTAGAATAAAGAAATAATGGTGTACTAATATTGCCCTCTACTGCAAAAAGATGAAGCATTGGAGAACTTTAGGAAGGTTCATGATGTGTTAATTGAAAATGTGCATACAATCTTGATGAAAGCACCAATGCCTAGGTTGTCTACCAAAGATCAAAGGTTGATTCAACAATACGGAAGTTATTTTATACAATTTCCTAGGTTCACTTACTTGAGAATAGGCAGATTCAAAGAAGAACTTGTAAAACTTTTGCGATATGCTTTGGATTTCTTTGTTTTATCTGAGATTTACAGGCAACTATTCTCTATTGTTAAGGATAATTTACCACAGGAGGATTAGGAGACAGCCTTCCCAATTTAGTTGGGTTCTCTGGTCTATAATAGAATCATTAATGCTTCTATTATTGGAAGCAAATTTCTTGGATTCAATTTTGGTTCTTATCATAGTAGAAGAAATTTTGATAGTAAAGGATATGCGGTTTAGATTCTTGGTCTTGTAGGTCATCCATCAATAACTCCACAATTGGAAGATCTATGGCAAGATTGTAAAGATGAGGAGGATGTTTTGAGAAGAGACCATTCAAGGCTAATATTGTAGAAAATTGATTCCCTGAAGTTGAAGTTCAAAATAGAAGGGGTGATTGAGGATGGCTCAAATATGGTTGAACTGGGCTGGGAAGAATCTCATGAATCAAAGTCACTAGTAGTACATTGGAACAAGGATGAAGAAGAGGATATAAATCTAGGAGCTAGATTTATATTTACTTACACAAATGGTTGGCTAAAGAATCAAAACAAGAAAGTTTTCAATGAACCCTCTTTAGGGGTGGTTTCCTTTTCTGAACCATCATCTTCTGACGTCCCACTTTCATCTCTTGTTGCAAGTGGTGAGTTGGCTCAAGGTAAACAGAGGAGGGTACTCATCCATATATAAAAAATAGCTCCTAGTACTAGGTCTCAAGCTAAATCTAAGGCCCTTAAGCAACACAAACTTCAAAAAGGAAAGATGATAACCCAAGGGCAGGATTCAACTAATGGTCTCAATTTCTTGGATGGCGTTGATGGTGATGTACAATTCATTTAGGCTCCTAAGGTGGATCAACCAAGGTTTATGACTCCCACTAGAGATCCTCAGGAAATTTCTATAGGTCCTACTATCCTTTATTGGTTATTCAATACAATCAATAAGAAAAGAAGCCTGCAACCGGTTACATCACCTGTGAAGGACATTGTGACTAAATATGTTGCATGAGGTTCAAAGGTCAAGAAGTTGAAAATGGATACCCACGTAACCAAGGACCCAGTGACTAGGAAGATCACTGTTAAAATAGCCACATGCAAATAGAAAATAGAGTCCAAAGATATTGATGATGAAGGTTTCAAAGTTACCTTGGTTGAATTAGGGACCATTAATAGAAGCACTAGTAATCACTTTTTCAAATTCTCCACTAACCACATGCTAACTCAATCTGAAAAGGATAGCAAAGAGAAAAAGGAACTTAAGAACATGGTGATGACTATGGTCATGTCTATCAATTCCTTGATGAATCTTGGTGCATTGCCAGTTGTTCAAGCCCCTCAAGCCTTTGACCCAAATTCTGCAAGAAGCCAACAGTTGGAGAAGCAAATGCAAAGGGGGAAGCTGCTAGTAGATGCTATAAAAGATTGGGTGAATGCCATCTTTAAAGAAGGTAACAATTTTATTCTAGAATTCACTAATTTATATGGTGAAGGGGAATTTCTATTGAGAGAAATACAAACTTTAATTCTAGGATGGGAAATAAAGAAAAATTGATGTCAACTAGTTGGATTTCCAGTAACTAAAGTTGAGAAATTTGGAGTACTTAAGTTCTAGAATGAGAATCCAATGAAGAATGTAAATCCCTGCATGTTGTTCATCATGAAAAATAACATGGGTTGGAAGGAGTTAGTTTATAAGGAGGCAATTAAAGAAGTGCAGGGCATCGAGAACAAAATTACTGGAATGCACAAAGAAAATATATGAAGATAGTAAATCCTACAGGGATTCTGCAGTTCGACGATGGGAATATGGATTCAAAGACATTGACCAAGAGCTTCAATGAAGTTGTTGAGTAGATTAGAGATAATGAATCACTAAGCACCAATGACTTCATTACGCTAGCCAATATTGAATCAATGTTATGTCTCAACAAGAACCTCATGACACGTCAAAACCTAAAGATAAAGGAGTTCAAATGGAAAAAGGACGCATGTCGAGCTAGGTTGTTGAGTCTAAAGAATCCACATTCCCATGCAATTTAGGAGTTCATGAACACTTTTAGGAGCTAGAAGCTGGTGTGTCAGATCATGGGCAAGGGAGAGAAGACTAGCAACGAGGCTTGAACAAGATAGTTGTTTTACTTACATTTTGACACCTATTTTATAACTGCTTTCTTGTTCATAACTATTTCTTGTTTTAACCAAAATGGTTGGGTTTTGATAGAGGCCTTTAAAATTTGTATGGAAAAACTATAAATGTTAGCGCATTGAACTGATAAAGGTTAGAAAATAGATAGTTAAAAACTCTGATAAGTAGATACTTTGAAACAGTAATTGAAATATAGTATATGGATGTTTTGTGTTTTGAATGACTTGGTGCATGAAGAAGGATTAACATATGTATATGTATGTTTGTATGTATGTATGTATATCATCTTGAATTCGGCTTGGAAACTTGGTGTTCAAAGTGTTTAAATCAGTGTTACTTTGTGAACTATGGTTTAATGGTTCAAGATATTTGATTATTTTTTATTGTAAGTTTGTTTCAATTAAGGTGCTTGAATGATTGATATCAATTTATGGTGTTATTCATTCCTTTGAAAATAGATATTTTGTGGAAGTATGATTTGATTAATATTTCTTTTTGTTGTTTGAATTGATTCTTACCTCACTGCCTAGGAGTAAGTGAGAGATCCTTATGCACTTTTTTGTAAAAGTTCAGAGATAAATTTTGAATTCATTGCAAATTTCATAAGGAATTTGTACCTTCAAAATACAGAGAGAAAATCAAATAATATGAGATTTTCTCAACTATTGTGAACATTTAGTGTTTTTTGTACCTCGGGCATAGAGTGAATTTTTCAAATAGTTGAAAGGACAATCTGTTCACCAACACTCCCTCAATATAAGGTCCTAAGTTATTTGGCCTCTCACTACTAGAAGTAGATTTCTCTAGTTGTGCATTTTGACTCTCTTTCTCCTTGTTCTCATCTTGGGTTCCCTTGCTAGAAACATCTATTTGATCTCTTCCTTCAATTTTTTGCCCACTCTACTACTCATCAATAGAAACATATTTTTCTTCTCCTACCACTTGCACATTAGTATCAATAGTAATTATAGGTGTATCAATTAGACTAACTATTACCTATTGAGATTGTTATTTCTCACCAATATTAGGATATTCCTTGGTCTATACAATTACTAGATTGATTTCCATCAATACATATTTGATTGATTTATGAGCTTTCTCCTTCCTTTCTTTCTCAACCAACTCAATCTTTTCTGACTCTTATTTAGTAGTAGACACATCCGAAACTATGTTATCTAGAGTTTCATCTTCTATAGTGACTACTTTTGGCTGCTTCTTGCTCTCCTATGTAATCTTATGAATTGTCTCTATTAAATTATTAGCATCATCATATATGTCTTATTTATTGTCCAACTCTACTTCTCTTGCATCCTTCTCTTCTTTGTCTTCTTCCTCCTCATTTTTAGGCATAAGACCAAAAACTTTCTTCCATATTTTCTTACTCTCCTATACAACTTCTTTAATTTTATTTCTCAAATTCTTATATGCCCTTCTCTTTGGCACAAACATCTTAGCATAATCCCTCATAGCTATTGACATATGATGTTTTCCAATATTGAGCATCACTTGGGCTAATGTAGCATCTTTCATCTATTTTTTAGTGGTTAGTGACCATTTCCACTTAGCATCTATAATATTATACATCTCTACAAGTAATTCTTGGCCTAATTCTATTGGTGTATACTTACAATTCACCACCATGTCAATAACAACTTATTCAACCTTTTCTTTATCAATCTTTTCTAAGGTTTCATATTTAATATACTTAAATCCTCTTAAACCTGCTAAAGTTGTCAAGTTTTCACATACCTTCTCAATATCTTAAGGTTCTTTCCTTGGCACAATTTGGAACTAACTCAAGTCATCAAACTTGGTCCATTCAACCATATCTTCCTCATCATCACCAAGTTTAACTACCAATTTTCTCCTTGGATTCTTCTTATGTTGGGTTTTCTCGACCCTTGTTGCATCTGATGTCCTTTTCCTAGGACTTTTTTCCTTGATTAGCCTTATGATCTTGACAATTTCTTTCTTTAATAGCTTGGCAATCGTAAGACTTTTTTCCTTGGATCTTTTCCTAGTGATCCTTTGACCTTAGGCTCAACCAAAATAATTTATTTTAATTTGGTTTCCTTAGGCTTGGAAACAACTAGTTTTTTAGTTTTCCTTCATGTTCTTCTTCATCATCACCTTCATCTCCTTCTTCATTGTTGAGGTCTTATCCTATACCTTCAATTATCCACAATGGTGCTTCTCCAAGTTCACCTTCCAAATATTGAATTATTTTCTTTCTTCTTCTTTATTCATTTTGGGAACCTTTGTTTGCATCATCATTTTGATCTTAGTTGTCACATATGTGTTGAAGGGTTTTCTATTCTTGTCAATCTCTTTAGTTAACAATATTTTGATGTTAGTTGATACTTCATCAATATTAATATCATAATGTAGAGGTCTTATCCATGCCACTCTCAGAATTATAGCCTAAACATATGTGTAATTAATATCCACAAGAGAAAATGTGTGACCATAATATTGGTCCATCACTAACTTAGGGATTCTAAATATGTTCTTCATCTTTTGTTTGAAATCTTTAAAAGAGCCATCCATTATGGTTTCAAACTTTTCAAATATATGATTCATGAACTCATTTATTTACTCAGGCCTCTTTTTATCCCATACTACATCTCTAATAGTGGGAAACAAATTTTACACATAGAATAATATGCATAAAATAAGAGAGCCAAACTTACATGATGTATTATTCACCTTCCTGTTAGGATTAAACCACAAATAGAAATAAAAATTACATGAAAATATAACCAATAATAGAAAATAATAGATCACACATAAAAGAACACAAGGCACCAAGATTTAACATGGTTCACCCAATCCTTGGGTTATGTCCACCAAATAGCAAGTCCAATATTATTACAATCCAGTGATTATAACCTAATTACAATTTGTAATCCCTTACAGCTCAATACCGCCGCAAGAACCAA
Organism: Cupressus sempervirens; assembly: GCA_028749045.1. Taxonomy (NCBI): domain Eukaryota; kingdom Viridiplantae; phylum Streptophyta; class Pinopsida; order Cupressales; family Cupressaceae; genus Cupressus; species Cupressus sempervirens. The sequence continues at coordinate 762,547,888 of CM053787.1, forward strand.
TTTCACATCACAACTATGAAACAATCCCCAACTCTAACCTCTTTTATACAAGTATTTTTACCACTTTAGGGTTATAATTAACAATTACATGTCAGCCCAAAAAAAATTCTGGGTGATGCCCCGAACCCCAAAGAATTTATGAAGTATGTATAGTAATTTCCTAATCATTCACCACAATCTAACAATCTCCCACTTGGGGACTGATTAGGCTCCACACTAAACAGCAATCTCTTATTTGGAGACTTATCATGTAGCTATGTCACTACTCCATGAGGCTCCCCCTGGATCAAACCACCTTGGACTCTGCTATTCATTTATTCATGTTCAATCTAGAAGACCAACCAAAGCTAAAGAGGAGTTCAGCTTCTCCCTTGTGACTACCTTTTGTCAACATATCTACTAGATTGTTAGTTGTATGTATCTTCTCTAGGTTTAACTATCCATCCTCCAAAAGTAACCGAATGAAACAATACTGCAATTGTATGTGTTTGGTCTGTGAATGCAGAGCTGAAATCTTTGCAAGATGAATGGCACTTTGACTATCTATAAACAAATAATTATCCTTCTGAGGATGTCCCAATTTTTCTAAGAAGAATTGAAGCCATATCATCTCCTGGGTTGCCTCTATAGTAGCAACATACTCTGCCTTTGTAGTGGATAAAGCATTAATCTTTTGTAACCTAGAAATCCAACTCACAGTTGCCCCAGCAATAGTAAAGATATAACCTATAGTACTCTGCCTAGTATCAATATCCCCTACCAAATTAGAGTCAACATAGCCCTATAAAGTGGTAGTAGAGCCTCAAAAGTGTAAACACTTATTAGATTTTCCTCTCAAATATCTGAGAATCCATTTGACTACATTCCAATGCTCAATTTCTGGATGACTCATATACTTGCTAACAATGCCCACTACATGTGCAATATCTAGCCTGGTACATACCATAGCATACATCAAGCTTCCTACAGCTGAATCATAGGGTACCTTGGACATCTTATCCACCTCTTCCTATGTCTTGGGACACATCTCCTTAGTGAAATTCAAATGACCAAATAAACGTGTGCTAATAGCTTTAGCATTCTCCATATAGAAATGTTACAACACCTTCTCGTCATAATCAGCCTGAGACAATGTCAATGTTTTGTTCTTCCTATTTCTGCAAATCTTCATACCAAGGATTTTTTTTGCTGCCACCAAATCCTTCATAGCAAATGCTTGTGCTAATTGGAATTTCAGCCCCTTAATGTGATCCATGTTAGACCTAGCTACAAGCATTTCATCAACATATAAACATAAAATAATGTAGCTATCATCATCCAACCTCTTAAAATAAACATAACGATGCATAAAACTATCAAATTTTAGATACCATTGCCGAGGTTCTTGCTCCAAGCCATATAAACTTTTCTTCAATTTGCACACTAAGTTCTCCTTACCTTTGACCAAAAATCCCTGTGGCTGAGCCATATATCACATGAAGGAAGGTTGTTTTAACATCAAGCTACTCTAAAGAATTTATGAAGTATGTACAGTACTTTCTTGATGAGTCACCACAATCTAACACTTCCTTATTACTCCTAAATTCTCTACCAATTAGTTGAGTTGTAACTTGGCCAAAGCATAATTGTGATCCATGTTCACAAGATTGTATCCCATACTAATAGCCACATATGATATAATGTTCAATTGACTCGATTGATAAAACTTGTGTGTGATTACTCAAATTGTAATCCCAATCATAAGATCTTCTATGGTGTTGATCGACATGCCTTAGTTTTTCTATTTTTCCTTCGCGAGATTTTCAATTACATCTCTACCTTGAAATTGAATGGTCTTCACTCTGTTTAGAATAGAGTATCCAGTCACATGTTAGATGATTGACTTTGTGATCTTGACTAGTCTGTTCACCAACCATAATTTCATGTCATATATTTGGCTCAAAAAAATTTGTATCCATTTAACCTTAAATATCTTTGTAAATTCTAGAGTAAGAGTTAACCATTTATGACCCATGACCTTGTTCTTTCTTTTTAATCTAGAATTGTCACACAATTTATCATAAGCATTTCTTAACGAAATCACCTATTTCTTTGATTTTAAACATATAACATGACCTAACATCATGTACCATGATCACTATAGGTGGAGTTGTAGACAATTCCCCTGAAGAATCTCTTATTAAAACAATATCTAGGTATGTGTTAAGTTTTGGTGGAGGACATGCATCATTTAAAACAATCTATGCATTGATACCCCTTAATGCCTCCTTCTTCTCGCTAGCAGATGTGGATGATTCCATCTTCATAATTTAGGTTTTCTAAATTTAAAAGCTTCACAAATTAGCTCAAAAAACTTTTCATAACTTACTCATTAAGTTGATGATGTGCACTTGAATCTCTTCACATCTTCACACAAATAGCTCTACAAATTGCCTAAATTCTTCAAAGTGTAAATTCAAAACTTTGAGATTAGAAATGAGCTTCAAAATCTACTATATATGTTCAAATGATTGAGCTAGGTCTCCATTAAATGATCCATATGTTTATTAGGTGTATAGTGAGTGCATAAAATTTTTCATAACTTACTCAATGAAACTTTTTACACACACATCCTTCAACATCACTCAGTCAATATCATGACTGGGCCCATACTAGCACTTGGTCTCTACCAAATTTTCAACTTGATACCACAATTCACTTTAGCTCAAACATTAATTTTTTGTCTTTATGCATCTATCATTACGTTGATTTGGGCTTGCATGCATATAGTATTAGGAACTAATGTATGATTTAGCAATTTGAAACATAGTTCCATACATAACTTATCATTTAGTTTTAGGTGTAGAATCACCTAATCCATTAGATTCAGTGATCACAACTTCTCAATTTTCACTATTGCCTCCATGTGACTTCTTCTTCCAAGTTTGATTCATTTCATTCCTTACTTCTTCAGCATTGACCTTTTCCTTTCCATTATTTACCTCAACATTTGGTGTTGCTACTCAATTCATATAGTCCTTGCTTAGATGATCAACCTTCTAACAATTGAAACATAGTCCAAAATTTCTCCAGTTACCAAATCTTCCTCTGAGATGTATCCTAGCACAAGTTTGTGCAATGTATCCATACTTTCTACAATATAAACAATTTACCCAAGTATTGTAATCTCAATTTATGCTATTACCTTGCTTAGGTGTTTTATCTTGACCTTTCAGTGTCCAATTATTCTTTTCTTTAGATCTGCAATCCTGTGCCTTATAACCATACTTCTGACATTTATAAAAGTAACCTTCAAATCTAGAAGTAGTCAAGGCTTTACTAACCTTTGATCTACACTCATGTTCTTGATGACCTTATTTTTTGCAAGTAAAGCAATAATCATTGAATTTGGGTTGAAGGTTTGACTTACCAATCTTTCTCCTACAAACATTTATTGCATGGCCTAGTTTTCCATAGTGATAACATGTGGGCTTCTTGTTCTTTGTATTTTCATTTGCATTCCTCTATTCTCCTTGTTTTGAAGATTCTCCTTGCTTGACACCTTATAGGTGTAGACACCTAAATCTAATTACATCAAAAAGTAATCTTATTTAGTCATCTCCTAGGACATTATTGATTTAATATTTAATATTTAATTAATTAATCATCATCCCCTACTTTCTTAATTTATTTAATTAGCTATAGTCCAATTGATAAAATCAAATGTCAACCCAAAGTCTAATTGTCAATTAAATCCCTATTCCTCCATTAAATTAAATAATTGCACTATACCTATTTAATTTAATCTCACATCCCCTCTTATTAAATAAATCATTTAATACATAAATTCACAACCCCTAACCATTCCTAAACCCTATCATTATCCAAATCCAACCTTTTCACCCTTGCTAACCTCACTTATCCAAATAATTAACCTATCTCATTAATGCTAAGCCACTTGCATCCTAATCCCCCTAAGCCAAGCCTAATCCCCATCCTAAACATGTGCAAAACTTTAAACAAGTGTTAAGACTTCCTAACCCAAGCCAAAGTTAAAGTCCTATCCTATCGTTCTTACATTCCTATCCAAAGGACTTTAAGGCTCTTACATGCCTTAAAGGCTCTTTAAGGCCTCTTACATCCCTCTTCACTCACCCTCATAATTGACCATAATTCATAACTTGAAGCTTGAGATCATTTTGGGCACACATCCAGTGTCATTTTAGACATATCGAAGTATCAAGGTCACACTTGGGAGAGCTCACCATACTTGGTTTGCATTCTTTTTTTGTGTCTCCTTCATCCTCTCATAAAGTTTGTTATTTTTCTTTAGTCTTTGAATGTTCGATTCATTTTAATGTTCTTTACATACTAGGATTTCATAGCATACATTTTGGCACATCTGGTGGGACCCCATATTTGATTGGTTATTTAATCATTTTGTATTTGTGCTTGCTAATCTAAAAACTAACATATTATGCCTCTTACTTTGTGTGTTAGGTTTTTAACCTTGTTTTCAAGTACATCAATCCCATTATAGGAAACACAATTCCATGTTGGCAATATGGTCAAATAGATGTCTTCATAGTTGTCATTTATGAAAACATGTATTCAGTATTTCATTTATACATTTAGAGTTAGAAAATTGTCTAAGTGTTAAATAGTTTGCAGCAACACAAAGATAGATCAGATGTGTATGGATGACACACTTCAAGTTAGCTTATTCATAGTTGAGGAAAGCTTTATGGTAGTTTCATGATGATATATGTAAGTGCACAGATGTGTATGGATAGTACGAAATGAGTTATAATTAAAATACTAGTACTAGTATTTGATAGATTAGAACATAGCATAGCAGAGAATTGAGTTGTACAACTTAAGGGATTATTTTGGTAACAAAATAATTGATAAGTCATGATGAGCTGAATTTATGGATATTATTCCAAAATTTTATTTTATATTATATAAAGTATGTGAACACATGAAGGCCAACTGAGCAGAGAATTACTAATTTATGAAGTATAAGTAAATATCTTATCTTACGCAAATAAGTGAGTGACATGTGTGATATGTGTGCTAGATGTGGAAATTATATGATATGTGAACTATTATACAAATAGCTTGAAAGTTATATGAGCCTCATCTAATGCAAGACCTAATTTATGATTGGAGAAAGTGTGAAATATAGTAGTGAGAAATTATTGTATGTATTTGTATTCTTGTGAAGAACTTTATTGTATAAATGTATATTAGGGCAGTGGGCTCTTCTTGCATACATTGTAATTGTTCTACCAACTCCTAATAGGGTTGAAGTAACTCCTAACAAGGTTGAGGCTTCCAAAAAGGGCTAGTCATCTAACAAGGACTTGAGACACTATATGTACTTCATAAACTCCTAACAAGGTCAATATCCTTAAAAAGATCCTTTTGTTTAGTGAATCATCTTGTGGGTATCATCCCCGCTTGGGCTTTCCCTTGGCTAGGGTTTCCCTAGTTAACAAATAATGGTGTTATGACTTGTTTGTGTATGTTTATGTTTACTATTCATCATTGTTGGTTTACTTTCATATGCAATCTATAAATTAATTAACAATATTCAGTTGTGGGCAAAAGTATGTAGAATACTAATTCATTCCCCTCCCTCACTCTCTTACTATTATCTATTTCTAAAAATTAGTATTAGAGAATAGTTACTCTGAAGAAGTTTAACAACTTGAGTAAGATCCCTATAAATATGGAATAGTTAAAGAAAAACCTTAAAGAAGCTCTTGAATAGATTGACCTTCTTACAAAAGAGAGATAATGTGAAAGATAGGTATGAAGATGCAAAAGTTTACATTGGAAAACTAAAATAAAAGATTAATGATCTAAAATCTAGCAAGGAATCAATTGTGTAGACTACTGACAATGATGGAGTAGGAAATCTCAAGAAATAAAATGAAATCTTGAAGCATGAACTAAAAATTGTTGAACTTAAGTTAAGTCTTAAGAAAGATGGTAGTAAGAGTGAACCTGATCTAAAATCTGAGAATGTAGACCTTAGATCCCAGTTGAGTTAAGTAACATCTAAATTAGATTCTATTAAGATTGAGCATGTAAAATTAGAAAAGTATAATATCATTGTGAAAGGAGAATTTACACAAGCTAAGCAATAGCTAGAGAAAATTCATTCTAGTAGTGAGAAGATTGATGAATAGACATTTCACTAGAGACCTTATGATAAGATAGGACTTAGATAGCTTATTGAAGATAAATCAACCAAGAAAGTTGAAATCAGAAGAGAACCAGATCTAGTTGTTGAATCCCATAAAGAATCTTGTCTGAGTAAGGTAGAATTAAGCACAACTATTGAGGTATCAAAAGAAATTGAATTAGTTAATTTGTTAGCAAAACATGATGAACCTAAGAAAATAGAGTGTTGGTGTTTTGAAATAACACAGTTCCAAATTACCTCGATGAGAACAAGATACATCTAGGGATAGCTACTTTCCATCTTCAACATACCCTTTCAAACACTAGGCCAACTATAAGGCTAGACCCTTCTTCTACTTTAAGCTTTGCAAAACTTAGGTGGGTGTACCTTAGATTCACTTATATGGCACCAATGCTAAAACATATTCTTGAATCTAACAAAGTAGATAAAAAACCTTAATCTTCTAATACTTATGCACATATCTCAGACATGGAATAGCTAATAACATGGTCAAATAAATTGCTAAGCTAAGTGAGGGCATCCTTTTTAGTTCATTCAACATTAAAGGGAAAGATATTTGATTAATGATTTTGATTTCAGAAAAACCCCAAATATGCAGTAGTAAGAACAAGTGATCCTATAGCTGATCAGTGCCTTATCTATTGGACAATTCCACAAATTAAACACATACATCTGTGATATTAGTGACATAGTTCATAATCTAGATATTAGATCTATCTTATCACTTTCTGAATCAAACATCAAAGTTTATAAAAACCTCATTCTTATGAAGCATCCTTCTCAAATAACTAGCAACCCTGTCAAACACATCAAGCATTTACTTGGCCCTTTGTTCCAATAGCAAAACATATTAGACATACAACATTAAGGGGATGCAAATGGGTCTCAGTTCTTTGTCCTTAAACCACATAAGATTGCAAATCACAGAGATAAGAGATGAGAATTAGAATGAAACTAAGAGATTCCTACTCATTTATATTGATTTCTTTGAAACTGTACATTCAGATGCATAACATTAAAACATAGAGATGCCTAACATACAAGAACTAGCTATATTATCTTCACTATTATTGTTTATACAAGAGAAGATATGTTGAATAATGTGCTATCATAGTGATGAAAACACATCAAAACTATAACCCTAGTTTCACAAATCTAAGAACACTCAAGATTGGAACACACATGGTATTACAGCCATGAGTCATTTTTCCAAAATAGGAACCAACGCTTGCAATGGATGAGAAAGAGAAAGATATAGGGGAAAAATGGAATCTTGGATATGATCTAAAGATGACATGTGTACACTTGAATCTCCATCCTTTGTTGTTGTAAAAATTCTCTCCTCCTTCTACCCTTGAAATCTGATTTAGTTTTCATCATTATTCTGTAACAAACTTGGAAATATCTCTTAGGAATGATGAAAACCCTTGTGTCACCAAAATAGCTGGAATGCATTAAGAAATAGTGATAAAATCTAGATTCAATTGACTTGAACATGACCAAACTTTCCCATAACTGCATTTTAATATCTTTTACATACATTCAGCTCATTACCCTACTAGAAATCAAAACTAAACTTCAATACCTAAATGCAATTGCAAATTGGGAATCTAGGAGAAAACCTTGAATAACATGAATAGATGGCTTCTTGTGTAGAAAAAAACTCTAGAATCAAAAATTTCATCTTCTCCCAATTCGAATGATATATAATACTCCTATGTTTTCTTACCAGAGACACCAAGAAACTCATTTTGAAAAGTATGCCTCTACTATGGCTTCAATTCTACACTTTATCTTTTAAAATTTTTATGCAAAAATTTTTAATTTCCTAAAGTCTAGACTTAGGATAAATCCATTTTGAATTAAAAATCTACATGACAATCCCCTTTTTTTGAAAAAACATTTAAAATCATTTTTCTATTTTTGGCCCTACTCATGCGCTTTAGGTCAACTTAGGTTTGACCACATTTAACACATGGCAACATGCTGTTAGTCGATGTCTACCACATCACATTTCTCTAGTGTCACGTGTCACCCTTTGACATGTGGGAAAGTGCCAACTGTCAGATCTTGCCACATGGAAAAATCTGGAGCACTCATCTCAGACTTGCCATATAATTATTATCTCAAAATCCATGCCAAGTGTCATGATTTGATTCACTCGTTTGATGCCATGTGTCTCCTTTTAATTGGTTCTTGGGTCCAGTCATCATTTGACATCATTAGGGAACTCATTCAAAATTCTTGCATGGTCACCTCTAGCTAGTTGGGGTCCACCACAGGCTTCATACCTTTCCAAAAGGCAACATCTTCAAGACACTATGTCTATTGTGCACTGGGGCATTTAAAGATCGAAATATACATCCACATTACAAATGTTGGATAAATTTTTTTAAATTTTTTTGCCCATGTTCTTAATTTTTTTATGGTGACTCCCCTATCCTTCTCTGCACTGCTCTTGTGTGGAACTCATCTTGGGTGTCTTTCTCTTTGGACGTGGACCTTGCCTCAAATCTAACTACACATGGTGCCCTAGTCATGTCTTCCCTAGATGTGGCCTTTTCTAATATTTTTGCATGGGCCTATAGTTAGGTAGCTACAAGTCCATTATAAAGGCTAAGAAACTGATCAAACAAGGCAATGAAGATGGTAAAAAGTGTGAAATTCTAGTGGACTTTTTGGTTAACAATTGAACTCAATCTAGCCATCTAGGGAGGTAGTTCCTTGAACCTTACAAGCCACAAAAATATTTAGAGTACCTATCTACAAGAAGAAGAAAATGGGATATTAGCTATGGAAGAGCATTTCACAGACGCAAGCACAATGTCATGGAAGATGACAGTAGTGTCCCTACTCAATAACCATTAAGGTGAAGAAACTATCCCCCCACTTTAGTTATGGTAACCAAGCGTGCAAACTATTCTTTCTTTAGACTTTCTTCAGCTTTGACTAAAGTGAGTTTCATTTGTTCATATTTAGATGTCCATTCCTTGTGCTCTATAAGAAGAAGCCCCATGTTTTATTGATAATCATATAGCTCTGCATCTAGTTTTCTAATATGAAGTATTAAATCATCTTGAGGAATCAAGCACTCATAGATATATGGCTCCCACTAATTTTAACCAACCATCTTCCAAACAAGTGTACTCTAGCTTGACTTAAGTTGAGATCTCTGGAAAAGAGCATTGTAATTCATTATAATACCAAAAACAAAGAACTTTTCTCAGAGGTTGTAGTTGTAAGTGACTCCTTGGACTCCTCACCATTTAGATGATGAGCAATCAAACTTAAATCAACATCCCATTTATGAATTATAATCAAAGAAAACAATCTTGACTTATAAATCCAATGCAATTAGTTGGGCCCCAAAGTGGGTTTGGCTAAAAAAAAAAATTTAATCAAACACCTAAACCCCCAAATTGTTCCAAAGATGTTACCATACTAATTGGAAACAATTTGCAATACTGATTCAACCTTTAAAATTCATTTTTGCCAACTACCAATTTCATGCCAAGAGGTCCTTTTACTAGCCTTAAAAACTAACCAAAACACCTGATCGGGTTCTGAAGACAAACATACTAATTCTCTATTCTACATTCTTTCACTTTGTTGAATCTCACCTCATGAAAAATTCTCAGTCGAAAGATATTGACTATTGAAGTTGCCCTCTCAGAACTACTTGCAAGCAAAAATGTCCAAAAACAATAAATCATGTTTGGAATCGGCTTTGAAAACTAGGTAAATTAACACTTGGAGAAATGGAAACTAAGGAATTAGTTCATTTTCATGAGGATAACATGAATCTACAATTAGGGCTCATGATGAAAAACAAGTCAAATTTGGCGAGTGGTCAAAGTGGGCTGCTCAAAATTTGCAGACTAGAAACAATGGCAGAAAAGCAATTTTTGCGAATTGAATGGACCTGGGAAAGTGTGCATAAGGATTTGTCAAAACTTGCAACATGGCACACTTAAATTATTTTGAAATTATAATACAATGATACAATCCATTTGATCTTACCTATCATGGATTCGGAGATATGACATCACGAACAGTGTTACCAACTAATCTGCATTTACTAACACGAGTAAAAAGTTACAAATTGCATTTTGAATCATGTTCAAAAACTAATCAAACGGATCCATCATAAGCTTAAAATTGAAAAGTAGCAAGTCTATAATCTCTAGAATACAATACAAAATGAATTTTCTCATTTTGGTCAACTAGGTCAAAGTTATAACTGTAGACACCTAAAAACCTTTAGAAAATAAAGTATTTTTATTTTCTGAAAAATTCCTGATGACATCATCATTTATTAATTAATTAATTATTTAATTTATTTATTTATTTTTATGCCATTAAATCTCTTTATCTTAATTAAAAATATTTAATTAAGGAATCCCTCCCAAAAATGTTTAAATCTTATTTAAACATTATTTCCTTATTTATTAATTATCTAATTAATAAATTGACCAAAAAACCCAAAATAAATATTTTTAAAAAAAAAAATTGCCCAAAACTTGGCCAATTTCCTTAAGACCACTAACCTCTTCCAAAATCTTCTAATCCTTCTTTAATTTTAATTAAAGGCTAATCCCATCATTTCCTACCCCTAATCCCAACTCAAAATATTTAATTAAGATTAAATATTAATCCTCATGTTTATTAAAAAAGTTTTAATAAATATCTCCTCAACCCTAACCCTTGAAATAAATAAAACTTTATTTATTTCCTAAAAATCTAATTTATCCTCATCTTAAGAAGTTCTAGACTCTTCTAGAAAGTCTTCATCCTCATCCTAGGAAATTCTAGACTATTCTAGAAAGTCTTTATCCTCATCCAAAGTCTAGACTCTTCTAGAAGATGTCTTTAAACCTAATCCTAATCCCCTCCTAACCTTGTCACATTCCCTAAACATGGGTTAAAACTTACTAACCCAAGCCAAAGTTAACAAATATCTCCTCCTTCACCCACCCTCATTAAATGCCATCCACTTGCCTATCCCTAAGCTAATCCTAAACCATCCTAATCCATCCTCTAATCATTTGCACAAGCCTGAGCAAGCTTAAAACCTTCCTAATCAAGACCAAGTCAAAATTTCTCTCATCTCCCTCAAAATATCTCAACCATAAAACTTTATGAAGCCCACTAGGCCATAAATGACTCTTCCAAGCCCTTTTATTGCTCTTACAAGTCATTATGAGGGTCTTTATGAAGATTTTATCCCTTGAGCCTCCTTTGTTGACTCATCCTTCTCCTTTCCTCCATCCTCTCACCATGTGACATGTGTCACTCCTTGATTGGTTGTAAGGAAGCACAATCCATGTGCTCTCCTCTCATGCAATCTGAGCCCTCCATGAGCTTTTTCCCATCCTTGCATCTTAGCCCTCAATCTCTCAAGCCTTTTGCCTATAAATTGGATCCTTCCCTTTTGCAAAATAGCACAATCCATGAAGTAAAGTCATAATGCCATTTTAAGAAGCCATTTTACATCAAAACCATACACTCGCACCCAAATTCTAACTCCATTTGAAGCCATTTTTGAAGCATAAGCTTGAGCATACATCCTATCTATTTAGACAAAGCCACTCAACAAGAGAGCTTCTTATTGAGAGAGTCCATTAATGGCTCATATTCTCAATTGAGATCTCATCTTAGTCTATCTTGAAGTTTATGAATTTTGTTTAGTTTTTAGAAGCTTTATTTAAATTTGGTTTCTATTAGCATACTAACATTGCTCATATACATTTTGGCACGCCCGGTGGGACCCCGCATGGGTCATCTTCATTAGCTTTTTTAGTCAAGTTTTGTATGTCATTTGCTAATTTTTGCTAATTTTTCTTGTTTTTGTGATTGGTAGGATTGTATAAATTGGTTTTGTAGGTCCACATGAGCATGAAGAAGACAAAGGAACTCATAATCAATCTCATAATGTTTGCAGATTTTTCAAGCTTATAGGTGGACAAAGCACTTGGAATTCTTCTTCCTCTTCTTGTCTATATTCTTCTTATTCCATCTACTTCTTCTTCTTCTTCTTGTGGGAGATCTTGGCCATTTTTTTTTAAGGAAGCAAAATCATACACACTTCTTTTTAGTGCTTAAAATGAACCCCTAAATCATACTTAAATCCATTAAAAACTAAAATTTTGCAAAAAAAAAAAAAAAAAAAACATTTTAACAAGTGAAACTAAACCAATTCAATCATTTGCATCCTTGCAACATCAAGGTTTTAGATGCATTCATGCAAAGTTAGGAACACTTCATTTTTGAGAATTTAAAAAGAACTTCAAGTTTCCATTTCAAAAGATTCAAAATCAACACTAAGTGCACACTAAAATCTAAGTCAAACTCAAAGCATCAATCAAGGATAAAATGAACCTCATTTGCAAATATTTTAAAGTTCTTTTAAAAATCTTATGAAAACTAAGAATCCTAAATGGTTGCCAAAAATTGTCCTAAAAAGCTTTGTTATTTTTTCCAAACAAATGTCTTGTTGCAAAATTTTGAATGTTTCTTAGGTTTTTCATGCATCAAAACAATCTAGGAATATCATATTTGGGCTTAAAATATGCAAACTAGAACACAAAATCTTGAATGAAAACCAAAGTCCAAAGAGTCATTTTCACTTTTGAGTCCAAAACAATCTTGAATGATCTAAGGTTAAAACAAAGCACTTCAAAGTTCTTAAAACAACACACAAAATCTCAATCTTGAATGCTCAAAGGTAAAAAACTTGAATGTTTAATCACTTGTCTTTGAATGCATGTTACTAAACACACTCTTGAATGCTATGGATTAAAATCAAATTTTCCTTGAATGCATGATTAAAAAAAAAAAAATCTAATCTTGAATGCCAAGGATCAATTAACCATTGCAATATCAAAAACTTCATTTGGAGCTTCTAAAATTGAACAAAACAAATCTCTTTTCCACATGCAATTTAGGTAAAGTTTGATTTTTGGACATTTAAGAAACTTTGTTAAGTTAAATACAAATTTGTAAAAATCAATTTGAGTAGTTCCTTGGACTCACCTCTTTTCTAATCACCCATCAATTCAACCATTGGTTGCAATCTCAACGCCATTTATGGGGATGGGTCTACTTGAAAAAGGTGTTAAATGTTCCACAATCTAACTCACTCACTTGATCTTTGAACGTTTGATTTAACTTTATCAAAAAAATTTAATTACCAAAACTCTAGATTAAATCGATCACACTTCGAGTTTGGGCACTAAAATTGAACAACTATTGACGTGGAGGGCCTCCGGGCACGTGCTTGACAAATTGAGTCTCACGCATCTTTGCTTTGGGCTTAAAACAAAATCACACCAACTCTTAAATGCTTTAAAGGAAATTAATCAATACTTGACAAAAAATTGAAGTTCAAAAAGAAGTTATTGAAGCACAAGTTACAGAGGTCGTAAACATGATTTTAAGGTATTTTATAGAGCTCAAATTAAGGTTTTTTAGCAGATATAGTTATAGTTAAAATGGCCAGTCAGACCATTTATGATGTTAGTGAAAGGCCAAGATATGTATTCAAGAAACACTCATTTTTTCCCTGTGGATGACTTGTTAGGAACATTTTTGCAAGTTCCAGAGAATGGTCTTTATGTCAAAGATATCAAAAGCTACATCCATTGCAAGATAGAGAGTATAGGTGATGATAATATACACTAGGACTTAGGAGTCATGTGTAATAATGACCTAACCTTGAAGTCTAAGTATGTGCACCTAGATGATTTGAATCTTGTGAAGTATATGTTATATACTTAGTTTGACAACCATGATTGGACTTGAATCATTCTAAGTAGAGTCCATGATGATATGTTTTGATTAGATGATGTGTATGTAGTAATTAAAAATGGCCTAATTCATAAGGTTATGTGACTAATTAATGAGGGATGTAATCCTATTAATGAGAAGAATGTAAGGAAGATTGTTGAGACAAACTTAAATACAATATTTGATAGAATAAACATGAAAGTTGAACAATTCAAGATAGAGGAGTAAAAGTTTTGAGTAAGAAATTAGGGTACAAGTTTAACCATGGTTCAAGGGTTAATTAAATAACTACTAGATTCTTACATGTCACATATGTAATGCTAGTTCAAGGAAGAAAATTGAATCTATGTGAAATAATCAGATTATAATTGTTAGACAACATTTCCAAATTGAAGAAGACTAAGAGTGCAGTCTTCAAATTTGAGTCCCTACTAACTCATTTGTTTTTCTATGTGGTGTAGAAGCACCTAAATTACAAGAAAAATGGAGGTTAATAATCTTAATGTGAGAGATCTAAATTCATTTGAGTCATAATATTGGTCTATATTGGGTTTATATAAAAGTTGTGATGTGAAAATGCATAAAGTGCATAAATGATGTCAAAGTTGCATAGTGACTAAAAGAATGTATAGAGATGGCTTAAAAGATGATTTGGAAGTTACTACCAACCATAAAAACTACAAAAATGGATGTATGGTCAAACCAAAGAAATAATGGAAGGAAAGAGATACATTTGAAACAAATTTGGTGAAATTTTGAGTTGTTATTTTGATTGGTTTTTCAATTTTAGTGTTGGTTCTAGGTCTTGTGCGGTCATGTACAACCTGGAAACCATGTAAACTCTATATATATAGATATATTAGTGAATAAAATTTCTTTTGGAGGTTTTTGTGGCTTATTTCATGAAGAAATGAAGAATTTATGCAAGTTTTGGGAAAATTTGTTATTTTTTAGGTTGGAGGATGCCCGACTACAGTCAAATTGAAACACTTGGTATGGACACATTTGGATGAATAAAGAGCTCTATTTGAATTCATTGGAAAGATATGTGAACTATATTTCATTTATAATTAGTTTGATTCCTTTTCATTTATAGATTCAATAATTCTTAAGTTATGATCTATATACTAAGACCCACATTTATTGTCATAAATCAAAAGCAAAACTAGTAACCCTCCCTAGGGCATTCCATATCTTTCTCAATACATAGAAAAATGATTAAAAACTAATTTAAAATTGAAATTATATGAATCTATTTTCATAATATATAAGATATTAATTTATCCAATACATAAAATCATTTTATAGGATCAATTATTTGCTTGTACCTTCAATGGAGATCCTTACAAACTAGTCTTCACTCAAATATCCATAACTTCCACAAATATGAATGAAAATGACTCAAACTAATTGTAAATTAAATAAATTTCACATTTATTTCCAATTAATTCAAATATATTTTTTTACTCAACCAAGTGTGTTTCTACCAATTATTTCAATCTGACTATAGTTGAGCATCCTCAAACCTGAAAATAGCAACTTTTGCTAAAACTTGTAGAAATTCTTCATTTATTTATGAAATAAACCAAAAAAAATAGAAAAGAAATTTTATTCATTAATCTATCCATATATATAGAGTTTACATGGTTTCTAGGCTATACGTGGTCATATAAGACCAAGAACTAACACGAAAACTAAAAAACCAATCAAAATAACAACTCAAAATTTCACTAGATTTGTTTCAAATGTATCTATTTCCTTCCATTATTGATTTGGTTGAACCATACATCCATTTTTATAGTTTTTTTGGTTGGTTAAAACTTCCAAACCACCTTTTAAACCATCGCCTTACATTCTTTTAATCATTATGCACCTTTGACAACATTTATGCATTTCCACATTACAACTTTTGTATAAATGCAACGTAAACCAAAATTATAACTCAAATGAATTTAGATCTCTCACATTAAGATTCTTAACCTTCATTTTTCTTGTACTTTAGGTTCCTTTACAACACTATGCAACAAGGAAGTTACCAGGTATGAATAATTGGGAGAGCAATGAGTGTGCAATGAAGTTGGTAATACAATGCTATGGGTCAAGGCTAGATCGTGTCATGGACAGTGATATTGATAGAATGATGAAGAACTTCTAGACAAGGATGAAAAAAATGTACAAAATACCTCCCTCCATGGTAAAGAAGTATAAGGATGATATATTCTTCATGGTGGAAACTAATAACACCTACATGGAAGCCATGGAACCAAGGGTAAAGTTCATCAAACCCATGGGATATGAGATGAGCACAAAAATTATTAAAGGATATATGCATATCATACTTCAATTTGAGAAGGAAATAGAGTACTCTAGATGGGGAACCTTTGAGGATAAAATGAGAATAGTTCTTTCTAAACTACATAGAAAGGAGAGCAATAAGAAAGTATAAAAAGGTAATTAATTCCATCCTTAAGGAATTAGGTATGATCTATGAAGAATTCAATGAGGCAAAAGGAATTACACTAGAGATGAAGGCAAGTGGGAAATCTAAAGTGATAGAAGCAACCCCAATTGTTGTTGCAAGACCTTCAAAAGGTGTAACCATTGTGTAACCATGTGCGCAAGCCCCTATTACACCTTATGCAATAGTTGCACAAGTGCAACTAGCAAGGACACAAAGTGATCAACCTAGGAGGTATCCAAAGGTTGAAGCACATGTTGCATAGAGGAAGTCAGAAATACTAGTAAAATTCAAGAAAGCAACAAAACCATCCACCAGCAAAAGGGTTAAGTAGACCACCAGTGGATGAGGAAAGAGAAGAAAGACGCTACAAGTCAATGATTTTAAGGATGAAACTGAATATAGACCAATGGAGCAAGCCACACAAGAAGGAAAAACACTAGTTGGAAAGATAGTATGGAAGCCTAAGGTAGAAAACCTTAACATGCAAATTATCAATGATGACAATTTTGTACAGTTGAACAAGTATTATAGTTTGTACAATAACATGGATAGAAGGCAGTTAGAGAATGGCATAGTAAGGAATGTGATGTTATGGAATAAAAGATTTGATAGTATACAAAATAAGATTCTAGAAGACCTATTTAATAGGTTGTTGAATAGAAAGAAAAGAGTGTTAGAAGAAGACATCAATTTGAGAATAACAATGATCAACAAGTTGTGTGAAGCTAACTCCAAGGAGGAATCAAATAGAATTTTGAAGGGTATTGATCCCTTGTTAAGGAACAAAATAAGAGCAACTCTTTTAATGGGAAACAATTGTGAAGATGTGAGGAAGGAGAGAGGAGGTCATTGTGAAATACATGACCTTAGTGCCTACAGTAGTAGAGGTGAGTGTACAATCCAAACCTATGAGCCCAATCTATTTGGAAGTAAGCACACCTTCTAGTGAAGAGGAAGAAATAGAGGAGACACAATAGACAATATCATCACCACGCATTGTCATGGGTATTAAAGAACAAAGAACGAATGTGATGAACATAAATGATTTGGTTATTAAAGAATATTGTGGATCAAGCACTTCAAAATTAGTGCTTAAAATGAATTCATGCAATCTTGAATGACTTAAGGAAAAATGCTCTTATTCCTATCCTTTTCAAACCTTTTACACACGCGATTTCTTATGTTGACCCAATTCAATATGTTGACCATTATTGTCAAGTTCAAATAAACCATGCATGTTAATCATGAGTTCTTTCAAGTAATCAATAGGAAAGATAAACTAAAGGTTTCAAAAATAGAATGAACCAAGTACCTTGCGTGTATTAAGATTGTGTCTTTTAGTACATCTTTGAGTTTCTAGGAAGTGTGTCCCCTTTGGATAAAAGCTCAAGCTGGTAAAATCCTCTAGCTAGTATATAAATGAGAAGAAGGTTAAATTTTCTTGCTCCATCAAGCAAGTTCAAGTGGTGCATTTTTGGGGGTAGCTAGAGGTGGGAAAACTTTTCCACAATTTTAGGATGTCTGGAATAGATTCTTAAGTGAATCACATATGTAACAACTGATTGGCTAACTCCATAGATCTATGTACAAACCAACTTAGTAGCTACTCTTTTATCCTTGGTGTGTTACTCATGGTGTAAGAGAATATAAGGCTTCTCTAAAGTTACCTAACATATGTGTTTTCTCTAGTAGAGGCATAAGGCTACTTGGGTTTCATCTCCAAGATTCATTGTCCCTGCAAAAGGGGGGCTTCTATTTTTCATATCTTGAAGGATGGTTGACATGTGTTGGATAACAAATTATCTTTTTCTTGAAAATTATTTTAGCCTTGACTCTTTGCTCAAAACTAAAGGAACAAACTGATACTAGTAGAATGGGTCTAGGTAGGTGCTCTATCAAAGACCCCTAAATTTTAAGGGTATAGCTCCCCTCTAGAATGGCTTTCAATCTATTCCAATCTTAAAACTAACTTAAAGCTATTCTCTTAACCAAAGAGAAATAGAATAACAACCAAGTAACCTATAACTATAGGATACTCAGGAATATTTTAAGTCTATCTCTAAACTAACTAAATGAAAACACAATGAAAAATGGAATGATTCTCAACCTAAATGGATCATAGTCCATGTAAAAACCACTATTAGTTACTTCCCAACTAGTTCACATTCCAATCCTCAAACAAACTAACATGCCTAGCTCAGTAATGAAGTAACAATGAAAGAATCAAAGTGAGAATCAGGCATAAGAACTGCTTACCCCAATAAGCTATGAAGAATCAGACAATTCCAAACCCTTTCATCAATCAACCCTCTCTCTAAAACTTTGAGTCTCACTCAGTAGTCCTAGCTACTAGGGGAAGATTGCATAGAAAACTATCGGTCTTATTTACCTCTCAAAAAGTTAAATTTATAGGCCCTTTAGAACTAGTCAATTACATTTTATGATTACCACATAGAGAATAGAAATATTCTAAAATGGGATTGACTAATCAGTCATCCATTACAAAGCCTTATCCTATGAGGAGAATGCCAAATATGGCCAAAATATTAGAAAAAGAGAGAGGAAGAAAATGTGACACTTGTCACATCTTGCCAAGAGAATGTTGTTAACACTTTTGATAGAGCATCAATTATTCTTTAGAGTTATGGATTTATCTCCATAGGCCTTCATTACATCAATTGCATTCTTCAACTCCATGATACCTAGAATAAGGTTATTTTCATCTCTACTCAATAGACTGGAACCAACCCCCCTACAATGAGAAAGAATAGAAGATATAGAAGAATGAGGAATCCTAGATCTACTCTATTCATGACAAGTGTCCACTTAAAATATCATTTTTTTTTTTGTTACAAATCATCTCTCATCTTTCCTCTTTCTATTGATATACAATACTCATATATTTGAACAAAAATTAGGCCCTTTCCAAGCTTAGTCAAATCTTGGTTGACTCTTCTTGATATGTGGCCTTCTATGACTGGTCACCTAATCCCTATCACCACCTTTTTTATATTACACCTAGGTGCTTTTCCATGCCATTTCCACATGGAATCATCTCACTTCTTCTCATCTCTAACAACTCTAGTGTGTGGTTGCACAAGATTTTGACACATAAAGCATCTTCCACAGTCATTTTGCAGCAAAGCATAACTCTAGAAGACTTCAAATTTGGTCATATGATGTTACACTTAACTGTCCATGGACATATGCCTTTATGGTTTCCTCTTTGGATGTAACATTGTGACCACCCATAAGTTGCACTTGTGCTCATACACTTTCCTTTCTAGGCATAAGTTGAGGAGGCATAATACCTTATCATAAAATCCTTTATGAACTTACGTTCACTACCTTGGTCATATCTTCATATGACTCTTCAAATCAATTTAGATCCTTTTAATTTTTGGCCCAAAATGTATTTGAGTGTGGACAAGTGTCATTATTTTGGAGACTTTATCCAAAACTTTTTGTCCTTCAACATTTAGGCCTAAAACATGCCTAGGGTCATTAATCTTTGTTTATTGAATGGTGTGCAACACTTGTTAAGGATGTTGATGTCATAATAGATGTTACATCAAGTATGCCACATGTCCTTTTTTTGGAGAATATGTGAATACAAGACAATTGTTGCCCAAAATTGGGCCAAAATTCATTTAGAGTCATTGATCTTAGCTTTGGTGGATGATCAGGATGAATTTCTGATTTGGGCCCAAAAATTACTAGGTGGAAGGAGATCTACAACTCCTACTATATCGTGAAGGTCAAAGATTTTACATCTAGATAAAGTGGTAAATTGAGGACCATTGGATTCAATCATTTAACCACTTCATTTGGTTCAATGTGGGTCCACTACCACATGGATCTTTATGATTGGAGATTTGACTCTTCAATGACTAGTCACATGAATCCTTACTTATATGATATTTGAAGGATTTGAGAAATACGTAATAAAAATCCACAAAGTTAGAAGAATACTTGCATGTAAAAACTTTTCACAGAGAAGAAAAAGACAAGAGGAGATAAGGGTTTTGCTCTGAAAAATGCAAATTATATTCTCAAAAAAAGAAAAGATTCGAAATAATTACAAAAGATCAATCCTTATAGAAGGAGATTGAATCTTAAAGGTTCAAAGGGTAACCTAAAAGGTAAATGATATTTAATAATTTCTAATTAATTATTAAATATGAATGCAAAAAGGTGCATCAAGTAAAATCTTAAGAAGGGAGAAAAGGTAATTAAATTAATTAAATTAAATTAACCTTTTTTCTCTAACGCCCACCTTAAGATGAGCAACAATGTAGCTACAAATAATGCAATGTTGAAAGTAAACTTGGGTCCTAGTAACAAGGCCTAATGAGGTACCTAATCAAAATCAAATCTCTATGAAATGGAGAAATAGAGAAAACCAAGTGGGAAAAACTCTACTTCAAAAATAGATAGAAAAAGGATGCACAAATGAAACATCTCAAGAGAATCTCTCAAGACCATAAGTATAATGAAAGCCTCCATGATAGTAGCTTGAGACTCCATAGCCCCCTCAGAATAGAAAAACTCCTATGCCGATGAACATACCAATGTGGCTCCAATCTAGAGGAAACAAAAGCAGTGGACAAGGATGATAAAATTGATGTATGCAAGGTGTAGTTGGAAGTCCTATCTAATGTTCAAAGGAGACAGCATGAGAATCCTGAAATGGAATCACCAATGAAGGTGGAATAATAGGTGTGTTGAATCTGTCATCTAAAAGGAGATGTGTGTCCTCTGATATATCCTCAACAACTACAATATGTGGCTCAATGACTTGAGCTATAACAGTAGGAAATGTTGAAGAGAAATCATGTGCAAGAGATGGTTTTTGAACATGAGGTGGAGGTGTGGAAGTCACAACACTAGTCTCAGGAACAATACATAAGTTCAAGTAGCCTGACTTCACCTCAATAGACTCTTGTGAAAAAAGAGAGTGAGTCTCTAATAGTGGAGATGGTGGACCAAAATGTGAGAAGAAATATAGGTGGGAAGCATGATCAATAGTCCTTGTAGCAATAATATTACCTATCTCACTATCTCTGATGTGCACTAAATCCTATGCAAACTCAACTATCTTCACTAACCCATTGTGTGTAATCTGATAAATGGTCGAGTTACCAATGCATGATTCTGTGAGCCTATGAGAGAATCCAACTAAGAGAGCTTAGCTTGCTCTCAAGTCAATCAATCACAAAAAACCTCAAAGGATGGCATGGAAAATCTATTACCCAAAGCATCTTTGGTATAATAGAAGGTAGAAAAAAAAAATTGAAAGTTTCCATGAAGCTTAGAAAGAATCAAGTAGATACAATCAATGCTAGTCTTCATTTTCCACAACATTGCAATAGAAATATCAGTTGCTTGAATTTCATCAAGAAGTCCTTAATGGAGAAAAAAAAATTTATTATAAGTGAGGTAAGCTTTGCCTTAATCTAAAGTGCCCTAAACTCATTCACTATACTAAATAATCCTTCAGGCTTGGTCCACATAGCTAGAGGGGTATTGCACCCATCAAGATGAAATTGTAGAATGTCAGAGACCTGTAAAGAAATCAATCCTACTGCCCCTTCCATCTTGTTACTATGCTACATGACCTCAAAATGCATCCATAAAACTAGTTGCATTGTATCTAAATAAGACCAGAAGCCTTTTGATTGGAGAAGTCATGTCATCAAGGTCTTCCATGTGTGATAATTATGAGGGGTTAGAAATTCTAGAGAAGAAGAGGTCTTGGCCATTGTTTTAGAAGGTGTTGAATTATTTTTGAAAAAAAAAATTAAATTACTGATGTAAATAACAAAAACAATAATATAAAACAACACCCCCCCCCCCCCCCCCCCCCACAATGTAAAACTGAACCCCAGCTGCTAGAAGGAATGTATAAATGAGAGAAGAGAAAAAAAGCTTCAAATATGAATCATAAATACCTATTTTTTGTAGGCCAAACAATGACCAAATGTTGAAAGTACTATTTCCACTCAATATTACTCCAAACTAATACCAGATCTTGAAAGTAGAGAATAAATCATTCACTTAAAAAAAATATAGCACTAAAATATGTGTCCATATGAGCCTGAATGAAGCCTTTGAAGTTGAAAAAATTGGGATTTGCAGTTTTTAGAAACATTCAAAAATAGAGATCATAAACAACCTGCACCAATGTGTACATCACAAAATTCTACCCCAAAACAAAAAACATTGCTTGAAAAAAGGATTCTATATGAGGGAGATATCACTATTTGGATATCACCTCTATAATTATTTTTTCTAAATCACTATTATCATACCTCCAAAAGTCAAAGAAAAATGCTCAAAAAATGTTAGATTGATTCTATCAAACCCTTTTTCTCCTTTTTCTCCAAATATTGAACAAGCTACAGTAGATCTGGCCTTGATACCATGAAGGATTTGAACAATATGCAATAAAAATCCACAAAGCTTGAAGAAGAATTGCATGTAAAAACCTGTCAAAGAGAAGAAAAAGGCAAGGGGAGACAAGGGTTATGCTTTGCAAAAATGCAAATTGTATTCTCAACATAAGAAAATATTCAAGATAATTACAAAAGATCAATCCTTATAGAGGGAGATTGAAACCCAAAAAGAGTAACCTAAAAGGTACAAAGGGTAACCTAAAAGGTAAATGATATTTAATAATTACTAATTAATTATTAAATATGAATGCAAAAAGTGCATCAAGTGAAATCTTAAGAAGGGAGAAAAGGTAATTTAATTAATGAAATTAAATTAACCTTTTTTCTCTAACAATATTTTACTTTTCTTCCTCCCAACATGGCTAATCACGATCTGATCTAGACCACTTTTTTGATCACATCAACGACCCAAAATGCATCACAAATTATTTTCTATGTTGTTCATGATCTCTTCATTCAACTGGTTTCTTCTTCATCACTATGGGTCTGGATCTTCATGGAATATTTTCTTGTAATGTACACATAATTGGTTTTTCACTTCAAACAAGTTATGAGCATGGATAGATGTATCGATAGAGCTCATTTAGATTTCTTATCATCTTAGGAAAAGATTGACACTTGTCCACCCATCCTAGAATCACCGAGTTGGCTGATAGTGCTTGGCTTGCTCCATTTCCTACATGGAAAGGCTCATAGGGGTAGATGAGAAGAAATGCCATCCTAATGGTAGTCTAGACTTGACATATTTTTCATTCGATTACCATTCACTTAGGAGCTCACAACTAGGAAGACCTAAAGTACACCAAGAACTAGCTCTGACTTGGGGACTTAGGCATGAGAATGTCTAAGTAGGAACCTAGATATCTCTAAATTTTACCAAAGGAATTGGTAGAATGTACACACATACACCAGTGAAAAACTACCTACTTTTTTTACTACAATAGAACACCCTTGCAAAAATCAGTGCCTAGTCCATTGGGTTGAAGAGTCAAAAGTAGCACATGGGATACATTTACAATTGGGTGGTAGGGAAGTAAGGTAGTCAACACAATAGGAAAGAAAACACATGCAAAGTAGGAAATAAAGCTAAAATAAAGCACACAACCTAACCTAAGATATGTATAGAGGTAGGAAGAATCCTACCTAGAAACTAGTAACATAAGGTACTTACATGAAACTATTGATGGGTTGAGAGAAGTAGGAGCCTTTCCCCACAATTGGTTTTTTTTCCCAGTAGGATCCCTACTTGCATCAACATCATGGCAATTTGAAACCTCTAGATAGTATGTACAACTTGACTAAATTCTCACTCAAGTCCAAAAAGCCATGCTTCATTTATATCACTTCATCCTCCTTAGGTCCTTTTATAGTCTTCTTTTAATAATCTTGTAGGAGAGAAAGATTGATACACACTTCTTTAATAGAAGTAGGGTGATTAGCATGAGGTCTTCTAGTGTCACTCTCACGTAATTGAGCTTTGTCAACCTAGGCACAAAAAGGTTTCTTCTACACAAGATCTGCTTCCTTGCATTTAAGAATTAAATCACCCTCAGATATGTAGTAATCCTTATTATCCCTATTCTCTAGTCTATCATCATTATTCTTTAAAATAGTAGGACTAAATACAGGAGGTTCAATCATGAACAATGCTTCTTTGATCTAATCTGAGCTAGTAGTTGGGCCATTAGATGACTCATTTGTTTTGAGGGGTGACAAGGATCCACAAAAGACATCCTCCTTCTTACAAAGGATATTTGTATCCACTATTGATGCAAAAGTGTCCAAAGACTAATAGTTAACAACAAGACTTCCTTCTTCAATAAAATCTTGCATGGGAGAAGATTCCTTACCAGTGAGAAGCATTATCTTATCTTCCTGAAGCTCCTCTTCATATTGGAAATATTTTTTTATGGATTGCTCTTTTCATATCTCTTGGACAGATATTGAAGTCTTACCTCCTAGTTTCTTATCATGGAATGGACACTTCAAAAGAGGATGATGATCATCCAGCTTTGATTTGAGATTTACTTCATCAAATGCATCTAACAAAGACTTACTTTCTTCTTCTAGAGCATTTACAATATTCACCTCGTCACCAAACATTGGAAAACTATTAGGGATATAATTAAGTGACTTTACTCATAGTTCTTCCTATTCAACTATTACTACTTGCTTTATCATCTTCCTTTCACATTATTATAGATCCTTTAGTTTATAGAAATGGGCACAGATGTGGTTCCAAAATATTGTTGACATATGATCAACTTTAATATTGATGTTTTTTTGACTACATAGGAGGTACTCTCTCTATATTAGAAAAGAATCTCACAAAGCACCTTGTCATCTATGGCATGGCGCTCTTTGAGAGTGGGAATGAGCTTTGACCTTTCTTACTTCAACCTTAGCTCCTCTCTTTGCATGTATTTCAACTTGTAGAATCTAGCACACGCACATTCCTACAAGGATGTAGAAACATGATCATCTTCAATGTTGATATTTATTTGGACAACATGGGAGATGCTTGCTTTATATAGAACCATAAGCTCTTGTAGAAGCTTATCAATAGTCTTGTTAAGTTCTTGGAGAGTAGGTTTAGGGCTTGGCCTTCTCCCATTTTTTAAATTTGGAATGGCCATTAAAGTACACTAGACCTTCCTAGACCAAAGAAAGTAGGTCATTTATACAGAGTTTCCATCCTCCATGCTCATGGAGGAACCTATTGATTTCTGAAAATGAAAACCCAAGCACTAGACTTTGATTCAAATCCCTAGAAAAGTCAAAAAAAACTATTGGATGATAGATTTTCCTTTTCTTAAAAATGGTCTTAGCCTTGACTCTTTTCCCAAAACTAAAAGAACAAAGTGATACTAGTAGAATGAGTCTAGGTAGTTGCTCTATCAAAGACTCCTAAATTTTAAGGGCACAGCTCCCCTCTAGAATAATTTTCAATCTATTCTAGTCCTACAACTAACTTAAAGGTATGCTCTTAACCTAAGAGCAATAGAGGAATAACCAAGTACCCTATAACTACAGGATACTCAAACAAATTTTAAGACTATCTTTAAACTATTGTTTACTTCTACATGCATCTAAACTAAATGCAAACATAATAAAAAAATGTAATGGCTCCTGACCTAAATGGATCATAGTCCATGTGACAACCACTATCAATGACTTCCCAACCAGTTTGCATTCCAATTCTCAAACAAACTAATAGGCCTAGCTTAGTAGTGAGGTGACAATGAAAGAATCAAACTAACAATCAGTCACAAGAATTGCTTACCCTAATAAGCTATCAAGACTCAAATAATTCCCAACCCTTTCATCAATCAACCCTCTCTCTACAATTTTGAGTCTCACTTAGTAGTCCAAGCTACCAGGGAAAGATTGTATAGAAAAATGTTGATCTTATTTACTTCTCAAAAAGTTACATTTATACACCCTTTAGAACTGGCCAATTACATTTCATGATTACCACACAAAGCATAGATGTATTCTAAAAATAGGATTAATTAATCAATAATCCATTACAAAGCCTTAGCTTATGAGGAGAATTCCAAGTATGGCCAAAATATTAGAAAAAGAGAGAATTTAATTCTTTTGACAAAGCATCAGTTTTTCTTTGGAGTTACAGATTTAGCTCTATAGGCCTTCATTTCATCAGTTACATTCTTCAGCTCCATGATACCTAGAATGAAGATATTGCCAACTTTACTCAATAGCCTAGAACCAAGACCCCTACAATGAGAAAGAAGAGAAGATATAGAAGAATGAGGAATCCTAGATCTAATCTATTCATGACAAGTTTCCTCTTAAAATCTCATCCTACTACTGCTACAAAACATCTCTCATCTTTCCTCTTTCTATTAATATACAATACTCATATATTTGAATCGATATTAGGCCCTTTCCAAGATTAGTCAAACCCTGGTTGACTCTTCTTAACATGTGGCCTTATATGATTGGTCACCTAATCCTTATCATCATTTTTTTTATATTACACTTGGGTGCTTCATCATGTCATTGCCACATGGCATCATCTCACTAGTTCTCATCTCTAACAGCTCTAATTTGTGGTTGTGCAAGGTTTCAACATGTGAAGCCTCATGCACAATCACTTGGTAGCAAAGTGTAACTCCAGAAGTCTTTAGATTTGGTCATATGATTATGCTTAATTTTCCATGGACATATGCCTTTACACTTTCATCTTTGGACATAAGATCGTGATCACCCTTAAGTTGCACTTGCACTCATACACCTTCCTTCATGGGCATAAATTTAGGAGACATAAAACCTTATCATTAAATCCTTTAAGAATTTATGTTCACTACCTTGGTCATATCTTCGAATGACTTTTCAAAAAAAATTTGATCCTTTTAATTTTTGGTCCAAAATGATGTTGAGTGTGGACAAGTGTCATTATTTTGGAGAGACTCTCCAAAACTTTTTATCCTTCAACATTTAGGCCTAAAACATGACTAGGGCCATGTGATCTTTGTTGATTGAATGGTGTGTAACACTTGTTAAGGATGTCGATGTCATAATAGATGTTACATCAAGTATGCCACATGTCCTCTTTCTAGAGAACATGTGAATACAAGATGACTATTTCCCAAAATCAGCCCAAAATTTATTTGGAGCCATTAATCTTAGCTTTTTCAGATGATCAAGATAAATTGATGATCTGGGCTTACAACTTATTAGGTGGAAGGAGATCTAAAACTCACACTAAACCTTAAAGATCAAAGAGTTAGCTTTGGCTAAAGTGGTAAAGCAAGGGTCATTGGATTCAATCACTTAACCAATTCAATTGGTTCATCGTGGGTCCACTTCCATGTGGATCTTTATGACTAGAGACTTGACTCTTTAATACTTAGTCACATGAATCCTCACTTATATGATATTTGACTTTTCATCCTCCTAACATGGCTGATCATGATCTGATCTAGACCACTGCTCTAATCACATCAACGACCTGAAATGCATTGCAAACTTTTTCTATGCTTTCCATGATCTCTTCATTCAACTAGCTTCTTCTTCATCACTTTGGCTCTGGATCTTCATGGCATATTTTTCTCTAATGTACACCAAACTGATTCTTCACTTCAAGCAAGTTATCAACATGTATAGATGTATCAACAGAGCTCATTTAGCTTTCTTCTCATCTTACAAAAAGCTTGACACTTGCCCACCCATCCTAGAATCACCTATCTAACTGATAGTACTTGACTTGCTCCATTTCCCTCATGGGTAGGCTCATAGGGGTAGATGACAAGAAATTCCATCCTTATGGTAATCTAGACTTGAGTTTACATATTTTTCATTGGATCACCATTCACTTAGGAGCTCAAAACTGGGAAAACCTAAAGTACACAACAATGTATAATTTTTTTGATTGACTCTTGTATCAACTCAACTCTTTGATTAGAGGGAACTATCACACTAAATGTAGAAAAAATCAAGATGGGCTCTGCTTGGTCAGCCTAATGTGTAACACATTGAAACCAAATTGACCTTAGGGATAAAAGTGTGCTTGAATTGTCTTATTTGTGAAAAGACCTCATGAAAAATATTTTTAAAACATACACATTGATTACTATCAAATCCTTTTGTTAAAGAGATCACTTGTTTATCTCTCTCAAAGTTGCTTTTTCCTTTGAGAGATTTCTTGCTCAATTACATCATATCCATTCATCAAAAAGAGTCTTATCCTTGTTTTAAAATGGTTGTTAGCAATTCTATTCACAACAACCCTTAGTCTAGTTGGTTTTTCTTCACCTCTTCTAAATGAAAGTTATTACACCATCCTTTGATAAAAACAACTACATATCTACTTAAAACCATCCATTATCATAAAAAACTTATCCTTTTTATTTCAAAATAGTTGTTAGAAAGTTTATCTGTAACAACCCTAGGTCTAGTTTGTTTCTACTTTATCTATTTTTAACAAAAATCATTATACCATTCTTTGATAAAAATCTATTTCTTATCTACTTATACCCATTTATTAATCAAAATATTTATGATGTCCAACCTAAAGTAAAAGGTATTCTTAGTGTAGTCACTACCTTAACCCACAATTGAGATAAACCTAGTAAGAATACCTTATGTCAATCCAACCAAAACCCAAGTTGAAGGAGGTCAAACTTCTATAAACAACAATTTATAGAGAGATAGTGGTAGAACATAAGAAGTACACATAAAAGTAAAGACTTGCTAAACTAGATCAAATTGAGAGAGAAGGTATTAAAGTTTTTCTACAAACCAAGTGGGACCATAAAGTTCAAAACTTAACCTTAAGAGGTGGAGTCATTCAAAGCCTCATTGATTACACTAGCTATACCTACTTTGATTAGGTTCCTCTGCCTTCACACATAATTTTCACTTATCATATTATAGATTGAGGCCCTCATATAGGTTCTCATCCTACTTAGGCATTTAATGGATTCATCATCTTTAGGTCATATTTTTAGAAATCTAACCCCATCTCAATCAAAATCAAAGATTCCTCCATCATATCTATCATAATTGATCATTTGGTGTCCCTTTATTAAGAAATTGTCTACCCTACATCTTACATCCATCACAATATCTCACGTATCTCTTACTAAGCATTGTTTAGGGTAATCTATCTTTGTCATTTGTGTCTCTCGTCACCTTGATAAAAAGGTTGTGCTCCGCACTTGATCATCATTTATCTTCTAAAAGTTAACAAGTCTACCTTAGACTTAACATCACCATCATATCTCGAGCTTACACATAGGGAAAAATCTCCTCTTTCACTTTGACACCACATCACTCATCCTTTAGATCTTCTTGGTATCATATCATTAGAAGTAAAATCCTTCCCACAAAGCTATCTTATATCTTTACATCCTAGAAAATCCCTCCATCATAGTTGTTATATCCTTATGAATATTTAGCAAAACTATCCACCTACATATACTTGCACTTGTTGTCCTACCATCTTGAATTTCACCCCTAGTAAAATCATCATTTCATTTCACCTACCACACATTTTGGTAAGAACAAAAGGAAGAAGAAAGACATGGATCTTACTCTTAGTAGTAGTTCAACTAGCACACAACCATACCCAGCAATTTTTATAATTCCACATGATCCACCACCACAAAATCTAAAAGAGTTGAATCCCTCATTAGACATAGATGTTTATATGAATCAACTAGGACATGCAAGAACTTCCTATGAGATAATGT
Source organism: Cupressus sempervirens (assembly GCA_028749045.1). Taxonomy (NCBI): domain Eukaryota; kingdom Viridiplantae; phylum Streptophyta; class Pinopsida; order Cupressales; family Cupressaceae; genus Cupressus; species Cupressus sempervirens. Next base: position 762,577,999 of record CM053787.1, read on the forward strand.
TGATGTCTTTGTTTGGGAGACCACCACCTCTAGATATATCTAATCATGTCCATCCCTTATTTGGAAAACTACCATCACCAGTTGGCCCACCTGATCCTAATGACCCCTTTTTCATACTAGAATGAAGACATCAAATGATGCAACTAGACCCAACAGATCTAAATATACAATCAACCCAAACCAATGCTCACATTCCAAAAAGTAATCAACCCACCATGGCACAATAATTAGTCCACACAACATCCCAACATACCACAACTACATCATCCACTTCTATAAACACCACCACCATCAGTACCCCAATTTTTTAATGTACTTTTGTCCCACTTAGTAGTATTGAACCCTCCTTCCCTCAATTTTCAACTTACACTTCATATGCATCTGGTAGCACTATAGTCAAACCCTCTCAATAGAACATCTAATTGAACCATAGGGATGCCTTCCTTAGGGTCTAGCAATCCACCTTTATCCCACCCATTATCAGTATCAACCCATTTGTTGCCAATCAAAACACTTCCATCTATTGGAAATGATTGAAAACATCATGAATGAAGAGAAATGGAATTGGTAAAGAACTTTTCAATCATTGTTTTGTCATTTATGTCAAACTTGCTACTTGCAAGAATGACAATTACTTAAGTGATCCAAATACTATCAATTGGTTGATTGACAAGGAGGTGCCAATCAATAATATGTAACAAGAGTACCTAGAGAAAGGTTGAAGATATGATGTTGTAATGAAGTATAAGGATCAGCTAAGCCATTGATGAAATAGTGTATTGATGGCATACACTAAGACACAGAGGATGGACACACTAAGACATATCAAAGATCTAAGGATTAACTAAGTTCTAGTTAGTGCCAAACAGATTCTCGATTGAAGCCGAGCAAGTTCAACTTTAGTGTGTGTTGAGTGATCTTCAGGTGCCAAGCAACCTTTAGGTGCTGAGTGAAGATCAAGTGCCGAGCAGTCTTTAGGTTCCGAGCAAGATATAGGTGTCGAGCAAAGATACAGGTGCTGAGCACCAGTAAATAATATTAAGAAATAAAATAATATAGAAGATGTCGAGCATCAGTAAACCAATGATGTTGAGTTGTTGCATTATTTTAAAAGTCAAAGATTCACTAGATCTGAGCCGACATGGTTGTTATCTAGATTTTTGGGAACCAGATAGAAGATAAGAATGATGAGTTGGTGACATAAAACACTATGTAAAACATTTTTGGCGAATACTAATGGATTTATCATGAAGTTTCTAAATAGAAACAAGATATGGGATAGATACATTGTATCCTACCTAATCCATTGAAACCCTGAATTTGAAGAAGGAGATTTGAGTGGGAAATCAAGAACAGAACTTCTTTATAAGGAGTTATAGGTTAGAATCAAGTGTGCATGCATGAGAAGGAGTTGGTCATAAGTGTAATCATGTGAAGAAGCCTAGAGGAGTAAAAATAGAGCATCAAGACTCTGAGTTGATCAAGTGACTAGAGATTGCATTGGCATAATGAGTGGAAGAACTCAAGGAGATAGATCTTGAAGGGTGAACAAGCTATCAGCACTAGAAGGGAGGAAATCTAAGCAAAAAAAGGGACTGAAGAGTGATCTAAAATTTTCACAGTTAGGGTTGCAATCTGTATCAGGTCAAAACCCCTCTAATACTTTCTTACCATTGTATTAGATATTGAAATCCTGCATTGCTAGGTTAACTTAACAGCTAGGTGGATAAGCCTCAAGAAAAGGATAAAAGATCCTTAGGAGAAGGAGAGGATAGGAGATCCTTAGAAAAGGATGAAAGATTCTTTTGAGAAGGTGACTGTAAATCCCATAGACTTTGTTGAGCCTAATAGCTCTATGTAAATCTTTTAAGAGGGTGACATTCTAAGTTGAATGTTCTTAAATCCTTTAACAATGTGTTGTAGCCTTTAATAGGGCAGACCATCAGAAGTGGTTGAAATCGATTGCACAGTTATTTTGTGAGTATCATCCCCACTCCAGTTTTACCTTCTTATTCTTGGAGGGTTTTTGGGTTATCAAATCCTTAGTGTTATGGTGTGATGCATGTTTACTTTTCATGATTGTTTAATGTTTAATTGCATGCATGATAATTTCACTTATGTTCCATTAAGGATTTGTAGAAAAAAATTTATTGGACATCATTGGACCTTGGATAACTAATTCACCCCCCCTCTTAGTTATTCTAAAGAATTATAACAATTGGTATCAAAGCAATCTGCTGATTTGTTTCAAGGTACTAGCAGTAGGAAGATCAAGATGTCGAAGAGAGAAGTTCCCAAGCTAAACAAAGACAACTTTGTTGCATGGAAAAGTTTGATGAAGCTACACCTCAGATCAATAGGTGACTATGCATAGACCTCAACCACAGTTGACCATGTAGACCCTGTAGGACCCCTCACTGCAAATGACATGAGTAAGAAGAAGGAGCACAATCAAGCTATGTTAGATATTGCTTCAGCACTAAGCTATATCGATTATGATGACATCAAAGGATGTAATACTTCACATCAAATGTGGAATACATTATAAAGAATCTATGGAGGAGATGACAATGTCAAGAGAGCCAAAAGAGAAAGCCTAAGAAGAAAATTTGATGATATGAAAATGGAAGAAGGAGAGAATATTGCTCAATATGGTGCTAGAATGAAGGAAGTAGTCAGTACCATAAGAAGCCTAGGAGGATAGTTAGCAAAAGAATAGTATGTAGTAAATACTTGAGAACTTTGCTTCCCATCTATGCTATAAGAGTATCAGCCATCCAAGAACTAAGGTGTATACTAGGCAATGCAGTATCATTTGAAGGAATAATTGGAAGACTCGCTGCCTTTGAGCTATCCAACTTTGACAATTACAAGCCAAAAAACTTTAAATCTGCATTCAAATCCAAGATGATAATAAAAGACAATGATGAGGTGCAAACAAAGAAAAAGAATGGAAAAGGAAAGTATGCATCCAGTGACAGCAACACTGATGAAGATGATGTAGACCAATTGGAGGAATTACTAGCAAGAAGCTTTCACAGAGGAAGAGGCAAATTAAAAGGTAAGCTACCAATCATTTGTTTTAATTGTAATGAAGTTGGTCACATTGTAGCCAAATGCACACAAAAGAAAAATTACAAGGATGGAGGCAACTTCAAGAACAAGAAAGACAAAAACAAGGACTACAGAGGTAAAGGCAAAAGATGCTACATTGTTGAAGAAGACTCTAACGAGAATGATGATGAAGTAGTCTATGTGGCTATGAAAGATGAATCAGATGAAGATGAAGCAACTACCTTGGTAACTTGCATGAAAAAGAATTATAGATGGATCATAGACACCAGATGCTCTCATCACATGACTGGAGACAAAAGTAAGTTCATTACCTTTACTCAATATGAAGGAAATAGTGTTAGATTTGGTAACAATGCACCATGTCAGATCAAAGGGAAAGCTAGTATCTGTAGACACCTAAATTTGATTACACTACTTTGGTAATCTAATTTAGCCATCTCTAAAGGCATCATTAATTAAATTCTTATTTAATTAATCCTTTGCCATCCCTAGTTGATTAATTTAATTAATCATCTATAGTCCTAATTGATAAATCAAATAATCTATTATTTATCAATTAAATCCTATTCTTCTATCTAATTCCAAAAATCCCCATTTATTAAATAAATCTATTTGATAAATGAAATCCTCAAATTCAAAAACCCCTAACCTATCTCTAATCCTGCATTTAGCCTAATCCACCCCATCCACCCATACTAACCAAGCTTAGCCACTAACTCACCCACCCTCATTAATGCCATCCACTTGTACATCTCTAACATCCCTAATCTAATCCTAAACCCAAGCCTAATCCACCACCTAATGTTGTCACATTCCCTAAACAAGTTTAAGACTTTCCTAATTCAAACCAAAGTCTCCCCTCAAAAAGCCCAACCACTAAGTCATGAGTGCTCTTAAAAAACATAAAAGACTCTTACAAGCCCACTCATGACTCTTACACCCATCTTCCACACTCTTCCCTCTTCCACACTCATTCCTCTTACATCCCTCTTACATACTCAACCCCACTCATCATGCCTTTAACCAACCCTTTACCCTACCCTCTCACACTCATCCTCCTTGTGACAAGTTTCACCTTCCCATTGGTGCTAAACAAGCACAATCCATGTGCTCCCCTTTGAGTGCATCTTAGCCCTCCTTAAGCCTTCATCCATCCTTGCATCTAAGCCCTCCATCCATCTACCCCTTAGCCTATAAATTGAATCTCATCCCAAGCCATTTCATCAAAAATCTTTGAGCTAAAGTTACCATGCCCTTTTGAGAGCCAAAAGCCATACCCATACCCTTATAATGCCAAATTGAGAGCTCACAAAGCTACCAATTTGCTATTATCTATCTCCACTATTGAAGCAACTTTGAGCATTTGAGCATACATCCACATCAAAGGACACATCTACAAAATCAAGGAAGCATGGAGTATTTACTTTTTTTGGGTTTGCATTCCTTAATTGTTTCTTTTGTCTAATCTCATATGTGAATATAGTTTTAGTTTGTGAATGTTTGCTTTAATGTTAATGTTCTTTGCACACTAAAATTCTTGTTCTACAGTATCAAGCTTACTGAAAGGATATCATGTGATAATGCATACTATGTTGAAGGCCTAAATTATAACTTGTTAAGTGTCTCATAGTTAGGCAACATAGGGTGTAAGGTTGAATTTGAAAAAGGAGTTGCTAAGATTTATGATTCTCAAGGAATCCTATTAGGAAAAGGTGATCAGACTAAGAGTAATCTATTTTACCTTGACATGGAAGATGCTTCTTTTCTCATTGTTCAAACTAATGATGTATGGTTATGGCGTAAGAGGCTATGTCATGTAAATTTTAACAATCTGATAAGCATCAGCAAGATGAAGAAAGTCAGAGGTCTACCCAAGTTGAAAAAGCCTGATAACACCATGTGCAAACAATGCCAACTAGGGAAGATGACCAAGTCAACTTTCAAAAGCAAGACTTATACTTCTAATGAAGTATTAGAGCTAGTTCATACTGACTTGTGTGGTCCTATTGAAGTACAAAACTACAAAGGTGATAGATACATAATGTTATTTGTAGATGACTATTCAAGAATGATGACAATCCTGTTCCTAAAACAAAAATTAGATGCATTCCAAATGTTCAAATGGTACTTGGCCAGAGTTGAGAAAGAAATTGGAAAGAGTCTAAAATGTCTCTGATCTTATAGAGCAGGTGAATTCACATCAAGAGAATTTGAAGAATTCTGCAATGAAAGAGGAATTAAAAGGCAGGCATCAACACCCAGAACTCAACCTTAGAATGGTATAGAAAAGAGAAGGAATAGATTAGTTATTGAATATGCCAAGACCTTAATGATGGAGAAAAATGTTGCACTCAAGTACTGGAGAGAAGCTGTAAGTATTGCAGTCTATATACTCAATAGAGTTCAAGTCAAGAAAGGTACAAATGCAACACCTTTTGAATTATGGTATGGGCATTCTCCTAATGTAAAATATTTCAAAATATTTGGATGTAAATGCTATATATATAAAGAGTCTAGAAATGGAAAGTTTGATGCAAAAAGTGAGGAAGGCACATTTCTTGGTTATTCTACTAGAAGCAAGGCCTATAAGTGCTTGAATGTTAACACTAACAAAGTAGTAGAAAGCACAAATGTGAAATTTGATGAGGTTGCAAAAGTTCAAAGTGTTGAAAACACCAAGAAAGTAGAAGAATACAAGACCTTTGTATATTATTATGAAGGTATAACTAATAATGGTGAAGTTGCAACTCAGAATGACAATCAGCAACAAAATCCAGTATCTGTCGAGTCATAGATAGTGAATACCAAATAGCAGACACATTCAGAAGTCGAGCTACAGAATACAAAAAATGTTCATTCAGATTTTGAGAACAGCCAACAAGAAGAAAATGAAAAAATGCCTGATGAAAATATACATGAAGATTCAAATTTTGAAAGAGACAACATGCAAACAAGGAAAGAACCAGTATTGGCAAAGTATGTGAAAATACATCATCTTGCAGATCAAATTATAGGAAATAAAGAGGCAAGACCAATGACAAGGAATAAACTCAGAAATGAAAAATGTCTACTTAGCAAAATGGAACCAAAAATAGAAAGTGAAGCCATAATAGATGATGACTGGTATAATGCTATGAAAGAAGAAATACAACAAATTGAGAAGAACAAGACATGGACCTTAGTCTCAAGACTAGTTGATAAGAATGTGATTGGAACCAAGCGGGTGTTCAAAAACAAGTTAGATGAGAATGGTGAAATCACAAGAAACAAGGCAAGACTAGTCTGCAAAGGATATGCACAAGAAGAAGGACTAGATTATGGACTAGATGATATGCACAAAAAGTTAAAAAAAAATTTCCCATAGTTAAGCTCTCATTTTTGAAGATTTTGGCTAACTAACTAAATTGCTTTTTTTTTTGTCTCATTGCAGGTTGGAGCACATATGGAACCACTAACCATGTTTCTTGCAAGTTTTTATGTTGCTAAAAAATGAACTTGAATGTTTAACCATTTGTCTTTGAATGCATGTTGCTAAAAAAATGAACTTGAATGGTTAAACACATTTTCCATTGAATGAATGTTGCTCAAAACACACTCTTGAATGTCATGGATTAAAATCAACTTTCCTTGGAATGCATGCTTAAAACAACAAATCCAATCTTGAATTCCAAGGATCAATTAACCATTGCAATATCAAACACTTCATTTGGAGCTTCTAAAATTGAACAAAACAAATCTCTTTTCCACATGCAATCTAGGTAAAGTTTGATTTTTGGACATTTAAGAAACTTTGTTAAGTTAAAATACAAATTTACAAAAATCAATTTGAGTAGTTCCTTGGACTCACCTCTTTTCTAATCACCCATCAAATATTAACCATTGGTTGCAATTTCAGCGCCATTTATGGGGATGGGTCTACTTGAAAAAGGTGTTAAATGTTCCACAATCTAACTCACTCACTTGGTCTTTGAATGTTTGCTTTAACTTTATCAAAATTCTTAAATGGCCAAAACTCTAGATTAAATCGATCACACTTCAAGTTTGGGCACTAAAATTGAACAACAACTGATGTGGAGAGCCTCCGGGCGCGCGCTTGAAATCAAATCTCACACACTTTTGTTTTGGGCTTAAAACAAACTCACACTCAATCTTGAATGCCTTAAAGAAAATTAATCGATACTTGACGTGGAGGGCCTCCGAGCGTGTGAGTTTGCTTTTGTTGACCCTAACTCTTCTTATTGTTTGCATTCTTTGATCGATTTACTTTTGTTAGCGCTTCAAGTTGGAATTGAACATTGTCTCTTAAACATGAGTGCTTGCAAAGTCTAGATTAGCACACATAAGAGTCAGTTGGTAAAAGAACAAGCGTGTTTTTTAGCCCAAGGTCATCCAAGTCTTCTCTCCCCTTGTTGTCTTTCAAGGCCATCTTGGGTGCATAAGATTAGGATCCAAAACCTTGTTTCTTTTTAGGAGGCCTGCTTGGGGATTTCATCACCCCTTGGACGACCTCAACTCCAGCATTCCGGCGGAGTATAAGAATCGGGAGGTGAATCTAAAGACACCTCTCTTGGGATCAAGATTTTTTCATTCGGGCTAAGCCTCAAGGAACTTTATACCTTTGAGAAGTAAAAGAGGAGAAGTGGATTACCACTCCTCTCGGCTGTCTGACATCCTTTTGGTCTCATCTACTGATTTGGGCCTTGCGTACCTTGCGTATATCGAGGACTCCCTAGCTAAACCAAATGTCAGCCTTGCAAAAAACCATCTAGGATGTTAATGTGTTTGGAGTGACTGATCGAAACATTTGTAGAACATACACACTCCTCGGTGCAGGTATCACATTCTGAGAACCACAAACTTCTATCTGGGTGTTCCTATCTATTGCTTGTTTTTATTTATTGAATGAATGTTTGCCAAACTTGGTCAATCCTAGCTTAGGGCACACTTAGCGTAGTCACTGCCTATTTTAGAAGTTGAACAGGTTGAAGCAAAACAACCAGAATCTCCCAAAGCCAAGCAAATTCAGGAATTTATGTCGAAACAACCCAAACCCAAACAGAAGTTTCACAAAGTCAAACTCAAGCCATCTCTAGCATACCAAGAATTTTCAGCCAAGAGAAAAGAAATAACACCAAGCCCACGAATTGCCAAACTCCACAAAGTAGAAGACAAAGCTACCGACGAAGCACTTCAAGAGGCCTGGTTAGAGCGCACCATCAAATTTAGCCAACATCCAAGAGTTAATACTGCTTATGCCTTACCAACCAGGCATGATTTCTATGATTAGACACCCTTGTTTCTCCACATCTTCTTGGATAAGCTTCACTTTAGAGTCATCTTTGTAGAAAAGTCAGCCATCTTAGGTTATCCCCTTAAGCATTATTAGCTCATCCATCTCATTTAGAATCAAACCATCTAGCCAGCAATCAAAAATTTGCACATCTAAGCTTTCAAAATTGTTGTCACCTTGCTAAAAGTTTGCCATTCCTAAAATCTTCCAAATCCACCAATCTCACCAAGGTTATCCCTTTGACAGAGCTTTGTCTAGGGTAATCTAGCTTTGTCACTTGTTATCCCTCATCACCTTGAGCTAAAGGTTGGGATCCGCAAGTGGTCAATCTCGTGTTCTTCCTAAAGGATCATCAGTCTATCCTTAAGTTGACACAATCACCACCAAGCTTGCACATAGGAAAGCATACCTTTTGTGCTTTGACAACATATCTTTGAAGTTAGAATCCCCAATCCAATCCTCCTTAGGTTTTGTCATATAGCTTTGCCTCAACCTAGGAAATCATTTTCATAGAAAAGCCTTCCCCCTTTTGCATCCATCAGCATTATTGCATCTCATCCCTAGGAGCATTTTTCATGCCACCCGTCACTCGCTTAGCCAAGAAGAAAGAAACAATGGAGCCCTATCATTTGGATCGAACAGCCTCACCCCCCTTGAGCACTTAGCCATCCTTCAGCCCAGAGCAAGCTATGCCATCACCTACTGACATTGAAGCTTTCATGAACCAACCAAGAAATGTAGTATTGTTAAACGCCATTATAGAAAAAAACAAAGAGACAATCATGGCTAATTTTCGAAGGGACAATGTAGGAACCTTTGACTTTGGAAGACCCCCTCCATTATCAGATCCACCTCACCCGTTGTTTGGGCAGCTACCACCACCCAGAGGCTCTTATGATCCAAATTATCCTCAATATATTCCAAAAGAAGAGCCTCCAGCCAATCCATATGACCCAACAGACCCAAACATACCATCATCCACCCAAGTTGAAATCTCCATGCCGCAAGCCAACCCAGCCACCACCACTCCATCCTTGATTCATACCTCTCTGCTCCAAACCCCCTTTACCCAAAACACCTCACCGTTCACCCCCTTCACTATTGCTGCTGCTCCCCAACCCAGCTTTCCAAATCCACCCATCTCCCAAATCAGTGCTAGCATCTTTGGCCAACCTCAGCAATATACAACAGGGATGCCACCCATGGGGCCAAGTAATCAACCTTTCATCGCCCCCATCTTGTTCACCATAGCCCAAAGCACAATCCCATCATTTCCATTAGGTCTTGGGAGCTCAATACCACCAGCCACAAATCCACAAGCTACTACCTTCACTCCACAAAGCTATCAAATCTCACAAGCTACTGCCAATCTTCTACCAAGCTCCCAAGTGACCCCAGCTCCCGCCACCACTATACCAAGCTTCCAAATCCAGCCACCAAGCTATCAAACCCCATCAATTCCATTCCCAAGCTTTCAATTCCCACCACCTCCACCACCAACTAATCCATTACCTCCTATTACCAACTACTTTTCAATGCCACTTCTAGGAGGTAATCCACCACCCCAGCCAACCACCAATTATTTGCAGATACCATCCCAAATGGGGGCACAACCCACATATATTGGTCAAACCCCACAAGCCCCCCGATCCTTTCCTCATGCCTCACAACCATCTTATACCTTACCTCCACAAAGCAATACATTTATCCCACAGTCAGCTTATGTTTCTCAATCCCAACCTCAAATCCGATATCAACAGCAAGCCTCGCAGCACATGCAGCAATATGCGCCACCTCCCCCTCAACAACCCATCATCCACCATGCAGCTGCCCAAACAATGTGCAATCCCTATTAGAAAATCCCTCATAACCATCCATATTCAATGGCCCCATCCAGCACATACCTACCTCAAGGCACTCCTACATTGGGGGCACCCCAGCCATCACCTATCAATTCAGAATGGGAACAAATGAAGACAGCTCTGAAAGCCATCCAAGAAGGGAATGATCCAAAGACATTCAAGTTTGAGAATGTGTTTCCTTACCCATTTGACAGAGCCATTACCATGACACCATTTCCCAAACACTTTGAGGTACCTAAATTGGACAAATTCAGAGGAAAAGGAGACCCTGTCACACAAATCAAAGAATTTTACATGCACTGCCAGGATGTGGCATACAATGATGTCTTCCTCTTGCGCCTTTTTCCCAAAAGCTTGGCTGGACCAGCTCTTGAATGGTTTTATAGAATCCCCTATGGCACAATTAAAAACTTTGCTGAATTATCTGAGGCATTTGTAGCCCAATATACTCATCTTGTTGAAACAGAGCTATCAATAGTTGATCTTGTCCACACCAAGCAAAAAGGTGGAGAAAGCCTTGCCGAATACCTGCAAAGATGGAAAACCCTTACCACCCACATATCATGCACCTTGCCAGAACGCCATGTGGTGAAAATGTTTATTGATAATGCACATCCTAGCTTGGCTCACCATATGACCATGAACTGTTTGCAAAACTGTAAGGATATCAAAGAGAAAGGAATGATCCTTGAGCAAGGACTCATCAAAGATGGTGTGGTAAAAATTTACAAAGAGGCCAACCAAAATCAATCACATTCCAATGGCAGGTCTAGGTATTGGAACAAAAACAAGCATGTTGCAACAGATGGGGTTACTGACACCAGACATGTGAATATTGTTGGTCCTTCTCAAAACCAGTCTAACTCACCATATCAAACAAACAAGCAACAAGCTATCAATTACCAACAACGAAATAACCAAAGCTATCAAAACCACAATACAAGACCCAACTTTCAAGGGTCTAACAATCAAGCTAATGCCATCAATGTAGCTGCACGGCAAAAGCCTAGATTCCAACCTGCACCTAGAAACTATACACCCCTTGGTGAGCCATTGGATGTTATTTTTGAGAAATTGGCTAAGGAAAACCTCATCAAATTTCCTCCTACACAGCAAATTGATCCAAGCCAATCCAAAGCTGCATGGTACAAGGACAATGAGTATTGCAAGTTCCATAGGGTAAACGGTCACACCACCCTTAAATGCATGAAACTGAAATACTATGTACAGGACCTTATTGATCGGAAGGAAATCATTGTTGGTACCCAAACCTCTCCCAATGTAGGCTTACAGATTTATCTAAATGCTTTTCCTCCACACAACAACCAAAATCCTGGAAAAGCACCTATCCAAAACAACACCAACAACCGCCAGCCAAACCAACAGCATGGGAAGAACAATGACCACACTTCATCCTATATAGACTATGGTAGCCTTATAGGTTGTATATCTAAGAAAGAGCCTTCTGTCAATGTTATCAATATCCGAGGACAAGACAATGAGTGTGCGGTCACCACTCGAAGAGTGCAATTTAACATCGCAGGCCCACCAGTTTCATCAGCACCATCAACTCCATCAAAAAGCCGGTACAATATCTTGGAACACCTTGGGAACATGCTAGCCCAAATCTCCATTTTAGACCTTCTCCACACTAGTCCTGTGTACAAAGACATCCTTGACAGTGCTCTCATAGAATCTCGTGTCCCTTCTGATATCAATACTACTGATTTTCATAATCTTGTTGGACACCTTTCATCCTCATGTGCCCTATCTTTCAAACCCACCGACATACCCGCGGTTGAGCCAGATCACACCCTTCTGCTTCGCATAGCCATCATGGTATCCAATTTTTCCATGAAAAGAGTAATGATAGATAATGGATCAGCCTTGAACATTTGCACCCTAAAATTCATAAAAAAAGCTGGGTATACTGAGGCAGATATGATCAGTGAAGTTATCACCATCAAAGCTTATGACAACTTGGAAAGAACCACAGAAGGGACTATTTTGCTACCAATCAAGGTTGGGCTAGTCATCCAAGAGATAGTTTGCCATGTTGTTGATCTAAACCTACCATTAACATCCTCCTTGGTCACCCATGGATTCATGCTATGAAGGCCATTCCATCCACCTACCATCAGTGCATCAAATTTCCGCATTAGGGCACTGAGGTAACCATCCATGCCGATCCAGAACCCTTTGCTTACTGCAATGCAGTTGAAGCTTCATATACAAACCATTGCCCTAGAATAGACATCGGCACATCCATCACCAGCTCATCCCACACTTGTAATGACACAGAAACCATCCTCGCCTCCACCCTATCTACCGTAAAGATCAACAACAAAGGTTGTGGAGAATATAGTCTGTTAGATGCATTCACTGTCGGAGCAATCCCACTTGATCCACATACCCATGGACGATCGACATATCACAAAGCTAGGGAGATTCCACCTCCTCAATACAAATAGTTTGGCCCAACCACCTTTGTGTCCTCAAAAACCCCTCTTCATGAAGAGCTCACTCCAGATATCAACAATTGGTTACATAAGGATGCACCTCCAAAAAATCAAGCACGCCTTGATCACTTCAGCCAAAAGTATCCCCAACAACATAAGCTCATCACTGAAAAATGGAACTATCAAGGAGGTGGACTAGGACCAGAGGAAAGGGGCATGCAATGTCCCATCGAAGCGCATAATTGGGAAACAAAGTCAGGACTTGGCTTTGGCATACCCACAACTGGGGGCACCAACGAGAACGGTCACACTTTTTCAAACATCCACCGTGACCTTGTCAAAATCAAAGACATTCCTGAGGAAGTTGAAAAGAGAGCCTACGACGATATCCCAGACCAAATCTTCCTAGGAGACTCTGTTCTCCGAGAACTATCCATCCATCTCATTGACCTACCACTTACTCATCCACAACTCATAGATTGGGACCAACCAAGTGTCATACATATTGATGAGTTCACATTAGAGGAAGCGCTTCTAAGATTCATGGGAGCCGAAACTCCTCATAAGAAGACAAAGCCAGATTCTGCCTACATCTACAAGCTAGATCCCAAGGGGTATTTTGGAGAAAATCCCCAACCTAGTTTCGATACACCCAAAACTGGAACTAAGGTAAATCTGGGACTAGCTAAGGCAGCGAAGAGAACCCCTCAGCAAGAAAATCCAGAGCCACAAGCAGAACATGAGGATTTAGTATTGCCTCCTCAAGATAATCGACCAGAGGTGTCTTCTATTCTAATAGAGGATACTAAAGAAGTCAACATTGGTTCTTCAGAGATCCCTAGAATTGTTCACATTGTTGCATCCCTATCACAAGACCAAGCTGACCTCCTCTTTGAGGTTTTACGAGAGAACATTGGCCAATTTGCATGGTCATATCAAGACATGCCAGGACTTGATCCAATGCTTGTAGTTCATCATCTTGTAGTCGATCCAAAGATCAAGCCCGTAAGACAAAAGCTTAGAAAAATGCACCCCAAGGTGGCCTTACTAGTCAAAGCTGAACTAGAAAGAATGTTAGCTGCTAAGGTTATCCAACCTATCAACTACTCAGAATGGATCTCCAACATGGTCCCTGTCACGAAGCCTTCCGGTGACATCAAAATCTACACTGATTTTAGAGATCTTAACAAAGCTTGTCCAAAGGATGATTTTCCCTTGCCCAACATAGATATGATTGTAGATCTTACAGCTGGACATGAAATTTTGTCCCTTATGGATGGATTTTCTGGGTATAATCAAATCAAGATTGCAAAAGAGGGCCAGCATAAGACAGCATTCACTACCCCTTGGGGAACCTTTTGCTACACCATGATGCCTTTTGGCCTAAAGAATGCTGGGGCTACCTATCAAAGAGCTATGATAGCCATTTTCCATAGACTTGGGTGAGCCTAAAAGCTTTATGTAAATCCTTTAACAGGGTGACATTCTAAGTTGAATATTCTTAAATCCTTTAACAGGGTCACATTTAACAATGTGTTGTAGCCTTTAACAGGGCAGACCATCAGAAGTGGTTGAAATTGATTGCGCAGTTATTTTGTGGGTATCATCCCCACTCCAATTTTACCTTATTATTCTTGGAGGGTTTCTAGGTTATCAAATCCTTAGTGTTATGGTGTGATGCATGTTTACTTTTCATGATTGTTTAATGTTTAATTTCATGCATGATCATTTTAGTTATGTGCCATTAAGGATTTGTAGAAAAAGTTTTATTGGACATCATTGGACCTTGGATAACTGATTCACCCCCCCTCTCAGTTATTCTAAAGAATTCTAACACCACCTCATTTCCACTAGGTCCTTGGAATTTTACACAATCAAAGGAACCACCCACTAATCTCTTTACTAGCAATCCATTCATGCCTAATTTCTAACCACCACCACCATCCTTCATCAACCCTATACCTACCATCATGAATTTTTTTTCCATGCCACCTCTAGGAAGAAACCAAACCATATCACACTAGTCAGTGCCAACAATAGGTGCATTTCCTTATACCAACTATTTGGCTCCATATAACTCACAATCCTTAATTACAACACCACTATATCCACCACCACCCTTCCAAAAAATCCAACTCTAGTCGTCGCATGTACAAACCTCCATACCACATCCTCTAATTGGAAAATAGTCTCAAATCTCCTCTCCACTGCAACAAACACCCTATCAAAACTACATCTAGCAAACATAGCAATATGTCCAACCACCACTCAAACAACCCATAGCTCTCATCATAGTAGTAGTAAAATCTTCATTTCATCTAGCATAGTGTGCAAGCCAAAGCCATCCACATTCACCTGTAACATCTGATACATACCCTCTGCTGGGGGCACCAGGATTGGGGACACCAGCAATAACACCTATCAACCGTGAGTGGAAGAAATGAAAAGTGTCATAAAAGCACTCAAGTATGGAACTGAATCCAAGACCTTTAAATTTGAAAATGACTTTCCATACCCATTTGACAAGACTATAATAATGACACCCTTCCCTAAACACTTTGAAGTCCCTGAATTTGATAAATTTTGGGAGAAAGGATATTCAAGCACACATGTCAAAGAGTTTTTATATGCACTACCAAGAAGTGGCCTACAATTACATATTCCTTATACGTCTTTTTCCTAAAAGTATGGGAGGCCCCACTCTTGAATGGTTCTATCGCATACCCTAGGGCACCAATTAGTATATTTGTTGATCTTTCAAAAGCCTTTTTGGCCCAATATGCTCACCTAGTTGAAACTGAGTTTTCTATAGTAGATCTAGTCCACACCAAAAAAAACAAAGGGGAAAGCCTTTTTGATTACTTATAGTAGTGGAAAACTCTCACAACTCGGATCTCGTGCACCATATCTAAATGACACCTTGTCAAGATGTTCATTAAAAACACACATCCTCGTCTCTCACACCACATGGTTATAAATTTCTTACAAACATACAAAGACATCAAGGGAAAGGAGATGGGCTTTGAGAAAGGACTCATTAAAGATGGTGTCATGAAAATTTACAAGGAAAACACACAAGAATAAGTATAATATAATGACAAACCATAGTATTGGAACAAAAACAAAAACATAGTGACCAATGGTGCCATAGACCTAACAAGTTCATGTGGTCAGAATAGCACCTAGCACACCAAAACTCCTTATCAAAAAATGTTGTAACAACAACAATTGTCTTATCAACTGAGTGTGTACCAAAAACCTCCATCACAACACAATCAAGACAATACATAGACACCCAATCCTCAAAATCAAACCAATGCCATTACTATTGTAGTTGGACCTAGGCCATGACTCAAAAGATAGTCTCAAGTATACATCCCTTTTGGGGAGCCCCTTGATGTCATTTTTTAAAAATAGGCCAAAAATATTCTTATCCAACATTCACAGACCCAACCATTAGATCACAATCAGTCAAGGGTATCCTGGTATAAAGAAAATGAGTTTTGTAAATTTCACCATGTTAAAGGGAATCACACCCTAAAATGTATGCAACTCAAAGACTATGTACAAGATCTCATCAAGCAAAAATAAATCACAGTGGGGGCACAAGCCTCTCCAAATGTAGGATTATTGATCTACCAAAATGAATTTCCCCCACACAACAAAAATATAGGCAAAGCCCCTATAGACAACACCACCACCAACAACATCACTATACCAACTAATGTTTAGACCAAATAAGGTGATAATCATGATAAATCATAGAAATTTTCATTCACATACTTACACTATAGCAATTTGATCACCTATATATCTCAGATAGAGCCTTCTGTAAATGTGATAAATAGCAAAGGCCCAGATAACCAATGTGAAGTTACCACAAGAAGAACTTGACTCAACATAGCCACACCATCTGTGCCTACCCCATCTAGACCACAATATAATATCCTAAAACACCTTTGGAATATACCAGCCCAAATATCTATTCAAGGTCTTCTGCTCACTAGCCCACTTTACAAGGAAATCCTTGGTAATTCTCTTCATGAGTCTCATGTCCCTACTGATATCAATACCATAGAATTTCAAAACTTGGTAGGCCATCTCTCTGCATCATGTTCATTATCCTTCAAAACCTCTAACATCTCAACTGTTGAACTCGATCATGTTCTTCCAGTCTACATAGCTACCATGGTTTCTATCTTTGTTGTCAAAAGGGTCATGATACATAATAGATAGACCTTAAATATATGCACATTGAAGTTCATCAAACAAGAAAGATACACTAAGGTAGATATCATAAATGAAGTCATCACTATCAAAGCCTATGACAACTTGGAGTGGACCACCAAAGGAACCATTTTTCTACTTATCAGGGTTGGACTCACTACTCAAGAAATAGCTTCCCCTATAGTTGATCTTAACCTACCCTTCAACATCCTCCTTGGCCAACCATGGATTTATACCATGAAAGTCATTCCCTCCACTGTTAGAATCTGAAAAGATTAATAACCCAGAAAACTAGTGCAAAGAGTAAATATCTAAAGTATGAATGCAAATGATACAAAATCAAAATAGCATCATAGAGTTAGTCTCCAAGAGAGTAATGCAAATGCTGGAAGCAAAATAGCATTAAGAGGATGCAAAAACAAGATATATAAATACAAGCCAGGTAGCATGCTTATATAGGCTAGGAAGAGGGAGGAGGTGGCAACACCAACCAATGAGGAACAACCATCTATTGGACTAAAGATAGAAAAGTATCTTCCCAAGATAGCTAATGGATGCTCACATGTAGGAAGGTGACACCTCACAACCATTCACCTAATGAAACATGCTTTATTAACCTAAGCGAGATTATTAAAAGTGTAGGAAAAACCTAGCAAAATAGAAAAAATAAAAAACTACACTAACACCCCCCCATAAGAGAAGCTTGGGTGGATGTAGAAATGGGTCCCAGCAACGAGGCCATGTTAGGTACCCAAGTACAATGCAAGAAGATGCAACCTCTGAAAGCGGGGAAAGAGAGAAAACCACATGGGAAAAACCCTCCCCCAAAAAGAGGTAAGAACCTAGTGAAGAACTGAAGAAGTCTCCCGCTAGGGAAATTGTCCCCTAAAACAGGAACAAGGAGTGATCATGAAGAAGTAGCATCACTGAAGCATAAAGAATCGCAAAACTCTGTCAAAATGATGATCTATAGAACCTCCATGGAAATAGAAGGTATGAACCATCAACCAAAGAAGCATAGAACAATAATATAACCTCCCCTTAAGGTAGGTGAGGTGACAGGCAGCTGAAAAGATGGGCCAAAAATCTCCTACAACACAGGAGCCAAACACATCGAGAGTGAGGTACAAACACAAATAAAGGCATGTGTCATCGACACTGCATGAGGAATTAGAGAAAGAGGGCCTATAAGCGGCAAACAACTATCCCCCCCATGGCACTTTATATAATAGTGCGAGTACAACGAATCACAATGATGAAAAGGATCCCAAAACGCAAGAGTGGCACTTTATCTCAGTGCGTTGCATAAAGATGCTTACAATGAATAACAACAATGATCAGAAAAAAACATAAGGCTGAAACAACAGAAGGTAAAGCCTAAAACGAAGCAACTGAAGCAACAAAATCGATCTCTGGACCTGAAACAAACAGAATATCCACCAGAATGCAAAAATGCAAAAGACTAAATAGGATGTGTATGGAATAGAATCTGGAACAACAACCAGCATCACTGGAAAGAGCACAAAAAGAGCTTCCCAGTGATATAAAGAAGTCCAAAATCGGAGATCGGAAGCTCAAGATACGCCTCTTAGAGTGTAAAATAGAACATCTAGCTTTGATTGCCATAACAAGCAACCAAACTGCATCAAAACTCAAAAACACCTATACCAGCATCTTCATCTTAGAACCATCTTTCTGGCACTTCTTTTGGATCGGAAAAATACCTCCGTATGCAAAAGTTATGGCCAAAAAACCGAAGGTAGGTCCAAAATGACCTTAGGGAGGTGCAAGAAGGTGTTGATGCAGGATGACATCATACTGACGTCAGCAAAGCAAGAGATTAAAATTGATAGCCTCTGGCCCATCACAGCAAAAAGATGCCATGTGGCAGTGTCACACGGCAGTACGGATGACCTGTAGCAGGGGCGACGTGGCGGGTCCACGTGGCGCCCAGGCCACATGTCACCCCTGCTAGCGCTGACTGTGCTGCAGATCAGTGACGGAGCATACAGTGGGGTGCTGACGTCGCGGACGGCAGTCGGAGCGGCAGTTTCAAGATGCGCCGCCAGCGGAGGTTGCTGAAGGGCAGTGCCGGAGTGGCCCACGGGCGGCGCCGAGCCGCAGCGGCTCAGCGACGGCGCTGCCAGTTGCAGCGGCCGGTGAGCTGCGCGGCGGCGGTCACTGGGTGGTGTGGCGGTGGCCACTGGGTGGCCGCCCGGAGCACGTCGATATTTTTTTTTTCGACCCTGCGTCCGTACGATCCATATGGCAACGACCAGGGAGGCTTCAAAAAATCCCCAAAATTGCCCTGTGTCCAAAAATAACAAGCTCTATATGAATCTTGACTGCAAACGGCATTCCGGATCCAATGGTGATGTCCGTTTGGGCTGAAAGTGCTCCAAAATTTTGCTGATCCCTTGATTTGAAGAAAAATTGCATTCAAATCTGCGACTGCCAACGGAGAGGGGTATGGTTGTAGCTTTGCATGCTCGATTCTAAAAAATATACAGCTTGCATGCAAAATCTAAAAGATACCTAGATGGTTTTTCGAGGCTACAAACAAAACCCAGAAAACATTTTTCTTGCTGATGAATAGAAGATGTTGTTGTAGTGTAAATCAGACGCCTTTAATAGTAAAAAATGGCTCCAAAAATCAAAAAATGACCCCAGCAACCAAAATATGAAATGCAAATGTTGGATCAGCTTCTTAAGTCCATCAATGGCATGCTGGAACCTGCAAAACTAATTAAAAACTCCAAATATGCAAGTTGGTTGTCAGATTTGAGATTGAAACCCTAGAGAAAAATTGTTTTTGTCAAAACTTTTCTGATTCTTAGGATCATCCAAAGATGCAAGAGAAGAGCATACTTCATTTTTCAAAAAACTACAATAAAGTTTATTTGCCCCCCCCCCCCCCCCCTCGAAGCTCTCAAATAAGGAAACTAAAATCTACTCTTGCACATAGAAAAGCTCTGATACCATGTTAGAATCTGAAAAGATAAATAACCCAGAAAACTAGTGCAAAGAGTAAATATCTAAACCATGAATGCAAATGATACAAAATCAAAATAGCATCATAGAGTTAGTCTCCAAGAGAGTAATGCAAATGCTGGAAGCAAAATAGCATTAAGAGGATGCAAAAACAAGATATATAAATACAAGCCAAGTAGCATGCTTATATAGGCTAGGAAGAGGGAGGAGGTGGCAACACCAACCAATGAGGAGCAACCATCTATTAGACTAAAGATAGAAAAGTATCTTCCCAAGATAGCTAATGGATGCTCACATGTAGGAAGGTGACACCTCACAACCATTCACCTAATAAGACATGCTTTATTAACCTAAGCGAGATTATTAAAAGTGTAGGAAAAACCTAGTAAAATAGAAAAAATAAAAAACTACACTAACATCCACTTATCATTAGTGTGTCAAATTTCCTCATCATGGCACTAAGATAACCATCCATGTTGATCCTAAACCCTTTTCTTATAACAATGTAGTAGATGCCTCATATAATAATCATTTTCATGGAATCAAGATTGGAAACACCATGGCTAGCTCCTCTAGTACTTGCCATAATCTTGACACCATATTAGCCTCCAAACTCTCTATTAGCCATTTTAGCACCCCCCCCGCCCCCCCACAACAATTTTTTTTAGTGTTTCCAATCTCATGAAAAACCATGGTGGTAGCCATGTCTATGTCCTTTGAATTATTTATATTTTTCATGCAAGCATGATAGGGATACGTAGAAACCTTACTCCTTTCTATATCCCTAAGGCTTAAAAAAATTCATATTGCATGTTATGTTCTTATGAATACTTCAAGTTATGATCATGTAAAACCTTTAAATTTCCCTATCACTCTAGCTTAAGATCAAATTGTCAAAAGAGTTGCAAAGGTGTGACACAGTCAAGATAATCATCATCACAACTTTGCAGCTGTTAGTGCTAAACTCCAGTTTCATGTTGCAAGGGATCAAAAGTAGTTAGTCGCATGATCGTAGGTCAAGTTATGCCTTAGGAATACCTCAAGGGGCCCATAATCTTTATGGTCATTAGAATTCAATTAATCAACATCTAGTGTATCCTTTCTTTCTCAAGATGCATGAACTTTAACCAAAGTGAGAAAGTGAGAATGTGATGCATGTCATGGTGGGACCAGGTGTATGAAAGTCTTCTCATTGCATTATTGCAAGGGTCATTTGGTATTTTAATGCTAATCAGTTTTGGAAGGAGTGTTTTTTCAAATAAAGGTAGATAAATTCAATCGATAACACTCCATCAAAATAGGCTTTAGTGTTCAAGTTACAAAGTTGTAAAGATCAAAAGCTTAGCCAAAAGTCAATGTTTCACATCGTCGTGAAATGTTTAGGCTACGAAGCAGAAAATACCTTTTCTCACAACATCGCATAGAGTTAAAGGAAGCTCAAGATTAAAGTGGCGAGGTCATGGAATACTTTGTTCGCACTATCACAAGGGTTAAGTAGAGGTAATGAACTTAAGTCAAGAAGCTGCAAACAAAGAAATGTTGAAGTAGTTAAATGCTAGGCACAACATCACAAGGATTCATCTACAGTTGTGGTTTTCAATTGTGAGGTTGCAAAGAGAGATGGCAATCATCGAAACTATGATCACAACATCGCATGACATTAAGGTATTTCATGTCTGGCACTTGCAAAGTAGTGACAAAGACAAAGATAACTACCTCACAACCTCATAGAGTTAAATAGAAGTTAAAGCCTAATCATTGCAAGGGTGTGAAGTAGTCCATTTTATATGTTCCCAAGGTCACTATAGTTAGTGAAATAAAGTGATCAATATTCAAAGTAGTGAAAAGGCACAAATTGAAGACATTACAATTTTACATGGCCAAATGGTTAAAAGGGAAAATTAGTTGCAAAGCAGCTAACATAGGCAGTCAGTAGGTAGGCCAACATAAAGATAATGGTTGGGTGATCTGGCAGAATGCTTAAAGGATAAAGGGTCATGTGGCAGGTTTGATTGTTGAATTCCATTGAAAGATGAAATGGTTGACCTAGCATGGCTGCAAACACAAAATCAAGAAGCTCATTTAATAATGAACAAGCCTCTTGATCACTTATGACCACTCTTTGGCATTCCCCATCCCTGGAAAATGTAGTTTTATCTTTTTGTTGCCTTGTTTATCCATCTACCCAATCAGAGTAGTTGTAGCCACCATTTTTGCCTCTCCAAGGCTCAAATTACATGCAAAGATTTTATTTTTGCATATGGACATGTACCCTTATTAAATCTTTTTGAAATTGATAGTGATTGTTCTCTACAACTTTAAGAGAGTAGTTGAGTTTTGGCTTCCAATAGAAGTTTTCTCAATTATGCTTGAGCTATAAAAGCAAGTTTTGTAACCCTTCCAAGGGTTGGTCTTTTCTCTAATTCTATAGCAATTGTATTGCATGCTCTACTACTATAGTTTCCTTTTGCCTTTGAATGAATGTATTTCTCTATAATACCTCTTTCTTTATTAATATATTGTGCAATATCTTCTTTCCTTGTGTTGATGTATTGCTTCCATTCTTTGATTGTATGATTGTATCTATTTGACCTTTGTGTTGAGAGTGTTGCACACATTGCATAATATTGTTATATTGTATTATTTTATTTTATTATGTAATTTTGCACCTAGATGGACATGCAACATGTAAAGATTCTTATGACATATACTTGATGTGTTGTATTGTAACGTTGTGATAATATTTCATGTAATTATTTAATATTGGAGAAAAGAATTAAAATTCCAATATTAAATGTGGAGTCAAGGAGTTAGGTAGCACATGGTTTATGTAATACCACTTGGTGGTTTTATGGAACTTTCTACTATATAATTAGTCACAAGGGTAGTTGTTGGTGTGAGAAAGACAAGAAGGAAAAATGGGAAAGAGTTGAGTGAAACAAGACTTGATAGGTTAGCCAAGGGATCATTTGTGAAGGTTGGAAGCATGGCATGAGATATTTAGATTCATGCTTGTTCACATGGATTGCTTGGTTGTGCCTATAGCTTTGAAGGCTTCCATGGTTGTATTGCAATGGTCTTTTTGCTAAATAATACATGGTGATGGATGCTTTTGGAGGCTAGGTTTTTTCTCTCAATGAGGGTTTCCTAGGGTATATCTTGTGTCACATTTTTGTGGGTACGTTGTCTATTCTCTTGCATGTAGATTTTAATTGCATATTTGTTTCAGATGTATTATGGGTTATGTGGAAATTGTTATATTATTTATTGCAATTTTTCTTACAAGTGGTATCAGAACTATGATTTTATTATTGTAACCCTAGATTGAATCCATGGGAATGCATGAGAGAATTAAAGAAAGGGCAAGATATATGAGTTGTTTATTGTACATCTAAGGATTTTGGATTTGATGTTATGATGGGATATTGGTAGATTTTTGGCATGTGAAATTTTTGGACAAAAGGGTTTTTTGGATGTTTCATTTAAATGAAGGTTTTAGGGGAAACTTGCAGAAATGACCTCCTAGGTAAAAATAGACCTCACCATTGGATCCGGGTCAACATTTTCATAAATTTTGATATATAATATGCTTTATTTTGGCCATGTTTAGAGGAAATGAAAGATTTTTCTAGTTTTAGCCCATGATGGCTATCAAATGTAAACCCATTGAAATTTTCATCACAAAAAAAAATTCTAATGAAAATGATAAAAAGACTATCTTAGTAAAATGACCATAACTTTCTCTCAAGATATCAGTAGGCATTGGAAAACTAATTTAGAGTACTACAATTTGGTGTAGGTTTGGTTCTATGATTTTGACATTTTGTCAAGTTTTAAGAGCTTTAAAGCCAAATGTTATTTATTTTGACATAGATTAGGGCATAACTTGGGCATACAAAGTCATATTTTGGACTTTGAATAGTTAATGGAAAGATGTTAGAGAGCTCTACACATTGGTTTAGATTTGATGTAGGTTTGGCATGATTTATTGGGTGATATAGTAATCTAAACATATTATAGTATATATTGACTATGGTAACATTGTGAGTTAATGGCATTGTATATTTTGGAGATTTAAGATTTGATGTCATTGTATACTTGGTACATATTTCAGATTGGTCTCATGATGATATAGTTATTAGTATTTGATTTGGATATGTATGATGACTTGTTGGGTCTATAAGTTATGCAATGTTGTAAGTGGTCTATATTTATAGGTTACATTTATAGCTTGGTTATGGGTTGTCTTTGCCCATTGATCTTTCATTATTAATGCATATTCAGATTGGTGGCTTGGATTTGGGTTGCCTATGCCCTAAGTCACATGATTTGCTTATTTTTCTTCATGTAGAAGGGATGAGATGTTGTTACTAGGTACAGTAATGGTGGAGGATTGTGGTTGACTATTTTATGTTGACAGGTTGGACATATTGAGAGTCATATGCTCAGTTCATGGATGTGGTCATGGTGTCATAGATTTTGGCATGACATAATTGGATATAAAGGTATATCATTGATGTTCATTATCTTGAATTCCTAATTTGGTTATGGTGTTATATCTTCTTGGTTGAGGATCATGGTTATTTGGTTTTTTTTTTAGAAGCTCATGATATGGTTTGATGCCTTAGTTGATTCTCATGGTTAGAGGATGGATTTTTCATCATATTTCATGGATAGCTTAGATACATGGTTTAGTGGGAGCGTGCAACAGTGATAAGGTGGTAGTGTGGGATTAGTTCCTAGTTTGGCTTGTATCTTCTTGGTTTGGAGATCTTGGTTTCACTTGGTAAAGATACTTTGGTTGTGTGAGTGTAGACCTAGAGGATCTTCATGTAGGAGATGGATTTTATGCCATAGGTGACTTAGTACCATGGTTGAGTGGGAGTTCTTGGGATTGATATATTTATTGAGTGTTTGCAGATGTTCAAGGTTCGTCTTAGATCATGTTGTTGCAGAAGCACCTTTGATATTTGCATGGTGCACTTGGTTATCTTCATGGTGTGTGAAGATGGTTAGATCTTAAGAACTTAGTGGGTTCTTGGTTATCTTCATGGTGTATGGAGATGGTTCTTCATCATATGTAGAGATGGTTGCATCTTGAGGATAATAGGGTTCTTAGTAAAGGTGTCATTT
The DNA here is from genome assembly GCA_028749045.1 of Cupressus sempervirens. Taxonomy (NCBI): domain Eukaryota; kingdom Viridiplantae; phylum Streptophyta; class Pinopsida; order Cupressales; family Cupressaceae; genus Cupressus; species Cupressus sempervirens. The sequence continues at coordinate 762,603,036 of CM053787.1, forward strand.
ATGCTTTCATTTGAAATGTTGTTCTTGGTGTGAGGATGGTTTCATTATTATGTCATGGTATACTCTTGATACATTTTTAAAGTTGTGACACATTATAGTATATTCATATGAAGCATGTTATCTCTTTTGGTTGAGATAGTTTAAATCATGTTGTCATGTTTATCTTCCTAAGGCCATGATTGGAACTTTGACATTGGTCTTGGTTTTGTTTCTTGGTAATGAGTACATTGATCATAAGCTAGATACTTCATGATATTTTTATGTTGCATTTGGAGTTGGCATGGATTTATTGGTAGTAGGTGATCATGGATACTTAGAGATGGTGGTGATGCTGATTTCTCTTCGATTAGAGAAGTATTTTTTGGGACAGTTGATGGTTTCAGCAAGAAGTTCAAGGTGCATTCACCTCATATGGACTTGAGAGGAGATTGTTCTTAGATAAGTCTTGGTTGGAGACTTGGATATCTTGATTAGCATTCTTGTTCCCCACTCTTGGTCTACTCAGTGGTTTGCTACTTGAGAGGTATAGCCCATTGTTTCTCTTAGGTGCATTATATTTATGCTTGTCTTTCATGGATATGGATCTTGAGCTACCGTACATCAGTTAGTTCTGGAGGGTTCATTTGAGAGATGGCTTAGCATTGGTTATCCCCATTTTCATATGTTGTTATGCTAGTTGATTTTGGGAGATGGTTTTATATTGGTCATGTTCCTTGGATTAGGAATGGTTTATGAGTTTGATCTTCTTGTGAGAAGCTTACATCCATGATCAGTTATATTGTATGGTTTGGATGTTGTTGAGGCTTCTTGTTGGGTTTTATGGAGGAGATAATCCTTGCATAGTTTACATCTAGAGGTGTGTGTAGAAGAACACGATACAGGTTATGATTTGCATGGTTTCTCTTTGGTCTTGGTTATCTTCCTAAATGTTTGATTTTGCTTACATTAGATTTGAGATTGGTTAGAGACTATGATCACTAGTTTTTTGTCATGTATGTCATGTGAGAGATGACATGGTTATTCCTTTATCTCTTTCCTCTTTTAGTTGTGGAGAGTTTGGGAGACTATTGGAGACTTGTTATGAGATTTATTTTTGCAATTTATTGGTTTATGTGTTGTGGATCTCCTTGAGACTACATGGATTCACTTCTTTGAGATGTTGTGAGTGGATTGGTTATAGATTTGACATTATCTTTTATAGTGGGAGCTTCTTGACATATATGTGGTAGGTGCTGCTCTTGAGGCTTGTGATTGTAGGTTACAAATTGGATATGTTGATGATGTGAGATTCACTTGGTATACCTTTGGAGGTATGGATAGTTGGATGAGTTTGGTACTTTGGATGCTATGTTAGCTATGGATATTTTGACAACTGTGGATAAATGTGATTACCTTTAGATCAGATTTTTTGTGCTTGGCATTTTAGTTGGTATAGGATTTTATAATCTTTCAATGTGACAAGTTGGGTGGCTTTCTCTTTGGATGGCTTCTATGTATGTCCAGTGGTAGTGGCATAATAGGAGGTGGCTTCATTCATGTTTGAGATGCTGGATACTTTGATTTTTATTGTGAGTACTAGGATAGAGCACATGGTGTACTTTGGTCCATGATGGTGGATGTGCTAGGAGGGATTGTTCCCTTGTTCATTTATGTGGCTACAAATTGACCCTATGCAATGTATAAAACAAGTGGGAGATTGTTGAGATAATGGGTGTTGCACACACTGCATAATATTGTTATATTATTTTATTTTATTTTATTTTATTATGTAATGTTGCACCTCGATGAATGTGCAATGTGTAAAGATTCCCATGAGATAAACTTAATGAGTTGTATTGTAACATTGTGATAATATTTCATGTAATTATTTAATATTGGGAAAAATAATTAAAACTCCAATATTAAATGTGGGGTCAAGGGGTTAGGTAGCACATGGTTTATGTAATACCACTTGGTGGTTTTGTGGGACTTTCTACTATATAAGCAACCACAAGGGTATTTGTTAGTGTGAGAAAGACAAGAAGAAGGCAAAAAGGGAAAGAGTCAAGTGGAACAAGGCTTGACAAGTTAGCCAAGGGAGCATTTGTGAAGGTTGGAAGCATGGAATGGGATGTGTTGATTCATGCTTGTTCACATGGATTGCTTGGTTGTGACTATGGCTTTGAAGGCTTCCATAGTTGTGTTGCAATGATCTATTTGTTGAATAATACATGGAGATGGATGCTTTTGGAGGCTAGGTTTTTTTCCCTCAATGAGGGTTTCCAAGGGTATATCTTGTGTCACATTTTTGTGGGTATTTTGTCTATTCTCTTGCATATATATTTGAATTGCATATTTTTTTTAGATCTATTATGGGTTATGTGGAAATGGTTATATTCTTTATTGCAAGTTTCTTTACACTTTGAATGATATAGAGTGAAGTTCCTTCCTTGTAGCATTTTATGGGTCTCTAGTCTTCATGTGGTATTGAGTTAAGCAAGGATTGAACCTATGTATTTTGAAATTTTATTGATGAATGGTGCATTTCTAGGCAGAGACAAGATTGAACATACTATTTTGGTGTATGACCCCCTCTAGATTAGATTAGGTAGTTTGATTTTCATGCATTTCCTTCTCCCTTTTCCTCTCAAGAAGTAGTTAGGTGTGCCCTAATAATAAGAAAGTCAACCTTCTCTAGAAACTCAATCTCATTATTTAAGTCCCACAACTTGAAGATTGTTTCCATGTTTCACAAGGTTGCCTTTAGGTCAAACTTCAGGAAAGGGTGCAGACTTTCATGTCAGCAATTTTTGGTATGCATGGTGAGAAATATATTGAAGTATTTCTTAACTCTAGTGGTTCACTAGTGTCAAGAAAAGAACTTCAAAACTATGATGAGGAGATAGTGTTTCTCTTAGAATTTTAAGCCTTCAGGAGACTCACATTCAAGCACTTGGCAACTCCATCTCTACATCTTGGTTCTAGACCAAAATTGTTGTAATTCATGTGCAAGGCTCAAACAAGGGCATCTTCTAGAGGTAGTTTTTAGTATACTAAACTTTCATTTTCAAATCCTAGAAGAAAAAGAAGTAGACTCTCTCTATCACCAGTTAGGAGTTTGGAAGTAGTATATGCATATGCTAGATCTCTTTCTACTCCCCCTGTTGATAGATCATAACCTAGGGTACCATCTTTTCATGTGAATAGACCATTATTCCATAAGGCCCTCCCTAGGAGTCAAGTGTTTGTTACCTTTAATGGTGGTAGTCCTATCATCTTAGCCCAAAGACATGATATCCTAGCATCTTCTCATAAGAGCCTACCTAATTTTACTAGTGAGACTTCCATTTCTCCTATAGAACATATTCAAGAAATTTCAAACATCTACAATATACATGGTATTACAGAAGATGATGTTGTTGTTAGAATTTTAGCCTTGTCATTAAAGGGAAAATCCTTACAGTGGCATAGGGGATTACCACATAATTCTATCGCTATTGGGATGATTTGGGAGAAAGGCTTTATAAACATTTTGAAGACAAAACTGATCACCTATCACTTTTAGAATAGCTAACTACCATTAAGAGAGCACCCCATGAATATATGATAGATTTTGATTATAGATTCCAAAAGACAAGGGATAGAATACCTATTTTAGTAAAACCTTCCCTTGGTAATGCGTTCTTGCATTACCTAAGAGCTTTTAATAGTGATATTGATACTACCTCACAAGTCATGGCAAGGGATACTTTTACTAGTTGCATATGAAATTGCCATAAAAGTAGAAAATATCTTGATTCAAGGAGGGAAGTTAGCTCCAAGGCCTCCAATGTCTTTCTTTCTAGATATGCCTACTCATTAGTCTATAGTAGCCCCTATTCCTACCACTTCCACAACTCAATCTCTTGTTATAACCCCAATAGCCTCTACACCTTCGAGTGGGATAGATAAAATTGAGGCCACGATGCAAATGATAATGCAAAATATAGATAAAAGGCTTTAGGATCAAAGTAGAGATATGATCAAGAAGTTACAAGATCAAGGTTCTAACCTAGAAAAGAAACTAGATGACAACTTCTCAGTGGTGCAAAAGATAAGCAATAAGGTTGTGGCCTTAAAAAGGCAACACACTCAAGATGGTGGGTCTTTCTACTCTCATTATCAAAACCCCACATATAGGCCACCAAATTAGGGTCAGGGTCATGTTCCATAGAACCAAAATAGACCTACAAGTAATGCCTCTATTGTAAATACAAGCACAAATCTTGATAGGGCATTAGTTCCTTAGAACAACCTTACTCATGAGCAAGATTTTTTCCTTCTTGCAATTACTCCTATGGGTATTATATGTGAAATGCAAAATCATCCCAAGCACTAGCTCCACAATATAAACTAGTAGGATAGCAGTATAGTGCCAATCAACCTACTGATGGTTCTCACCTATAGTAGTAGGGTGATTGCTCTATTATGAACCATTAGCCAGAGGAACATTGTCATGCTAGCCATAATAACTATGATGTTATAGCTCATAATACTAGAAGAAAAAGAAGAGTTGTTGAGGATGTTACACCTCCTATATCTAATCAAGCCTCAACTTTTGGTACTACTCATCATGTGCTAGTTATAAACACACAATCAAATGTCACTTCCCAACATAAGCAAAACATAAGCAATAAGGGATGTACTGAACATCAAGCTGCTCAAATTCAGTCATCAATTCCTATAGCCCCCAAGCCTCTATTCAAGGTAGTTGGCACTCCTCTAAATGTAGTAGATCATTAAAAAAAAATTATTGTTAATATCTCCTTATGGGATGTTGCCACTATGCCGCCACAGAAGAAACTACTGCAGCAAGAGTTAGACAGTATTGGGGTGTCAAATAAATCAATCACCTTAGATAATGTAACAATTTTGGTGCAACAAACAAAAGGAGATACAAGTAATAAAATCAAGCCTCCTTCTTTTTATGTCTCTTTGATTATAGGGGAAAAACTAGTTCATAATTTCATGATAGATTCTAAAGCTAGTAGATTTGTTATGCCCAAATGTATAGCTGACCTCCTTGATGTTAAGTATGAGCCAATAGTTAGAGATGTCCTCCAGTTAGATGGTAGCTCTATTAATAATAGTGAGGATCCTTTAAAATGTTGAAATTTCATTGCATGCATGCCCTAGTTGTACTATCACTCAAGGCGTACCAGTAGCTAAGGTTGACCCGCATTTTTCCATATGTCTCTCTAGAGACTACACTGCACAAATAGGTGGTCATATTGTAGTAGATTGGTCCTATATGTTCTTTAGGACAAGATATGGGACAAGAGCTTCTTTAAGGGAAGAACCTTTGGCCACTAATCACATAGAGACCTACACACCTAGTCCTGTAAACATGAATTGTACAATTCATGAGATAGATGATGATGGCATGACCAATGAACCTACCATTTCTTTAGAAGAGATGCCTAACTATCTTTTAGATGAATGGGCCAGTAAATTTTACTTTGATCCAAAACAATAAGCTCTAGAGACAAGCCTTGGCACATATTATATTGGAGAAATGTACTCCTATTCCTAGTCTCACAAAAATAAAAGAGGACATTGATAAAGTATTCAATATATTCTTCCATGGCTCAAGAAACAAGAATGGCTTAGGAACTAGTGTGATGTTGGTTTCTCCTAGTTTGGAGAAGTTTTATTTCTCTTATAGACTCCAATTTAGTTGCACTAACAACTTAGTAGAATATGAAGCATTGATTCAAGGCCTTCAACTTGCACAAAAGAGGGCAATCAAATCTCTAGAGGTATTTGGAAATAGTGAACTAGTTGTCAACCAATTAAGGAGCTAGAACATTACAAAGAGAAATCTGCTCAAATCATACAAGCACAGAGTTTGGGATCTGCCTAAGGCTTTCCAAGCATTCAATATCCAAAGTATCCATAGAAGAGATAACAAACATGCTAATAGACTTGTAGAAATAGGTGCTCATTATGATGTACTAGAGCATGTTGAGGACAAAAGAGAGCAACACATTCGACTAGTTGTAAGACCTATAGTTCCAGATAACCATGCCAATTGGTAGGTGTTTGATTCTGATGTGCAAATTGTCAATTTTCTGCAAACCGAGGCAATTTTTTTTAATATGAATCAATCTAAGCTACAAAACCAATATGGTAAGACAAGAAAAGTTTATTATGATTTTGAAAAGTTTAAGATAGGAAAAGTCAACATTCTCGCAAGGCGAGAATGTCGATCCCGCTGTTCTGAGGCATGTTCCTACTAAAAGATTGGCCAACAGGTTTGTTGGTTGGGTTTATCGACACGTGTGAGTTGATTGGAACTAGTTTTCTAGCATTCCTACTGGTCTTTCCACGTTCCTGGGGCTGCGAGTTCACGATCTTGCCAGAGTATGGCACGTTCCCGTGACTGCGAGATCACGTTCATAGGGTCACGAAGATGTAGAAAGTTTTGTATTTTGACCTTTCGTTGGGTGAAAATCGAGAATAGGGTTAGGAGCACATTCTTGAGGCATTCAATGTGGCCCTGCAAGAAAAATCAAAAAGTAAGACAAACAAAAGATATTGCCATTAATGTTAGTTTTGTATGGTTAGCCAAAACATTAAAAAAAGCATGTAAAACTAGCATTAATGAAGATCAAAATGACCCTTGTGAGGTCCCACCGAGTGTGCCAAAATGTGTATGCGAATTTAGTGATGTTAGGAAAATAATGAAATAAACAAAGCATTCACAAAACCAAACTAACAAAACATATAAAGAGAGACAAAGTGAGGTCCTCAAATGAGAATATGAGCCATGGATAGGCTCTCTCAATGAGGATGATCACTTGATGTATGGGTCTGTCTATTTGGTAGGATGTATGCTATATTGCTTCCAAAGGCTTCAATGGATGTTTGATGGCTTCTTGGTGTGAGTGAGTGAGATTGGTAAAATGGCTTCTCAAAATAGCATTATAAGTTTATGGTAATGGATTGTGCTTAAAATGGCTTGGGAGGGGATTCCTTAAATAGGGAAAGGACTTGAGGGATCAAGGGCTAGGATGCAAGGATGGGAGAAAGCTTATGGAAGGTTTAGATTGAATGAGAGGAGAGCACATGGATTGTGCTTCCTTATAGCCAATCAAGGAGTGACACAGGTAAAATGGCTTCTCAAAATAGCATTATAAGTTTATGGTAATGGATTGTGCTTAAAATGGCTTGGGAGGGGATTCTTTAGCTAGGCAAAGGGCTTGAGGGATCAAGGGCTAGGATGCAAGGATGGGAGAAAGCTTATGGAAGGTTTAGATTGAATGAGAGGAGAGCACATAGATTGTGCTTCCTTACAGCCAATCAGGGAGTGACACATGTCACATGGTCATTGGTTAGAGCAAGAGGGGTTGAGGGGTCAACAAAGGAGGCTCAAAGCACATAAAGACCCTCATAATGGCTTGTAAGAGCAATGAATGGGCTTGTAAGAGTCATTCATGGTTTTGTAAGAGCTTTTATGGCTTGGTGGTTGGGATATTTTGAGGGGAGACTTTAGCTTGGTTTAGGAAAGTCTTAATCTCATTTAGGATTGTGCAAATGATTAGGGGATGGGTTAGGCTTGGGTTAGGATTAGATTAGGGATGTTAGAGATGTGCAAGTGGATGGTATTGATGAGGGTGGGTGAGTTAGTGGCTAAGCTTAGTTAGTATGGGTGGATAGGGTGGATTAGGCTAATGAAGGGATTTAGGATAGGCTTTAGGGGTTATTAGTTTTGAGGGATAGATTTATTAAATGGATTTATTTAATAAATGAGGATTTGGAGTTAGATAGGAGAATAGGATTTAATTGATAAATGATGCTTTATTTGATTTATCAATTAGGAGTATAGATGATTTAATTAAATTAATCAGCTAGGGGATGGCAAAGGATTAATTAAATAAGAATTTAATTAAATGATGCATTTTAGAGATAGCTAAATAGGATTACCAAAGCGGTGTAATCAAATTTAGGTGTCTACATTTTGCCCCTCTTTGACATAGTGTTGAGACAACACTATTTCAAAGAAGTTTGAATGGAGATGATATGAGGAAGATGTTTTAGCAACAAGGTTGCCCCAGTCTCAGATAAGAAGAGGAGAGACTAGACTTATAGATGCCCCCTCAAGAAGGCAGAGGAGAGAGAAGATGAGGCTCGACGGCTTCTTGAAAAGCAAAAGAATTCAAAATGAGCAGAGACACAGATGGGCAAAGAGAAGGGGTAGAATTAGTTGAAACTCTCACTACGGGAGAATGAGAAAGGGAGGTCAGATGCACAAGCGAAAGCAAGCCTAAGACGATCCAGGATTGGGGGGGATGAAGGGTTGAGGCGCGATAAAAGGAAACCAGGAGGAGGGGAGGGAGGAGAGGAAAGAGAAAGTGGTTTGGATGGGGGAAGACTTCAAAGGGAAGTACTGCCACGTAGTTGAGCACGAGATTTAATATAGGAATGTTGGTTAATGGCCAAGGTTACCAAGAATAGCAAGGCCTTGTGACCAACTTTCCAAAGGACTGACGAACTAACTCAAAACAAACACGCAACGATTGCCCTAGCATCGCACATGAATCCTAGAGGAAGCATTGTGGAACCGATACGGGGTAACCCACAAGTACACCAAAAAAACAAACAAAAGACCTTATCAAGACTTGGCACTCGAATTGCCCCATTCATAGCACACCAGTATATAAAAGATCATGGCGACTGTGAGGAGGGAACAAACAAGATTGCTTGGAAAAGATATGATAAGACCCAAAGGTAAAAATTTAAATCAAAAGAAATGAAAATTTAAAAGAGAATTATTTGCCAATGAGATGTGTAGGACGAGGTACTAACAGACCAAGATTGGACATGAGGAAAGCTATATCCTACAAGGATCTATCGAAGAGCACCAAAGCTAGTGGATTTGGATGAGTGATGCGTCTAGCAAGTTGGACTAAGAAGGATAACACTTTGGTGACAAGAGATCGAGCTAAAGGATGCAGCAAAATAGCAAGTTGGTTGGTTTTGGTTTGGCAGGATGAGAATTTGTTTGGGAAGGGTGGGATGACTGAGAGGAGTAGGTAGGGCATTGGGGTGGGCTATAAGGGGCAAAGCGGGGGCCAGAAGGGGTCATTTGCAGTTAGATTGAGGAGGAGATATTGTTAATTAAGAGCTCTGCAATGGAGATTATGATGGCAGGCATTGGGCGACCAAAGCACCGAGTGAACATAGTGTGACGAGTACGAGTATAAGGGACACCTGATCGATCGATAGGGTCTAAAACCTCTTCGTAATTTTTGTTTATGCTTTCGATAGAGCATTCCTGTGAAGGAAAAAATGCAATCCCATAGGCACGGGTCCAGCGAGAATGTGAGCGAGATCAATGGGATCACGATCCCACGAAAAATAGTGTCGGGTGGGATGATGCGAGGATTAAACAGGTATTTGGGAGAACGTGATCCCAGGGTTGGAAATTATGCAAGAATGGGGTAGGGTCAGCAGGATATCATCCCCACGAAGAGGAACGCGATTTAGATAGCAGGAACGCATCCCCGCATGTTAAGGGTTTTGCATAGCGAGAACGTGGAAAAAAGGGGATAGTGTAGGAATGTGATCCCACAGGATCAAGGATCAACAGGATCGCCAGGTGTAGAGATTGCAGGAATGTGCTAGTGAGATCGAGGTAAAATGTCAAGGGTTAGAGTAGAGTCAACATCGCAATCCCATTGAAATATAGGTCTGTTAGAATGCGAGAGGTTAGGCTTCGTGGGAATGTTGTTTCTACGGGAACGTGATTTTTGTAGAATAAAGGCAGAAAAAGCTGGGGAGGGTGAGAGGATAAACAAGGAGATAGGAATACTAACGGTTGGATTTTTTTTGGTTGTGTGCAGTGGTCGTTGGATGCATTAGTGTCACGGGAGCGGAAAGCAGTAGTGTTGCATGCTAGAGAGACACTGATGCTAGCGGACTGGGCGAGGATTGAGGTGATCGGGCTAGGCCACCTAGCTAGGTTGCCCCATACCAAAACCTACATGATGATGGTCGAAGCGTTATGCAAGAGATGGCACAGTGAGACAATGACATTCCACCTACTGACGAGAGAGATGATGGTGATGTTGGAGGATGTGTACCGCATATTCAGACTGCCAGTGCAGGGGATGCCAGTCATGGTGACCAGAGAGATGACAGCAAAGTCAGCCATGCAGAAACTGGTGAGGCTCGAAGTGGAGTATAGGATCTAGAGGGGACAGTTCGCAATGGATGAGCATCTAGATCGGGTGACGATGGAGAGGCAGATCTACTTCTATGTTCTAGGGTTGGTGTTGGGGTACATTGCCCCAGATACATGTGGTACAGGGGTGAAACTGGCATGGATTTCAGTAGTGATGCAAATTGTGGATGCAGGATGCCCAGCAGCATGGGGTTCTCTAATGTTGGCCGAGCTATACCAGGACCTACATCAGATAGTGTACCAAGGCAGTGGCTGATAGGGGAGGAGCATTAGGTTCCCTACACAATTATAAATATGGGCGTGGGAGCATATTGCAGTGCTCAAGCCATTGGGGTGCAAAGAGAGGCAACTAGAGGAGCTAATGGCATATAGCTAGGTTGAGCCATTGACATACCACTACACAGATTCAGTGGCTTACGGGAGAGTGCAGATTGATGAGATAGTGACGGTGGTATAGAAACCATACATGGGCCTAAGACTGTAGGCAGAGGAGGGAGAGAATCTCCCATACACCATTTCACCATATTTTATGTTCGGGAGATGGGAGTATGTGGCAAAGTAGTACAAGCCAGATAGGGCACTACGGCAATTTGGGTGGCAACAGGTGGCATTAGGAGATCCGCACTAGTATCAGCAGGTCACATGTGAGCCGATGTTGATGTACGAGCTAGTCCTGCGGAGGGATGGGTTGCTGAGGGCATGGTGAGAGCTAGAGCCGTAGCAGTGGGATTAGTTCGACGAGGTAGTAGATGCGAGCTCCACATAAGAATATCGAGATGCTTTTGTGAGGCCGAGACCAGTGGGTAGAGCACAAGGCACGAGGGTAGCAGTGGTGGCAAGGGAGCTAGCTCGAGTAGCCCGACAGGGGCATTATGTAGCGAGGGGGTTGCGGCAGCTGGAAGCAGCGATTACTCAGGAGGAGGAGCCAGCCCGATAAAGGAGGAGGGTGGGGGGGAGGAGAGGAGAGCTCAGCCAGAGAGGAGAGCGAAGGAGAGGGGAGCCCAGCCAAAGAGGAGAGGAGAGAAGGTATAGGGGCGATAAAGGGCAGTAGGGGGAGAGGCAAAGGGATCGTCAGTCGGGGGAGGAGGTGATGGATTGGTAGGTTGGTATGCCCCGCTAGAGTAGGCACACGCAATGATGAGCCAACTGCTTTGGATACACAGCAGGAGAGAGATCAGCTTCGGGTAGAGCGAGATCAGTTTAGATAGGAGCAAGATACAGCCAGGGGCAGGTAGATAGGGTAGGGGTGGAGGTGCGGAGGCTACAGATGGAGGTGGGTTGGGTGAAGGGGAGGTTGGATGCTGTGACTATGGAGCAGTAGGGGGTGCAGGTGAGACTAAACACCCTCCAGCAGGAGTGAGATAGGCTAGTGGTGGAGGTGGCGACCTTAAGGGTGCAGGTGGCAGTGGGAGGGGATTTGGATGAGCTACGGAGACTATGAGTAGAGATGGAGGAGTTGAGGGAGAGGGCTAGATTCTACTGGGGGAGGTACCATGCCATAGTGTTAGCATCGTAGATTGAGCATTATAGGTGACTGACTCAATCAGGGACAGCAAGTACCCACACAAGGATGCAGGAAGGAGGGGAGAGTGGATGGAGCACTGGGGGGAGAGTACAGGTGGGTCCCAATGCACAGGGGTGCAAAGCTTCCTTGGTAGAATCAACTTTTTAAGAAGATTCATTCATATTCTTGCTACCATGGTCAAGCCTCTTATAGCCATGCTAAAGAAGAATATGGTGTTCACTTGGACAAAAGATAGGAGAGCTAGTTTTGAAGAGATCAAAGAAGCAATAGCATCATCTCCTACCCTTATCAACCCCAACTTTTATAAGGATTTCATTCTCTATACCCTTGGTGGTGAGTCAAGCATATCAACTATCTTGACACATTTGAATGATGCAGATGAAGAACAACCTATAGCATTTTTAATTTAAGGGCTAAAGGATTATGAAGATAAATACACTTATGTAGAAAAGCAAGTTCTTACTATTATAAGAGCTTTAAAAAAATTCAAACCTCTATTATCACATAAAAAGGTCCAGCTCCTAGTTCAACATGCAAGTGTGAAGGAGTTTCTCTTGAACAAAGATGTCAATGAGAAAGAGTTGGATGGATCACCAAGGTCATGGAATATGACATTTACATCAAGATCACAAAACTTGTGAGAGGTAAAGAACTATGTGAACAAATGATTTCATCCCAAAAGATGACTAAGGAGGTTGCCCTAGTATTAGAAGATGCAGAACTAGTAGGGGATGAAAATATGAATAGTTGGATACATGATATGATAACCTTCTTTTTAGGAGGAGGATATCCACAAGTATTAAACAAAGCTAAAATAAGACACTTTAGATTTTAGTCTTTTTTTTTTATCCCAGTAGATGGGATTCCTTTTAGAAGAGATCTAAATGGAGCCTTGTTAAGATGCATTAATCTTGATCAAACAGATAAGATGATGAAAGAGTTTCATGATGGTTCTAATGTTGGCCACTTCTCAGCTAGAACAACAACCATAAAGATAATGAGGGTTGGTTATTATTGGCCAACTCTATTCCATGACTATCATAAACATGTGAGGAAATGTGAGTGTAACAATTTGGCTTAGGCTAGAATTCACTCAAGAACTAAAGAACTCAAAACAAGCACACAGTAGACCAAAATAGATAGAGTATGATCAAAATGACCATATTCATTCAATAACTGAATGAGAGTACACTAGGAGTGCCTGAATATAAAGGCCTCAGGAGAGCTTCTAGAATGCATAGAAGTCAACATCATAATATGTCATACAACCAAGCACATGTCCACCAGATATGGGTTATCCTCCATTAAGCACAGGATTAAGTACGATGATGTGAGGATAAGCCTACAATGGTGTAGCACACAAATCAGTGGTATAGACAACATGTGCTAAATAAGGAGTGTAGATAATTGTGTTGTCATTATGAAAACTCAGTGAATGATGCATACTCCTATGTTGTAGACACCATGTACATAATTAGAGTTGCATAACTCAATGAGAGTACACAAACTCCTAAGTGTCTCACCTAAAATAATAATAAAATAATGCAAAATAATTAAATAATGCATTAACCTAAGTAAAACTTAAGTAAGTGTAATAAGTAAATACTTATTTACACCAACACCCCCCCTTAAGTTTAACTTAGGGGAATGCCCTTAAGCTTACAAAGTCTAGGATGCAATGCAAGATGGGTTCTAGCTACTAGGCCATGTTAGGTAACCATGTACATAATGATATGCAATCTCCCATAAAGTGGGGAAAGAGGGAAAACCTCATGGGAAAAACCCTCCCCCAAAAAGAGAGATAAAAGAGGATGCATGGATGGATGGAGTAATCAAGACCCCCCCATTATGATATACATCAAGTATATACATAAGAGAATAATGAGAAGAGGAAGAGAGATAGGATAGGCTCCCCCCCCCCCCCCCCAAAAGAAGAATGTCAAATAGTGACCGCTCCAATGAAGAAGCTAATCCAAGATTGCAAAATGGTGTTCCTCCCCTTAGGAAGAAACAATGCCAAAGGTACAAATGAGATGCTTCCGCTGTGTGTGGAAAGAATTCCATGGATAAGTGATGTCTTTGAAACCTACTCAATTGGTTGATGAACCTATCCCAAAGAACTATCTGTCTCTACAATTGATGAAGAACCTTGCTGCAACTATTAATCATAAGTATCCACAATCACTTCAATCTGTGAGGTTGATCATGTAGAGAATGACCAAGAGAGTCTGGAACCCTCGTGACAACTAAAGAAGGTAATTCTACATCAAGGAGAAGGAGAAAATCATGAGTACTATCCCCCAAATCTATCACTAAACCTGTATCTAGAAGACTAGATTTACCCTGTTGTTTTGGACCTATCACTATGGCGATGTATGAATGTGGATTGAACTGGTGAAGTGACCTCTTGTTGTAACTATTGATAGAACCCCACATGTCTAAATCTATTGAAGCACTATCGCTGGAATCATTATCAGTTTCCACACTGTATGATGTGCGAAGAGGAGTAGAGGACAAGCTTGGAGAACTTTCCTCAAAATGTACATCCTTCTCCACAAATATCTGATGTTTCTCTAGATCTAGAAGTTTGTATGCCTTCACACCATCTTCATAACCAATGAAAGTACAAGGTTGAGATGATTGTGCCTTGCATCCCCTAGAAGATCTCTTTTCCCATGCAGGACAACCAAAGACTCTGAAGTGTGTCACAATAGGTTTTCTATCGCACCATGCCTTAAAAGGATTTTTTCCATCTAAGGTTGGAAGAGGTGAATGATTAAGAATGTGAGTGGCACTGGAGATTACTTCGAATTCTAATGATGGATCTAGAGACTTGGCATAAATCATGCAACTTGCCATAGACTTAAGAGTTCTAATCCTCAGTGCTACAACATCTGTCTTATGAGGACTGAATGCTGAAGGAGTCTGAAGATCAATGCCCTCATGTTTGCAAAAGTCCTTAAGTCTTCTGTTCACATCCATGTTTCCATTTTCCATGCAGAGTACTTTGATGGCTTTCTTGGATTTCCATTCTACATGAGCCCTGAAGGCTAGAAACTTGTCCAACACTTCATTCTTACTATGAAGAAAGTAGACACAAGTGAACCTTGAAAACTCATCAACTAAGGTGAGTATGTAGCGACCTTGTCTTGATGCAAAAGGACTTGCTAATACCATGTGAACCATCTGAAGAACACCTATTGCTCCTGAAAACTTCCCTCTTTATAACTTCCCTTCTGAATGCATATCCACTGAATCTATTGAACACTGACCCTTAGAAAAGTTGATTTGAGGTAGACCTTTGACCATGTGGTACGTGCAAAGTTGATGAAGATAGCGGTAGTCAAGATGACCATACTGCTCATGCCATAGTTGCATGTTTGAATTTGATTGAGTTAACAAGGCTTTTGAAGAAGACTTGGGTACAAAATATGAGAAAGAGTACAACCTCTTGTGATCATTCACTTTCCCCACTGCAACCAAGGAATTATCTTTAAGACTATGCACTTGAACTGATTCAGGAAGGAACTCAACTCTATGTCCATCTCCAAGTTGAGTGATTTGGTAGATTGATAGGAGATTTGAACTTAGGTTTGGAACATAGATAACCTCTTGAAACTCTCCATTTTCCATCTCCACGTTTCCTTTTCCTTCAACTTCCATTTTGCTATCATTTCCCATGAAGATGTGTGGTACCTTGGACTGCTTCATTGAAGAAAAATCCTCCTTTGAAGAACCCATATGATATGAGGCACCTGAGTCAAATATCCACTCCTTTGAAGAGTTTGAATTATTAATGAGTGCTTGCCCTTTGCCCTTTGAATCATTAGGCAATGGAACATTATGTTTCTTCATGATGTTGGTCAATTATCAATCTATTTAAGATAACACTCATGCTCTTCATGACCCATTTTCTTGCAATAAGCACACTTCTTCTTCTCCTTATTGCTGTTGTTCCCTTTCTTGTTGGAATTTGAGGACTTGCCTTGTTGATTAGATTGAGGTGTTGTCTTTTTTGCATCCTTAGATTTATCCTTCTTCCATTTCTTCTTACCCTTTCCTTTATTTGAAGACTGTCCAGCTGAATTTTGAGAACCCTCATTGGCCACCAATGCTTTGGACTGAGGTGATTTGAGAATCCCCATTGATTTCAACTTCTTTTCTTCATCATCCAATAGTTCTGCATATTCATCAAAAGTGACTTTCTTGTAGGTAGACCCTAAGGTAGTCTTTGAGGTGTTAAAAGAAGATACAAATGTGGAATATTCTAATGGCAGCTTGTTATGAACGAGATAGATCAATCTGTCATCTTTTATAGAACTCCCAAAATCAGTAAGCTTCGTCCTTAATTCATTCACCTTGATGATGAAGTCCTGTATTGAGTCATATGACTTAGGATCTAAGGAAACAAGCTCATCTTCAATTTTGAACACATCTTCTTTAGACACTTTACCATAAAGGCTTTCGAGGGTATCCCAAGCTTCCTTGGATGTAGTACATTTCTTGATTTGATACATGATTTTATCATCTACTCCCAAATATATATCACCTAAGGCTTTTCTATCCATTGCTACCCAATTTGAAATTTCACTTACTGATACATTATCACTTGCTGGTTTAGGAAGAGTACCATCTACATATTGTGAAACTCCATTATGCATTAAGTGATACAACATTTTGATTGACCACAAAGCATAGTTATGAGGAGTTAATTTAGGAAACTTAAAGTTGCCCATAATGTAGAAAATGAAATAAATGTGCAAAAAAGAGAGAACACAACACCAAGAACACCCCCCCTTTTCACTAAATCAAGAAACCCCCCCCAAATAAATGCTTTGGGCACTTTATCAGTAGTGCGATTACAATGGACCACTTTCCAATTTTGGCCTTTGTGGACTTCTAATTTTTCTTATAACAACCTCTTGATGGAGTACAAATCTGAAACTTTACAATGTGCTAAAATATTGAAGCATTACAAAGCAAAGAAAGGCCCTATTGCTGAAAGTGATAATTTTGTCCACACAACACTACAATTTGATGCCAGATCTAGAAAGTAGATGAAAAAATATGCACTTTTAAAAAAAATGCAACCTATTTTTGACTCCAGATGTGCCCTTACGGAGCATTTGAAGTTGCAAAATGCAGGATTATCTAGGTACAGTTGCCAAAAAATGCAAATTCTAAACAATACATGCACCAAAACAAGAAAATAGCTGCACCACTAAAAAATTTAGAAAATTTTACCCAATTTAAAAAAAAATTACACCTGATTTGGAGTCTGGATGTGCGAGATATGGCCTCTTGAAGTCAGACTGTAAAATTGAAAATCAATTTGGAGAGGGCTTGCATCAGCAAAACATGAGGTTAAATTTGATGGTCATATGGTTGTCACAGCAATCATAATTGGCCCTATTTTGATGTCCATATGGGTGTCAAATTAAAGACAATGAATTGATGATGTCAGTAGTAATTTGGCCCATTAGTTGACGTGGCAGTCAGCATGGATTTCGTACTATACGAAATGTACGAAAAATTGCATGGATTGGTGACTCAGTGTATGACTATCTACATCACTATTGACTGGATAGTCCATTCATTACTGACTGGGTTGTGAGGTGGGCGCCATGTGTATGCTGACTGTAAGCACTGATGATTGTTCCATGCACAGGGAGGACGGCAATACTGCCATCGCCGAATGTTGCCGAAGTTTGTTCAACGAACGCTAGAGTTCTCATATAATATCCCACATTTGTTGGTTAGAAAGACTACGAACTATTTAAATAACAGTGTCCACACCTTTTAAATCAAAAGCCCACCGGTTATGTGTTGGTCTTCCTCGCCAGCGGTGGAATTTGAAATGGCCAGTTTCCAATGTCAGCTTTGACTTTACCGAAAGGTGGTCTGTCCCAAAAATATTTGCACCCAGATTTGTGTAGAGGGTGATCGGTCAGAGTTTATTCGTAAGTACAGCCAGTTGTTATATGGCCCACAGATTAAATAGTAAGCCTTGCGATATAAAAATAATCCACCACAAAAAATATAGAGCCGAGCCGAGGTGTCACTGCCCGGTTCAGCAAAAAAAAAATCCTCTACCTGTGCTAATCCAAAAAATAATTTCAAAAATAGCTAGAAGGAAAATAAATTACAGAGATTAAATAATCCAAATCCAAAAAATAAATTCAATAGATCCGAAAAAATCATACCCAAATTGCAAATCAGTGCCTTCAGGTGCTGTTTTGCAAAAAAAATTTGCCTCACGATCAAATTTCACCTAAAATAGGCAAATTTATAGTCGATCTTCACCAAATCGATGCTTCGGACGCAACTGTGAGGTCAGATCTGGCTCTAGACACTCCTAATTTCTGTAGATCCTCCAGATTCGTGTCGAGGTGCTAAAGCATGAATGGTCTCGAATGGCTACGTGATGAGAATCCTCCTTGGCTTTGATACCATGTAAGAATTTGGCTTAGGCTAGAATTCACCCAAGAACTAAAGAACTCAACACAAGCACACAATAGACCAAAATAGATAGAGTATGATCAGAATGACAATATTCATTTAATAACTGGATGAGAGGACACTAGGAGTGCCTAAATATAAAGGCCTCAGGAGAGCTTCTAGAATTCATAGAAGTCAACATCATGATATTCCATACAACTAGGCACATGTCCACCAGATATGGGTTATCCTCCATTAAGCACAGGATTAAGTGTGATGATGTACGGATAAGTCTACAATGGTGTAGCACGTAAATTAGTGGTGTAGACAACATGTGCTAAATAAGGAGAGCGGATAACTGTGTTGTCATCATGACAACTCAGTGAATGATGCATACTCCTATGTTGTAGACACCATGTGCATATTTAGAGTTTCCTAACTCAATGAGAGTACACAAACTCCTAAGTGTCTCATCTAAAATAATAATAAAATAATGCAAAATAATTAAATAATGCATTAACCTAAGTAAAACTTAAGTAAGTGTAATAAGTAAATACTTATTTACACCAACAATGAGAAGTCTTCCTTCTTCTCAGGTAAACAAAGGTTGGTAGCTCTTCCCCTTCATCCTATTCAAGTTGATCTTCCATTTTCCCAATGGAGGCTAGATTTTATTGGCCCAATCAATCCACCTTCTAGCTCTGGTCACAAGTGGATCTTAGCTACAATAGATTACTTTACAAGGTGGATAGAAGTAGTAGCTTTAAAGGATGCCATAGAGACTTTAGTAGTGGAATTCCTTGATGGAATTGTTACAAAGTTTGGTGACCCTTCAACAATAATATCAAATAATGCCAAATTCTTTTGTGGGACTCAATTTTTTTCCTAGATAGTTGACCATGGTATCTATTTGAGTACTTCTTCAAATTATTATCCCCCAGGGAATGGCTTGGCTAAGTCCTCCAAAAAGAACCTCATCAGAATAATGAAGAGGAAAATTCAGGATAATTAGAGGTGTTCGCATTCAAAGTTAAGGATAGATCTATGGGATGATAGGATTACACCTAAGAGAGTGATTAGGAACTCACCTTTCATGCAATTATATGGAAGGGAAGCAAGGTTCCGTATTTCACTGGAGTTCCCCTCTCTTGAATTAGCTCATCAATTGGAGCTAATTGAAGATAATGCCATGACAACCAAGATGGTAGAATTAATGGAACTAGAAGAAAAGAGATATTAGGCTATGTAGACACTTGAGACAAATTAGCAACAAATCAAAAAGATTTTTAATAGAAATTCTAAAGTTAGAGTTTTCAAGGAGGCAGACCTTGTTCTCAAGTGGGATGCAGATAGAGCTAAGCCAAGTAGACACTCCAAGTTTGATGATATGTGGAGTGGTCCATATGTTATCATCAACTGTAAGGAGGCCATCCACTTATCCAAGCCTGATGGTGATGTTTTTCCAATTCCATTCAATAGAATTTACCTTAAGCCTTGCTTCTAAAGAAGGTTAGGGGGTCTTTGTGCATAATATACTAGTTTTTAGTTTTCTAAGAAGTGCATGAGCATTGGTTATTTCCCTATGAAATAGAAAGTTTGAAATTTTGCTAGTTACAGAGGTTGCAATTTTTTTTGGTTGATTGTAGAGCAGGGGCTCATTTTTTGAAACTCTATAGCCTAATAGATTTCTTAAGGCCACTAGTCCATGCTTAGTAGGCAAGCATCCCCTCTGGGTCACTAGAAATGTTAGCCATTTTAGCACCCCCCTTCCCCTCCCCCCCAACCTTTTTTTTTAATATTACCAATCTCATGGGAAACCAGGGTGGTAGCCATGTCTATGTCCTTTGAATTATTTATATTTTCAATGCAAGCATGATAAGGATACGTAGAAACCTTATTCCTTTTTATATCCCTAAGTCTTAAAAAATTTAATATTACATGTTATGTTCTTATGAATACTTCAAGTTGTGATCATGCAAAACCTTTAAATCGCCCTATCACTCTGGTTTAAGAGAAAACTATCAAAAGAGTTGCAAAGATACAATGCAGTCAAGATAATCAACAGCACATCTTCATAGCTATTAGCGCTAAACTCTAGTTTTGAAGTAGTTAATCACATGATCACAGTTCAAGTTCTACCTTAGGAATACCTCAAGGGCCCCACAATCTTCCCAATTGTCAAATCTTAGTTAATCAATGTCTAGAGTATCCCCACTTTCTCAAGATGCGTGAAATTTAACCAAAGCAAGAAAGTGAGGATGTGACACATGTCATGGTGGGACCAAATGCATGAAAGTCTCTTCATTACATCATCACAAGGGTCAGTTGGAAATTTAATGCTAATCATTGTTCAAAGGAGTATTTTGTCAAATAAAAGAAAATAAATTCAATCAATACCACTCCATCAGAATAGTATTCAGTGTTCAAGTTGTGAAGTTTTGAAGGTCAATGGCTAGCTAGAATTTAGTGTTTTGCATCATCATGTGTGGTTAAGGCTAATTCATGGTTTGGGCTACGAAGTAGCAAATGCCTTTTGTCATAGCATTGCATGGAATTAAAGGAAACCTAAGATTAAGGTTGTGAGATTGCAAAATGCTTTGTTCACACTGTCACAAGGGTTAAGTCAAGGTTATGAACTTAAGTCACAAAGCTGAAAATAAATAAATGTTGAAGTAGTTAAAGGCTAGGTGAAACATTGTAAGGATTCATCTACAATTATGGTTTTTAGTTGTGAGGTTGCGAAGAGAGATGGAATTCATCAAAACAGTGATCGCAATGTTGCATAACATTAAGGGATTTCATGTTTAGTAGTTGTGAAGGCAAAATAAAGGCAAAGATAATTGCCTCACATGGTTAAATAGTAATTAGGCCCTAACTATTGTGATGATGCAAAGTAGTCCATTTTATATGTTTGTAAGGTCACTACAATTAATGAAATAAAGTGATAGATAGTTGCAAAGTAGTGAAAAGGAAAAAAATAAAGACATTGTAGTTTCACATGGCCAAATAGTTAAAAGGGAAAATTAGTTGTGAAGCTATGAACAAAGGTAGTCAGTAGGTCAACATAAAGATAGAGGTTGGGTGATCTTGCAAAATGCTTAAAGGACATAGGGCGAGTGGCAAGTTTGATTGTTGAATTCCATTGAAAGATGTCATGGCTAACTTGGCATGGTTGTGGAGATGAAAACAAGCAGCACCTTTAATGGCATACAAGCCTCTTGATTTCTTAAAAACACTCTTTGGCATTCCCCATGCTTCGTAAATGAATTTTTATCCTTTTGTCACCTTGTTTATCCATCTACCCTATCAAAGTAGTAATGGATGTCATTTCTGCCTCTTCAAGGCTTGAATTACACATAAAGATCTAATTTTTGCATATGGACATGTACCCTGATCAAATATTTCTAGAATTGATAGTGATTGTTCTCTGCAACTTTAAGGTAGTAGTTGAGTTTTGGCTTCTAGTAGAAGCTTTATTAGTTATGCTTGAGCTATAAAAGCAAGTTTTGTAACCCTTCCAAGGGTTGATCTTTTCTCTAATTCTTTAGCAGTTGTATTACATGCTTTGCTACTATAATTTCATTTTTCCTTTAAATGAATTTATTTCTCTATTTTACCTTTTTCTTCATTAATACAGTGTGCAATATCTTCTTGCCTTATGTTGATGTATTGCTTACATTCTTCAACTGTATGATTGTATCTATTTGGCCTTTAAATGATATAGAGTGAAGTTCATTCCTTATAGCATTTTATTGGTCTCTGATCTTCATGTGGTGTTGAGTCAAGTAAGGATTAACCTATTTATTTTGAGATTATATTGATGAACAGTGCATTTCTAAGTTAAGACAAGATTGAACATACTATTTTGGTGTATCACCCCCTCTAGATTAGATTAGGTAGTTTGATTTTAATGCATTCCCTTCTCCCTTTTCCTCTCAAAAAGTAGTTAGGTTTTCCCTAATAGTAAGGAAGTTAGCCTTCTCTAGAGACTTAATCTCATTGTTCAAGTCCCACAATTTGGAGATTATTTCCATGTTTCACAAGGTTTCTTTTAGGTCAAGCTTCAAACAAGGGTGTAGACTTTTGTGACAAATTAAGATCAACTACCAAGGTTGTGGTGCATATAGTCTCTTAGATGGCTTTTTTGTTGGTGCTCTACCACTTAATCCACATACTCAGGGGCACCTAACCCATCAAGGGCCAAATCTAGACGTAACTCCTTGGCTCAAACAACTTGGATCCACCACATTTGTTGCCAATGGAATCCTCAATGGCAAAGAAATAACCCCTGACATCAATACATGGTTATACAAGGACCCACCTCCAAAAGGTAAAGAGCTCCTTGACTATTTCAGGTAAAAATGTCCACACTCACATAGCCTTGCTACCAAATAATGTAATTATCAAGGAGGTTTCCTAGCACATGAATAGTTAGGCATCAAACAACCAGTAGAAGTATACAAAGAGGAGGAGAAGGAAGGTCTAGGATACAAACTCCCCATAAGTTGGGGCACTACTAAAGATGGTCATTGCCTTTTTTAACATCCAAAACAACCTTGTAGAAGTTGAAGATATCCCTGAGGAAGATGAAAAGAAATCCTATGACAATATTTTCCTTGATGAACTTATCTTAGGAGCCTTTGTGCTCTATGAACTATCCATCAACCTCATAGACCTTCCCCTTACTCATCCTGAACTCATTGATTAGGACCAGCCAAGTGTTATTCATGTCAACAAGTTCTCTACAAAGTATGTGATCCTCAAATTCATTAGAGCTAAAATACCACACAAAAAGCAACCACCACAGTTAACTTATGTCTACAAATCAGACCCTAAAGGTTACTTTGGGAAGGAGGAAATCTATAGTCACAAAAATGATCACAAGAAAGAAAATCAAAATTGAAAAAGAAAAGCAAAGGTATCCCCTAGTGAAAACTCTTCTAAAGCACCATCAAATCATTCAAAAAATGAAATAAAAATAAAAGATGTATCCAACAGTGAAAACCTCTCTGAGGTACATGAGGATGGAGATTTCATCCTTCCTCTATAAGATCTTAGGCCTGCAGTATCATCAATCCTAACAAAGGACACTAGACTAGTCAACATCAGTCTAACAAAGACCCCAAGGATCACTTACATTGTAGCATCCTTACCATCAGACCAAGTAGACCTTCTCATTGAGCTAATTTAGGAAAACATTAGTCAATTTGCATGTTCTTATCAAAGACATGTCATGACTAGATCCTAAGTTAGTGGTGCATCATTTGGTCATAGACCCAAAGGTCAAATGAGTCAAGCAAAAACTTCAAAAGATGCATTCCAAAGGTGCTTTACTAGTCAAAGTGGAGTTAGAAAAGATGTTGGATGTGAAGATCATCAACCCAATTGAATATTTAAATTGGATCTCTAACATGGTACTTGTCACCAAGCCCTCTGGTGATACCAAAATTTGTATAGATTTTAGAGATATCAATAAGGCTTGTCCTAAAGATGATTTCCCTTTACTAGATATAGACATGATTGTCAACCTCACAACAAGCCACGAGCTCTTATCTCTCATGGATCATTTCTCTAGGTATAATCAAATTTAGATAGAAAAATAAGATCAACATAAGACAACATTCACCACCCCTTGGGGAACCTTTTGTTACAACATAATGTTGTTCAGGTTAAAGAACACTGGAGAAACCTATCACCAAGCTATGGCGGCCATCTTCCATGAACTCATCCATAAAATCCTTGACGATTATGTGGATGATATCTTGGTCAAATCTCTTAATGCCCTCGATTATCCATCTCACATTGAAGAAGTGTTTGATTAGCTGGCCAAGTACCATCTCATGCTTAACCCTAAGAAATGTGTTTTTGGTGTTACATCTAGGGAGCTCCTAGGTTTTATTGTATCAAGGTGTGACATTGAAATTAACCCCTAGAAGATCAAAGCCATCATGGATATGTCTCCTCCCAAGACACTGTGAAAAATTCACTCTCTCTAAGGGAAGTTGCAATCAGTTAGAAGATTCTTCTCACACTTGCAGATAAATGTCATCCATTCACACATTTTCTCAAAAAGGTTCAAAGTTTTAAATGGGATCCTATTTATCAATGGAGCTTTGAGAAAATCAAATAATATTTGGCCAACCCACCTATTCTGGTTCTGTCAGTTATCGAGAAACCATTAATATTATATATAACAGCTATCCAAACAACATTAGGTGCATTTCTAGCACAACTTGATGACAATAGGAAAGAAAGGGCTATTTACTAAATCAACCACACTCTAATTGGTTATGAGCTTAATTACATGCCAATGGAAAAAACTTGTTTAGCTATAGTTTTCACCACTTAGAAGCTCCTCCATTACATGCTCACTCATATCGTGCAACTTATCTCCAAGATTGATCATTTGAAGTACATGTTATCACACATAGTACTCACAAGTTGCCTAGCAAAATGGGTATAAAGGAAGGATATTTTCCTTTTTTGGAAGTGTATTAAGTGTGTGGATTGTGTAAACAAAGCAAAGTGTTTGGTAAATATGAGTAATTGAAGTAAGGGATTATAGAATGCAAAGTTGGTGATCTAGTATCAAGATCAGAAGAAGAGGACTAGTCTGATTGATAGAACAAAGAAAGAGGAAGTAAAAGTACTATTCATCTCTATTATTATGCAAGGAATAATGCATAGATTATTTGGAAAGTAGGTTCTACAAATTCTAATAGGGTTGGCACAACTCCTAGTAGGATTGGAATCTCCTGACAAGGATTCAAAGTCTCCTAATAGGGACATATATGTATTGAATATTTTTATTGACTCCTAATAGGGTCCATCCTCTAATAAGGAATATTTTTATTAGTACATCATTTTGTGTACACCATCCCCATCAAGGTTTTCCCTCCAATCAAGGGTTTCCCTAATTAACATATCTAGTGTTATTGTGTATGAGTATCTTTCTATGATATCTAATTATATTTCTCATATGATTAAGTATTAATAAGGTTGATTAATGATGGGTGCTCCTCTTAATACCATAAACACATAATAATAATAAAGAAATAGCAAAAGTTTGTGAAACCAAAATATGGGCTTGTTATTATCACAACAAATGCGAAATTATAGGATTTAGAATTACAATATGCTAACCCACATGGGTGCCTTCATTACAATAATTTGCAAGACAAAGTTGCAAACTATCACCCAGAGTTATCTTGGACAATGTTTAGGCATTTCTTAAATAGGTAATTTTATGCTGCCGGAGAAGGTTCTACATAGTTAAACTTAATACCTATGGTTGACAGACCCTAAAAATACATATAGAGTCAACCAAATACAATTTAACATTTATTTTGGAAGGTTTGGTCAACCCAACTTCAAAATACCCTAACTCTCAAACCATTTCTTTGTTTGGCTATTATAACCACTTTTTGGAAACCTCTAACTTTCTGATTTATAGGCTCAAATCTGCACAAATGCTCATCTGTCAAGTTTTTGGGCCTCATTCAAATAGGTTTAGGCCTTCAACGGTGAGTTTGTAGTCTATATTCAAAAGTTACAAACCAAAAATCTGTAATAAATCGATTAATACACATGATATGGTGTTGAGCCTCAATTGGTAGGTTGATATATCCAAGATGAATATCCACCTCTAAAATTAGGACATTCTGAGCTCGTATGACTAACTTACTAAGTAGCAAGCCTCTACAAACAACAACTCTACATTAAGACAACCCTTATTCAAATAAATAAAATAAAATATTTTTTGGTTGATGCAAGATTTCTCTTACACCCAGGATGCTTACATCAAACACCTAGGGTGATTTGAGAAGTGACCCCATCTTGTCTCAAGTATTCAAAGGAAAACTAAGATGGTTAACCTCCTCCCTTTCTAGCCACTATGAATCTTCTATTGGCCTCCCTTTCCATTTGACTAGCCATTCTTCTTATTCCTTGTACTTTTACCAACATGACTATCCAATATCTCCTCAATCTCTTTTGAAGTTGAACTAGTTGCTTGAATACTTCACTATACTTCTATAACTTCATCCCAATCACCTCCTTCACATGGTACTCTATCAAATCAAAAATATTAAATACTAGTGAAATATTCAATTCAATAGGCAACTCCACTTCATAGGCATTTCTAGTATCATGCCTTTTCACTACCTCACATGGTCTTAACTTCTTCATTTTCAACTTATTATATGTACCCACTGGAAAATGCTCCTTTCTTAAATGAACCATGACTTCATCTCAAATTTTGAATTCCTTATTCCTCCTTCTCACATCTTTTGTAGCCATGTATTATGTATTCATCATAATAATATGCTTCCTTACCTCCTCATGGATATTCTTTAAATGTTCAACAAATTCTTCTGCTTCAACACTACTTATCTCTCCTTTATCCAACTACCTCAATTCAGAAGAATTTCTAGAACTACTCCCATATACAATCTAGATAAAATTAGATCCCATTCTTTTGGTTTATCACCAACCAAACATCTCAACAATTTTCCCAAACTACGATTCACAATTTTTTTATGCCCATTAGTTTATGGATGATGTGATGAACTGAACTTCAAATCTATCTTCAATTTCTTCCATAATGTATCTTAGAAATGCCCAACAAACTTGGTATCTTGATCTGAAACTAAACTCTTTGGCAGAACATGTAGTCTCACCACTTCTTTTTGAAAAAAAACTTTGCCACATCAACATCATCACTAGTCCTCTTGCAGGGAATGAAATGTTCCATCTTTGAAAACCTATCAACCACCATATTAATAGAAACATGCCTTCATTGAGTCCTTGTTAATCTTAGAATGAAGTCCATGTTGACATCCTCCCATAGCTTCTTTGGTAGAGGTAATGGCTGATATGACCTTGTATTTTGCTTTACTCTTTTGCCAACTAACATACTCTATGACTCTACACAAACTTTTTCACATCTTGCTACAACTTTGACTAGTAATAATTCTCAGCAACCAAAGCAATGGTCTTATCTATCCCAAAGTGTCCAGCCAATTTTCCACTATGCTTCTCCTTGATGATATTATCTCTCATTGAACTCCTTGGGATGCACAACTGGTTTCCTTTAAACAACATACCATCTTGGAAAATGAAAGCCAACCACTTTGTCCTATCAAGTGTAACAAGTTTTGTACAATCCTTCCAAGCTTCACCAAAATCAATATCATCTAGAAACAAATTACTAAGTTCCTTGAACCCAACCACCTCAATGTGCGTCTTTGTCAATAAAAGTTTCCTTCTACTAAGAGCATATGCAACTTTGTTAGACTTCTCACTCATGTGTTTCAAAATAAATGTATAACTCTGCAAAAACTCAACCCACTTCAAATGTCTTTGGTTCAATTTTCCTTAACTATTCAAATATGGAAAAGCTTGATGATTAGTATACAAAATAAAATCATTAGGAAGAAGATTGTGTTTCCACTTCTTCAATGCTTGAACTATAGCATAAAATTTGATCATAAATAGAATTTTTTTTTTGTATTATTCAATTTCTCACTAAAATAAGCAACAAGTCTACCTTCCTGGCTCAAAAAAGCTCCTATTGCATTACCACTGGCATCACAATCTACTTGAAACACCTTGTTAAAATTTAGAAATGCTAAAACAACCTACTCTATAACAAAATGTTTTAACTGATTAAAACTCTTATTTTCTCCTATAGTCCACTTAAATTCTTTCCTATCTCCTCTCATTATTTTAGTTAAGGGTCCATAAATAATGCTATAACCTCTTATGAACTTTCTATAAAAACTAGTCAGTCCATGCAAAGATCTTACCTCTGTAACACTCTTTGAAGTAGTCCATTCAAGGATAGCCTTCACTTTCTTTGGGTCCATTTTTAGACCTTCTACTAAGACTAAAAATCCTAGGTACACCAACTCCTTCTTCACAAAATTGTGCTTCTTTAAGTTTATCAGTAAATTTCTCTTGCCTCAACTTATCAAAAACCTTTCGAATATGCATCAAATGCTCCTCCAATGTCTTAATAAAGATCAAAATATCATCTAGGTAAACAATGACAAACGTACCTAGAAACTCCTTCAGTACTTCATTCATGAGCCATATTAAAGTGCTTAGTGTATTGGTTAGCTCAAAAGGCATGACTGGTCACTCACATAATCATTCCCTTGCCTTGAAAGAAGTCTTTCACTCATCACCTTCTCTAATCTGAACTTGATGGTATCCACTCTTTAGATCTATCTTTGTGAAATACATAGCTCCACTTAAACAGTCCATAATATAATCCATCCTTACTAATGGAAATATGTACTTGATTGTGGTCTTGCTAATAGCTCAAGAATTGGTACACATCCTCCATCCATTCTTCTTTGGTGCTAATATTGTTGGTATAGTACATGGACTCAGACTCTCTTCAATCAACCCTTTCTGTAGTAACTCATGAACTTGTCTATTCAACTCTTCACTTTTTGTTGGTGTCATTCTATGTGCTACCTTATTTGGAAAACTAGCTCCTAGAATCAAATCCATCTAGTCACTGATCTTCCCTAGTGGGGGCAATCCATTAGGTACATTATATGACACAATGTCAAGAAACTCTCCCAACATATATGCAACTTCTACAGGTACCCTCTCTACTTCTTCTTTACCATCTTTTGGAATTATAGAAAAACATATATGCTCACATTTCATACCTTCGAGAAACTCCTTTCCATCAATGAAACATATTTTGGTAGCACTAAAAACCTTTTCTTCTTTCTCCTTTAATGGCTCCAACTTATGTTTCATTCCATCCTTTGTAAGAGTGTAAGTATTTGGTCACCCATCATGTACAAAATGCTTATCAAACTACCAACAACATATGAAATATATCCATAGGTATGATATCACAAAGCACCTCATCCTGGTAGCTTCTGATCTTGAACTTCATTGTACATCACTCATTAACCATAACCTTATGGTCATCTTACACCCAAGCAATACAATATGGGCATGGGTGTTTCTATCTCTTCAACTTCAATTTTTTTACTATCATTTCTGACACCATATCGTCAGTACTTCCACCATTAATGATCACTTCACAACACTTATCCTTACATTTGCACCTTGTGTGAAACAAGCTCCTCCTTCGATCAAGTTCATTCTTGCCACTTACTAGAACTCTTCTATTAACTAGGGCTTCTCCTCTTTTAGCATCTTTAGAATGTGATGATCTAGCATCTTCATCAACATGCGCAACTCTGGCCTAGCCTTCTATTCTTTGATCGATCCTTTCTTTATGTTGAAAACATTTGAATGCTATATTCCCTTCTTCTCCATGGTGAAAGCATTTTCTACAAAACCCTCCTCTTTCAAAACCTTGCCCTCTTCCTCTTCTACCTTTATCTCTATTATTCTGGTCATGGAAACTATTGGAATTATTTCCCCTCTAGTTTTGATTACTACTTCTAGCCTCATCCTTGTTCTTCTGATCATCATTTCAGCCTCTATAAGACCATCTACTAGATCTTCCACTGTGACCTCTACCACTATTTTTGTTATCAAACTTTTTGCCTAGCTTCTCCTCAACTTATAGAGAAAATTGGTACACCACCTCAATACTGGTCAATCAAATAAGACTCAACTCCTCTTGAATGCTTGGCCTTAACCCATTAAGATAACAAACCACTTTCTCCTTATCAGCTTCTACATGGCTGGTCTTAATGAGAACTTGGTAGAACTCTTTGGTATACTCTTTAACATATTTTCTTGCTTGCTTCAACCCTTGCATTTTATTCAATAGATCAAGCTCATAATCCATGTGAATGAACTATCGCTTCATTTTAGCTACCATTTGATTTCATCTAGTAATTTTTTCCTTTCCTCTTTTATTTCACTCCAACTAGATCTCCTACCACTAGATCTTTGTGTGACCCTTTGGTTTGGCCTTCGCAAACTTAACCCTATCCAGATCTTCAATATCTTCATATTCAAAGTATTTTTCTAATTCATTGATCCAGGCATCAATTCCTCTAGGTTGAGATTTCCCAAAAATGTGGGAACATCAAACATAGGTATTTTTCCAATACTAGAAATGGCCTTAAAAAGCTTCGCCTCCTCTAAGTTGAGAACTTCCTCTACTACAGCTTAGTCTACATTTCCTTCTTCTCTTTCATCCTTACTTTCATCATCTCCTATAGAAATATTCATTCCTCTATGCATTTTTTCTTACAATGCTTGCATTTACCTTTGGAGGGTTCTAAAATCCTCAAGTGTAACACCTTCAACTCTTCCACGATGCTCTCTTTGTAGAGGCATTTTCGTGCTTCTGCTAAAACCCTAGTGCAAATTGCCTCACAGTCATCGATCTGTCTACACGCACAACCCAAACCACAATCCTAGTACAATCTACCTCAAAATTAATGAGTTGTACACACACTTAGGAACTCCAACTCTGATACCACTTGATGAAGGGTTCTCCCCTTAATACGATAAACACATAACAGAAACAAAGAAACAACAACAATTTGTGACAAAAAAATACGAACTTCTTATTATTGCCACAAATACAAAATTATAGAATTTGGAATTACAATATGCTAACTTACATGGGCACCTTCACAATAGTAATCTACAAGACAAAGTTGTGAACTATCACCCAAAGTTATCCTAGAAAATGTTCAGGTATTTCTTAAATAGGCAATTTTATGTCACATGGGAAGGTTTTAGATACTCAAGCTTAATACCTAGGGTCGAAGAACCCTAAAAATACATATAGAGTCAGCCAAATACACTTTTGACATTTGTTTTTTGGAAGTTTTGGTCAGCCCAACTTTGGAAGACCCTAACTCTCAAACCATTGCTCTAATTGGCTATTATAACCACTTTTTGAAAACCTCAACTTTTGATCTACAGGCTTGGATCTGTGCAAACGCCCATCTATCAAGTTTTGGGCCTCATTCGTGCACATTTAGGCCTTCAACAGTGAGCCTAAAGTTTATATTCCAAAATTACAAACCAAAAATATGCAATAAATCCATAACTATAGATGATATAGCATTGAGCCTCAATTATTAGACTAATATATCTTAGATGAATATCAACCTCTAAAATCAGGATATTCTAAGATCATATGATTGGCTTGCTAAGTAGTAAGCCTCTATTGAAAACAACTCTACATTAAAAAAACCCTTATTCAAACAACTAAAGTGAAATATTTTTTGTTGATTCAAGATTTCCCTTACACCCAAGATGCTCCTTCATCACTGATAATTATTGTAATAGTTGGATAACTAATTCAAACCCCCTGCCCCCACTCTCAGTTATATTGGTGGACTTTACATTCTAAAAATTGATATTAGAGAATTAGTTCATTAAAGAGAAATCTTAATGATTTTCAGAGATCAATGGTGAGACACTTCAAAAAAGAAAGTCCTAAGTTGGATGTAGGAATTTTTGACACTCAAAAGATGGAGCTTCTTAGTGAGATATCAAAATTGTGTCTAGAACAAAGCATTGAGTTTCTAGATCTAGAATCTTTTTGTTGCATACAAAAGAGTAGAAGCACAAAAAAACACAAATCTAGATCCAAAGAAGACAAGAGGATCAAATAAGGTATTGATCTACTTATGAAAAGAGAGCCAGAAGGTATGAAATTTTTTGTTTGTTGGACATGTAAAGAGTTTGGTCATTTTCCATCTAGATGTCCTAGAAGAGTAAGAAAAACTAGAAAGAATTCACTTTTTGATGATTGTGAAGAATTTAAAGCAAGTATAGAAAGATTCTTGAATGATAGTAATGATAAAGATGATGAATTTGGATTGGTTAAGAAAGAGGAAGTTAAAGAAGACATAGCTTTAGTGAGTATTGTTGATCCAAAGGCTAATCGTAAAAATATCGTTGAGACTAACAATGACTTATAGAATGATGTACAAATTGTTGGGCAAAGAGGAGAATAGAGAACTAAACCAAGATAAGAGATAAGAGTTGAGATAGAAACTCTTATACCTAATAGGAACCTAACAAAGAATCACCTTGTAGAGTAGATAATTGGAAGCAAAGACAATGAGTAATGACAAGAAATAGAGTACATGAGGAATTATGTTTGATTTCTCAAGTGGAACCTAAGAGCACAGATGAGGCATGTAAGGATGATCATTGGATTCAAGCAATGAAGGAAGAACTAGATCAGATTGTGAAGAATGAAACATGGGAATTGGTTCCTAGGCCTAAAAATAAGAATGTTCTAGGAACTAAATGGGTATTAAGAAACAAGATGATTGAACAAGGTGAAGTTGTGAGAAACAAAGCTAGATTGGTGTGCAAAGATTATTCATAGCAAGAAGGAATAAATTATGAAGAGATGTATGCCCCTATAGCTAGAATGGAATTAAAGAGATTTTTTAAGCTTAAGCAGCAAGTAAGAAGTTCAAAGTGTATAAGATGGATGTCAAATTAGCTTTTCTAAATGGAGAACTTGAAGAAGAGGTTTACATTGATTAGCCTAAATTATTTCCTTTGACACAAGACAAGGATATGGTATGTAGATTGAAGATAGCTCTATATGGTCTAAAGCAAGCACCTAGAACTTGTTATGCAAGATTGGATAAGTATTTGGCAAAACTTGGATTTGCAATTTGTATTTCAAAGAATTTGAGAATGGTTTTTTTATCATTGTGATATTTTTTGATGTCATAATCTTTGGAGGTAATGATAAAGCAAGTGATAAGTTTGTTGAAGAAATGAAGAATGAATTTGAGATGAGCATGATTGGTGAGATGAACTTTTTCCTAGGTTTACATATTCTAGAAAAATAATGATGGTGTTTTCATTTCATGAGCTAAGTATCTGAAAGACTTGTTGAAAATATTTGGCATGGAAATTTATAAGCCTATTGGTACACCAATGGTAACTGGTCACAAGTTATCTAAAAAAGATGAGACACCTATAGTTAAGCAAAAGAAGTACATATCAATGATTGGAGGTTTCCAATGTCTGACTCACACTAGATCAAATATAGAAAATATTGTTGGGATAGTATAAATATTTCAAGCTGATCCTAAGGAGTATCATTAAATGGTAGTAAAAAAGATATTTAGATATTTGAAGGGTACACCTAATTATGGATTATGGAATTATAGATCAAGCAATTTCACTTTATGTACTTATATTGATCTGGATTGGGTAGGCAGTATGGATGATAGAAAAAACACTAGTGGTGGAGCATTTTTCCTTGGATAGAGATTGGTTTCTAGAATGATCAAGAAACAAGATTGTATTTCATAGAGTACAACTAAAGCAGAGTATATAGAAGTAGTAAATAATTGTAATCAAATCATGTGGATCAAGCAAATGTTAAAGGACATTGGAATTAAAATTTTAGATCATGTTTTAGATTACGGTAAAAGTAGGTTTTGAAGGGACCCCGAAACCATTTTACATCCTCAAAAAAGGAAAAAACATGCTAACCAAAAGGAAAGAGTCCATAAACCTACTAAAATGTAGCATCAAAATCAGGTTTTATTGGGACGTAAAACCACTATTAAAGTCTAGATAATAAACCTAGGTTTTACAAGGACTTGGAATCGACAGTATATAAAAAAAAAAACTAAAAACTAGAAACCAGGACCAAACACAAGAACCAAAAGAACCAGCTAGCAAACAGGACCTGCATAGGAACCTGACCAGAAAAGAAGACCCAGGAAACTATTGCAATTCCATAATCATCTTCACAGCCTCCTTACCAATCTTAGTCGTATCCTGGATGGAGTTAGCAACCGAAGAAGCAACATCAATCAAAGCTTTTTTCCTCAAACTTTGTCTTGTCCTCTTGCTTGGGCCCTCCGAAGATATGGTTACTTCATTAACTCGTTTACCCAGAGTTGTCACCGCTGCACAGATGCTTGAGGTAACTTGCTCCATTTTTGTTCCACTTTCCTTGATGAGCAGTCTAAGATTCTACTCGTAGTCCTTTAGTTTTTTTGGGATATCTCCCATTTGCACCTCCATGTGTTGAATAATAGCCTGGTCAGCCTCTTGGTTATGTTGCAATGTATCCACTTTCTTCTTTAGCACCATTATTTCATTATATAACCAGGAGTCAACCTGAAGGAAAGAGTCAGCTTTTTGTTATCACTCACTTTGATTATGTTATCACAATTTATGATGTACGTTATTACAAATTAAAATTGCTAAAATCTTGGGTTGTTCTATAGGTTCTCTCCCTTCCTCTTACTTGGGGCTCCTCCTTGGTCTGAAGGTCCCTGATGCTTTCTGGGAAGATCTTATTAACAAATTCAGCAAAAAGTTGGCAGGATGGAAAGGTAATCTTTTAAGCCAAGCTGGTAAGTTAACTCTTCTCAAAGCCTATCTCCAGAGCATTCCTACTTATGCTTTAAGTCCTTTTAGAATTCCTTCTAAATTTGTTGAGTTAATTGATAAAATTCAAAGAAATTTCTTATGGTCTGGCTCAGAGGATAAAAGGAGAATGCCTTTAATTGCTTGGGACCAAGTTTGTAAACCTCGCAGTGAAGGGGGATTAGGAATTAGGAAAACCAGTAGTTTGAATAAAGCCCTTCTTGCCAAACAGGAGTGGAGAGTGTATCATGACAATAGAGAGTGGAGTTCCATATGGAAACATAAGTATCTCTCCAATGCTTACTCCCTTCCTGATTTCCTTGATTCTCCTGATGTTATTCAATCTTCCTCCATATGGGCAGTTGTTCAGGGGACCAAGAATACTTTAAAAAAAATTTGTGCTTGGAAAGTTGGCAATGGATTTAAACTGAATTTTTGGGAAGATATCTGGCTTTTGGATCACCCTTTGACTGAAGAGTTTAATGACACAATTTTAGCAATTTTAGATCATGTTATCATACATTGTGATAACACAATTATAGTGAGTATGTCTAAGAATCTTGTATTTTATTCTAAGACTACGCATATGCATATATATATATATATATAAAGTATCATGTTTTGAGAGAGAAAGTTTTAGAGAAAGAAATCATATTGGAATATGCCAGTACAAAAGATCAGATTGCGGATATCTTTAGGAAGCCTTTACCTAAAGATACATTTGGGTACTTAAGAGGTATGATTGGGGTTATGCCCCTATCTAATTCTAACTAGATGATGTAGAGATTGAATTAGTCTAGTGGTATAGAGTATTATTGTTTGACTGGGCTGAATTCTAATGCTTCTTGTATGGGAGAGTATATGTGATGAGAAGAGTCATCTAGGACTCTTGGTAATTGGTCTTGAACAATGTCTTTGGACACTTGAGTTGTTTGAAGACTTGGAGAAAATGATTGACATAATGAGCCTTTTGTCATTGATGACAATGGGGGAGAGTATGCATGAAAAACATCTCCTATGTATGAATGGGGAAGTGTATGAAGAAGAAGTATG
This sequence comes from Cupressus sempervirens, assembly GCA_028749045.1. Taxonomy (NCBI): domain Eukaryota; kingdom Viridiplantae; phylum Streptophyta; class Pinopsida; order Cupressales; family Cupressaceae; genus Cupressus; species Cupressus sempervirens. The sequence continues at coordinate 762,638,579 of CM053787.1, forward strand.
ATGAATGGGGGAGAAGATCCTCTAATGGAGGAAATATTGATGTATGGGGGAGAGATTGAGATCTCCTATGTATAAGAGAAAGTATTATTGATGTAAAAGGGGAGTAATATTGAAATGGGGAGAAGTTGAGAATTGTTTATTGTGAACAACTGATGTCAATCCTAAAGAAGGAAATGCAAAAAAAATAGTGTTCTAGTGAGGTTCAGATTTGATTGATGAAGAGGATTTGAAAAGATGAGAACAACAACATCAGTTACAACATAGTATTATTTTGGCATTCTTGGAGCTTAGATTTTTTTCATCTATTTTACTATCAATTCCAAAGGGGGAGATTGTTAGCATGATTGACATGTTGCATTCATAACTATGTTTTTCATTGATGACAACATGGTATGGTGGCAGAGTAGTAGATAGAGAATGATGTCATATAGACAATGTATGGATGATCAACTAAAGTGCAGTTAAGGACATGTTCTACACTATGTCTTGATGATGAGGTTAAATGTGGATCAAGTAACTTGAAGACGTGCATAAGATATGCTTGATTTACAGAGAGTAGTATGTAGACAAAGTACCTAAAAAGCGGTTTTTGATGGTTGGATTATATCTCCTAACAGAGATATAATCTTGATATGAAAAGTCGTATAGTGATAAAGGATAGTCTAATGATGACATCAGTGAGTGCACAAGTTTTGGAATTGCACATGTGAGAAGTTTTAAAGACTGTGAGCTGACAGTGTTGTGTAATTGTAAAATAATTAATTATCTTAACATAGTCCTATTATAATTAATTGGGGAAGCCTCAAGGCCAATTCAAGGAATTTTTTTGAAGACATGGTATAAAGGAAGGATATTTTCCTTGTTTGTAAGTGTATCAATTGTGTGGATTGTTCGTACATAGTAGATTATTTGGTAAATGTGAGTAAGCGATCCAATAGATTAATGGATGCAAAGTTGATGATATGGTATCAAGATCAAAAGAAGAGGAGTAGCCTGGTTGATATGACAGAGAAAAAGGAAGTAAAAGTATAATACATTTCTATTATTATGCAAGGAATAATGTAGAGATCATTTAGACAGTGGGTTCATTAGTCTTTCCCTTGAAGTTGTTTGTGGGTCCATCTACCTTCTACAACTCCCAATAGGGTTAGAATCTCCTAACATGGATTCAAAATCTCCCAACAGGGACTAATATCTACTGAATGTTTCTATTAACTCCTAATAGGGTTCATCCTCTAAAAAGAAATATTTATATTAGTATACCATGTTGTGGGTACCATCCCGACTAGGGTTTTCCTGTAATCAAGGGTTTCCATACTTAAACATATCTAGTGTTATTGTGTATGAGTATCTTGTTGTGGTTGTTGATTATATTTCTCATATGGTTAAGGATTAATAAGACTGATAATTTTTGTAATAGTTGGATAATTGATTCACCCCCACTCCCCCTTAGTTATATGGTAGACTTTACATTCTAACATGGACTTCTACCAAGAGAACATTGCTCTGATATCAATTTTTGGAAATCTAATATGGAAAGTGTGATACTGGGGGGGGTGGGCATGAATCAAGATCTATAAAATTTCTTTCACTTCAAACATAAATAGATTTGATATCACCACATAAACTCTCATCTAAAAATTCATCTCATATCAATGTAACCTTTCACATCAACATAATATTGGATCAACCTTCTTATTGTATGAATGTAAGCTCATAAACACATAACACATAAACACACAGATTTGGTAATGTAGGAACCTTCCAAGGTGAAGGTAAAGCTACAGTAGGGATGACACCCACAAAATCTTCACTACTCTAGAACTAAATTGTTCCTATTAAGGCTACAATGATTTGACCACTTCTGATGATCTACCCTGTGAGGGGTCTGCCATGTTAAAGGGTAAAAGAACTACTAGGTTTTACCTTGGTTAAAGGATTTTAGATCACAACTAAGTGAGTACTCTATTAGAAGATTTATATAAGCCTGTTAAAGCTACTCTATTAAGAGATTTAAACCCTAAAACACTTGTTAGAATGTTCAGTATCTGATCCTTTAATTAACACTTCAATGCTTGATAAAAGATCTCCTCTATGTAATATAGTATCATCTTGTTGTGGTAGATCTTCTCTATCTTTGCTCAAAATGCTTCACTACACTACTCAGTCTCAACTAACTTAACACTTGGATTCACCTCTCAAACTTTACATGCAACCAGAATCTCCAATTCATACACACACACACCTGCTTATATATATGAAATAGATCATAGGCCCTCCTTAAATAGATCTTTGGGTGAACCTTCTAGATCCAAATCAATAATCTAGAATCAGTCCTTTTGTCGCCTAGTCCTTGATTTTTTTTATTGGTGGATTTCCTTATATATGGATTTATGATCTTCCTTTGAATGCATAATCACCTCCTTGATTACCTCCTCGATCTTCAAAACATGCTTCTAGCTTGATAAAAATAGTTAACAGAAGATTTTGTACCTTTCCAAACAAATATGTTAACCTGTGTTACTTGACACTTATATCACACTGACACTCAACATAAACTATTTATTCATGTTGTCCCTCAACCTTGATTGTGCTTAGTATAAACTAAATTACTCAACCTCTATATTACTTAGCATCAACTTCTATCCTTGACAAACTTGACAATTACTGGAGTACTCAGAGACCATTAGCTTGCTCAACAGTAATTACTGCTCAACACAAAACTTGGAGTATTTACAAGTATTCAATACTTGGCTCAACCTATATAGGGTAACTCGGTCATAATGATGACCAAATAATCCTTCCTTGTGAATGACTAAGTGTTTGAAACTAATAGACAACATGACTTGGGGATCAATAGTGATTGTTGTACTCTTCCACAACTAGCCATTCTTATGCATTTGTAAGTGACAAAAAATATGTTATATGTAACCACTCTGCCAACTCAACTTATAATATAGACAACTAACTATCAATTTTATTTTTTATTTTTAAAAGATAATTGTTTACAACCAAAGTTGGTGTCAGTGTAAAAAGTCACTTGACCTTTTATAGATTGGTAGAGTTGGTAGAGTTGATTCAGGTACTTTGGAGTAAGATCTTCCAAATTTAATCTTAGTGATGTTGAGATTGTTGGAGTTAGTAGAGATAACTTAGGGGTTGTTCATTTCTTTTTCTTTGTGTATAAAGGTCAAGCCATGAATAATTTTATTTATTCTAATAGGCAAATCTTATGATTCTTAGGAGATGAGAGATATTTTGGCTTGGGGACCTAATCCAAAAGAAAAAATTTGTTTTTTCTTTGGGATACTAGGAGTTGGATAGATTGATTCATGGGAGGTTTGAGGCTTCTTTTTGTAAATGGGTGTGGAGAAAGTTCTTCGAGATTTTTTTAAAAAACAACTTCACGTGTTTTTTTTCAAGAATAGATGCCTCACCTAAGATAATTAAGAAAAAGAGAATTTCATGGTCCTTCTACATGGGTTTTATGGAATAATAACAAGGAATATTCTTCACATATTTTCTTCCTATGCCCCTTTACTAGGAAAATTTGGCATTATGGGTGGGGGGCTTGAAAGAAGGCTTGCTTCCATACATCCTTCTTGGTTGAGCTTTGGAGTTTATTGATGAATTCCCTAGTTGAGACCCCCTTTCTGCAAATAGTTTAGAATATAGGTCTCACTTTTATTCTTTGCAAAAATAGTTTAAAAGAATATAAAAAAATCACGACAAGAAAATATTGAGTCAATGTATGAAAATTATTAGTGTTTTGTAAGAAACCCTATTTGTAAAAATTGATTTGTTTTCCCATGTTTATTAAATAGACTTTGATGTTATTCATAGGCTAGCTTTAGAGATTTTTGATGATCCCATTGTTGGGTTGGGTTGAAAGGTACAATGAGATGGCAATTGGTCGCCCCCTCGATAGGAAGCATTGAAGAGATAAATATGAACAAATATTTCAAAGGTAATCTTGGTCATGTTAAAATTGGTATAATTAACAAAGATAATTTTGGGTTTTTCCATTTGTTTTTCTTTATGTATAAAGCTTGAGTTACTAATAATTTTATTTTATTTTATAGAGATAAATTGTACTCTTGGTTAGAGGTATAATATTTTTGAATTTGATTCACATATGATGATTGATATGTTAAATAAGAGGCAGGTTGAGGAATGGCCCTAGTGATCAATCAAATTGTGAGACCATGTAGTTCCTTGAATTACAATACCTTCTATCATGTTTCATGGTAATGGATGACATGAGAGTGTTGGAGATACAATTTTTGAGAGCTTAATTGGAACACTTTTTATTTTTTCATTGATGTCAAACCTATTGGTAAGACAAGTGTCAAAGCTACTAGAGATACATTCGCTAACAATGTAGAATGCCCTATCTATTGATTGATGAAGAGGATTTGAAAAGAAGAGATCATGAGATGACCTAGTGAAAGGTTGAGTTGAGATGTGTAAGTGAGATGGAATTATAATGGGCACTTAATAAGTTATTACTTGACAAGATAATGTGTTGTTCAAATTAATACATGAAGTGTAGAAGATAGTTCAATGAAGTTCAAAGTTGAAACAAGTCATAATGATAAGCTTGATCGAGTATTAGTGTTGCATGGTCAATGAAGGAGTTGAAGCAGAAGATTAAGGAGCTTAAGCATTGTTGAGCATAATAGTGATGACCAAGTGAGATGGCATAGTGATGACCAAGTGATCCAGTGAAGACCTAGCAGAAAGGCATAATGATGATCGAGTGACAACAAAATAATAGTTTGTGAATGAATCAAGATCTGTAGCCAACTTAGTTGAATTCTTGGAATAAGTAAAATATGTTGATGATAAGGATTGATGAGTTACATATTATTTAATGCAAGGAATGAATCAGTTGAGTTGAATTTGCAAAGTGAGTTCTATGTTATCAGATCAAAGTTTCCATGTTACTTTCTAACCATCATGGCAGTTGTAAAATCCTTTTGGTAAGATTGACCTTATAGTCAAATCAAGGTGACATTCTAATGGAATGTTCTTAAGTCCTCTAATAAGGTCACTCCTAATAGGGTGATTAAATCCTTTAACGGGGTCACATCTAACAATGTGTTTTGTAACCTTTAACAGGGTTGGCTCCTAATAGAGCTCACTTTAGAAGAGTTAAAAAGTGGTAGCATGTTATTGGTGGTTTTTCCCATATTGGGTTTCCATGTTAAATCCTGGTGTCAAACATTGTGTGGATGCTTGTTGTGTCTTTATGCTACTTGTTATTTTTAAGTTTAAGTTTTATTGTTGAATATGATAAGTTTCTACAATTCAACACATATAGAATAGAGATTTATAATGGAATGAATAAGTTGGATTATTGTGAATATTTTAATCAGTGAGTTATTGGGAAGTTTATTGAAGTTCTAAGTGTTTGATTTATACATATGGACTCGGGGATAACTCATTCACCCCCCCACCTTAGTTATTCTAGATATTCTAATAGAAATTCTTTTGGAGGGAGTGGAACCTTATTGATTGGTTATTTTCCTTTCTTGTTGGTATGTTGTTGGGAATATTTGCCCTTCCTAATTTGCAATGATTAGTGGTGATCAATACATTTTTTACCCCCTTTTCTCAAAAAAATAGTACAAGAGTGTAACATAAGAAGAAGGTTTGTGAACAATTAAAACTTTTTATATAATGTTATTTCTACCACTTTTTGCAAATTCAAAATGTTACCGAACTTCTAAACTTGTCACATTTCAACAATTCAAACTCCTAGTGAACTGTTTTTAATGCCTCGCTTGAGAACACAAGAGAAATAAACCTAACATGTTACAATGTTTACTTAACTATTATTTTAAGTTTAAATAACACAAGATAACAATAATGTGGAAGAAATATATACATACACATCAAATACACATAAATAATTACAAATACAATTTCTATTCCTCAAAGGTTCCCTTCATGTTGAGTCAGATTACGAAGTTTGTATTAATTAGTATAAGTCTCAATTACAAAGTCTCCTAATCATAAATAGATAACATATACATTATTACATAATAAAATTCATAATTACAACTAATAATATGAAAACACATCTAATGGATTATGTACACTACACATGTCACAGGGTATGTGAAAATAGATACAAGTACATCAATATACAATACAATATCTTGTAGGATCTCCAAACACATGAAACATAGATACATCAAACAAATAGAAGTCTCTAAGATAAGAATAAGAATGATAATGGTACCACTGTATCAATGAGAATAGAATAAATAACAATGTAAGGAGGGGCCAAATGGTAAGAAGACACTACCTCCTGACCGTGTGGTCAATTAATCAAGCTCCCACTCCCACCATGTAGAAGAGATAATGTACGGTCCACACACAAAGATAATCAAATCATAAAACAATCTTAGGTAAGGAATCCTAATAGCTAAATCTACCTCAAGTGTAACACAAACTACTGATAAAGAAAAGATAAACAAAGTCAAAAAGATACTCATTTAAACCAACATCACATACCAAAATTAACAACTAATACCAAGTACAAATCAAATACCAAAACCAAAAGATACAACCACCTCCAAAATAATGTCAAGTGGTACAAACACAATAACCAACAAATAATAACTATCATCAATAAAAGTAAACCACCAATCGCTAACTCCAACAACAAAAACACAACCAATGAATAATTGATCATTCATTAATAAAAGTCAACTATCAACAATAAATGACATCTAAACAATGAGTAACAACTCACAATAAATATACCATCAAAAGTAATATCCAAAAAGTACACCACTAGAGGCAAATATTAAAAAACCATGAAAGAGACTTGGGCTACATACTATGGAGTGTCATCACATGAGCCAACTCTAAGGTTATCCTAGCAATCTCTAAAGACCCCGAACCCTAGTGACCCTATACAGAATCAAGATGCCCTCTCATAAAGATGAGAAAACTAGTCATGCCTTTGAAGGTATCATCTCATTCCCATCCTTAGTCTATACAAGCACTCAGGGCATGGGCAAGGAAAAATTTCTAACTTATCTTTTTAATTTATCTCAAGGCATGGGGGAGGAAAGTATTTGAATTACTATGTTATTACTTATTAAACAACTTACAATGAGTTACCCTCGTAGCCACTTTGGGCTCGACCACTATTCCAAGCCACTCCCATAGACATGCACATAGACTACCTTCCCAAAACTCACAAACCACAACTATGTCCCATACTACAAAAGTAATACTAATCAAATTTGGTTCCTTAATAGGCAACCCAAAAATAACATTGGTTTCTCAAAACCCAAGTTCTCATAAATGCTCAATTGTACAAAGCTCATAAAACATAAATCTCAATTCAAATCATAAAGTACATCATGACATCAAGTCAAATAATCATAAAAGAAATCTCAAAAATGTCTCTAGTGCACATCCTAACTTGGCCAACTAAACAACCCACAAAGGTAATAATCATGAAGATAAACATCACAAGACTATAAATAGAATAGAAGAAAACACATAGTTTTCAGTCATATGATTTAATTTCATATTTTCTCTTGTTTAATTTGATTCATAAGGATATGTTTAGAAATAAAGTAAGAATATACATGCTAATATACTTATTTAAATCAATAAGAGTTTAAATGTCAAAACTCTTTGTGCATATAAAATATCATGCAACATTATCATGTTATTAATTTTTATTTTTTCTTTAATTATAAATGATTTAATTAATAACATAATTGAGTATAGAAAAAAAATGGAAGGACATCTTTTGAGGGAGGAAATATTTTGGAAGCAAAGATCGAGGGTTCAATAGTTAACTAAGGGATACAGGAATACCACCTTTTTCCATAGGTCAGCTTCAAATCATAAAAGAAGAAACATGCTCAACATGTTGGAAGGAGAAGGGGGAAGAGAATATAAGGATCAAGAGGAGATGGGAAGACATGTAATGGATTATTTTAGCAAGGCTTATAAAAAGGATAATAGAATAAGAAATTAGATTATAAGAAGTTTGATAAATATGACCCCACAATTGCTTGGAGAAGTGGAAAATAATAGCATTCTAGGAAACATCACAGAGGAGGAAGTGAAAAAGGCTATATTTTCTATGAAAGCTTACAAGGCAACTGGACCTGATGGTTTCCCCCCAACATTTTTCCAACATTTTTGGGAGGTCACTAAAAATGAGTTGATTTGGGCTACCAAGGATTTCTTTAGAATGGGGAAGATGCTAAAAAGGATAAATAAGACTTGTATTGCTTTGGTCCCTAAGATTTTGACACCCACGAGTCTCCTAGACTTCAGACCTATAAGCCTTTGTAACACAATTTATAAAATTATTGCCAAAGTTTTGGTCAATAGGATTAAGCCCTTCCTTGAGAACATCATAGGAGCACCACAAAAGAGGTTTGTGCCAAGAAGACAAATTTTGGATGTTGCAATAACTACTTATGAGATCATACATTCCATGGAGAAAAATAAAAGACCTGGTATGGCCTTCAAGTTGGATATCTCTAAGGCATATGATAAGGTAAAGTGGGACTTCCTTTATGATGTGCTTGAAAGAGTAGGGTTTAATGATAAAGTCATAAACCTTATTAGGATGATGCTGGGTATTGTCCAATATGCAGTCCTACTAAATGGCTCTCCTTGGGGTAATTTTGAAGCAAGGAGAGGATTAAGGCAAGGAGACCCACTACCCCCCCTACCTCTTTATTATGGTTGCAGAGGTGCTACGGAGCTCATTTTCCAAACTGGTAAATACGAGATGTGTTAAAGGAATTAAACCTGCTACTACTACTGAAACTGAAGTGTTACAAAAATTTGTTGATGACACCTTTCTCTTTGGAGAGTCCTCTATTATGGAAGCTAAGGCATGGAAGAGTATCTTTAGAAACTATGAAGATAGCTCAAATCAAAAAATAAACTAATTTAAAAGTAAACTTTATTTTTTGAACACTGATGCTCTTATGCAGAGGAAGATTAAGAACATTTTAGGCTATCAATTGGCCAACCTCTCAGATACTTATCTTGGCCTACTGTTAACCACTAAGGAGGTGACTAATGATTTCTAGAATACTATTGTTGAAAGAATTCAAAAGAAGCTGGTAGGATGGAAAGGGAAAATCCTTAGTAATGCAGGTAAACCATATCTACTCTTTACAACTCTCTAGAGCATTCCAATCTACTTTTTGTCCCTTTTTAAAATAAATCAAAACATGGCGAACAAAATTGAGAGAATATAGAGGAATTTTCTTTGGCCAGGTATAGAGGAAAAGAACAAATTAAATCTAGTCAACTGGGAGGATGTTTGCAAACCAAAGGAAAGGGGGGTTTGGAAGTGAGGAGGCTTAAAGATATGAATAAAGCCCTCCTTGCTAAAATTGGATGGAGACTGGGAGAAAACAATACAGATTGGAGCAATATCATGAAAGCCAAATACCTATCTAACTCCCTATTCACTCATAATCTTTTTAACAATGACCTCTAGGGAGGATCCAAAATATGGATAAATATTGTCAAAAGTAGAGGTATGCCAAGGGAAGGGGCAAGGTAGATTATGGGAAATGGGTAGAACATCAGGTTCTAGGAGGATAATTGAATGGGGGAGAAACGTCTAGTTTATAGCAAATTTAGAAGACTAATGGAGAAATTGAAGATAGAGATGGGGCTGAGAGGGGGGAATTATATTGACCCTAGAAAGAAGTGGAAGAAATTGAAAAAAGATACATGTTCCCAGGAGGATATTCAACTTCTTAAAGAACTGAAAGAGTTGATTGAAGCACAAAGACTCCCAATTCTAGTTTAGGAGGATAAAGTGGTATGGGATTAAACTCCTACTAGTAATTTTACTATCAAATTGGCTTACAACATCTCTTCAGAAAGGACTTTTATCCCACAATATGGTGTAAAGTTTGGATTAGTAATCCTCTACCCAAAATAAATTTCTTCTGGTGGATTGTTCAACATGGTAAAATACCATCACTGGATAATCTGAAAAAGAGGCTTCAAATGTTATCTATGCAAATAAAAAGAGGAGAATATCTCTCACCTTTTCCTTGAATGCCCATATACCCTAAAGATTTAGTCGCTAGCATGGAAGAAATTTGGACTATGTTGGGTGTTGACGGAGAACTTAAGTCAATTCATGGAAAACTGTCCCCTTTATCATCCCAAGCTGGTATTCTTATGGAGAATTGTCCCAACATATATTTGTTGGCACATATGGAAAGAAAGAAATAATAGAATCTTTTAGGAAGAGGAAAGACCCGAGGAGGTAGTTATGGGAATTATGGAGAAACTGCTGAAAGAAAATATAAGGATTGCCAAATGTAAGACACCAAAGGAAGAACCAAGTGGGAAGGAATGCCAAATAGTGGAAAAGTGGGGTATTCAATGGAATTTTAATCAATTTGATAACTCTAAGGTAATAAAGAGACAACAAACAAGATGGAAACCACCAACAATAACACAACTTAAGCTAAACTTCGATGGTGATGCAAGAAAGGGAACAGGGGTAGCGGGTGGAGTGTTGAGGAATGGAAATGGTGATGCACTACTAGTCTACTCTAGGAATGTTGGTGGAGGAAGTAATAATTTGGATAAAGAGATGGCTCTACTTTGGGGTCTACAATTGATCAGTGAAATGTAAATAATGGAAATGAGTATAGAAGGTGACTCCAAATTAATAATTGATATGGTGAAGGGAGCTGCTCAGCCTAGCTAGAATATCCAAAATATCATCACAGATATTAGACATATAATAAACAAGATGGAAAAAGTCTAGTTACAACACATATACAAGGAAGGTAATATAGTGGCAGATGTTGTGGCTGCCATTGGGTTTGAATTAAAGGAAATGATGTATTGGAGAAGCATGGATATCCTAAAGGAGGAAATTAAGGCCCTGGTCTGCAAGGAAAGGGGGGGGGAACAAAAATTAAGCATGGGTAGACAATTAAAGATTAGTGCCAATTTTGGCAGTATTATATCTAGGAAGGCAAATTTTGCTAAATTTAATAAAAAGTATAAGGGAAAGATGACGAGACATCATCTTACAGAATGGATAATAAATAGATACAATTTGAGATATGAGTTACTTTACTATTATGGTAACATAATGTGAAATTTAAATTATTTCCTTTTTGAAAGTACGAAAGATATAATTACAGATACTATCAAAGATTTCAGGGATGGTAAAGTAATGATGTTAAGTTCTTATGAATCCCATAATGAAAATGAATGGGATTTCAAAGCACCCCAAAAACTTTCTTACGAGAAGTTTAAAGATCCTATAGAGGTTATTTGCATCATTATTGTTATGTTGATGTTCAATAATATCATTGTTGACAAAAAGATTGACGACAAGAAGGTTCTGATGCAAATTACTGAAGTTGGTGGATTAGGAATTAGCGGGGAAGAAATGGTTGGAGATTTGAATCGGGTGGAGCCAACAAAGATAGAAATTTTTTAAGATAGGATGGCAACCTAGTTCTTGTTAAAAGAAGGGGGATTTCTTCCTTATATGCAGGCAATGGCGGGTATGACAAAAATTATTCTCTTCAATTTTTTAATGGGTGGAATGATTATAGGGTTACCATAAATGGTATCACATTCCAAGTTAATGAGGATGTTATTGCGATGGCTACTGGCTTTTCCATGAAGGGGAAGAAATGAAAGAAGGTTACGAAAATGGCAGATGAGGCCAGTATGAATAGTTTTTTTGCAGAGGATGAACAACCTGTTCACTATAGGAGGCTTCCAAAGGGATAAGCTACCAGCTCCATGGGAAGATGTCTATCTAGTGATAATGAAGTACCTCACACTTGAAGGTAGGTTTGGAGTTGTTTATTATTATCACTTCCCCCTCCTGAACCATTTTAGAAATAGAGACTTCATTTATATTTTGTTCTTTCTATTACATTCCCTTGAGGATATGATTACTGATGTTAGGGAGAAGAGAAGTAAGGCTAATAATTTTACTATCATCCACCAAGGCCTGATATTTAGACTCTACCAGTTCCATCTTCCCCTCTACCCTACTAGGGTTGTTGTGGTTGACAATCAACACCACCACCAAAATTCCCCGTTGAGTACCAACATTGGTACAAGAATCCACACTCTACACCCTTCCCCTAGTAGAGAAAATAAGAAAAAGAAAAACCCAAAACTAGTTATTGAACAAAAGGGTAGTAAAAAAATCAAAATTGAAAAACCAGTGGAGGTGAAAATTGACAATTCAGAAGAGGAAGGAAGTGGAAAGGGTAGGAGAAGGTCAGGAAGGCTTGCAAAAATATTGGCAAGGTATAAATAAGAGGCTAATAGATTTAGGGTTTACGAGGCAGAGGATGAAAGTTTAGAAAATAATGAAAGAAAGTTGGAGGAGGAGAAACATTCTAACTCCAAAAGAGAAAAAGGGAATGAGGAGAAAGAAAAAAATGAAAACTCTGTTGATAATACCCAGGTGTCTATTGGTAATGTTAATACCACTAAGACCAAACATGTGTCAGCGAGTTTTACCCTACAACCTATTACCTTCTGTGAGGAGAGCAACAAAGTGGATACTTCCCCTATCACCATCTCCTCTCCGGTAAAGGAAAAAATCAATTTTTTTACTAACCCTAAGGTTTTGTAGGATGAGAACCAACTGTTGATAAAGACTAAAGAGGTGTATATAAAAATGATGAAAAATAAAACAAGGAGAAAGAGGAGGAACATAATGAGAAGATGGCACAGCTAAAAAAAAGGGTCAAATTCTTAGAGGAGGGGTTCTACTCCTCTAAATTTGCACTGAAGGTTACCCATGCTGCTACTACCACCCTCCAATTGTTGGCATAGGAGAAGGATGAAATAGGGCTGGATGGAGGATAACAAACTCATCTATAAGTTTCTAGCTGAGGATTGGGTTAGGGTGCTTCTAGCTGGGAAAAGAAAGGAAAAGGATGAAAAATAATATGGTAGCCTTTGAGGGTTTTATGATCCTAGTTGTTTGTTTTGTTTTCTACTACTATCTGATTTGTTGGTTTATAGTTGTTACTCAAACTTGGGTTGGCTTGTTTATGCCAATAGTTTTATATTCTAAAATTTAATAGTATGATTAGTACTATAGTCTTCAACACTAGAATTAAATGGTAAATGGTAGTGTTATTTCTGGGATGGGTTAGTTTGTTTATGCCAGCAATTTATGCTTTGAACAATCATAGTATGGTTAGTACTATAGTTGTAAAATTAGTTTTCTCTGCTAGCTAGTAGTTTCTTGGTTATTTGTGTAGTTCTCTATTGCAGTGATGCCTCCTGCTTGTTTTTGTTGGTAGTGTGTTGGTTGCTAGCACTTTGTTTGTAAGGGTCGACCCCCTTATTTTGGTCACTTTATATTTCAAAAACGTAAATGTATATTATTAGATTAAATATTAATATCAATTTCAATTTCAATTTCTAAAATATTAATATGACTTCTATTTAAGTCTAATATTAATATTTACTTTTTCTTGAATTCATAATGCAACTAGAAATAATATTATAAATTCAATTGAATTATTTATAATTTCTCTCATAAAGCCAAATAGTTATTAACTAAATGATTACAAAGTGAATTCTACCACAACTTCTCTTAAACTGTAATAAAATTATAAATATTTATTTATTAACTTATATCTTGCATTGATAAATATAAAATCATTTATATGCAACTAACAAATTAACTAGACTTAAAGAATCACTAATACTAACATTCATTTTATAACTAAATGAATAATATTTATTTAATTTTTAAAATTCATAAATAAATAAATAAATTTCAAAAAAAAAATCTGAAAATTAAATTATAGTTTTGTAAAATAAACATAAACATGCAATAACTATTTTTGCATTCCTTTGATCTCTCAAATCATGCAACCATAATATACTTAGTTTTCTATCTTTAGTATATTTGTTTTCACATGCATATATAAGTTAATTATAACATTCTTTTCTCTCAATTAATCTTTTTTTTTTCAATAAATTTTACAATTAAATTATCTTAGATATAAGAAGAATATTTATCTATATTTAGAATATTCATGATAATCACATAGTTCTAATGACATATTTAAAGTTGAAACCTTAGATGTTTGATTTGTTTTTTTCTTCCAATTTTCTATAATTGAATTTTCCCTATATTAGAAAGGGTTTTAAAATAATACAGCCACAATAATTTTCTAGATTTTTCTACAATTTTCTTTTTCTTAATCAATAAGTTTTCCTTTTCAAAATCTACAATATAATTCTTTATCCAAAAATTAATATAGTAAATTAATAAGCATTATGCAAGCACCTAGGAAGACACAAAGTAGATAGATTTTTCAATAAAATTTTACAATGGATTTTCAAATTCTATCTCAAAACCACAACTAAAATCTGAGACAATGTGTGAATGCATGCAAGTCCAAACCCTCTAAAATTTTCAACAATTCTTTTGCTCCAATTCTAAATTTTTCTCCCCAAAAACCTATGTGTCTAGAAATGAGCTCAAATTTCTTAATAAAGAGTTTAACTCTACCTACGGTTTCTAATTTTCGAACATGTAGAGGCCTCTCCTTAAAATAAACTTTTATTATTTAATCCTTTCATGCACACTAAAAGAATATTTTAATTAAAATATTCTTTTATTTACTTTTTCTCCACTTTATTAATTAGTGCAAGCATCATTCAAAGCGTAGTTTATTATTTAAATCAATAATAATAATTAAAGCTCATTATTTAAATGCAACTCTAATTTAATTATTGTTAATTAAATAATTATAATAAAATAATATTAAATCTTTGATTTTTTAATCCTTTATTTTTTTAATTCTTTTAATCCATCTTCTTAAATTAGACTATTAAATTAAATCTTTTAAATTGAAGCACATATTTAATCACTTTTTAATTAATTAAATATTCTCAATTTTAATATTTTATTTTTACTAAAATAATATTTAATAATTCTCAATATTATATGATAAGTCAAATATTATAATTAAATCATTTGCCAAATAAATCACATAACCAAATCCATATAAAATCAACATTACCAAAATTGACCAAAGTTGACCAAAATCAAACAACAAATGCAAAGATAAACTCATGGGTTTAAAAAGGGTGGAAAGTCAAATACATATCCTCCTTCTCAGGACAAGTAATTAGGCTATGGTTGGGATTGGACCTAAATATTATCTCCTCATTCTTATCATTGAATTACTGCAATAGGGCACGCTCATCTTGGCAATTCAAGGAAGTTGATGCTCGATACCTACAAACATGTATAAAAGACGAGTATGTACCTGTACATATATATCTAAGCTAAAAATACAATGGTGGGAATGGTACATCATATAGATCCTGACTAGCAGGTGACTATGACTCCCTCTCTCAACCATATTAGGCACGTCAACCATAAATTTAAAATAGACACACACACCATACACAAGCATGGGGTAAGTATAATAGTAAATCACAAGTCAAATAATTGAATTCTTAGATATAATAATGCATCACTATGAATATAAAATAATCATTTTTTAATATCATCATGAGAGAAATCACATTTACTAAAGAATCATTAATACATCATTGATGTGTTAGTAATCATAATCATCAATCAACATGTGAAATATAATCAACTAAGTAATTATTTATTAATATACATTTAATCCAAGTCATGAAATAATGTCATAATTATAAATCCAATATCCTTGAAACTAACACATGCATGAAATAGGCATACAAGAGTATGGTAGATATAACGGAAAAGGAAACTATTGGTGGGCATTACACTTTACACACTGTAGATTTTTGCTAACTATTTAACCTTCCCATAGCTAATATTTTCACAATCTAAATAAAATTTATAACCTCTTTTACATTAAAGCAATCCCTTTTCTCAAAAAAATTGATTCACTTTTCTATCAATGACTTTAGCCTGATTTGGTAGCAAGAATTGAGTTGGAATAGGAAAACATAAATGTTTGAATTATCATCTACATTGTTTGATTGTAATAAATAAAAATAGAATTAAAATTGGAGATTCTAATTTTGTCCAAAATAGACATGGCAGTCTTCCCTAAAAAAAGGTGAAATGGGAATAGTCTATTCCTATTCCATATTTTTTCAAACCAAATTTGATGTGGGGTTTGGTCTGGTGTGTTATGGTTGTTTTCACGTGAAGGGAAATTAGTTAATTATACTCAATGTTGTTACACAACTTGTACACAACACTGCCCCATTCTTCTTCCTTCCAGTTTGTAGAGTTGTCGCCCATCCATCTGTTTAGGGAGTCATGTGTTTTCTCCTCAATTTTTACTACACATGCCTTTTTAAGCTTATCTAATATTGTAGACACACTATGATGATATGTTATTTTCTCAAAATTGCTCTTCTTTTGCACTATACCAAAGTACTTATCTATTGCTTCAATGACAATTTTTTCACTTGCTTCTCCAGTTGTTTCTTCAACTCTTATATTTTCCCTATCAACAAAATCAATGATTTCCCATGCTTGAGAATATGCCTTGAGACAATCTCTAGTGATACTTTGAGAGAGAGAGGTAGAAGTGAAAGGTGTTCCATTCTTAGTTTGAGCACAAATTTGAGATAGTTGAAGGATGATACTCAAAAGAGACATTGTAATCATTTTCCACATTCTTGTACTTATGTCTATGAATTAAGTCTCCTTACCCATGCTTCTCTTGCACATATACTTCAATCTCATTTATAGCTTACTTGGATATAAACAAATCAACCTTAGACTATAACTCGTTCTACTAGTTGTTGAGATAATGGGTGTTGCACACATTGCATAATATTGTTATATTTTATTATTTTATTTTATTATGTAATGTTGCACCTAGATGGACGTGCAACATGTAAAGATTCCCATAGAATATTTTTGATGAGTTGTATTGTAACATTGTGATAATATTTTATGTAATTATTTAATATTGGGGAAAAGAGTTAAATGCCCAATATTAAATGTGGGGTCAGTGGGTTAGGTAGCACATGGTTTTAGCACATGGTTTATGTAATACCACTTGGTGGTTTTGTGGGACTTGCTACTATATAAGCAGCCACAAGGGTAGTTGTTGTAGAAGAGATAGAGAGAGTGACAAGGAGAAGACAAAAGGCAAGAGTCGAGCGAGACAAGGCTTGACAGGTTAGCCAAGGGAGCATTTGTGAAAGTTGAAAGCATGGCATGGGATGTGTGGATTCATGCTTGTTCACATAGTTTGTTCGGTTGTGGCTATGGCCATGAAGGCTTCCATGGTTGTATGGCAATGGTATTTTTTTCTGAATAATACATGATGATGGATGCTTTTGGAGGCTAGGTTTTTCCCTCAATGAGAGTTTCCCAAGGTATATCTTGTGTCACAATTTTGTGGGTATGTTGTCTATTCTCTTGCATGTGGATTTTAATTTTGTATTTATTTCAGATCTATTATGGGTTATGTGGAAACGGTTATATTCTTTATTGCCAAGTTTTCTTACAAGTGGTATCAGAGCTATGGTTTTATTATTGTAACCCTAGATTGAATCCATGGGAATGCATGAGAGGATAAAAGAAAGGGCAAGATATATGAATGATTTATTGCAGATCTAAGGGTTTTGGATTTGCTGTTATGATGGGATGTTAAAATATTTGGGCATGTGAAATTGTTGGACAAAAGGATTTTTTGGATGTTTCATTGAAATGAGGGTTTTGGGGGGTAGCTTGCAAAAATGACCTCCTGGGTAAAAACAGACCTCACAATTGGATCCGAGTCAATGTTTCCATAAAATTTGATATATAATATGCCCTAGTTTGGCCATGTTCAGAGGAAATGAAAGAGTTTTTTGATTTCAGCCCATGATGGCTGTCAAATTTAATCCCGTCAAAATTTTCGTCATTGAAAAAAAATTTAAAAATGAAAAATTGTACTGAAAATGGTAAAAATACTGTCTTAGTAAAATGGCCATAACTTTCTCTCAGAATATCAAATTTCAGAGTTCTTATAGGCGTTGGAAAGCTAATTTAGAGCACTACAAGATGGTGTAGATTTGGTTCTGTGATTTTAAGATTTTATCAAGTTTTAAGAGCTCTAAAGTCAGATGTTTTTTATTTTAAGCACGGATTAGGGCATAACTTGGGCATACGGAGTCAGATTTTGGACTTCGAATAGTCAACGAAAAGATCTTGGAGAGCTCTACACATTGGTTCAGATTTGGTACAGGTTTGGCATGATTTATTTATTAATATATTAATCTGAACAGTTTATAGAAATATTTTGACTATGGTAACATTGTGAGTTTATGGCATTGGAGATTTAAGTTTTGATGTCATTGTATACTCAGTTCATATTTCAGATTGGTCTCATGATGATATGGTTATCAGTGTTTGGGTTTGGATATGTATGATGACTTGTTGGATCTACAAGTTGTGTAGTGTTGTAAGCGGTCTATACTTACAGGTTGCATTTATAGCTTGGTTATGGGTTGTCTTTGCCCATTGAGCTTTCATTATTGATGCATATTCAGATTGGTGGCTTGGATTTGGGTTGTTTATGCCCTAAGTCACATGATTTACTAATTTCTTCATGTAGAAGGGATGAGATGTTGTTACCAGGTACAGTCATGGCAGAGGATTTTGGTTGACTATGCTGATAGGTTGGACATACTTTGAGAGCCAGATGCTCAGTTCATGGATGTGATCATGGTGTCATGGGTTTTTGGCATGACATGATTGGTTATACAGTTTGGATATACGGTTTAGTGGGAGCTTGTGACAGTGATGGGGTGACAGTGCAGGATTAGTTCCTGATTTGGTTTGTATCTTCTTGGTTTGGAGAAGATGGATTTTATGATGCCATAGGTGACTTGGTACCACAGTTGAGTGGGAGTTTTTTGGCATTGATATATTTATTGAGTGTTTGCAGATGTTGGAGGTTTGTCTTAGATCCTGTTGCTGCAGAAGCATCTTTGACATTTGCATGGTGCACTTGTTATCTTCATGGTGTGTGAAGATGGTTAGATCTTGAGGACTCATGGAGTTCTTGGTTATCTTCATGGTATGTGGAGATGGTTCTTCCTGGTGTGTGGAGATGGTTTTCTTCATGGTGTGTGGAGATGGTTGCATCTTAAGGACTCGTAGGGTTCTTGGAAAAGGTGTGGTTTATGCTTTTATTTGGCATGTTATCCTTGGTGTGAGGATGGTTTCATTATTATGTCATGGTATACTCTTGATACGCATTTACAGTTGTGACATGTTATGGTTTTTTCATGTGGAGCATGCTATCTCTTTAGTTGAGATGGTAAGATCATGTTGTCATGTTTATGTTCCTGAGGCCATGGTTGGAACTTTGACATTGATCTTGGTTTAGTTTCTTGGTATTGAGTACACTGATCATAAGCTGGATACTTCATGATATTGCTATGTTGCATTTGGAGCTGGCATGGATTGATTGGTTACAGGTGCTCATGGATACTTAGAGACGGTGGTGACGCTGATTTCTCTTGGATTAGAGAAGTATTTGTTGGGACGGTTGATGGTTTCAGCAGGAAGTCCGAGGGGTAGTCACCTGATATGGACTTGAGAGGAGATTGTTCTTAGATGATTCTTGGTTGGAGACTTGGGTATCTTGATGAGCATTCTCATTCCTCACTCTTGGTCTACTCGACGGTTTGCTACTTGAGAGGTATAGCCCATTGTTTTCTCTCAGTTGCATTATATTTATGCTTGTCTTTCATGGATATGGATCTTGAGCTATGGTACATGAGTTAGTTCTAGAGGGTTCATTTGAGAGATGGTTAAGCATTGGTTATCTCCATGTGCATATGTTGTTATGCTGGTTGAGTTTGGGAGATGGTTTTATATTGGACATTTTCCTTGGATTAGAAATGGTCATTCCTTGGTTTAGGAATGGTTTTATTGAGTTTGATCTTCTTGTGAGAGGCTTACATCCATGATTAGTTATATGGTATAGTTTGGGTGTTGTTGAGGCTTCTTGTTGGGGTTTTATGGAGGAGATCATACTTGCACAGTTTACATCTAGAGGTGTGTGTAGAAGGACATGATACAGGTTATGATTTGCATGGTTTCTCCGGTCTTGGTTATCTTCCTGGATGTTCAGTTTTGCCTACATTGGATTTGAGATTGGTTAGAGATTATGATCACTGGTTTGTGCTCATGTATGTCATGTGAGAGATGACATGGTTATTTCTTTCTCTTTCCTCTGTTGGTTGTGGAGAACTTGGGAGAGCATTGGAGACTTGTTATGAGAGTTGTTCTTGCAGGATATTAGTTTATGTATTGTGGATGTCCTTGATACTACATGGATTCACTTCTTTGAGATGTGTTGAGTGGATTGGTCATAGATTTGACATTATCTTTTGCAGTGGGAGCTTCTTGGTATATATGTGGCAGGTATTGCTCTTGAGGCTTGCGATTGTAGGTTACAGATTGGATATGTTGGTGATATGAGATTCACTTGTTATACTTTTGAGGTATGGATAGTTGGATGGGTTTGGCACTTTGTTGTGGGTGTTATTTTAGCTATGGATATTTTGACAACTACGGATATATGTGATTACCTTTGGATCAAGTTTTTGTGCTTGGAATTTTAGTTGGTACAAGATTTTATGATCTTCTAATGCGACAGGTTGGGTGGTTTTCTCTTTGGATGGCTTCTATGTATGTCCAGTGGGAGTGGCATAATAGGAGGTGAGATCATTCATGTTTGAGATGTTGGATACTTTGATTTTTTTGTGGGTACCAGGATGGAGCACTTGGTGTATTTTGATCCATGATGGTGGATGTGCTAGGAAGGATTGTTCCCTTGTTCATTTGTGTGGCTACGGATTGACCCTATGCAATGTATACAACAAGTGGGAGATTGTTGAGATAATGGGTGTTGCACACATTGCATAATATTGTTATATTTTATTATTTTATTTTATTATGTAATGTTGCACCTAGATGGACGTGCAACATGTAAAGATTCCCATGGAATATTCTTGATGAGTTGTATTGTAACATTGTGATAATATTTTATGTAATTATTTAATATTGGGGAAAAGAGTTAAATGCCCAATATTAAATGTGGGGTCAGTGGGTTAGGTAGCACATGGTTTATGTAATACCACTTGGTGGTTTTGTGGGACTTGCTACTATATAAGCAGCCACAAGGGTAGTTGTTGTAGAAGAGATAGAGAGAGTGACAAGGAGAAGACAAAAGGCAAGAGTCGAGCGGGACAAGGCTTGACAGGTTAGCCAAGGGAGCATTTGTGAAAGTTGAAAGCATGGCATGGGATGCGTGGATTCATGCTTGTTCACATAGTTTGCTCGGTTGTGGCTATGGCCATGAAGGCTTCCATGGTTGTATGGCAATGGTATTTTTTTCTGAATAATACATGATGATGGATGCTTTTGGAGGCTGGGTTTTTCCCTCAATGAGAGTTTCCCAAGGTATATCTTGTGTCACAATTTTGTGGGTATGTTGTCTATTCTCTTGCATGTGGATTTTAATTTCGTGTTTATTTCAGATCTATTATGGGTTATGTGGAAACGGTTATATTCTTTATTGCCAAGTTTCCTTACACTAGTAGCAAAAAAGTTTATCAAATCTTCACACTTACTATGTTCACATTTAGTCTACACTATGAAATGAGCTTTTTGGCTAATGGAAGAGACTCTCGGTTTGATAACCACAAGATTTTTGGGATCTTCCCTAATGTCTTCTCACCATCTAATATTCCTCTGTAATATTGGGAATAGGCTCTTTTTTGCTTTTTGCTAATATTGAGGACAACAATTTATCTGTCAATGAATTTTAGAAAATGGTATCCCACTGTGCCATCATTCTCTACAACAAAATAACTCTAATTTTCCAATTTCTCTTGTAGTGTTTCTTGTATTATGTTTGAGCAATCCCTGCCATTTATTTCAAAATATGTTGAATATTTCACAAAGCTATTATTAAAATTCAAAAAAGAAAAACTTATTCCAATTCCAATTCTTGCAACTAAACACAAAAAAATGCATCTTCTAACTCCTCTTCTAGGTCAACCAAACAAGTCTGAGTGATATTCCAAAAATGAGCTTATTCTAGCATAGATGATTACAACATTGGGCAATTCCTGTAGCCAAATGGGCCCTAAATGCTCAAAAATAGTGGAAAGGCAATTGAAAAAATTGTCACCTTTCATTTTCTCATATTGTGGAAAGGAATTATTTGAATTTGTGGACAAAACTTTACAACAATGCATATTACACTTTGACCAACCACCAAGTGCTTACATTTTTTTGAACTCTATAACTAATAATTCACATAGGAACCACTACACTTTACCATTATCTTTTTAATGCATATTTAATTCTTAAATTTTTATCATTTTTAGTTAAATTATTTTATTTTTAATGCATGTTTAGTTTTTTTAATCTTTTATAGTTTAAAAATAAGTTTAACTAGCAATTTTGCAAGCATTTGATGAAGGGAAACCATAATTACACTATCCCTTAATGATGATGAGCTCGACTATTTAAGGGTACTCCCCATAATCAAAGAAGATATCAACTCTAGTAGTATTGTCAAGCTTAGGGAAAGATTTAGTTTGGTTAGTCATGGACACCCTGATTAGGATGAGTTTTGATATTAGGGAAATGACTTTTTGGGGAGAGATCTTTGAACTTAGGATTAGAAAAAATGGTCAAAACTCATTACAATTTGGTGCATAGGGCCATCAAAATCATAGTAGATTAGGAATTCTCTGAACTTATGGAGAGGCAAAAACACAGTACAGACATGGTGGCCATGTTTGTAGCTACCATTTTGCATGTGGATAGGGACAAGGATGCTATTAGGGATTTTTGTAGAGTAATTTTCAAGAAACCCATCATCCAGGAGCTAGATAATGTCCTAGAAAACATTGATAACGATTTTTGCATCCCAAGAAGGAGCGAATATAATGAGTTAAATAACCCAGTTCCGATTTTTCCAATTTTGATCATCAAAAATCAAAGGAATTTTATGCAAATAATGGAGCAAATACCCGTAATTGGATGTTCTTACTACTTATTGGCAGTCTCCAATACTTGCATCTATATGGGCTAGAAGGGCATGGCCTGATATTTTGAGAAGGAAGGTCTTCACTGAATGTAAACTCCATGTATAAAAAATCTTTTTTGGTCATTTTATTTAGCTTGTTTTCCTTCTAGGCCTTCCCCTATTGTCAATCTCTTATTCTTTTTTCCTTGTCCTCTCATGTCTTAGATTGATACTTTTTGGGTTTATAGTCATATTTTCTTAGTCTTGTTTGTAGTCAAGGTCAAATTATCGAGGTACTATAGCTAGAGAAGGCAATTTTGTTAAAGGTGTGTCGCATCTTTTTACAGAATTTGTCACAAATTAAGAGTAATGTGATGTAAATAGAAAGGAAATTAATGAAGAATAGTATTATATCATACCAACTTCTCTGGAATTGTGGCTTTTTAGTAGTATTTGTCATTTTTATATCTCTAGAATTAGGACTTAAGCAACAATCTCAAGATAAATAAAATAGGATGTAATGGGGATAAATCTAGACTTAGCATTGTTAAGTAAATTCAATGAAATAGAAATCAACTAGTATGAAAACTAGACAAATTTCACATAAATAGTAGTATATCCATCTCCTAAATTCCAAAGAGGAGTGTTGTTATACATAAATTTAAAGAACTATGAATTTTGATTAGTTCTTATCATTTATCTTCTGTATATAAATGGTTGAATCTATTCTTTGGAAAACTTGGTGTAGACTATAGAATTCAAGAACAATAATAATTTAGAATTTAATAGGCCAAATTGATGTCAGTATCCAACAAAATACTAATGACCGCAGGAGTAGTGACATTTGAAATGGGAATAATCTTGACACATCCAACTAAAAGGAGTATAATGTAAGTGCAATTGACAGATCAGATATAGATAGAGAAGAGTTCCCTTAAGATCTTTTTTTTAGATGGTTTCTTGAATTAATGCTACTATCTCTGTCCTCAAGCTCTATTATTAAGTTTAATTAGTTGACCAATGTCTTAACTTGGCATTAACAACAAAGGTGCACAAAATTCAATCAACGTGATAACTACTCTAGTTTAAGCTTCAAAAATTTCAATCAACAAATTAGATCATTTGGTGGATTACTTTCAAAATCCAATAGAATATTCTGATAACAACTGGCAATTTGAATATAATCTTCAACAATTTCTCTATCAACATTTAGACCCTCTCCTATTTATTGGTAGAAATTATGAGATTCTATAAATTAATAACAAACCAAGATTTAAGGAAGCCATAAAATTGTTTATAAGTTAAAATTCCACTAAATTATATGTTTCTTTCTTCTCCCTTGTTTCCTCATCCTATTGTTTCAACCATGTTCTTACCTCTTGTTTTTTTACCCTTCCCTTGCTAATTGCACACAAGATAAGCCTCCAAGCCTTCCCTTTACTCAACTAAAATTCAAGGTTTCTTAACATTGGAAGATTTCAATTTTAACCAAACTTTTTAAAGATTTATTCTATTACAAAAAAGGGGATCGGTTAATTTTAAGAGATTAAAAGATTTTACGAGACTAAGATTTTCTTTGAGCATGAAGTTAATGCAGAAAATTAGGAAACTAATATGTTAACCTATAAAGAGAAGTGGGCATATTAAATTAGGTATTATCTTAGAGATTTAAATCTCTCCTAAGGGATTGGTATATGCTCTTAAAAGCGGGACAAAGTGGAATGTGTATCAAAGACTCTTATTGTACTAAATGTAGATGTATTAGTCAAAACTGAGAAGAATACCTCAACTGGAAGGTTAATTTGTTAAGGACATTTCCTCCATAAAAATATATCTTACTGGTGCCCATTTTAATTATGTACATATGCACAGGGCTTTCACTTGAGAAAGACTAAAGGTTTTCTTCTTCGTTATTTCCTACCAATGCATGTTTGAACATAGGTTTTATAATTTTATTTTATATAATACAAAATGACTTTAGCCTTTTAGCAACCCAAAAAAAAAAGTATAACTAGCAGTTGTATGCTTATGTACTTGCAACAATTAGCTCATAGTTGTTTAATAATAAATTTATTTTTAAATATAATTTAATGTGAATAAATTAAATTATAGTTAATTTTTAATTTAAGTAAAAAATTAAAATTTACTTTAAATATATAATAAATTTTATTTGTTTATACTTAAGTTTTCATATACAAATAAAATGATCATCTAAAATAATCTCCAACTAAAAAATATATTACAAAAGTTTAATAGAAAAATAACATTAAATAAATAACACAGATGAAGAAAAATAAGAGTAAAAAACAAACTACAAAGTAAACTAAATAAAAAAGTTAGAAACTAAACTAAAATATTTTTAAAAACTAAAAACTAAATCAAAATTAGAAAACTAAAATCACATTCGGATTTTCTAAAAAATATAGATTAACTTATAATTTTTTAAATCATATGCTAATTTCTAAAAAATAATGGCAAAATAAGAAAAAATAACTGAAGTGTGTAGAAAAGGAAACTTTGAAGAAGAGGGCTAACAATTATCAAACCATAAATAATAAATTGGAAACAATTGTCATGCTGGTAATTTAAATGATCTTAAACCATAAATGACTTACACACACACACACACATATACACATATTATCAATTTCACTTATTTGAATTTTTTTAAATATTTTATTATTATATATTTTGATTTTGAGGTTGAGTTGTATCTAGTTTTCTATTTTGATTTAAATTTCTACTTACTTCAAGTTATCTATGTGTATTTTGTGAGATTAAAATAAGAAACAATAATTATAAATAACATTTTAATGATTATTTTTATATTTTGAAATTTTTTATTTATTTATACATATTTATGAAACTTAAATTTGATATTTTATTATTTTAATTATCCTAAAATGTATTCCCTCAAAAGATTAATGGAAGAATTGCTTTTAAAAGAGTTTTGCAAGTTGTATGAACATAAATCATTTTGGCTTCTCAACTTTTGTTCATGCTTGCTTAGAGCTTGATGGTGGCAGCCTTGTGTATCCTTTGTTTGATGAAATTGTAGGATCCTTTGTGTGAATTGGTTTGATTTGTGTACTTGCCCTCTTTAATGTTTGTCATGTCCCCTTTTCAAATAATTAAAAAAGAAAATCTTTGCTAAGGCAGGCAGGCCCAAGAAAGTGAAGTTTCGGAAAAAGGGGGTTAATCTTTGGAAACCGTTGGACTAATAAATGAAAATTATTATTAAAATAAGTTTCATTAACCTCTCTTGGACGTGAGTTACAGTTATGCCCTCTTTTAAGGGGTTTGGAGGCATTTTGGGCTCATTCCAGAACTTGATTTTTGCTCATTCTTTGTTATTCTTCAGAGGCTGCCAAACCTGTGGAGAAGGAGACCCAAGAACGGGAGTTTGCAAGTTTCCAGGGAGACCCAAGAATGGGAGTTTACAGGTTTCCAGGAAGGCTAAGGACGGGAGTTTGAAGCCATTCCATGTGCATGCTCATACAGAGTTTGCCTTTGTGCTGAACAGTGTAGATTTGTGGGTTTTTGGGTGTGGTTTTTTGCATGAGTTTGGTGTTTTCAGTTGAGCATTTCATATCAGTTTTGGTTGCTGTTGTATTTCAGACTTTAAGCTATTAAAATAGAGCTGAATATATGTATTGGGACGTGATTAAACTTCTGAGATAGTTTATTAGTGTTTTTGTGGTGTTTTCGGGCATTTTTGTGTTAATTTCGGGAGCCCAATGAGCATAGTTTTTGTCCTACATTTGTGAGCTGTTTTGTAAAGGCTATATAGATCTGGAAATGACATTTTATAGGCTGTTATGCTGCTCAAATTTCTGTAAAAATGTCTACTTTCAGATTTATTAATAACAAGTGAAGCTGTGAAGCTTTTTGGCACTATTTTCGACATACCCGATTTGGGGTTTCTTAAGAAATTTGGTGGATCTTTGTGATATCAGTTGTTTGATTTTGAAAATCTGATTAGAGGTGTGAAATACCATATCAAATCAGAAAAGGGGACATTTCGATGTTTTTATGTCAAATTGTGTCTTGTTATTTGCTCTTGGTAATCTTTTGTTCCTTTTGTCGAGAATTAACTAGAGTACGATAGTAGTGCTTATCAAAGTCCTCATCTCTAGTTTAATTGTTTGATGGGTGATTCAATAAATGATGCTAATAATAAAGACATATAAATCGACAATTACAAGGAACCTAAAGAGGTTGTACATGGTAACAAGCAAGATATTTAGGCTTAGGCAAATATTAGCAAGCCTTCTTATAAGGAGGTACTTATAAAGGATCCAATTGCTGACTATCCACCTTCCACCAACTTCAATGGGGAGTTCTGCATAGTTTTTGGAATGGTAAACTTAGGAGATTTAGGGGCACAAATGTTTAGAGATAGACTGAGAAGCAGAAGTATTATCCAAGATGACAACACCAGAGGATGAAAAGATGGTAAGTTAATCTCTTTCAAACTGAAGACACTTTCGTTGTCTCCTAATGAAGACATGATCAAGGCAATTAGGGGTGAGAAAACTAGGCTAAAAAAAGTGGCAATTTTCTTTGTTTGTATGGATGCTAGAATTTTTTACCATCAATAAATTTCTTTGATGATTGGGTTCCAAACATTCATGAGAAGAAGTTAGGTATTCAAGTTTCATTTTGTTGAATGATTTAAAGAGATGTTTTTATTTTGTTGTTTAAAACACATTCCTTGCAAGGAGTATTAAAGCATTGAAATGTAGGACAATATCTATTTAGGGCCCCTCTCTAGTCGCCCAAGGGTGATATTGAAAATATTTTTGCAAGATCCTCTCCTAATTGGATTGAATTAAAAGGCTTTCCAGCTAAATTTTGGCCTTTTATCCACAAATATTAAAACCACTCAAGAATATGCTGCAAGTTAAAAATTCTAGGGTGACCTTGTCACACTTTAATGCAAGAATTTTAATAGCTCTCCACCAGAAAGTTGAATTCCTAGATAGAATTTTGATTGATGTAGAGACATAGAAATATAACCTAGAGATTTCGCTTATAGGGAAATTGAATGTTTGATTTCATTGTAAAAAAATGGATGCACCAGGATAGATTTCCCAAGGCTAAAAAAGTGATTTTCACATAAAATATACCATATGTTATGGATAACTCACAAACTTCAAACAAGGAAGGTAAGGGGGAAGTTGAAGAGTCCCCTATTACTGACCCCTACAATAATGTTGAACTAAGTAATAAAGTTGATAAGTAGGTGAATGGATTTGGTGACAAATTAAGTACTCTTGTCAATCCTTAGTATGGAATTGATATTGAGGTGATACTAGATTTAGGGAGTAGAAAAATTCCCTCCCATGATTCTAGAGGTTTCCCATTACGAATCCCTATCCATAGAGATTCCAATAGCTTAACTCTGAGCATGAAAAATCAACAAATTCCTTTGGAATCTTTAAAAGAAAGGGTTGAATTGCTTTAAAAATATAACAATACCAATCTCTCCTCACAAGAAAAAACCCTTAGAGCATTTTGTTTTACTGTAAAGGATCATTCCATTAAGACTCAAGACAATAGAGAGAAACCTTTTATCGAAGTCACTAATAAAAAGAAAATAAAAAAAAGGAAAACTATGGATTTGAAAGCTCAAAATGTGAAAGTTATTAATATTCCTAAAAGGAATAATTACATCCTAGACTACTTTAATAGACTTCACAAGAACTAGAAATCCCCCCCTTAATAAATCAATAGATCATGTTGGACATACATAGCTGGAATGTCAAGGGTTAGAAATGCAAGACATAAAATATATAGTAAGAAAATGGTGTAATGGATTAAGGAATAAAGATTTTATCCACCTTTAATAAATCAAAGTAACTAGTTATTATGTTTTTACTACCTTGAAATTAATTTGGGATTCTTCTACTATTTTTTTCTTAAGCCATGGTAAGGGAAAGGGGGGGGAGGGGGTAGCAATTTTGGTCAATCACAATTGGACTAATAAGATTATAACCAATTAATTGTCTCATTATAATTGTGCTACATGGATTGATTTTAATTTGGGTGACTTTGTTATTAGTAGTTGAAACTTATATGACCCTAATGACTATAGGGAAATAACTCAATTATGGGCATGACTCTCTAAAAATCTACCTAGAGTAAAATGGATATTTATAGGGGACTTCAATATGACTGAGTACCCTTAAGACAAATGTGGATGTCCAAAACATAATTGGAAGGGCAATGAACTTTTCCTTTGAACTAGATTTAAAAGGGATCTCAATTTTTTTATCCCCTACCAATGAGGAAAGTTGATTTCAATTGTATTTGGTTCACATGGTGTAATAACCAAACAGGAAGGAATTGGGTTTATTGCAGACTTGACATAATTTATGCAGATACCTCTTTCTTTTCTTTCCCTTCAATATGTGGTATGTCCTCTATTGAAGCTCAACCTATTAGTATGCCTCATCATTATCCAATTGCTACTTCTCTAATTAAATTTGATGTTAGCCCACTGGGCCCAAAGGATAGACAAAAAGGTAATTTTAAAATCAAATTTTCTTTACTCTAAGACTATAACAACATGGGGGCTATCAAGTTGTCACCTTACTGACAAATTTTAGAAATATGAATATAATGCAGGTCGAAAGGTGGAAATATTACACAACTTATTGGAGGAAAGTACTATGTACCATAGGAGAGAAAGAGGCCAAATCTAGACACTTATAGGAAGAAAAACTATAAAGTAGACTTAACAACATGTAACTTAGTATATAGAGACTATACTTCAAATGAGTTGGAAAAAATATTGTCTACCACCAAGCATGATTTAAGAAAAATAAAAAACTACCAAATAAAGGGGCAAAAGATCAGAGCCAAATTGAATTGGATCAAAGAAGGAGACAAAGGCTCAAGATATTTCTTTAACATCATTTGAGCTAAACAAAAAAGGGAACTTATTGAAGAATTCCAAGTTGATAATGAAAATACTAAAGAAAGTGTAATCATTCAGCAAGATTTCTTTGATTTCTACCTCAAACTGTTTGCCTCAAAATTTTATGTGGATAGGAAATTTGCCCTAGACAAGTGTTTAGACTCAATTTCTAAGAAAATATCTATTGAAGATACTAAAGGTTTAGAAGCTGAGATTAGTAAGGAAGAAACTATTAAAGTAATGACTAATGGGAAGTCCCTTGGTATTGATGACATTCAAATTGAATTCTATAAGATTAATGATGATTGGATATGTGGGACTTTACTTGAATTATATCATGATACCTTTTATTTTCGGTCTCTATGCATCCAAATTAATAGAGAACTTATTAGACTATTTCCCAAAAGTGGGGATAAATCAATTGTGAAAAACTGGACGCCTATTACTCTGTTGATTATGTCATATAAAATTATTATAAAAGTTCTAGCTAACAAAACTGCAATAATACTAAACAAAGTCATCTCTATTACCCAAACATGATTCATAGAAGGTAGATACATCTTGGAAAACCTCATCACTAGTTGGGAGGGTTTTCACTATGCAAAAAATAATAATAATCATGTGGATGTGGTGTTGTTACACTTTGAGAAGGCATATGACAAAATTGACTAACCATTTGTCCATGGCATTCTCAAGGCCTTCGGCTTTCCTTCAATATTTTGTAAGTGGATTGAAATTCTATTTAAGAGGATGCATCTACCATCATTGATGTAAATGATAAACATTCAAAACATATCTACCTTAGCAGATTTATCAGTCAAGGTTGTCACATTGCCTCTGCCATACCTGTAGATGCTTTGTACTATATTTTGAGGGCCTCTAAACTTGGCCCTCCCATCAAAGGCATTACTCTACCTAACAATGATTAATTGATCCATGAACATTTTGAAAATGACACCACATTATTCCTTTAGCAGTCTAGTTTTGGGTGCCAAAGTGGGCCCTCACAAATCCATTGTACTAGGTTAGGAAGAACAAGCTCCACAGTGGTTGAGTCTTAAGGGTTGGGGATGGTTTAGCCCTCATTCAATAGTAAGATGCTTAGGAATCCCCTTCTCTGTAGAATATTCACTTAAAGAGATGTGGAATTGGTTATTTGCAAAAATTGAACATAAGCATAAAAAATGATAGACCCATGTAGCTAGCAAGGTGCGAGTTGTCCAATAGGTAATTGTTGGATACAACTAATGTTGATGAAAAAAAGGGGAGATCTGAAGCTAATGAAGACGAAAATGAAGATGAAGATTGTAACGCCCCGCCAAGGGATCCAAAAGAATTAACCTAAAGTTTTACTAAATTTGCTAAACATTTTTTTTTTTAAAGTAAGAAAGTATAACATACACATCAAACAAATAGTAGCAGAAGTAATAACATGTAATCATAAACAAACATACATAATAGGTTACATTCCTTAAGGATCCCAAGATGTTGAGTCACATTTAAATTTAATTAATCCTAAGTCTAACAACTACCATATCCACATAAAAGAATAATCAGAAAGTCTAATGTTCATATAATATACATTTGTTCTGAATGCCTCTTGGCAAATTAATTCGGAATGCTCAATCATCCACTGTACATGTCACAGGGTATGAAAGGCTTAAAAGAATATACATATGAAAAAATAGAAATACAGCATCCTCTTCAGATCCATGATATGAACAATAAAATAAAAGAAATCATCCACCATACATGATACATCCATACATCAATAATGATAAAACATTCATCATAACGATCCATGAATAGAATGAAGGTAAATGCCAACCAAGAAAGCTCCATCCATATGTTAGGAACCTGTGTGTTCCTTCTGTTTATTTTGTTAGAGTAGTGTTGTTGGACGCATATGCTTTGTAAGTCGTCCCGTGAGTATATTTTATTATCCCATATGCATAGGTAGTATTACTTTTCTAGATCGTACCCAGTATATAAGAATAGGTTGAGGCCCGTGATGGGCACGGACGAATTTATTGTATTGAGCTTGCTCAAAAGAGGTTACCCCCTCGAAGTGGCCTGCGATCAGTAGATTCATTCTGAGTTCTGCTATCACTTTGTATTCTGTTATTTCGAGCATTCTCACGATATTGCTATAAGGAGGTTCTTCACATCTGGTATCAGAGCACTCTCTTGGGCTCGCTGGGTGGAAATTACATCAAATTTTTTTTTTCTCTGTCATGGCCTTCAGGAGCAAAAATCATGGAAGAGGAAATTGCATCCCTCAAAACCAAACTTCAAGATCTGGATGACAAAATTTTGGGTCTTAACTTTCAGCAGTCAGCCATGAGCCGAAACCATTCAGGAGATACTGGGTCCTCTTCTGGCAATTTCCATGGACCAAAGCTTGATTTTCCACGCTTCGATGGTTCTGATCCGACTGGATGGATCTATAGGGCAGAGCAGTATTTCAGCTTGCATAATACTTTGGATAACCACAAAGTCCCCCTTACATCTTTTCATTTGGAACATGAAGCTCTTCAATGGTTCCGTTGGTACATCAAGGCTAATGTAGGCCCAACGTGGAGAGAATTGTGCACCCTCATTTTGGAGCGCTTTGGCCCTAGTTCCTTTGATGATTTCACAGGAGCACTCACTAAACTGCGTCAAACAGGCACTGTAAGAGAATACCAGACAGAGTTTGAAAAATTAGCTAATTACACAGAGGGCTTGTCTGATGAATTCTTCCGTAGTTGTTTTGTCAGTGGTCTGAAGGATGCACTTCGCTCAGAAGTCAAAATGTTTCGACCTACTACAATGATGGAAGCCCTTGGGTTGGCTAAGTTAGCGGAAGACAAGATTAGTGCTCTACAACGCTCCAGATCTAATTTTGTTCCATTCAAAAATACAGGTTCTCACAACCCTCCAGTCATACCAGCTCCCAGAACTACTCCGATCAAGCAATTGTCTGAAACAGAGATGCGAGTCAGGCGAGACAAAGGGCTTTGTTATAATTGTGATGAGAAATGGTCTCGGGGCCATAGATGTGTTCAGCAAAAGCTCTATCTCTTGGATGTGGATTCTCCACCGGAACTGGAAGAATATGTAGATGCTCAGGAAACAGTGGATGATGAGGTTGAGCCTCACCAGCCTGAACCTCCTTCACCAAAAGCTCCACCAGAGATATCTGTCCATGCTTTGGCAGGAGTCACTACTCCACAAACCATGCGGGTCCAGGGTTTCTTCAAGAAGATCCCTCTTACTATACTCATTGATTCTGGTAGCACTCATAACTTCATTGATCCACGAATAGCCAAACAGGCTGATTGCTTTATCCATCCCTGCTCTAGCTTTGAAGTCATGATTGCCAATGGGGGCACTTTACCTTGTAAAGGGAAATGTCGCAATGTGCGTCTCTCTATTGGAGATTATAACATGCGCTCTGACATGTTTGCCTTACCCTTAGGTGGCTGTGATGTGGTTTTGGGTGCCCAATGGTTACGCACTCTTGGCCCCATTCTCTGGGATTTTGCTGAACTTTGGATGCAGTTTTCAGCCGAGGGGCACCAACACACTTTGAAAGGCTTACAACCAGGGTCTCTCAGCATCATCAGTTCACACCGTATGGAAAAACTTCTTAAGAAGAATTCACATGGTGTCATCGCTCAGCTCCATTCCATTCAGATGCAGCCATCAGCAGTCTCTAGCACTCCTGCCGATCTCCAACACATTTTGGACAAGTATTCTGGTATATTTGCTGAACCTGTGGGATTACCTCCTTCTCGTCCAGAGGACCACCGTATTCAGCTCCTTCCTGGCAGTGTTCCGCCCAACATCAGGCCCTACCGCTACCCATTTCATTAGAAGACCAAAATCGAGATACTTGTCCGTGACTTACTGAAGCAAGGTATTATTCGCCCTAGTACCAGTTCCTTTTCTTCTCCAGTTCTGCTTGTTCGCAAAAAAGATGGGTCATGGCGACTCTGCATTGATTTCCGAGCACTTAATCATCTCACTATAAAGGACAAGTTTCCCATTCCAGTTGTTGATGAACTTCTTGATGAACTTCATGGGGCTCATTTTTTCTCCAAGTTAGATCTTCGTTCTGGGTATCATCAAATTCGGGTTAATGAGGAGGATATACCTAAAACTGCCTTCCGCACACATGATGGTCACTATGAATTTTTAGTCATGCCCTTTGGCCTCACGAATGCTCCTTCAACATTTCAGGCAGTGATGAATAACATATTTCGACCATACCTCCGGAAATTCATTCTGGTCTTCTTTGATGATATCCTCATATATAGCAAAACTTGGGCTGAGCATCTCCATCATCTGGAGCTTGTCTTGCAACTTCTCTCTGATCATCAACTCTGTGCAAAACTATCTAAATGTGTGTTTGGCCAGGAGGAAGTGGAGTATCTCGGGCATATTGTTGCACACCATGGAGTGCGGGTGGATCCTACAAAAATAGATGCCATGAAAACTTGGCCGCATCCTAAAACTCTCAAGAGCCTTCGGGGTTTTTTGGGGTTGACTGGCTACTACCGCAAGTTTGTCAAAGATTACGAGAAAATTGCAGCACCATTGACAGCTCTGTTAAAAAAGGATGCCTTCTCCTGGACCCCTGTTGCTGAGACTGCATTTGAACAACTGAAACAGGCTATGTGCAGTACACCTGTTCTCGCGATGCCAGATTTTTCCAAACCCTTCACTATTGAGAGTGATGCTTGCGGCAATGGATTGGGTGTTGTTCTCCTGCAAGATGACCATCCTATTGCGTTCACTAGCAAAGCCCTCTCTGGTAAGAATCTAGCCCTCTCTACTTATGAAAAAGAAATGATGGCTATTTTGCATGCTGTACAGAAGTGGCGGCCATACCTCTTAGGGAGTCATTTTTGCATCAGAACCGATCACCAAAGTCTGAAATACTTCCTGGAACAACGGGTATCCTCTCCTACACAACAGAAATGGGTCAGCAAACTCATGGGGTATGATTATGAGATCACCTACAAGAAGGGTAAGGAGAATATTGTGGCAGATGCTCTTTCTCGCACATTTGATAATCAAGCTTCCCTTTCCGCTATTTCTATGCCCATTCCCAATTGGTTAGCGTCTGTTCAGCAAGGCTATGACAGTGACTCTTCTTTATCTCAAATCATTCACCAGCTAGCCAATAATCCTTCTGCTATACCACATTACTCTTGGGATGGTGCTTCTCTTCGATACAAGGGTCGGCTAGTGCTTCCTCAGAACCCAGCTCTACATCAGGCTATTTTTTATGAACTCCATGCTTCTCCTTCAGCAGGGCACTCAGGCTTCCTCAAAACTTATGAGCGAGCAAGGAGAAACTTCTTTTGGAAAGGGATGAAACAGACGATTCAACAGATGGTGGCTGAATGTGATACTTGCCAACGCCACAAGGGTGAAACGACCCTCCTTCCTGGCTTGCTCGAACCATTGCCCATCCCTACACGGATTTGGACTGATATTTCTATGGATTTCATTGAAGGGCTTCCTAAATCCGGTGGCAAGACAGTGATCTTGGTTGTGGTTGATCGTCTCTCGAAATATAGTCATTTTTGTGCCCTCAGCCACCCCTATACTGCCTCCTCTGTTGCACAAATCTTCATGGACCAGATATTTCATCTTCATGGACTCCCTTCTTCCATTGTCTCTGATCGTGATGCAACTTTTACCAGTCATTTTTGGACTGAACTGTTTCAAAAAACTGGCACCAAACTGAAGATGAGTTCGGGCTATCACCCACAAACTGATGGTCAAACTGAAATTGTCAATAAATGCTTGGAAACTTATCTTCGTTGCTTCACTTCCGAACAGCAACATCAGTGGGCCAAGTGGCTCCCTTTAGCTGAATGGTGGTACAATACCTCTTACCACACTGCCTCTAAAATGACTCCATATGAAGCAGTCTATGGTCAGGCACCTCCAATGCTCCTTCCCTACACTCCCAACAGCTCACCAGTCCAGGCAGTTGACATAGTTCTCCGCAGCAGGGATCAGATTCTTCGTACCTTACAGGATAATCTTCACATGGCCCGTAATCGGATGAAACAGCAAGCAGATCAACACCGTTCTGAGCGCTCATTTCAAGTTGGGGATATGGTTTTTCTTCGTCTACAGCCATACAAACAATCCTCCCTAAAGCTGAAAGAGCGTCATAAGCTGGCCCCAAAATTTTATGGGCCTTATAAGGTTCTGCAGAAGATTGGTTCAGTTGCTTATAAACTGGAACTTCCTCCTTCTTCCCGCATTCATCCAGTCTTTCATGTTTCTTGTCTAAAGAAAGTTCTGGGTACCACTGTCAGAGCACAAACTACTCTCCCTGAAATGGATACGGAAGGATCCATTATCCTGGAGCCGGTGGCAATCATTGACCAGCGCACTCGCCAGCTTCGCTCTCGCTCCATCTCTGAGGTCTTGATTCAGTGGCATGGCATGCAACCAGAGGATGCTACCTGGGAACCCCTTCTTCAGATTCAACAACAATTTCCACACCTTAAGCTTTGAGGACAAAGCTTTTTTCTAAGGGAGAGGGGATGTTAGGAACCTGTGTGTTCCTTCTGTTTATTTTGTTAGAGTAGTGTTGTTGGACGCATATGCTTTGTAAGTCGTCCCGTGAGTATATTTTATTATCCCATATGCATAGGTAGTATTACTTTTCTAGATCGTACCCAGTATATAAGAATAGGTTGAGGCCCGTGATGGGCACAGACGAATTTATTGTATTGAGCTTGCTCAAAGGAAGTTACCCCCTCGAAGTGGCCTGCGATCAGTAGATTCATTCTGAGTTCTGCTATCACTTTGTATTCTGTTATTTCGAGCATTCTCACGATATTGCTATAAGGAGGTTCTTCACACCATAGTGACCACGGATGGATCTCAATGGTAGGAGTAAAAAGCACTACCACCCGACCGCATGGAACCTAAATGGTCCACTCCCACTGCGCTGAGGAGATAGTCTCAAGTCTCAAATAGGATATCAAAACAAAAAACACGAGTACTCTCTAAGTTTGGGAAATCCTAAAAGTACACTAACTCAAAGGTTTCAACATAGATAGACATCTAGACCCAGAGGCACACAAAGACACGTAGGAAACCTACTATGCAAGCAAGAAAGTGTCATCGCAAAAGTCACACTGGAAGTTACCCGAGCAATCCCCTAGGAATCTCTGGTCCCCTGTGATCCTGCGGCCACTAGTATCCTCTCGTACTGACGAGGCATACTACGCAATGCAAGGTTGCAACCAAGTGTTCTCTCTACCCCATTCTAGTTTGTACTAGCACTCAAGGCATGGGAGAGAACATACAATTATCTTATTAGGTTCATTTAAGTCAGTATTTAGGTGAGATGTTTTCACTTAGTAAAATAACTTACAATGGGTTTCTCCAGGTAGCCTCTTAGGGACCCGACCCCCATTGCAAGCCACTTCCTAACACTACACATAGATAACCTACCCTAGGCTCATGAAATCACAAATCACAAATATCACCTTAGCCCTATACAAGTGACTAGAAAACATCAAATGATAATCATAATGATCACAACAGTTCTCTATCAGCAACTGAAGGCATCAATGATAAGTCACAATATCCAATGGTTCTCCAACGAGCAACCAACAAGTATCCCAATTATAGATCACAATACTAATCGAAGACTCCAAAATGGTCAAGTCAACATGTCACAACATGACAGCATCAAGAACAAATCATACACTTCAGTCCTCTCAAAGTGACTGGAAAGCAAATCGAATATAACTGATCGATGACTCAAAAATGGTTAAGTCAGGTAACTCATAAACATACACCTCAACTTCATACAAGGAAACTGGAAAGCAATAATAAACAGTCAATAATCCACACACATCATAGAGCATATCAACACAACACCATGGTTGGGTTTAGAAAGATCAAAAACAAATCATCATAATATCACAATCGCATAACCCCTAAGCCTTTGGTAAACGTCCTAAACTGGTCAACACTCTAGGACCACCCAAACCCCAAACATAGACAACACATGGAAAACAAGATAATCTCTTAGTTTGGTCAAGTCTTGAAAACACATATATTTTAATTTATAGTAAGGTTTCTAGTTTCCATTCTAGTGTAAGTTTTCGAGTTTAAAAGATTACATCTTAATCCATATAGTTAAGCCCATTCGTCCCTTCAAATTAAATATAAAATTACCCCATTAAGTCATTTCCCTTACAATAATCAAAGGATAGATAATTATTAAAATAGTAATGATTATTCTTCTAATATAAATAATTTCGATTTTATTAAAGTCAACAGTTATAAGTCTAATTTCCATTATATATTCTCGTATACTAATTAGAATTAATTAAGTTTCATTTAATTAAACTAATTAATAAACTAAAATAATTTTATTAACAACCCCTTTATTAATTTATATCCATTAATTGCTAATTAATTTTAAAAATTTAATATTAAAATTTTCTTTTAAAAATTATAAAATAATAATATTTAAGATTTGTATTAAACTTTTAATTAAATTATATTTAAACTAAACTAAAATTTTAATTAATTAAAAATTTTATAAACTAAATTTAATTAATATAAAATATAATTGAAAAAGCATTTGTTAAAAACGCTGCCTGCGATTTGAAATCGCAGCAGGTAGTAGGTCTGCGACTGTCGCAGAGGCCTGCGGCCGCGAGCAGTACTCTGTATGCCACTACTGCAGTACTCTGCAGACAGTGACATCAGAGCCACCAACAGGTAGGTACTGGGGGGTGTGGGGTTTCCCGCCCCTCCCATTAATATATCAATATTTTTATTTTTTTTAACAATTTCCTATGTAATTTTTTTTTTTTTTAAATGATTTTGTTTAATAGATTTTATAAATGTAAATTTTATGAAAATAAATACCTTCCATAATTAAATTGTATTATTATAATTTTTTATTTTTTTAATTATTTCCTTCTTTATTTCGATAGGAAAATATTGTCAACCATCCAACCTTCTAATTTAGAATTTCAATCTTAGATTCAACCCTTCTCGTTTAAATCCTACATATACAGAAATTAATTGACAAGCATCTGATAAATTCCAATATTGAAATGTTTAAACATTCATCATAGAGAATTCAGGTCTACTATCCACAGACACGAAGAAGATAGGAAATAGGGAAATTGTGTAAATAATCAGCGATCAAAACACAAGACCCTACCTGATCCTGATGCTAATACGAAATCCTCGAAAAACTATGAGAGAATTCGCTCCCCTTCAATAACTTTCCTCTGAAAAACTTTCTTAGAATTCTCCTTCTAAAATTCGCTGCCAAAAGATGTTTCCCAAAATTCTTGTCTCCAAAATTTTTTCCCAAATTCGTCGTCCCTCAAAAATGAACCTCAAAGTTGTGATAAGGAGTTTTCTCCTCAAATCAGGGCACTGATTGTGCGTTCACCCGAGAGGACTACTTGCTCACCATACTCAAACTCCAAATTAACTTTATTTATCTTTTTTTTTTTTTTTCTTGCATTCATCTTTTATGCACATTAAATTGAATTATTAAATAACTTTATTTAATATTCACTCAACTTCTATTTTAATTAATTTATTACTTTTAATCCCATGTGCACTTTATGAATTTAAAATAACATTATTATTTTCACTTATTTTATCTTTTAATTAATTTCTTTTATTTTCAACTCATGCTCACATCATGTGATCTAGAATCTTTTAAAAGTTTAGTATCTTTTTTTACTTTTAATTTATTTTAGACACTTAATTGATAAAATATTTAATTAACTTAAATAACAATAATATTTAGCATTTATTTAAAAATGAACTCTAAATATATTATTATTAAATTAAATAAATATTATCACGTTCTAAATTTATACTTAAAACTTTTATCTCCAAATTTAATTCTTTTATTTAATTTAATTTCTCAATTAATTAAATATTAAAAAATCATATTAATTTTCCATTAAATTAAATCATTAATTAAACTTAATTAATAGAAAATACACCAAAGACTCATAAAACAACATATGAAAACCCAACAAAGAAAAACACATAAAAAATCAAACAAAGGATTATAATCACGAATTAATGTCATCTGATGCATTCGGAGGGTACTTGACTCATATACTTGTCCTAATTATCAATTAGGACAATTGGCTAAAGGGTTTAGGATTTGGACTTAAGATTTATCTCCCCTCTCTTACCATTGAGATAATGCAATAAGGTATGCTCATCCTGACAATTTAGGGCAGTCGATACCCGGTACCTGCAATCTGCATAAAATCCATACATGTACAGACACAATATTCTAAGCTAAACAAGCAATGGAAGGAAGTGGTGCATCGTGTAGATCCCGACTAGCAGGTGACTATGACTCCCTTCCTTGACCACATCAGAAACACCATACATAAAGAAAACAAACACACACACCATACACATGCAGTATGGGGTAAGTATCCATAAGAAAACACATGTGATAATAAACCATCTAACTGATCATCATCGATAACTGAAAACACTGAATAATCATCATACATATGTGAAATATAGAGTACCAAGTAATCTCACTATATAATAAACTGAATGTGAAACAATATATAATAATCTTAAAACAATACTACTAATCATCAAGTATAAAACTGGCCTAAAAGAGTTTGGCAATAATAATTGAAATGCGACTTAGGGGCAGGCACTACAAAGATGAAGATGAAGATCATAGGAGAGCTACAAAGTATTTGTGAAAGAGTCATAGCAATTGTTACATTATCATTGATGTTAAACTATTTTACTATACTAATTCATGTGAGTTTTAATCCTCTTAAGGATGTGATGTTGAATAAAGAAGTTGAACACAAAGTATGAATATGTGAATGAAGTATTGATGATTAAGTATGGGGAACTAAAAGGGCAACTAATAAATTAGTATATGACAATATAGTGTTGGTTTGATTGTTTTGCATGATTTCATGAAATGTTAAGACCATGTATAAGCAAGTTAGTTAGGTCGGTAAGAGAAGGGATAAAGTTGGAGAATGAATTGATAAGGTATAGTGAGCTAGAGATAGTAATTGGTAAATGAAGAGGAAGAAAGGTGATATAAGTGAAAACAATATTTACTTATCAAGAGAAGTGTTAACTGAGCATATCTAGTGTTAACAAAGCATAATATTAATCGAGTATGAAGAAGGTCAGAGAAAGAAGAACATTGTTTGGTAAATGAAGAACAATTTGTGAGAAACTAATCAAGGGATGACATGATGTGGAGATCAAGACTATTATAGAAGATTTCAAAATAAGAATGAAGTTTGTTAGAGAGATTTGTGACTAGAGAAACTCAAAGAAGTTTTGATGGTAAATATTTAATAAGGGTTTTGAGATCCAAGAGAAGGTACATGTTCCAAGGAGAATATATAATTGGCAAGATTCACAACCTAGCACAGATACATTGAATTTGAGAACATGTGAAGGAGATTAATTCATGAGAACCCTAATTAATGAGATGAAGCGGTAAAAATCTATCTATATAAGGAAGAGATAAGGATGGAAATGTTGCTGGTCTAGAGAAGATAAAAGTGGATGAAATTGAGCTAAAGGAGATCCTACCAAGAAGATCAGAAGTGTGAGTTGGAGTGAAGTGAAGAGTTGAGTATGTTGGCTAGTTAGTGAGAAGATATGTGAGAAAAATGGAGATTTGATCAAGTAAATTAAGTTTCTAATGTTAATATATCATTTGGTTGTTACTCTAACCATTATAACAAAAAATCTCTTAACTGGGTGGACTTAACAATCTTAATTTGTAAATCCATTTGTATAGTGACATTATATTAATGTTTGTAAGTGATTTATACATACCACTCCTTTAAGGGTGATAAGGTATAGATGATCTTTGGTGAAAATCCCTTAACAGGGTCACACCTAACAATGTGCTTGTAACTTTTAATAGGGTTAGCTCTTAACCGAGCTCACTTCTAAAGAGTGAAAATATTTTGGGTTACCATTCCTAGGTGTTTTTTCTCTTAACATGGTTTCCACGTTAAAAATATTGGTGTCAACATGTGTGTGGATGTTTTGCATGCTATTTGGGATAAATCACTTGTGAAAAATTGGAGGCCCATTACTTTGTTGAATACCTCGTACAAAATTATTGTAAAAGTGCTAGCTAACAAAACTACACCAACACTTAACAAAGTCATCTCTATTACCCAAACATGATTCATAAAAGGTAGATACATCTTGGAAAACCTCATCGCTAGTTGGGAGGGCTTACACTGTACAAAAAATAATAATCATCATGTGGACATGGTGATGTTACACTTTGAGAAGGCATATGACAAAATTGATTAGCCATTTGTCCTTTGCGTTCTCAAGGCCTTTGGTTTTCCTTCTATATTTTGTAAGTGGATTTAAATTATATTCAAGGATGCATCTACCATCATTGATGTAAATGATAAACATTCAAAACATATCTACCTTAGCAAATTTATTAGACAAGGTTATCACGTTGCCTCTGCCATACCTATAGATGCTTTGTACTATATTTTGAGGGCCTCTGAACTTGGCCCTCCCATCAAAGGCATTACTCTACCTAAAAATGAGCAATTAATCCATGAACATTTTACAAATGGCACCACATGATTCCTTTAGCTGGTTGAGACTAATTCTGATAATATGATGGACATGCTACAATTTTTCAGTCTAGTTTTGGGTGCCAAAGTGGTCCCGCACAAATCCATTGTACTAGGTTATGAAGAACAAGCTCCACAGTGGTTGAGTCCTAATGGTTGGGGATGGTTTAGCCTTCATTCAATAGTAAGATACTTAGGAATCCACTCCTTTATAGAACATTCACTTAAAGAGATGTGGAAATGGTTATTTGCAAAAACTAAACATAAGCATAAAAAATAATAGATC
Source organism: Cupressus sempervirens (assembly GCA_028749045.1). Lineage (NCBI taxonomy): Eukaryota > Viridiplantae > Streptophyta > Pinopsida > Cupressales > Cupressaceae > Cupressus > Cupressus sempervirens. The sequence goes on from CM053787.1 coordinate 762,681,461, forward strand.
CATGTAGCTGACAAGGTGCGAGTTGTCCAGAAGGCAATTGTTGGATACAACTAATATTGATGAAGAAAAAGGGAGATCTCGAGTTGATGAAGATGAGGATCATAAGAGAGCTACAAAGTATATGTGAAATAGTCATATCAATTATTATATTGTCATTGATGTCAAACTATTTTACTATACAAATTCATTTGAATTTTAATCCTTTGAAAGATGTGATGTTGGATAAAGAAGTTGAAGACAAAGTATGAACATGTGAATGAAGAAGTGATGATTAATTATGTGAAACTAAAAGGGAAACTAATAAATTAATATATAACAATATAGTGTTGGTTTGATTATTTTGCATGATTTCATGAAATGTTAAGGTCATGAGTAAGCAAGTTAGTTTGGTCAGTAAGAGAAGGAATAAAGTTGGAGAATGAATTGATAAGGTATATTGAGCTAGAGATAGTGATTGGTAAATGAAGAGGAATAAAGCTGATATAAGTGAAAACAATATTTACCAATCAAGACAAGTGTTAACTGAGCATATCTAGTGTTAACGAAGCATAATATTAACTAAGTATGAAGAAGGTCGAAGAAAGAAGAACATCATTTGGTAAATGAAGAATAATTTGTGAGAAATTGATTAAGGGACGACATGATATGGAGATTGAGACTATTACAAAAGATTTCAAGATAAGAAAAAAGTTTTTTAGAGAGATCTATGAGTAGAGAAATTCAAAGAAGATTTGATGGTAAAGATTTAATAAGGGCTTTGAGGTCCAAGAAAAGGTACAAGTTCCAAGGAAAATATGTAATTGGAAAGATTCATAACCTAGCATATATACATTGAATCTAAGATCATGTGAAGGAGATTAATTCATGGGAACCCTAATTCATGAGATGAAGTGGCAAAAATCTATCTATATAAGGAAGAGATGAGGATGGAAATGTTGTTGGTCTAGAGAAGATAAAAGTGGATGAAATTGTGTTGAATGAAATCCTACCAAGAAGATTAGAAATGTGAGTTAGAGTGAAGTGAAGAGTTGAGTATGTTGGCTAGTTAGTGAGAAGAGATATTGAGAAAAATAGAGATTTGATTAAGTAAATTAAGTTACTAATGTTAACATATCATTTGGTTGTCACTCTCTAACCATTGTAATAGAAAATGTCTTAACCGGGTGGACTTAACAATCTTAATTTGTAAATCTATTTGTATAGTGACATTACATTGATGTTTACAAGTACTTTACATGTGCTGCTCATTTAAGGGTGATAAGGTCTAGATGACCTTTGGTGAAAATCCCTTAACAAGGTCAAACCTAACAATGTGCTTGTAACTTTTAATAGGGTTAGCTCTTAACCCAGCTCACTTCTAAAGAGTGGAAATATTTTGGGTTACCAGTCCTAGGTATTTTTTTCTCTTAACATGATATACAAGTTGAAAATCTTGGTGTCGATGTGTGCATGGATGTTTTGCATGTTTTTTTCTTTATCATGTTAAATTTGTTTATGTTTATGAAGTTAGTTAAAGTTGCTGATAATTGATATTGCTAGTGAAATAAGTTTGATGCATATGAAATATTAACTCATTTGTGATTATTAGGTTGGTTATTTGATAAGTATAAGTTGTTATAAGTGTAACGAATTATTTGAAAGCACCGAAGGATAATTGATTCCCCCCTAGTTATCTAATAGTATTGTCATCTCATGCTATCTATTTTTCTTCTGTAGAAACCTTTGCTAATTATTAATTCAATATGTTGGAAAAGATGTTGAGGGAATTTCTATGGTGTAATGGTATGTATTAAAAAACAAACAGTATTTTGGTTGGAAATGACATTGCACCCCCAAGAATCTTAGGGCATTGGGACTTAAAGACCTTAAAACTCAGGGACTTGCTTTGAAAACTAAATGGATTATCAAAGCCTTGGATGAAAATGACGCTTGGAAAGTATTAATTAGATAGAACATCAATCAAGCTTCTATCGAGAAAGGTAAGCAATGGAAAGATGTTCCACTATTAGACTTGGTACTAGGTGATTTTGATATCAAATTTGAAGGATCCCCTATTCTTAAACCACTATGGAAAGTATGGTGCTTAGTGAAGAAGTTTCCTATCAGTAAAGAGGCTATTGGTATCTGCCCTTCTTATTTTATCTTGGATAGATTCCTATAGTGGGGTGTTTCCCTAAACTCTAAGCCTCTTGCCCTTATCCAATGTTATTGTGCTAGATCCTAGAATGCTATGGACTCTCTCTAGTTAGGCATATCTTGATAGAGAATCGGTTAGGATCTTGTGAGGAATTGAGTCGATAATATGGTTTTACAACTTCTCAAAAAAAGATCTACACTTTGATTACCAAAATAGTGAATAATTTATTTTCTGTCAAAATAATGGACAATCAATCTTTTATTTAAAATCTAAAGTGGAACAATGACGTAAAATTTAATGAGATTTATACCGAAAAAATGTACAATTTGATGAATTAATTATATCAATTAACTAGAGATGGGGCTTTAACTGGTCTACTATTGTATCAAAATTATTTCTAGATAGACTATGACATTCTTGTATTGAACATAAGAAGCTCTGTTTTAGATGGACTTTTACCTTGAGAAAGTTGGTTGTTGGGTTTGTGATTACTGATGTTGTGTTGTCACCCATGGTTTGTTCAATTTGCAACTATTCAGAAACTATTGAACACATGTTCTTTGAGTGTATTTTTGCTAATCAATTATGAGTTGTATTTTTTCGTAGTCTTAATTTGGGTATTGGGCGCTTGGGATTGTCATGGAAGGAAGTTCTTGCTAGTCATGTAGAAATTTTTTATTCTGTATTTAATAAGTTTTGGTTTGTTCCATATGTTGAAGTGCTTTGGTTTATTTGGAAAAAGAGAAATGAGGATTTCTTCCAGAACCACAAGAGGGATCTTATTGGGTTTATGCTTAAACTTATCTTTTATAATATAATGTCATAGGTCTCTGGTATCTTAAAAATACTCAAAGGTTAAATCATGATATCAATCAAAGAAGGTACAATCATCATCTACAAGGAGGATATCCAATTTGTCCACATTTTTGACATGTAGAAAACATGCTAAACTAGGAGGAATTGGAGGCCTTGAAGTAGTTTACAAAAGTGAAAGGGATTGACATTCAGAAGGAAACTGAAGCAATTGAGAAGAAAAGAGATAATGCATGCCTAAGCTAGGAGACCACCACATATACTCCACAGGGCATTGATCCCCTCATCAGTGCATTTGATTCATATAAAGTAGAGTGCAAAAACAATATTATTGGTGTATGGTAGTAGTTTATTTAGATACACTATCTTTTTTATTGTCTAACTATTTCATTGAAATATTGAGATGCTTTAATAGGATGTACGCCTCCACTTTTCAGGGACTAAAACGTTCAATGATATTACATGTAGGGAAAGAGATAATCCCCAAACATGATTACTCTTTGAATCCAAAATAGATTAGCAAAGCCCAAAAGGAAATGGATGCTAATATTGGTTTTGAATTGTAAAATGAATGAAATATAAGGAAATAAACTCTTGGCCCATGTGTGATAATATATATGCAAAATTGAACTAGTTGACTAAGTAATGTAGATATAGATGTTAAGTGTATATAATAAACCTAATTAAGATACATATCTAAGCTCAAGTTATGAATGGAAATAAAAGATAGAAGACTCAACGTGAAATGCATAAGGAAATTTTTTATTTTAGCTTTGAAAAATGTGGATCTAGATTTGTGACTAAAATCTAACTATGGATCTTTGAACATAATGAAAAACTTAGAACAACCCAGAAACTAGTTTTCTAGAAAAGTATTAGTGAACGAGTCAACATGTGGTTGTAAATATTCCAAAATAATTTCCATGAGTCATCGTGTTCTTGAGGCATTATAATGAAGATGACCTAGGTTCCCCAAAAAACTCTCAGAAAGTTAGTTTTAGATCTGCAATCACAGTTTCACTATCCTATGCCTACACATATAAAATAAAGGTTTTTGTAGTTTGGTGGATGAGGGCTTACCTTGGTCAAGCCCCAAATTGATGAAACAACTTTGTATTGAGAAATATAAATGTAAATGACTGAAACTAGATAAATGCAAATACTCATCTTGCTTATAAAAATCCATGTTAGTAAGGATTTTGTCTTTTTGTGTGTTCCATTTGTGGATTTTGGTATGTAATAGGAGGATATCTCCACAAGTTGTAATAGATCTACCACAAACATTGTTGGAATTCTTATTGGGAAGCAAGATACTGATAGGGGAATGAATCAAGATCTATGAAACTTTTAACTCCTTGAACAAAATAATAGATTAATTGCATTCACTCCTAATCCATCTCATATCTTAAATCATATTCCATGTAATCATAAACTGAAATAGATCTAACTATGCATCACATCCATCAACATGAAAATAAATGTAAACACATAACAAAAAGATTATGGTTACTCACAAACCCTCTAAGGTGAAGGTAAAACTGGGGTGGGGATGGCACCCACAAATCTTCACTACTGCAACAATAAAGTTTGCATGTTAGGGCTACAATTTTGATCACTTTTGATGATCTACCTTGTGAAGGGTGTTCTCTGTTAAAATATTTAAAAGAATGTTAAGTCTACCTTGATTAAAGGATTTAAACTTACAATGAAGTAAGAACTTTGTTAAGACATTTAACTAGGTTTGTTAAGACCACTCTGTTGAGAGATTTTGCTCTATTTTTACACTGGTTATAATGTCTCAATACTTGATCCTTCAATTTGTTCTAATAAAGTTGATTACAAATCTTCTCCCTACCTTGTCTAAATTGATCTCCTTATCCATTTTGCTCTATTATGTCCTTCACTACTAGATTGCTTTGTATGATCATTGTATCAAACTTAGCCTTCCTCAATTTGTCCTTAGCCTCTTCACACAATCACAATATTCCTTTGCACACACACATTGTTTTAGGGCTTGAACACTTCTTAAATAGCCAACTTGAGAAGGTTCCAGATCAAGATCAATGATCCAGAATTCTCCCTTTTGTTTCTTAATCCTTCTAATTTTCTGATTGGTTACCCTACCTTCTTAGGGATTGATGACCTCTAACAAAATATGTAATTATCTCCTTGACTATTTCTACAATCCATAAATATTGCATAGAAGTTAGCCAAAATGATTTACATAAGTGTTTGTTTCATTACAAACATCTATGCCAAAACTGGTTTACTTAGCAATTAAATATCCTAACGCTCGGTCATAACTAACATTCATGATATCTCTCTTCTTCTATATGCTCGATAGATGCTGACTCACTCCACATAAACTATCTCTACTTTTCTAGGCTTCCTCGTCTTTTACTTGACATATATTGTGACTCAGTCTATACTGGGGTGCTCGACAACCTTAAACTTGCTCGACATGTTATGAATATATAAACAAGTCCATGTAGCTTGACCTTCATTAGGTGGCTCAATCATAGTGATGATAGGCCAACGCTACCTAGAAACTCACTAAGTGGTGGACACTAATAAACAACAAGGCTTGGAGATCAACAATCTCCCCCTTTGACATTAGTGGCAAAAACACTTTGTCATGACTTAGAAATTCATTAAAAATAACAAAATAACACTCCCCCTTAGACTGTGGTTCAGTATCCCCAAAAAAACTAGACTTCGTTATACACAATATATGTACATGTCTCTTCATACTTATTATTTTTCGTATCTAATTTGATTTTGATTTCCCCCTTTTGGATGTGTCATGAATAGTATATCCCCTTTATTCTTTATTATGTCATTATGATTTCCCCCTTGTTTTTGACACTTATGGCTTGGGGTTTGTAGAGATCAACTGGTACTTGTCCAAAAATGTATTGTGACTTAGTAAAATCATATCTAATGCATGGTTCCATCTTGACTTTGCAGATTCCAAAACCTGAATCTAGATTTCTAGTTGGGCAGCTAGATCAACTAAACTATATGTAATTGAGAGATGTAGATCTCTTTTAACTAAGTCTTTTGCAATGGATAGTTCCTTCTGCATTACCTCCATATGAGGTGGCAACATGGTTTGAACTAAAATCAAATTAGTTCTAATGTTGTTGTCTTTAGTCATCAATTCGGCTACTATCCCTTAACCTAATGTCAACTTATTAAATAAATGGGAGCTTGAACTTGTGTTCTTGCTCAAATAATTGGCACTAGCCTTCAAGTTTGCTTGTAGTTAATCAATGGAGTGTTGATTCTCCATGGTGAAGAAATTAACATCACAGAGTTTTATATACAAAGAATGAATAATCTACAAAATTTCTTCAAAATTATTTGCAAGGTTAGAAAGCTCAACTTGTCTTATTGCAATCTCTATTGAGTATTTCTTCAAAACTTCAAGCTCAAAATTTTTCTCAAATCATCTCATTGTTTTCTTATTGGTCTCTATATTATTATTATTTACCTTCTCAACTATATCAACTAATTGTTCCATAATTGGTTTTTGGTCATTTACATCATGAATATTAAATGCATCTACAAAATATCTTTTACGTCATGAAGTCCTTGTTTCTATTGATTCTCCCTTCTAAGTTGTTCTTTCTTTGTCTTATGACTCAACAAAACTTGTAGATTCTACATTTGTTCCAATGTCATATTATTAGGGTCATAGTTGGGTAAAGTGTTGACCTCATCTAAACTCACTAGTCTCAGGTGACTCAAGTCTTTTCTCCATTAATTATGATTGTGGGGTGCTGACACTCAACAATATCAACTGTAAGTGTGTCCTTGTAGCACTCGGTCCAGGCGTTTGTTGCTCAATAGGAGTGGGCCTCTATTAAGCAGGCATAACCTATTGAACATGTGTCATTAGATACATCAACTTGTACTAGAACAACACTTGATGGTTGAGTAAGGAATTTAATAGATTCTTGCTCTTTAGGCTTTTTTGTCTCTACTAGTTTAGATAATTCAACCTCCTTAGCTCCCTTTGAGACATCTTGAGTAGAGTGTTATGATCCACCTTTCTCTTCCTATAACCTTAAATTACATGAGAGAATGTGGGTGGCACAATGATAGATTTTCCTTATTGCTCGACACTCATAAATAGAACAAATGTGACTCATGTAACTTGAAAACCATCATTTGATACACTTTCAATCCATGGATAATCTTGTATTGTAGCAAAACTAGATAAGTTTTGCTGCATGGAAGAGGGGTGCCTGAGGTGTTTGTTTGTGCATTTTTCAAATCTTTCTTAGTTAAGATATTATAATTCAGAGGTGATGAATTAGGAATATCCTCTATAGTGACAACATCTCATTGTTCACTCCCCTCTACTATCTTCCTTGTTCTTCCAAGTTCACAGCCTCATCATACTCTTCTTGATTATCAAGTTCAATAACATCTCTGCCTTCTTCTTCTTTATCCTCTTCTGTCGATGGAAGTAACAATCCAAATGATTTCTTCTATATCAAAATACCCTCCTATTCAACCTCATCTACTTTATTCTTCAAGATTTTGTATGTCCTTACTTTTGGCACAAATTTCTTATCAAAATCTCTTAGGGAAATAATCATATGTGTCTTCCCTAAGTCAAGCATTTTTTGGGCCAATGTGGTTTCCCTTATTCACCTTTAAGTGGATAATGCCCACTTCCATTTTGCATCTAATTTATTATATAAATATTCAGGAATACCTTTGCCTAATTCTATAGGCATATATTTGAATTTTTCCATCATATCTAGTATGGCATTTTCAATTTTCAACTAATCTTCCTTATTCAAAGAATCATATTTAATTTGTTTAAATCTTGCTATGCCAATTGAGTTTATGATATTTTCACATACCTAATAAATTGTCATAGGAGGTTGTCTAGGTACAATCTAAAGCTTTCTCATATCATCACATTCAATTTCCTCTCCTCCATCCTTCTTATTGGGTGTGACAACTAACTTCCTTCTCGACCTCTTTTGTGGACTCTGCTTGATCCCTTTTGCTTATTTTCTCTTTGCTAGAATTTTTTTTGTCTTAGCAATTTGGGGGTGTGTTGCCTTGGATCTTGTAATTATCCTCCTCTTAGGCTTAGGTGTAAGAGGTTTCATTATTTTCTTCAGAATCTTCTTAAGATCCCTCTTCACCTAAGGGTCAATAATCACAATTTTCTTCTATTTGGTTACCTTGGACTTGACAAAAACTAGCTCTTTACCCTTAGACTTTTCATCCTCTTCTTCATTAGATTTATCATCTTCACCTTTTCCCTCTATTATTTGAAATGGTCCTTCACCAAGTTTCCCCTTGATATATACTATCATCCTTTTCCTTTTTCTATCCATCTTTGACACTTTGGTTTGTATCACCATTTTGATCTTGGCTGACTCATAATTGCCAAAGGGCTTGACATTCTTGTCAGTTCATTCATATAATCATGCATTAACTTCATCAAAATTTACTTCATATTTTATTGGTCTCAACCATGCAAACCTTGGTAACATTGCATGTGCATAAGTGAAATTTGTGTCTACAATAAAACAAATATCTTCATAGTAGTGATCTACTACTGATTTTGGGATCCTCATTCTATCCTTCATCTTTCCCTTAAACTCCTAAAAATAATTATCCATTAAAATCTCAAATATTTCACCCAATTGTCCAATAAAAACATTGATTTTCTCGATGACAGGTCATGTTCTATCCCATACAATAGTGTCAATAGTAGGAAATAATTTTGTACATAGAAAATATACAAACTAGCAAAGATCCAAACTTATAGGATGTGTTCTTAGCTTTCTAAATTGCTCCAAGATTCTTTGATAGTTGTTGCAGTTGTAGCTTGGTGATGTCATAGCTATGGTATTTCTTTACAATTTTATAACCTAGGTTGACTATGATGCACGAACCATTGTTCAGTTGGCTTGATTGATATAGCTTGTGTGCAATTACACGCACTGCAAATTCAATAACAAGATCTTTAATTCCATCAATTGACATTCCATGTCCATTCCATTTAGCCTTCATATGATCCTCAATGATATTTTCCATTGCACATCTCATATTTTTTACCCTATCCAGGGTTGGATAACTAGTAACTTGGTGAATAATTGCTTTTTAATCTTGACTAGTCCACCTTCTAACCATAATTTCATATCATGTACTTAGCTTAGTACAATATCCATTCCATTTTGAATGCTTCTGGGAATGCTAGGGCATAGGTAATCCCTTTCTTGACAATAATCTTGTTCTCATCTTTCATAATTCCATTGTCACATAGCTTATCATAAGCAACTCACAACTCATAATCTCCAAATTCTGCAATCTTACACATGTAACACGATCAAACATCATGAACCATCAAAACTCTGGGTGGATCAATGATAGGGCACTAAATACATCTCCAATCATCATAATGTTAGGGTAAGCCTTGAATTTAGGTGGAGGACATTAATCATTCCTCACAATTTGTGCATTACTTTCCTTCAACATCTCTTTTCCAAATGCAGGCACAAAAGATGTGATTTCACAAGTAGGGTTTTGAAACTTAACTTCAACAATCTTTGTAAACAACTAAACTTGACACTTCAAGTTTTACTTACTTCGTTCTACAATTTTGTCGATGACGCACTTAGATTCACTTGTACTTTCCTTGAAATCACCTTTGAATTGCATGTGTGCACTAAAATCACTTGGTAAGTGAAAATGCTCTTCAAAATTTGATATATACCTTCAAATTATCGAATTGGGTCTATAATAAATGTGATGTACTATATTAGGTGCATTACAGCTGTCTTTGCCTTCACATTTCATCTTGTTCGCACTACTTTTCTCCCATCACTCAATCTTTATTGCCTTTTCATGCTTTGTTCAGTCAAGATATCAACTTGGTTTTGTATGAATGTTCAGTTCATATGGATTTATTCGATCACTACATATAATAACATTGATTCTCAACATCTATTATACACATGAATTATTCTGCTCAAATTTTCTCTCGAATTTGTCCTAGTGCATCTTGATTCATGTAGATATGGATTTTTAATCATATCTCTTGTTAGTAACTGGTATATAATTGTTATAATATATAGTCCACCAATATGACTAAGAGGGTGGTGGAGTGAATCAATTATCCAACTATTATCACAATCATCAACCTTATTAAACTTTAACCATATGAGCAATATAATCAAAAACCACAACAAGATACTCATGGATAATAATGCCAAATATGTTAGTTAGGGAAACCCTTGATCAGAGGGAAAACCTTAGTGGGGATGATACCCACGAGATGATGTACTAATATAAATATTCCTCGTTAGAGGATGAACCCTATTAGGAGTAAATAACAACATTCAATGCATATTAGTCCCTGTTAGGAGACTTTGAATCCCTATTAGGAGTTGTGCCAACCCTGCTAGGAGTTGTGGAGGACAGCTAGACCCACTGCCCAAACAACTTCAAGGGCTAGATCAATGAACCCATTGTTCGAATGATTTTTGTATTACTCCTTGCAAAATAATAAAAATGAATTGTACTGCTCCTTCCTCTTTCTCTGTCTAGTCAACCAGACTTCTTCTCCTTCTGATATTGTAACCAAATCACAAATCTTGCAACCAATAATCCCTTGGATCGCTTACTGACATTCACCAAACACCTTGCTCCTTTTCACACTTCACACTTAATACACCAATCACAACTACTTTGCAAAAAAGGTAAACATCTTTCCTTTATACCATATCTTCAAAATAATTCTTTCAGTCGACCTTGAGGCTTTCCCAATTAATTATAATAAGATAATTAATTAATTCACAATTACAATGTCAAATTAATTAATTCATAATTACAATAACATTATCGGCTCACGGTCTATACAACTTCTCACACATATGATGTTGGGGCTTGTGCATTTGCTAATGTCATCATCAGACTATCATAAGTCACTAATTGACAGTGCATCAACATATTATATCACTACCAAAGGATGTAAAACAAACATCACAAACCACTTATTAGGTACTTTGTCTTGGTATTGATCTTTGTAAATCAGATACAACTTCCATATATCTCCGACTTACATGTTGCACATTGAACCGCATCATCAAGATGTTGTATTAAACATGTCCATGAATGTGCATCACTAGACAATCCAACATTGTCCATACAACTAAGATCTCTATTTGCTACTCTGTCATTCTTCATAGACTTACTACTATGTTAACATCAATGACAAATGAATTCATCAATGCAACATGTCAATACTCTCCAATGCTTAGGATACTCCCCCAAAGAAATATCATCAACATTCATGCTAACAGTAATTTGTCGTTCAAGTGTACAGTTCCATACATACCTTTTTTTCTTAGTTAGAAGTGGTGTGATTAACTGATCCATTGGATTGGGTGATCTATGTTTCACTTGATCCACTACTTTTAGATTCTACATTTTTTCTCTAGGTTTGACTCATCTCTTTCTTCGTTTTCTCTATGTCAACTTTTCCTTTTCATTTGATGTGTCCATTTCTTGGTGCTAGTGCTTGGGTCCTATAGTTCTTATTGACATGTCCAACCTTATGACAACTAAAACTAACTAAGCTTACATTTAACCATTTCTTGTAATTGCCTTTAAAATGTGTCTTAATGCAATTTTTTGGAATGTGACCATATTCTCCACAACAGTGATAATTACACCATGTGTTATAATCCCAATTATAAAAATTACCTTGCCTAGGTGCATCTGCTTGCTTCTTGGATGTCTAGTTGGATTTTGCCTTAGATATGTATGCTTGAGCTCTAGGTTCATATTTGTGACAGTTGTAGCAGTGACCTTTAAATCTAGTTGCAATAGGTGTAAAACTTGCCTTTGACCTACATTCATGTGCTTGGTGACCTTGTTTGTTGCAATTAGAATAGTTCCTATTAAACTTAGGTTTAACATAATGCATACCAATCTTTCTTTTGCAAATGTTTGTCTTGTTTTCAAGTTTTCCATAATGATAACATGTAGGTTTTCCTTTGGATTTTGTATTTCTTTTCTCTCCACTCTTGGATGATTCTCCTTCTTTAGTAGATGAATAGTGCTTGACATGTCTTAAACTTGAGGTATCACTTGGCGTCCTTGGTGATCTCATTAGTTCTTCAAAATATCTTATAGCTTCACTTATTTTATTCATCCTTTCTAGTAGTTCCTTCTCCAATCTTAACTCATTCCTCATTTGGTCACTTTGTGATCTCAGATTTGCAATCTACATGTCTTTTACGTTCAACTCCTAAATTTGCAAGCAACAATTGATTCATCATGTCCAACTAATTGTTTGTAAGCTTCTTCACATCAAATGACCTTTCTTCAAGTCTGGTAGCCATTTGTCTCTTGTCTTCTTCAACCATGAATTTGTCTTCTTTAGCTTTCTTTTTCTATTCAACCACTTCACATAGTCTTAGTGATTGTATTTCATGTTCTCTCTTCAATCCTCTGACTTCTTCATTCATGCTGATGTTCTTCTCCAATAGTTCTGCTATTATTGCATCACTTTCACTAAAATTTCCACTCTCAAACAATCCTTTGGTGTCTACTTCTTGGTAGAGCATATCATTTGTTGAATGACCGTATCCTTTCTTTTCTTTAAGGATTTCCTTAACTCCTCTCTTGTTGTCTCAAGTTGTCGCAGTATGATCTAGATGTCAATCATCTAATTCTTAATAGTCTCTCCCAACTTGTAAGCCTCCATCTACAAGATCTAAAATCTCAAGTTGTTAGAATTCTTCTAAGAGGACAAAGCTCTGATACCAATTGTTGGAAGTCTTATTGGGAAGCAAGATATGATTGGGGGGAGGGAGGGGTGAATCAAGATCTATGAAACTTTTAACTCCTTGAACAAAATAATAGATTAACTGTGTTCACTCCTAATCCATCTCATATCTTAAATCACATGCCATGTAATCATAAACTAAAATAGATCCAACTATTCATCACATCCATCAACATGAAAATAAATGCAAACACATAACATAAAATTTTTGGTTAGCCAGAAACTCTCCAAGGTGAAGGTAAAATAGGGGTGGGGATGACACCCACAAATCTTCACTACTGTAGCAATAAAGTTTGCCTATTAGGGCTACAATTTTAATCAATTCTAATGATCTATCCTATGAGGGGTTTGTTCTGTCAAAAGCTTCATAGGACTGTTAAGTCTACCTTGATTAAAGGATTAACACTTACAATGAAGTAAGCACTCTATTAGGAGATTTAACTAGGTCTGTTAGACCACTATGCTAAGAGATTTTTCCTTGATACACTGGTTAGAATGTCTTAGTACATGATCCTTCAATTTTCTCTAATAAAGCTGATTATAGATCTTCTCTCTGCCTTGTTTGAATTGATCTCCTTATCTTATTTGCTTTGTCCTACCCTAAATTGCTAGGCTGCTCTATCTAATCACTGTATCAAACTTAGCCTTCCTCACTCTATCCTTAGCTTATTCACACAATCACAATCTTCCCTTGTACACACACATTATTTAAGGGTTCAAACCCTTCTTAAATAGCCAACTGGAGAAGGTTCCAGATCAAGATCAACGATCAAGAATTCTCCCTTTTACTGCTTAGTCTTTCTAATTTTCTGATTGGTTATCTTACCTTCCTAGGGATTGATGCCCTTTGATAAAATACATAATTATCTCCTTAATTGTTTCCACAATCCATAAATATTGCATAGAAGTCATCCAAAATGATTTACATAATTGTTTGTGTCATTACAAACACATATGCCAAAACTAGTTTACTTAGCAATTAAATATCCTAATGTTTGGTCATAACTAACATTCATGTTGATCCTCAACTTTTATATGCTCGACAGATACTGACTCACTTGGCATAACCATCCCTACTTTTCTTGGCTTCCTTATCTTTTACTCAACATATATTGTGACTCGGTCTATACTAGGGTGCTCGGTAACCTAGACTTGCTCGACATGTAATGGAAATATAAATAAGTCCATGTAGCTTGATCTTCATTACATGGCTCAGTCACAATGATGACCAACCAATGTTGTGTAGATAATGACTAAGTGTCAGACACTGATAGATAGATAATAAGGCTTAGTGATCAGCAAAACACATCATGGAGCCATGGATGTAAATATACATTAATGAAGAAGATGATGGATGCCTCAATGTAGATCTCCTCCCTTGATGAGCAACAAAGTGCTAGATCTTGAAGATAAATGCTCATAAAGAATCTTGAATGCTTGATGAAATCTCACTTGCTTGAATGCTTGGAATGCTTGAACTCCTTGAATACCTTGATTGCAAAGTTTGGGTGTAGCTTGCACTTAAATGAGATATGAAAGTGTAGGATACAAAATAAAGCCTGCAAGTCTCCTTATCTACTATTTTTTCAAGTGAACAAATAATACAAGTCAATTGGAGAGAAAGAGTTAACAAATCAAAATCTTGAGACCTTTCGAGCCTCGAGCCCCACAATCATTGGGGAAGAGGTCGACTTGGGTTGACTTGTTCCAGAGAGGAAAGTAAGTAGGTCACAAAAAGCTCTAAAAGAATGTATAAGGATTTAGGAAAAGGTGGAAGAAAATAAGAGAAAGAGGGCACCAAACACAGATCCATCCATGGTCAAAGAAGTCACTATGAAATGGGTGCTAAAAGGTCTTAAAAGGCAAGTGTGTCCATCTTAAGACGATACAATAACTAGCAATGTTTTATTATGCATATGATGAGTGTAGTAGATATTGAGTTATTTTTTGTCTGGTGCATAGAGTGCTCATGGCTTGTATCCAATGTATCCAATGTAACTATTCAAACTATCGGTCCCTCTTTTGATGTTAAACTTGAGATTCTCATGCTATGTATCCAATTCACTATGTATTTTAATATACAAATATTTATTTTCTAAAGTATTTTTACAAGATGTTTATTATATTTTTATAAATTATTTTATAAGCGTATTTTATTATTATTTTAGCTAATAATTGAATTTGTAAGTTATGTAGTGATAGAGACTCCTCTCTCTCTCTCTCACACACACACACACACACACACACACACACATTAGTAATGTTAGGATCCATATAGGTGGATGATAGTTAAATTAAAGCCATGGTCTCTCCACAAAGACCTATGCTATACATATCTCACCATTTTCCATATAGTTCACTATTAACCTCATGTACTAAGGGTTAGTATCATTTTTTAAGTTTTAGGGTTAAGGTTATACTTACAATGGTGTTTAGCATTTACTTCAATGTCATTAATTAGGGTTAGGGTTTTCATTATGGTTAATATTTAGTCTTATAGTTTAGATAAGAATTTAGGTTTACACCATGCTCAAGGTAAGGATTGAGTTTAGAGTTTGGTTTACAATCTTTCTTAGGAATACAACTAAATGTTTGGTTAGAGTTAGAGTTTTAGTTAGGGTTTTCAATAAAGTTTAGACTCACAATTATTGTTATTGCTAGCATAAGGGGTACATCATTGTTAGTATTATGGTTGTGGTTAGGCTTAAGGTTAGATCTAAGAATATGGTCATTTTTATGGTTAAAGTTAGGATTTTTGTGTAACGATTTTTTAAATTAAGAATATTAGTTTTCCACAATCTATAAGAACAATTAATGACGTTTAATTTTTTAATTAATCAACATGATAGCAGCAATGTCAAATGGATCTTACTAGCTGAAAACAAGAGAAAGAAAAGAAATATAAATATTTAAATTTATTTTGTAAAATTGTCAAATTTGAACAATAGTTTTTTAATTAAAAAAAAAAACAAAAAAAAAACAAGATATCAAATGGTCCACAGTTTTTTCATTTTCGGTACCTCATCACCAAACACAACCTGAAAATCCATTAAATATTAATATCTTAAATTAATAACAATAGAAATCCTCCGCTTTATTGGGACGCACCCGTCGCTATTACATTTACCTGTTTCTTCTATTATCACAGAGGCGCGCATTTCTTTATTTGAAGGCGGACCAGTTTCGTCTTTGTCTGGTATGGCACTTGTATCATATTTTATATGGGAATCCAACTGATCTGGCAAGCATTTCTTCGGGGGGAAAGCTCTTTATTGTTATTGATAATTTAATATTTGCAAAAATCAATGGTCGCTTGGAACTTTAAGGTTTCGCATAGTGTTAAGGTTTTCTGTATTTTTTGTCATTTTTACAGCTGTTTGATGTATAGTTTTGTAGATCTATTAGACAGTATTCATACACTGCATGTGAGGCCTTTTAGACCTGAAATGTTGATCTACTTTTTGTTTCCCTAAGCTTCTTTTGTTTTAGTTTTATAATATTTTAATTTCAGCCATTTTATTTGTTTATCCTGTTTTATCTATTTCGTTTTGGGTATATATAAGGGCAGATAATGAACATCGTTTTATGCCGTGTGTTTTATCTTGGGCAAATTTGGGTAGGGATAGAGTCACGTTCTTTGTTTTAAATCTTTCCGTTTTCGGATCCCCCAGTTATCATGATCAAGCAGATTGTAACATGGTTCAATCTCTGAGACTTCCCATTAGTATCACACCGGTACTTCGGACATTTATTATGCCATCTGTACACTTCTTTAACTTTCTGTTAACTCAAAGAAACTGGTAATTTCCATGTCTTCGTGATCACGGAATCGTTTGTCTTCCACACTTAATTATTTGCAACGTTTTTCTGCTTCCTGTTTTCTTTCTTATGCTATGGTGTGCCTTTTCTTGAATGCACACAGAGGTGAACAAATGTAGTCTACCATTAAATTTAACTTCTAGGAACAATCAGGGAAAAGCTCAAGGCTATGGAAAGTAGGCTTTTTAAGCATCCCATTAACTTGAGGGATCTTAAGTAGATCCAAGTCTTGAGGTATCAATTGAAGGATGAAGAGCTTCTGTCTTTAAAAGCCTCATTCAATGTCAGTGCCCTCTCCAGTATCAACCTTCCTTCACACCTTTCATCTCCCAACACATACATCGTCTCAACAGTCTGTCTGCTTTGTTAATGCAACACTATCTATCACATCTTTGATTGAGGATCTTTACTGTAATTGTTAGAGCAACTCTTTTTCACTTATTTGCTTTTGGACCTTTAGTCCTTTAGGATCATTTGATGCAAAATCCTCAAAGGCTTTGAAGATTGGAGACCAAAGATAGATAGATAGATAGTTTTTAAATGCCCACGAGGCTTAACATAGTCGATGGGACAGCCTGCCAACTTAAGCCAACTTCAGAAACTTGTTTCTTTTCCTGTGCAGGTTGACGATGAGCACACTGTAAGAATCCCAATTGGTCCCTAACTGCTGTAGGTGTTTGTCACACTCTTGTTGTTTGAAAGGTCATGATTTTTTTGATTTTCAAGGGTTTTAGAACATAAAATCAGTTATGCAATAATCTGACTTCTGATACAATATTATCAACTATTGCAACTTCTAATTTTTTTTTGAAATGAAATACATATAAGAATCAAGACAATCCTTTATTGGAAAAATGAGCATAAAAGCAACTATGAAATGCTTACAAAAAATCTGGAAAAGTACTCCAGCTGCTGAAGAAAATTATTTCTTCCAACTTTGCAATGTCTGAAATGATACAATCCGCTCCTTCAAGCCCACAACCTGCAAACATGCACCACAAATAATTTATTTGATTTTTTTAAAACAAATCACAGGCCTTGGGGATTTGCGCCAATTTGCCTGTCGTCTGCAATTTCTCGTTTGTGGCTGCAAATTAGACTGATAACCAGTAGCTGCAACTTATTCCTCCTTATTCTGCAATAATAATACTGTCTCCTTTTTGCCCTACTGCTGAAAACCAATATTGTTGAAGCACAAACAGAGTCTCTGGATAAAACTCTCAAATATTCCAAATTCACTAGATATTTCACGAGTTCCAATGGAGACACATAGAAGAACTACATTCTTGAATGGTAAAGCTGTAAACCTTCTCAGAGTTCAAAATCATCAATGATCATTTTTGCAAATAACAATGGATGCCTTTTTTCTTCCCAAGCAAAGCTTAAATAAGCTTTCCAACCCTAAATTGACTTCTCCTTGGAAAGCTGCGATTACTTTCTTAATGCATTAATAAATATAATCATTAAATAAATTTAATGATTTAGACTTAGGAAATATCATTTAATATTTATCGTCCACTTAGGCAAGAGCCTACAACACAACGGTAAATTGTAAGCCTCTAACTTGGTGGTCTTGGGTTCAAATCTGCTTGAGTTAATTAAATAAATAATAATTAATCAAAACACATAATAATTAATTTTGGCTTCGGCCTCTTACTGATTAAAAAAAAAAAAAAATTTCTCCTCCACTTAATACATTCATTTAGCCCCATTTCATGATACTTAGACCCATAACTTTATGATTTTATATAAAGTCATTTTACAACTTAATATTAAGATCATTAAATATTTTGCCATTTAACAAATAGATAACCACAGAAAACTGAATAACATCCTCAATAACATCCTTAATATTGTGAATCTGGCTTAACTGTCTGAAACTGGAGTTGGCATAATAATTTCCCATGTGACCAATTCATTTTCTAGAAGTAGCAGGGGTCCATCTCTATGACTCAAAAATTGCCAAAAATAGCAAAACTTAAACAACTGAGTCTGAGTCATCTCTTCATATCAAATCAAAGGCACTGAGCTCTGCCAAAGTCAAACCATCAGAAAGACATATCCCTTTTACATGAATTGACCCTCTGTCCGTCTCTACTAGCCTACGAGGATCCATTGATAGGCTAATCAATAGCTATAATGATGTCTCTAGCTAGAAGGGGACATCACACACACCTAACTTCTCAGTGTACTCCTCATTGAATAAGTTACACCAAGAGCTGTTAGATATGATACCCACAAATTTGTCCCTGCTGTCCTTGTATGCATCACATTCTAAAATAAAATGCTGTTCAGTATCCACATTCCCAAAATTGTAAATGTGCAAATTCTCTCTTTCCAAACCTTCTTTGGCTGCTTCCAATGTTTGGTCTGACAACAAAGTTGATGAGAGTTGGTTCTCAGCTGAGCAATAAGAATTTTAGCTTTCCAAGAAATTTTGGCCCCTATGTATGCTATTTGAAGTTGATCACATGTGGGGTTGAACTCCTTGATACAATTTATTTTCTTCCTTTCAAGCTTGTTTCATCGATAGCTCTTTTATTTTTTTCTATTGATTATAATTCAGGAAACTTACATCAATCACAGTATCAAAGAATTTTTAGAACCAAACAACTGCCATATAAGGACCACTACCAAAATATACAGTATATTGTGGAATACATTAGTTGAAACTTGAGAAAATAGAAACTCAAAAAGGAATACCACCCCTTATTGGTGATGGGGGGCTTGCTCGCAACTGGAGCATTAAGAATCCCTGCCTCTTGGTCCCTTTTGAAGAGGAAGCCTTAAAGACGTCTGCTGGTAGTAATAGGGGGTGGTCCACCAGATGTACTAGGGCCAGATAAAGAGTGAACAACTTTGCTGTCTGCTATAGGAAGAATCAACGATGAGGTGATAGGCCCAACTCTGCTATCTATGACACAAGTTACCAATGATTAGGTGCTAGGCCCAGCTCTGCCAACTGTGACAGGAGGTACCAAGGAGGAAGGTGGATGTCTTGTAGGTGCTTGGGTTCTAGCAACAATCGATGGAGAAGATGGTTGCCTTGTCTGTTTCTCCTTACGGTTCTTCTCTTTGATTTACTCTAGGAATTTTCTGATGGTGATGTCAAACTCATCTCTAGGTCCTAAGGTTTGATGGTGGTATAACCATATGCGACTTCCTTCTTGAATACTTGAGCTTAACCTTCTTGAAGCATCTTCAGAAACTTGTCCTCCAACTTTAGAATAGCTGCGTATGTGGCAATATTGTAGTAAATGAGTCTCCACAGAGACTCAATAAGAAATCTAGGCTTCCTACTGAAAGCATCATCATTCCTAAGTTTCCAAATGTGCTGAAATTAGAAACAGAGAGAATAGGCTAGAAAAAGTTACTGCCTTTATTATTACTCAAGATAGAACTAGATATCACATGTATCATATCACAGTTGGCATTAGGAGAGAGACCAAATAAGTTCTATAAAAAACATGAGAGACAAATTCACATCCTTTGCAAACTGTGGAGATATTAGGATACCCATCAGGTTTCTTAAATTAGCCTGTGCAGAAGAAGGCACCACAAAAGGAAAATGGTCTTAGGCTTAATGGGTCAGTGTTAGAGATTAAGGAAGTGTTTACTCCATGTAGGCTGATCAAGATTGAGGTTCCATTTGGTATTTAAGTGGTCAAGGATGTCAAACTTATGGGTAAGGAGGCCATAAATGTATTTGGCCTTGATCTTAGGTAGAGGAGAACCATCGGGCCACTGGAACAAAGCAAATCTGTCTGACATAACACCACACTCTCTGGGGAGGTTAAGGCATTTGGTGGCTTTTGCGAGTATTGATTAAATCCTCAATTGGGATTGAGGGGTACCATACAAATCCACTAGATTCTGCTAGCTGATAAGGTTACATCAATAATGATATAATGAAGATAACTGATACCTCTTCTTGCCCATTTCTTTGTTGAACAACACTGAATTAGTGCAAGTGGTTTACTGTTTTTAGCAGATATTAGGATCCCCATCAGGTTTCTTAAATGAGCCTGTGCAGAAGAAGGTGCCACATAAACAAAATGGTCTTAGGCTGAATGGGCGTGTGCTAAAGATTAAGCAAGTGTTTACTCCATGTAGGCTGATCAAGATTGAGGTACCATTTGGTATTCAGGTGGTCAAGGATGTCAAATTTATGGGTAAGGAGGCTATAAATGTATTTGGCCTTGATCTTAGGTAGAGGAGAGACATCAAGCGGCAAGCCACTAGAAAAAAGCAAATCTGTCAGACATAACACCTCACTCTCTGGGAAGCTTAAGACACTTGGTGGCTTTTGCCAGTATCGAGTAAATCCTCAATTGGGATTGAGGGGTACCATACAAACCCACTAGACTTTGCCAGCTGATAAGGTTACCATCAATAATGATATCACGAAGATAACTGATACCTCTTCTTGCCCATTTCTTTGTTGCACAACACTGAATCAGTGCAAGTGGTTTACTGTTTTAAGAAGATTATGGATCCCTATCAGGTTTCTTAAATGAGGCTGTGCAGAAGAAGGTGCCACATAAAGAAAATGGTCTTAGGCTCAATGGGTCAGTGTTAGAGATTAAGGAAGTGTTTACTCCATGTAGGCAAATCAAGATCGAGGTTCCATTTTGTTAAGGTTGTAGCTTTAGTTGGATTGATTCCATCTTAAGATACATGGTTGTTGTTGGTAAATCATCATTTCCTATTATACTTATCCATGTTAAATAATATATATTATTGTATATATATATTGTTATACATATTATTATATTTGTTAATATATTATTATTAATTGAATGATGATCAAACCATAGAGACATGTCTCCTCCTCTCATATTTGTATGAGATTGAAATCTGCATTTGGGACATATCAATTACATCTTAAGATACATGATTGTTGTTGGTAAATCATAATTTCCTATTATACTTATCCATGTTAAATAATATATATTATTGTATATATATATTGTTATACATATTATTATATTTGTTAACATATTATTATTAATTGAATGATGATCAAATCATAGAGACATGTCTCCTCCTCTCATATTTATATGAGATTGAAATCTGCATTTGGAACATATCAATTACAAAGACACTGTTAGTACATTTGTAGAAAACGATCCATGTTACATTAACATGGTATCAGAGCCAAGCTACAAATGAAAAAGATAAAGAAAGAATCCAACTGATTGATCCTACCTTAATACTAATGTTGTGATGAGCATAGTATGCAGAAAAATGGATGGCTATGAATGGTGAGATTACCTTATTGATGACATAAAGACTTCTTTTTCAGATTATTGGCATAGGAAATTTTTTTAGTGTTGAAATACTATGTAATTACTCTTTTTAAAATCTAGCTTGATCATTGCAAACCAGATTTAATACTAAATGATTATAATATTCGCAAGGCCTGGGTGTTATTTCTGGCATATGAAGGACATTAATGTTTTACCCATAATTATCTAGAAGTTGAAGAATTAAAAAGGGAATCAAATTGAAGATTAATATATTGCAGCAAGTCAGCAATAATATAATACAGAATCAAATGATATGCTGGCTGACTTTCAAAATAATTGAAGCAATTCAGAGACAAAAGGCCAGAATATTATTATTAACGAGCAACTATACTGTATGCAGTGATGATAAGTGCAAGGCAACTAATCCATTGTAGACATCGATCATACAACAGAGACAACATCCAATGAATGTGGAAATCTATCTTCTTAAACAGCAAATATGATATACTATTAATGGTAAGCATCTCGATACAAAATGGCATATTCAATATTTGGATGTTGTGATTAGATGTCTTATGGATGCTGCGATAAAGGTCAATCAAATGTCACAACCATACAATAGATGATATCTACAGTAAATGATATTAAAGGTCTTTCTCGATAGTAGTGACTAAAGTCACATAAACAATCAGCATAAAAATGTGAGAGTATAAAGATATAGTTGGCCTTGTGGAGTGATAGTAGTGATGCGAATCATATATGGATTGAATGAAAAGGGAAAACTTATAGAGCAACAATACTAAATGACAAGAATGAAATTTCCAAAGACAACGATATTGGGCACACATGAAAGAGCCATGCAAGATACAAAGAAGCAACCCAAATCATGAGAGTTGAATCCAATGTGCAACTTAGCTATCGAATAGGATAGAAGGATTATCATTAAAAGAAAAAGCTCGTCCAACTGATGATGTCAGCAGGATAACAAGCAAGGTTTGAAATTTAATATAAGACAGATGGGTTCATCTGTCATGTACAAATGTTAAAAAATTATCAAAGACCTCCTTTTGACTAGTTTACATGCCACTTGGGAAAAAGTGGACCTACCACAAATTTGTATCAAATTCGATGGTGTCGAACCCAAATCTGTAGCAGATTACTTCATCAAGAGATACAATTTTGTTGAGATGATTGTTAGGGAAGAATATATAATTCAAGATTTATGTGAAGGCTGTTGTAAATGTAAATGCAGAGGGTGAGAAACATAGAAATGATACCACCATACAAAATGGATCTAGTGTGTATAAAACAAAGCTAATAAAGAAATGTGAAGAGAATGTAGAAACTAAAAATATATAAGTCGAAGATCATAGTAAAAATAGATACCCCCAAGTATGAAACACAAAAGGGAAGTATAGTGAAAAAAAATAGGGCTGATCAGTTAATAAATTTACCCAACAAATGACGCATCGAATGTGGAGTATCCTTTATGATAAGAAGTTTAAAATCTTGAGAGAAATAAAACTAGCAAGTTGATCTAGGTATGGAAGCTTCAAGCTAGATGAAGAAACCCATCAAAGTATGGATGCAAGATTATTTATCAAAGGATGCTGAAGTGATTAAATGTAAAGCTGTGGTGACAATCGAGAGAATGAAAAATATGAAAAAAATTAAAAAATTAATATTGCTTGTGATAGTAGTGATGAATCAGAACATGCTAACGTGACAAAACTGAGCATTAGGTGATGTGACTTACAACAAGCCTGAAATCCAACCTTTTGTATGGGACTGCAACATAAACATAATACTAGGAATATTTAGATGAACTTTATTAGAAGTTTCATTATAACATTGTGGAGATTAAGCATCAAGAATAGTCAAACACCCTCTTAGCTAATGTAGATAAGATGTTTTGAGAGAGAGATTGTATTACTTCATATGTTGGAAACAAAGGATTGAGGTTTGTGAATGGACACATTGAGTGAGCTTATACTTCGCATATATCGCAACGAAATGATATAGATTTTGTGAGTTTCAAAGTCATTGTTAATGCCCAAATGTAAATACCGGTGTTGGCCAATTGGAGACTAAAATTTCTATTGGATGATGAAAACAATATATTAATCACAAGCCCTTTGTGGAAAATATAATATGACAAACAAAGAAGTATAAGAGATTGCATTTAAGGAAGAAAGAATTTGATATGTGTAGTCATGGGACTAAAGAGTGATTGAAGACCCTATAAAATGGAGTAAGTGGGAATTTTACATTGTGGGGAGAATTATAATCAATGTTACATTCCATTGTTTGAAAAATGCTTATATGGCGACGATTTTCTGATTTGTTGCATATGGACCCTCACTAGAGCAACTTGCATCAATGATGTTTATGTGCAAATAAGTATTTTTGAGTATTACATTTATCTACTCACTGTATTCTTTCTATTTGTAGTTCTATACATGCTATAAGAGATGTTTGCCTTGATCTTTATCTTTATGTCTAAGGATGTTTTTTTTGTAGGAAAAGAAGGTTGGTACCTTACACTTGCTACTAAATATTGTGCAGACTTAATCTTATGACAATAGCTCTGAAGAAGTTGTGATCTAAAATTCATTAGTAATTTGAGGACTAGGCTAGATAAATTGAGGCTCTTGAAGCAAATATCTGCGATGACTCAGATAATGAGTATCCTTCTATATTAAGAGGGAGTCCGACACTTCTTTAAAGGCAATGTAGGAGCTCAAAAGATTGATACTTAGAGTGAGTCTAAAAATATGTGTATGACTACATGATTTTGATGGGCCTACTTTTATGTACATAATGAGGAAGTAATGACTTATCACCAGAAAGTCAAGAAGATTGGTATTAGATTCAGAGATAGTTTGACAGGCATCCTTAGGCGAAGAGAGCTTTAGAGGAGTAATTAGAGGACTTGACTTCCTAGGATTGTTGTTCAGAGGGAGAAATTTGAAATGTGATCTCTTCTCTATAAGGGAAAAGTTCGAAGTGAAACTCTTTGTAATGCATTGTTCTTTGCGAGAGAGAATTGAGGTGAAAGCCCTAGTACCACCCTTTGACTTGGTTCATGGTAGTCACTATTTCGCATATGATATGTAATGAAAGGCAACAATCTTTCATTGACATATATAAACAAAAGGTAATTATTGTAAGGTGACGATCTTATAAATGGTAGACCTGTTATCATGACAAACTTCATTAAGTTGTTGTACCAGAGTGCTGAAAGTTACGATAACGATTGTATAATGATCAGACTTCATTAAGTTGTCGTCTCAGAGTGCTAGAGATTGTGATACTTGGCATGACAGAGACCATGACATTGTGATTTCTTGTTAAGTTGTCTTGGAGTGCTGGAAATTAGATAACTAATATTCTTCGAGGATATAACATATTATTTTGGTAGGCGTCAAGGATTTGATGCTAGTGCACATACCAAAAGAATATACGTATGATGAATATCATATGATTGATATTTCAGATTTGTATTGAAAAATAACATCTAAGTTGATGGATTTATGTTGATATCCTTAAATATGCCATTACAGGAAATATCATACTGAGAAGATATCTTTTTATACACTTGAGAGCATAATGTGTTATGTTCTACAAATCCTCCCTACTCCCTAGCGAAGAGGGAGTGTTAAGGTTGTAGCTTTAGTCGAATTGATTCGATCTAAGATACATTCTTGTTATGTTAAATCATCATTTCCCATATATACTTGTCCATGTTAAATTATATATATATATATATATATATATATATATATATATATATATATATATATATATATATATATATATATATATATATATATATATTGTTAGTCTAGTGTTTTATTTTTCCTATTCTGCTGGGTTTTTCCTACACTTTTAATAATCTCGCTTAGGTTAATAAAGCATGTCTTATTAGGTGAATGGTTGTGAGGTGTCACCTTCCTACATGTGAGCATCCATTAGCTATCTTGGGAAGATACTTTGCTATCTTTAGTCTGATAGATGGTTGCTCCTCATTGGTTGGTGTTGCCACCTCCTCCCACTTCCTAGCCTATATAAGCATGCTACCTGGCTTGTATTTGCATCTCTTGTTTTTGCATCCTCTTAATGCTATTTTGCTTCCAGCATTTGCATTTCTCTCTTGGAGACTAACTCTATGATGCTATTTTGATTTTGTATCATTTGCATTCATAGTTTAGATATTTACTTTTTGCACTAGTTTTCTGGGTTATTAATCTTTTCAGATTCTAACATGCATCAGAGCTTTTCTATGTGCAAGAGTAGATTTTAGTTTTCTTATTTGAGAGGTTCGGGGGGGGGGGGGCAAATAAACTTTATTGTAGTTTTTTGAAAAACGAAGTATGCTCTTCTCTTGCATCTTTGGATGATCCTGAGAATCAGAAAAGTTTTGACAAAAACGGTTTTTCTCTGGGATTTCAATCTCAAATCTGACAACCAACTTGCATATTTGGAGTTTTCAATTAGTTTTGCAGGTTCCAGCATGCCATTGATGGACTTAAGAAGCTGATCCAGTATTTGCATGTTATATTTTGGTTGCTGGGGTCGTTTTTTAATTTTTGGAGCCGTTTTTTACTGTTAAAGGCGTCTGATTTACACTACAACAACATCTTCTGTACATTAGCAAGAAAAACGCTTTCTGGGTTTTGTTCGCAGCCCCGAAAAACCATCTGGGTATTTTTTAGATTTTGCATGCAAGCTGTATATTTTTCAGAATCGAGCATGCAAAGCTACAGCCATACCCCTCTCCGTTGTCAGTCATAGATTTGAATGCAGTTTTCAAATGCCTCGTTCTTGCTCATATGGACTCCGATTTTGATGATTCTTGTTATGAACTTGGCTATTTTTTTGTGCTCTATCCACTAGTGGAGTTTTTTTTTGATTTTCATGCATGAATTCTTCAAAAATTGCAAATTCTCAGCCGTAACTGTGCACAGTTTTCGTTTTGGAAACTTCAGAGGATCATAACTTTCTCATACGACCTCGTATTGAGGCGATTCTTTTTTTGAAAGTGCATGATTTTTCAAGTAGATCACAGTGGTGCTATTTGTTTCCTTGATTATTGTGCTCAAGTTTCACTTTTAGCATATGCTCTTCATGAGGAGGCCCTGTCGATTTTTCTTCCGTAACTTGATTATACGGACGTATTTTTTCGATCCGAAAAATGCGTCGAAAAGCTAGTTCTGAGATTGAGATGATGGTACACTTTTTTTAATTTTTGCTAGAGTTTGGTTGCCTATTTTGGCAGTCAAAGCCAGATGTTCTATTTTGTCTTTCGGGAGCCATATCTCGCTCATTCGGACTCTTTTCTGGGCTCGCCAAATATCATTGGAAAGCTGGTTTTGTGAGTTATTCAGTTGCAGAGGTCTTTTATCCAGATTCTACTCCAGGTTCTTTCTCCTTCGAGTTTTGCACTTTCGCACTCTAGCGGATTACTTGGATTTTACAGGTCCTGGAATCTTTTCTTCTGTTGTTTTGGCTCACTCTTCTTTCTGACTTCTGAGCATTGTATGCTTCTATTCTGTTGCATTCCTTTTTTTGTAAATGCACTGAGATAAAGTGCCTACTTTTGCATATCTAGGATCTTGTACACCTTGCGTTTGTTTGTACTCGCACTCAGTTATAAAGTGCCATGGGGGGTCATGATGTTTTGCCATTTTGTGCTCATCCACCTTTCTCAAGTGAATTTTTTTTCCACGACATTAGCCCATGCAGTGTGTCGGTGACACCGCCCTTTATCCTGTGCTTGTACTTCTATTGCACTATTGGTGTTCCTGATTCTTCTTCTTGCAGATGTTTTTGGCATTGCATTTCAGTGTTCCTGTCACCCCTCTCCTTGTTCAGCATTATGGGGGGGTTCACTTGTTGTTCTATGCTTCTTTGGTTGATGGTTCGTGCCTTCTATTTCCATGGAGGTTCTACAGATCAACATTTTGACAGAGTTTGCAGCTTCATGCTTTAGAGATGCTTCATGCTCTTTTTTTGTTCCTCTCTTTGGGACATTTCCTAGATTGGAGGCTTAGTTTCCTTCAACTAGTTCTTTTTCTTGTATTGGGTACCTGATCAGGCCTTGTTGCCAGGACCCATTTTCTTGCTTTCATAGCTTTGATAGGTTAGCATCCACCTAAGCTTCGCTTATGGGGGGGTGTTAGTGTAGTTTTTTATTTTTCCTATTTTGCTGGATTTTTCCTACACTTTTAATAATCTCGCTTAGGTTAATAAAGCATGTCTTATTAGGTGAATGGTTGTGAGGTGTCACCTTCCTACATGTGAGCATCCATTAGCTATCTTGGGAAGATACTTTGCTATCTTTAGTCCGATAGATGGTTGCTCCTCATTGGTTGGTGTTGCCACCTCCTCCCTCTTCCTAGCCTATATAAGCATGCTACCTGGCTTGTATTTGCATCTTTTGTTTTTGCATCCTCTTAATGCTATTTTGCTTCCAGCATTTGCATTTCTCTCTTGGAGACTAACTCTATGATGCTATTTTGATTTTGTATCATTTGCATTCATAGTTTAGATATTTACTCTTTGCACTAGTTTTCTGGGTTATTAATCTTTTCAGATTCTAACATGGTATCAGATCACTTCTTGTTCTTGTTTTAGGGGACAATTTCCCTAGTTGGAGACTTCTTCAGTTCTTTACTAGGTTACCTCTTTTTGGGGGAGGGTTTTTCTCACGTGGTTTTCTCTCTTTCCCCGCTTTCAGAGGTTGCATCTTCTTGCATTGTACTTGGGTACCTAAAATGGCCTCGTTACCAGGACCCATTATGCATTCATCTTAGTTTTGTGAGCTTAAGGCATTTCCCTAAGTTGCACTTAAGGGGGGGTGTTAGAGGGGGTGTTAGAGTAAATAATTAATTGTTAATTATTTATTCTATTTACTTAAGCTTACTTAGGTTAATGCATTTATTTAATACCTTTATATTTAATGCATGTAGTGGTTAGTTGTTGACAACACGAGAGTTTGTTCCCTTCTAGTTGTCACACTTATCTTGTACCACCTTCCAGCTTGTTCTACAAGCTTCCATGAGCTCTTTATATTCGGGCTCTCTCTCATTGTATTTTCATAACATCACATATTGTGCATATTGTAAATACATTTCTTATTGTGTTTGCATTCATGGTGTCTCTCATGTCCGTTTAGGGTTTTGCCCTTGCTCCATGCTCTTCCCCTTTTTGGCTTCTCTTTGACAGGTCTCGCATGCAGGTGATCTTGGGCGTCTTCGGAGTTGGCTTTCCTCAACTACAACATATATATAAAATTATTTTTGGTAATATATTTATTATTAATTAAATGATGATTAAACTAGAGAGACATGTCTCCTCTCATATTTATATGAGATTCAAATCTGCATTTGGAACATGTCAATTACAATGGCAATGCTAGTACATTTGTAGAAAACGATTCATGTTACATTAGCACATTTGGTATTCAAGTGGTCAAGGATGTCGAACTTACGGGTAAGGAGCCTATAAATGTATCTGGCCTTGATCTTATGTAGAGGAGAGCCATCAAGCCATTGGAATAAAGCAAATCTGTCAGACATAACATCTCACTTTCTAGGGAGGTTAAGACACTTGGTGGCTTTTGCCAGTATTGAGTAAATCCTCAATTGGGATTGAGGGGTACTATACAAATCCATTAGATTGCGCCAATTGATAAGGTTGCCATCAATAGCGGTATCATGAAGATAACTGATACCTCTTCTTGCCCATTTGTTTGTTGAACAACACTGAATTTGTGCAAGTGGTTTACTGTTTTAAGCAAATATTAGGATCCCAATCAAGTTTCTTAAATGGGCCTATGCAAAAGAAGGCACCACATAAAGAAAATGGTCTTAGGCTCAATGGGTCAGTGTGTTGCAAAGCACCTCCCTTTTTGGTTGATGTTGGTTTAGATGTTGTTTAGGGTTAGTTAGGAGTCTTTGTGCGAGTCTGATAAGATCCAATGGTTTTTGGATCCAAACTTGTCCTAATTTGTTTGTAAGGGAAAAAGTTGGTCATGGAGTCAAAATGTTGTCAAGTGGGTCAAAAGTTGTTAAATTTGAGCAACTAGGGTACATGGTCTCCTATAGGGCCCTAAGGGTCCCAACTAATGTCTTAGGATAGGTCTAAGAGCATCCACTTGCCTAAAACACTCAAAAAACAAGAAATGCAAAAAGTTGCTGACAACTTTCAAAAGTTGCAATAACCACCCATGCTCGGATATTTGAGTATGGGATGCAGATTTTTGGAGGTTAGAATGAAGTTCAGTTGCAGGCCACATGTGTGAGCAATATGTACGAATGTTTTTTGTTTTTTTCCCAACATTTATTGTGTTTTTGCACTCTTGTACGATTGTGTACAGATTGGATTGCATAATTTGACTTCATGACAATGTAGATTTTTGTTTTAGCTTTCTTTTGCATATTTAACTTTGGTTCCAAGTTGAGGGATTAAGGAGTTATACTACATTTTAGGAGACTGTGTCTGCAACTTCAATTTGTAGAGTTGCAGGAACTAAAATGGCCCTAAATTGATCATCCATGGTTGAAAATGCATGAAACCCTATGGAATGGTAGGTTAGGACTTACACATAGTGTCTTTGTTTCCCTTTTTGTTCTTGCAATTGATCTCCCAATTTTGAAGTGATGCCCTAGGTGAACTGCTTGGAGTAGGTGAGAAGATTTGTTTGGAGATTGCACCCATGTTCTAAAATTACGAACTCAATGGCATGGTTGGGAGCCTTGGGGAGTCCCCTTAAAGGATTGAACAGTTGCAAGAGTTGTTGTGAAGTTTGAAGTCCTCTAGGAAGCCTTTTGTAGAGATTGGTCTAGAGGCCTAAAAGATAGCCTAGAAATTAGGGCCTGAGAGCAATTAGGGTTGTGGGTGACTTGAAGCTCTATAATTTGGGATTCTTGAAGTGCTAAGTGATAGCTTTTAGAATCATATGGTCTTCCATAGGGTTGTGTGGAAGAATTTGCAGCATGTGACCAAAACAATGAGAATAGACCTAATCCAAAGTAGGCCTAATTAGCCCTACTTGTGGGTAGCAATAGCAAAGTGATTGCTAACATGACCAAAAGTGTTTCAAAGGACTAAGAAGGATATGGAAAGTAAGAAATACACTAGTAAGGACTTAAGATGTGTGTGGGAAAGATCCTAAGCAAGGGTTTGGAGTTTCTAGGGGAAGGAACAAGATAATCAAGGGCTAGTAGGACTAGCTCCTAAACAAGTTGGCTTTTTTCTTGCACCAACCCAACTATACCTAGGCCGCAAATTGAGTGAAGGGTCTTGGAGGCCAAGGTTGGTGGATAAGACATAGAAGGAAGGAACCATTGGATGGTTCAAAGGGCTGAACTCTAATTAGGAGAAGATAAGCATTAGAACCCTAGACCCTCTGCATCACAATGCTAGAGATTAAGCAAGTGTTTACTCTGTGTAGGTTGATCAAGATTGAGGTTCCATTTGGCATTCAGGTTGTCAAGGATGTCAAACTTATTGGTAAGGAGGCTATAAATGTATTTGGCCTTCATCTTAGGTAGAGGAGAGCCATCAAGCCACTGGAAAAAATCAAATTTGTCAGACATAACAACACACTCTTTGGGGAGGTTAAGACACTTGGTGGCTTTTGCTTTGTATTGATTAAATCCTCAATTGGGATTGATGGGTACCATACAAATCAACTAGATTCTGCCAGCTGATAAGGTTACCATCAATAATGATATCATGAAGATAATTGATACCTCTTCTTGCCCATTTCTTTGTCGAACATCGCTGAATCAGTGCAAGTGGTTTACTGTTTTAAGCAGATATTGGGATCCACATCAGGTTTCTTAAATGAGCTTGTGCAGAAGAAGGCAGCACATAAAGTAAATGGTCTTAGGCTCAATGGGTGGGTGCTAGAGATTAAACAAGTGTTTACTCCATGTAGGCTGATCAAGATTAAGTTCCATTTGGTATTCAGGTGGTCCAGGATGTCAAGTTTATGGGTAAGGAGGCTACAAATGTATTTGGTCTTGATCTTAGGTAGAGGAGAGCCATCAGGCCACTGGAAAAAAAACACAAATTTGCCAGATGTAACACCACACTCTCTGGGGAGCTTAAGACACTTGGTAGCTTTTGCCAGTATCGATTAAATCCTTAATTGGGATTGAGGGGTACCATACAAATCCACTAGATTTTGTGAGTTGATAAGGTTACCATCAATAATATCATGAAGATAATTGATACCTCTTCTTGCCCTTTTTTTTGTTGAACAACACTGAATCAGTGTGAGTGGTTTACTGTTTTAAGCCAAGCTCCACCAAATAGATCTCTCACCATAGGTTGCATTGTCATGGTCAATGATATTATTACTTGAGATAAGGTGTCTCACCCAACACCATCTTTTCCAGATTGCCTCAAAAACATTGAAACTTTCTACCCAAAGTTCAAATTGTGCTCTGTACAAATCATTCAATTAAAGATTCTTCCAAAATTTGGTATGAGAAGGAGTGGCTTTGTTGATGCTATTCCTAACAAGTATCTTTGAATGCCCACCGCCCTTAGAGGCTTTGGCAATCCACTTCAGAGCTAGGGTAATAATGCCTTGGATGCTCATATTTTTCAACCCCAAACCCCCAAACTCCTTGCTTCTAGAGCACCACTCCCAACTGACTACATGAGTCTTCTTGTTTCCTTTACCATCTGCTCAGAGGAAGTCCCTGACAACCTTCTGTATGTAGTAGATTTCAGCCTTATTGAAAAGCCAAGTATAAGAGTAATAGACAGTGTAAAATGCAAGAATTTTCTGAAAAACTTGGACCCTACTTGCCTTGGATAGGAATTTGTCATTCCTCTTGTGAAGTTTCTTTTCAATTCTACTTTTAACCCACTCTCACATATCTTTGAGATTGGGGCAAAGTGCAAACTGAGAATGAAATCCCCAAATACCTACCCTTTTGGTTAGGTCTTCCTAAAGCTAGGGATAATCTGCTAGCCTGATTAGGTGGGGTGTCAGCCCAACCAGGAAGAATAGATTTATATAATAAGATTCTGCTCCCTAAGGCTGTACAGAACAAGTCGAGCTTGACCATGATGTTCCTAATATTTTCTTCTTGCATTTGGACAATGATGGCAGTATCATCTGCCAAATTGAATATTTGATATTTCCTCATTTGGAAGATTGGTTCACTAACTTTGGGTGAGAGGCTATTATCTCTTAGCAGATTGAACAGGGAGTCAACTGTAATTACAAAGAGTGCAGGGGCAAGGGGACATTCTTGCCCGATGGAGCTTGAGAGCTTAAACTTGTCTGATCTACCCCACTGATTTCCAAAGAATCTGTTGCCTGACAAAATTCTGGGAGAAACCCAAGGAATTCATCATCATGAAGATGAATTTCCATTCAATTTTGTCATATACTTTCTCATAATTAATTAAAATGATACAAGTTTGCTGATCTGTAGCTTTAGCCCAATCCATAGTTTTGCAACATGTGATAAGGTTTTCAATAGTGAATCCGCCCTTCATAAATCCTATTTGGGATGAACTAATGATATGAGGAAGGATACTTTCTATCCTCAAGGCAAGAGCCTTAGCAAAGATTTTATAACACATTCAAATGGGTGATTGGCCTCCAGTTCCTGATCAAGATTCTATCTCCCTCTTTAGGAATGAGTTTGATAAGATTTGAGTTAATATGAGATCCTATGGATTTATCTTCAATGGCTTCCTCATATACTCTCACCAAGTCTTTACCAATCCAAGAGATATTTTCTTTGTAAAATTCAACCGGTAGACCATCTGGCCCTGGGGCTTTGTCATTGCTCATCTTCATAATGACATTTTCAATCTCCTACACAGAAATATGTTTACCAAGCATCACAACAACTTTAGGGGAGATCTGTTTATGGACGATTCTTTTGATTTTCTCCCTAGGGATTTCCATAGCAGTTCCTACATCCTCTGAGGTGAAAAGATTAGAGTAGTAGGAAGCAAGGCATGTAAGATATCTTCTTGGACCTTAGCAAAGATTTTATAACACATTCAAATGGGTGATTGGCCTCCAGTTCTTGATCAAGATTCTATCTCCCTCTTTAGGAATGAGTTTGATAAGATTTGAGTTAATGTGAGATCCTATGGATTTATTTTCAATGGCTTCCTCATATACTCTCACCAAGTCTTTACCAATCCAAGAGATATTTTCTTTGTAAAATTCAACCGGTAGACCATCTGGCCCTGGGGCTTTGTCATTGCTCATCTTCATAATGACATTTTCAATCTCCTACACAGAAATCTGTTTACGAAGCATCACAACAACCTAGGGGAGATCTGTTTAGGGACGATTCTTTTGATTTTCTCCCTAGAGATTACCATAACAGTTCTTACATCCTCTGAGGTGAAAAGATTAGATTAGTAGGAAGCTAAGGCATGTAAGATATCGTCTTGGACTTGAGAGTATTACCATTCTCACAAATGCATTCAATTCTATCTCTGGATTCTTTACTCTTCAGCATGTTGAAGAATTTTTTTGAGGCTCTGTACCCCAATTTTTACTTGCTTTAGTCCTAACAGCTTGGATCTCCTTGTTTGGCAACCTCCCGAGGGAATATCTGGTCTGGGCTAGAGCATCCACAACACAAATTTCTCCCTAATGAAGACCTTTATTTTATTGTTATTTGTGAAGCACATATTGAAATGGATATTCCATTTATTCATCCACTTGATATTTTTTTGCATTTACGTCTTTTTTCGTTTGCACAATATATTATTAAAAACAACTTTAGGTTGTCTACCTTCTTCCATTTTTTCGGTTCTTTTCAGATAGCTTATGATACGAACTATGGCAAGTACCTCAATAGGGGCAGTCCCTTACCCTTCAAAATTCTTAAAGCATGGACTTTCAAAGCACCTTCTCGGGTCAGTGTCTCTTACTACCTGCTCTCTTTCACTGTGTCTTGAAAGAGAGGTCATAACTTAAGATTTTACATAGGGTAGGCCCATTTTGCTGTATGCCTTCTGTAGACCCATATGCAGATTGCTGGTATCGTAAACTATAAAAGATCCTTTTGATTACTTCCTTTTCCTATTTATCGAATTTCATAAGAGATAGTAACAAGGCAGGGGAAGAAATGAATTTGATTTCATTCTAGAAGAATAACAATTGCCATAATAAATAGTAGCCTTTGTCGGCTTTCAGTCATTACCTTCATCTTATCCTACACCTAGACTACTTTGTTGTTTGTATCAATTACATGAAAGTATCCTAGTTATGCTGGCTCAATTTTTTCATAGATGTTCTTGTGCAGAAACTCTTAAGTGCATACAACCACAGGATTTATCTACATATCTAATTACACGTTAATGAATAGTCATGAAGTACAGAGCCGTCATCAAGGAATCAATCCACTCAACGGAGGCAAGAAAATATATACAAACAACAGCGGTATTTACAGGGATCTGGGAATAACCAGCAGTATTGAAGAGAATATAAGACCATCAGTATTCTTGATTGCTTAGTGGGTGGGTACTCATACATCACTACCATGGCATCAATATCCATAGATAAGAGAACATCTGCAGATCACATCTACAGCAGATCCATTGCATTCTGTAAGAGGCTCTACACAGAACATCATCGGGCTCAATACATCATCAATCTCAGACTTATTGGTATTTCTGATTGTTCATTATGGCTAATATGAAAAATGTTAAGATTATTTTGATTGTTATTGTGGGTGACTAGATTATATATGATGATGATTCTGTGTATGTGTTCAACTGTTTGAATCCCATGTTAGAGAGGAAGGATTTAAGGTGTAAGCACAGAGGAGCTTGCCAAGGCTATGTAATAGGCTGTCTGAGAATAGATTAAAGGGTTTTTACATTGGAGAGCTGAGAAACTCATTGACGACCTCCACTCAACTCCACAAGATGGTATGCATTTTCCATTTGATGAGGATGGATGGGAAAAGCAGGGGCAAGCCGCCATGTGAGAGGGCTGTGCTAGACATCCCTTGTAGACTTGGTGTAACAATGGTTCCAGGTGGACACATCATGTCTCACCATCCAAACCCTAATTGTGTATATATGTGGATATTTGTATATATCGTTTTTGATTGTAGGATTCAAGTCTCGTGGTGTACTATCAGAGAAATAGTTAATCGGTGGGATGTAGCTCTAACCCTAATTTGTAGCAATTGTTGTTCTAGGGCAATTTTATGACAAATTAGGAAGTGGACATCACACTAACAACTATAATAATCACTGACCCAGTAACATTTGATAGATGAAGCTTGCAAGTGTCAATTGATCTCATATACTACTCACCTACCTCTAAATTTTTATGTTATGACAGCTCATCTATCAAGTAGAACACAATCTTTCCCTTGTCTCTAAATTGACAAAAATATTTAATTTATTGTACTATCAATACAGGACACTTTTTTATTTCTGCATCTATTTTTTGTATTAAATAAAAGGCGGGGGCTCTCTTGACAAAGGCAACAGTATTATGTTCTATTGGCTATAAATGTGATTTGATGGGAAAACATAACAAAGTATAGTTTCTATCTTGGCATTTTTATGCACATGAATTCTTGATATGGTAGCAAATACAATAAAATAATTCATATACATAACAACTCTTAAATAAAATTTAAGTAGAATAGTTGTAATTTATTTTAGATAGATTATACTAGCATATTTTGTTTTTAATCCTTGACCTCATTTTAGCTGAACTTAATCTTCCTTGTCAGTATGCTGCTTTGTTGTGGAGTGGATATTGGCATTTATCTTTCTATTTTAGTCTGCATTGGTTTAAGTTTGATTTTGCAACTTGTTTTTACACCGATTCTTTATCATTTTGTGTTTGATAGAATATGTTTTATGAAACCTGTCATTGTGTAAAGGTTTTTCAAGGCATATTAGATCACCGGGCTACTAACTTTAATTTTTTTTTCATCTAGTTAATTTTTCTAGTTAGCCATCCCACATGGTATCCCTTATCTTGTCAGTATGCTGGTTTGCTGTGGAGTGGATATTGGCATTTATCTTTCTATTTTAGTCTGCATTGGTTTAAGTTTGATTTTGCAACTCTTTTTTTACCGATTCTTCATCATTTTGTGTTTGATAGAATATGTTTTATGAAACCTGTCATTGTGTAAAGGTTCTTAATGGCATATTAGATCACAGGCTACTAACTAAATTTTTTTTTTTCATCTAGTTAATTTTTCTAATTAGCCATCCCACATGGTATTCCTTATCTATTCTCACAGACAAATTTTGCACCATGTTATACCTCCTTTCTGATAATGCATGCCTGTGCTCAAAAGAAATATCAGATAGTTTGGGTTGAAATAATGTGTTTTTGGTATACTCCTTTCGGTAACCTGTAGTGTGTTTGTACCAAGTTTTAGTCTTACAATTATCCTATAAAAATGAATACTGGTTTAGTCACAGAAATAGGTATTCTTATCTAGCGATGAATATCTGGTAATGTTTTTTCAAGAGCGGTAAACACTTTTGACTATTAGCTATGAATAGTTGAGACTGCAAGCAGGGGATCTCATCACCAATTAAATGTGCAACAATAATGCTCCATTTAGTTTTGAACATTGATGACAGGAACCACAAAACAACACAACTTAACCATTACAACATGCCAATGCCAGCATGAATTTGTGGTTATGGTATTAGGTCAATTGAGTTCAAAATCTGACAGCAATATCTGGATTTTTATTCTTCTTAGTAAATACAAGAGATGTCGTAAGATATCTATGATGTTTCTTTCCTTCTTTTCAACTTAGCTTTTGACCCATTTCTGTAAGCTTTGGGGACCTACATTCTGATTGCATTTCTATGTTGGAAAATGTACCTGTTCGTAGTTAAGCCATGCAAACTTGTTTTCAAAGCACTCTTTTTATCTGTATAGAGTAATAGTCCAGAGCTTAACTGAATTGGAATTGTTTAATATTTTTATCAGGTATTTTTAAGGTGCTGGAAACTTTCCTGAGTAAACTAGTTATCTTCTAAACATGGCAGATGCTCAGGAAACTGATAAGAACATTGAGATATGGAAGATCAAAAAATTAATTAAGGCTTTGGAGGCAGCTAGGGGTAGCGGAACGAGTATGATTTCTTTGGTAATGCCTCCAAGGGATCAGATTTCTCGTGTTACGAAAATGCTTGGTGATGAGTTTGGAACTGCATCAAACATTAAGAGTAGGGTTAATCGGCAATCAGTTTTAGGAGCAATAACTTCTGCTCAGCAAAGGCTGAAGCTTTATAACAAAGTTCCACCAAATGGATTGGTGCTTTATACAGGAACTATTCTCACAGAAGATGGGAAAGAAAAGAAAGTAACATTTGATTTTGAACCTTTCAAGCCCATAAATGCATCATTGTATCTTTGTGATAGCAGATTCCACACAGAGGCCCTGAATGAACTTCTTGCATCTGATGAGAAGTTTGGATTTATAGTTATGGATGGGAATGGCACTCTTTTTGGAACTTTGAGTGGTAATGCTCGCGAAGTTCTTCACAAGTTCACAGTGGATTTGCCTAAGAAGCATGGAAGGGGAGGACAATCAGCTTTGCGTTTTGCACGTCTTCGTATGGAGAAACGCCACAATTACGTTAGGAAAACAGCAGAGCTGGCAACTCAGTTCTTTATAAATCCTGCTACCAGTCAGCCAAATGTTGCTGGTTTGATCTTGGCAGGATCTGCAGATTTCAAGACTGAATTGAGCCAATCTGATATGTTTGATGCCAGGCTTCAGGCAAAGATACTCAATGTTGTAGATGTATCATATGGTGGAGAGAATGGATTTAATCAAGCTATTGAGCTGTCTGCTGAGATTCTATCAAATGTCAAGTTTATTCAAGAAAAGCGCTTGATTGGGAAATATTTTGCAGAAATAAGTCAGGATACAGGTAAGTATGTGTTTGGTATTGATGATACTTTAAAAGGACTGGAGACTGGAGCTGTTGAAACACTGATTGTGTGGGAGGGTCTAGATATTAACAGATATATACTAAAGAATAGTGCCACTGGTGATACTCTCGTTAAGCACTTAAACAAAGAGGCAGAGCTTGATTTAAACAATTTCAAGGATCAACATTCAGGAGCAATGTTGGAAATTCAAGACAAGATGCCATTGTTGGAGTGGTTTGCTAATGAATACAAAACTTTTGGCTGTACACTTGAATTTGTGACTAATAAATCACAAGAAGGCTCTCAATTCTGCAGAGGATTTGGTGGAATTGGTGGGATCCTAAGATACCAGTTAGATTTGCGAACTTTTGATGAGTTGTCTGATGATGAGGGTGTCTATGAATCTGAATGACAATCAATTTTTATTTATCTTGAGCATGCCGACCACAGCTCGGAAATGTGCATGAGGCGTTCAACTGATATATTATCAAAGCCATGCAATTTTTTTGTCGGCAACTGCTCTTATCTTAATGCAAGCTGGAAACAGTCTTTTGCATTTAGGGATTATGTCACCACGGGGTTTCTTCAGATAGTAGGGCTGCTCTTTGCAAATCATCATTTTTTTGCATCGTTCAAGGCAAATGAACAGTTCTTTTTGTTAAGGCATTTATGCTACAATGTGGGTTCTATGGATAATAAGACTTACAAATCAAGCAGTATTGTCGCCATTGGCTGGTATGACTTATTATTAGATTAGATATATTTTTGTTTACTACATTTGAAAATCAACATGTTTTCTCCTTTAATTGATTTGTAAAACTAGAGCTTCACTGAAACATTATTGTTATTAATAAGTAGGAGATGGTTTCCACAGCAAGTCAAATTTTGATATTGCTATCAGGGTTCAACTGTGTAGTTTTTTTGATGAAGTGAGCCTTAGTTTTTCTGACCAGTGCACTTAACCTTGGTAGAAATTCAATTGTTATGTGCACTTGAGTTGGACTAGTACTGAGATTGGTGACCTCCTGGGAAGGCTCAATGCTTCATCTCACCTAGATGGAATGAGCTCTAAGTGGCTTATTCATTCTCATGAGAGAGGGGTTCTTGTGAATCACTACTCATTAAACATGAATCAACGAGTCTGACTCAAAAACAAAGCTACACAGTTGAAACCCTGTAGCTATATCACAATGTT
Source organism: Cupressus sempervirens (assembly GCA_028749045.1). Lineage (NCBI taxonomy): Eukaryota > Viridiplantae > Streptophyta > Pinopsida > Cupressales > Cupressaceae > Cupressus > Cupressus sempervirens. The sequence goes on from CM053787.1 coordinate 762,721,430, forward strand.
ATTAGTAATTGGAAAGGACAGCTGAATTGCTAATTGTTGCAAAATCTTGTTACACTTCTAACAGAAAATTTTCAACTGTCATTTTGAATTTGTATCAGGGGTTCACTGGACAAACTGCGCTTGGAATAAATATTGGGACCATCAGCTCTTGTGCTAAATGCAGAGTCTCATATAGTGTGGTCATGAGTTCACAGATTTGCATCTGGTACTAGTCATGTTATTATCTTCCTAGCGTAAAGCTTTATTTTGGAGGTTGCTGTGGGTGTTATTGAACCAGGCATGAAGTCTAGACTCTTGAGAGTAAAATGTTTCCTATGGACATACTGTTTGATATATTAATAGTACCTGGATATGATATTAGGGAAAATAATTTTAGAAGAGATCTCAGATACTCTGCTTATAATAATGAACTGATGTTACACCTGACATTTTTTTTTAACTGCATAATTTTTATGGTAGTAATGTTCTTCTTGTTTCTTCTTTTTTGCTGCAACGGATTTCTGCTGTTCATTCTTCTTAAAAAATAGACATAATGCGTAGGCTGGTAGTTGATTATGGGAATCTCATGCAGAGTTATTTTAAAGGTTATTGACCTGGAACTCTCTCTCTCGATATCTTACATAGTTGTTGAAAAAGCAATGTTTCGAGTTTGTTCAACTGAAGATGTTATGGATAGATATTTAAATGTAATCTGAGAAGAAATGCTGTTTCTGAGATTTTATAAAAGTTTATTTTTTTGATTTTGCTGGGCAAAACCATAAACAAAATAGATTTGAACTGTCGATAGTTTAAGTGGATTTAAATTCTGCTTTTTCTGCAACAAATTATATAATAATTTTAAACTTTTGTGTACTTTCTGGATTATTGTTAAAGAGATTTTAAAGTGGAAGCTACTAACAACTTTTGCCAAATTATTAGCTTTTTCTCTGTGGTTCTTTCCTTTTTGTGCTGGGTTTTAAGGTGCACTGTGGAGAAAAGTAGTCCTGGAATATATATTCTGCTGACTGTTTTTTGGGTTTCATTTTAGATTGTATAATTTGCTCCTTATGTATTATGTATTTTAAATTAGTAATTAGATCATAAATTTAGTTGTGTACTTTCTGGATTTTGTTAGTTAGATTTTAAAGTGGAAGGCTATGAACATCTTTTGTCAAATAATAAGCTGTTTTCCAACTTGGTTCATTCCTTTTTGTGCTGAGTTTTAAGGTGCACTGTGGTGGAGAAAAGTAGTCCTGGGATTTGTAGTCTATGGACTGTTTTTTGGGTTTAATTTTAGATTATATTTTGTTCCTTATGTATTATGTATTTTAAATTAGTAATTATGTTAAATTTTTCAGATCTTCTGCTGCAAATGTACTAGTACTGCTATTGTATGTGGTATGTACTTTCCAAATGGCAGCCATCTCTCTAATATAGGATGAAGTATGGATAGACATGTCTCTTCACGGGACATGTCTATTCATTAGAATGTAATTAATATAATGACAAATAAATATCTCATATATTTAATATATTAGTTTATATATTATATCTCACATTAACATATAATATATATTTGCACTAGTCTATCCTAACTAAAGCTACCAATAACTAGCACTTCCTCTTAGTACATATTTCATCAATGTAAATAATGGTTTCTAGAATGTCAACTCACTTGACTTCTAGGTTTATTGAATGTCAACTCATTTGACATCTGATCGATGCTACAGACATTAACACTCCTTTCCACGGTACAGAGATTGAGATTGCATCTTCATATACACACTCAGGGGTTAAGTTTTTTGGACCTTGCTTCATCTTGAGACCAGCCATGAAGCCCTCAACAAGGGGCTTTGCTCCCTTGCTATTCTTGAGTGACTGGTGCTTTCGACACCACTTCTCGGACACCATGACTAAGATATCTCTTCTTGACTCTTTGGTCAAGTCCATTGTCCTCTATTGCTCTCAATTTGCTTCTTTGTGCTCCTTAACTCTTTGCTCGATCAAATGGTGCTTATTAATTGTTTCAATCATTAAATCCAACTCAATTTGATTTTGCATTAAATGTGCAAATATGCATATCCTTTATAGATTTTGGAAATGTTGATACACACCCCAATTGTGAACATAGCCACTTCTAGCATTGACTTGAATAAGGACAATGCAAAGTAAGGTATGGCTCTACTGTTTGGGGCCCCTACCTCTTGGCATTTGATTGGGCCTATGTTGAGAGTCCAAGCTCTTTTTCTTCGACGCATTATTAGATGCCACCGTTCCACATCGCACAACATCGTTTTGGTAGAGTTTGGAGCTCACCCTTTCAGATTGGTGACCATCTTTGATTTAGTTTGGCTTCTTCACCAACTTCGGAGCTTCGCTGATTCCCCCGATGGTCGTCATAGATATACCTACTTGGTTTACTGTTCCTTTAAGGAGGTTGCGGGTTCGAACTATGATCAGAGGTCTCGTTGCTGGAATGCCCAAGCCCCTACCCTCTTGGGCTCGATTGATATTAGTATGAATTGTCTTTCCCCTTTCAATTTTCTCTGGACGCACCAGCCCACCACCTTGTACCTTAGCGGGAGTTGAACGAGCATGTTAGACTTGACATCTATAGACAGTATGTTATCACGATTTGGAGGAAACTCTCAAGTGGGCTTCATCTGCTTATGGCGTTCTATGCTGAGCACTTCCTTGATATCCAAGATGAGATCATCCTACGCCCCTGGTACCTCACTCATCGTTGGACTCACGCTTTTCACATCTCCTTGGGATTTTTTAGATTGGGATTCCATCGGCTACGTATGTAGACTAATCACCAGATCGACAATGAGGACAGGATCTGTCGCCTTTGTCATCTCAAAGAGGTTGAGATCGAGTCTCACTTTATCTTTTGTTGCCCCATTTACTATGAGATCCGGGGGAGATTTTACTGTTTGTTCAGAGAGTGTTGATCTCTTCCCTTATTTTTTAGATATATCGACCAACATTGTCGTGCACTTTACCTTCAGGAGAGCATGCGGCTTCGTGAACACACTCTACAACTCTAACTTTGCTCAACACTGACACCTACACAACTCATCACCTCCTTTTTCAGTCCTACGGTTCTTGCCCGAGGATTGAAGTGGCCTCTCTGCACTATCTTGATTCACACTGGATCTGTGAGACCCCACAGAGATCACACTCGACAACGCCTCTCTACTACTACTACTTCTGGTAGGCCTCAGAGGTGACCTTCCAGAGCACTTGATTGTTCTAATGCACACCTTTCCATTCCTGACTACTTCTCGCCTGTAAGGAGTTCTTAGTTGTTGTTCTTCCTTCCCTTGGTTCTTTTGTTGTTTTGTTTTCATGCTCTTTTCACAGACACTGTTTGGTGCTCCCCCTTGTTGACATTTGCCCTTTGTATTGTTTCCAGTCCCTTAGACCCTTGTTGGTCTTCTATTGGACATTAATAAATTTATCTTATCTTATTTTGGCTAGAGAAGATAAATGGTATAATCATATTACGTATCTTGTAATAACAAAACACATGATATGAAGTAGCATCTAACATATAATACCTAGTATTACATATCACTTAACATGTGATATGAGAAATCACCTAACACATGATACTTAGTTTTACATATCACCTAACACGTGATACCTGGTTTTACATATCACCTAGCTTGTGATATGAAGGAATTACCTAGCACATGATACCAAGTTTTAGATATCATCTAATATGATATTAGAGATATGGTTTGACCAAGAATATCAAGTCTCATGATATTCACCATAACTCAAAATTGTTCAAAGCTACTGTGCACTTACCATAGGAACATTCATAATCTATTGTGATTAGTTTCATCCATAACATGATGTCTATCACAATCTAGAAGGTCATGGTCTATTTAAGAAACTAAATCCACCATGCTAGAAATCATCTATCATGATTTGTTTCAGCCATCACACGATTTCTATCACAATCTAGGTCATGGTTTGTTTAAGGAATTGAATTTGCCATGTTAGAAATCATCTACCATGATTTGTTTTAGCCATCACACGATGTCTATCATGATAGAAGATTAAGTTATTGTAAGATTGTCTTCCAATAACATCAACAAATACAAGTGATAATCATTTGGAAGTCGTCACTTCCTCATGATTTACACAATGCCCATAAGGTATTAAATGATTTCATTAGTATAATAATCAATTAAGTCAAGTTTACCTCATAAGAGTTTCACTTTCAACAGTGAAACTCCCTCATAATCACTATGATCAAGATTGTCACAAGTTGATTGAACGCATATGCTCCCTCTGAAGCTTGAGTTCATTGACATTTTGCCTTCCTCGAAGATGCCAAACTCCCTTTGAATCTGAATTCCATATGCTTTTGTCCTTGTGTTTCAAATATTTCCTTTCGTAAGGTGAGCCCATATAGGAAATACAATGCATGAATCAATTTTCGTTGTTCATGAATATTTATTGCTAGACCCAACCATCTGTTGATTGGATATATGGTTTGCGTTTCTTATAGTATCTCCAACCGATAAGGTTGCTAACTGTAGAGATATAAACCTCCTAAGAGAGTGATGATTGTAGAGATATAAACCTCCTACTTCCATATCATTTTCCACTACAATTGTTTATTCCCCATCGAGTCATGGAATAATATTGGAAGATTAATACTATCCATTAATTTTATCAAATACGTGTAGATGTGTCTCGTTCATACACTTGGCATTACATGTTTGTCCTCAATCTATCACCCATTCGGCTTTTCATTCCAACAATCTTCCACGACATCAATATTTACAAATATTTTGATTCAAAGCTTATTAATCGCACAAATTTGCCTTTATAGTCACAAGTGTAAAGAGATACTTAAACTTCCTTTGTATGAAATATTTTAAATTTTCTCCATTATTTTAACGCCGTTGAGAAACTTGGGAAACCCATTAACCAAGACATTTTAAAGATCATATAAGCGATCAGTGATCCATCAAATCATTTGCAGACTCAATGTAATATGCGAGGATTCATGCTCAAGGAGCATTGCAAAATCTATTCTTTATTTCACTTACTCAATTTGAACTATTTACACATTTATTCATTCATTGAAAAGACTGAGAATTAATTCGGAGGCATTGAGATTCAACTTTACGACAATTAAGAGGATATCGTCAGTGGCTTATTTTAATCTGCGACCAAATCTGCACACTTCCTCCAATACTAAACACATTTGTCTATGAACCAAGTCTGCGACCATGTTGACTTGCACAGTAACAATATTCAAAGAGTGCCTTCGATCTACATCATAATGCGGGCCATCTCCAAATGGTTCTCACGACACCATCTCAACCAATATCAATACAATGTTATTCAAACAAAAGGTTCTTCCATATACTGTATTTCTATGCTTGAGATAAGGGTTAGTGCTTTGGTAATCCAAAACCGTCATAAACAAATGCCTCTTAATATCATCTTATTGAAATGCCCATTTGAAACCTCCAGCCAGCTCTCACAATGACATGTGTCTATTCCCTTGTAGAGGTATATACAAAACATTCATTCAAAATTTGCTCTATTAGTGGTCACAATGCGTGGCACGACCTTTTTGGCAGTTTGGCAGAGGGTTGGGGGGTAGACTCTTCAAAACTTTGACCATCCAAACACGAATGCCAAGCTAGTTTACTAGACTTTCCTTCTCGAGGAGAGCTTGGATCTTTTGTCCCATCAAATTCCATGAGCGCCTCTACTTACTCTAGTGAGTGCTTGAAGTGTTTGATTTTGAAGGCATATACTACCTCATATGACTCCGAAGTTGTAACAATGGCTAAGGGTTTGCTTGAAGCTTTCTTCATAATGTATTGTATCTGCGCGAATTTGCGATTGCCATCCATAATTACTACAATGTGAGTGTTTATGGGACTCCACATTATCATCCATTGCATTATCTTTTGTATCCAACTCAACAACCAAAGTCAATAATGAAGGCAACCATGTCTGAGGAAATCCTTTGCCCACAAATTCCATTCATACATTCACAATTTCCAGTTGTGAAACATCACTAAACCCAAAGGAGGGGAGCATCCTATCTTTTAGCTCTATAGATAGACTCTTGAAGTTGTCATTTCTAGTATTGAGGCTTTCTAAAAATTCAACTAAAAATCATTCGTAGGATTCTAATAATGTCTACGATCAAACCAGTCCATGAAACCCAACCTGCACTTATCAGATTACTCTTAGCAAACAACTTGGCTTTGATACCATGTTAAGTTTTCTAGATCTTCTGTTGCAAATGTAATAGTATTGCCATTGTATGTGGTATGTACTTTCCAAATGACAAACATCTCTCTAATATAGGATGAAGTATGGATAAACATGTCTCTTCACGAGACATGTCTATTCATTAGCTAAGATAAGATAATATAAATCTATTAATGTCCAAAAAAAGATCACCAAGGGTCTAAAGGATTGAGAGCATGCAAACAAAAAAGCAATGAACTACAAGACACCAAACAATGTCTGGGAAAGAGCAAGCGAAAACAAAATAAACAAAGCAACGAAGGAGCCAACAAGGAGGCAATAATTAGGGATCCTTCCTCTATCGAAAGAACTTCAACACCAAACGAGATGAATTTAGATAGGAAGGACCTTTGGTTTGTCGCTGTGAGTTGCAGAAGTGGTGTTGCTGAAGAGTAAGAATAGTAGTAGTTTAAACATGGTGCAAAGTCTCATTGATCTAGAGTGGCCAACCATGGGGGTATTGTTGGCACTGTAGGTCTACTTCACCCCCCTCCTCAGATTCAAGGGGGAGGAGAAGAAGGTGGTGATAAGGGGTTGATCCGTGACCTTTTGGGGGGCAAGAACTGTAAAGTGGAGTTTGGGAACTGCATCACCTCCTTGAGATAGAGTGTCGGACATCTCTGATCTGTATACATGAAGAAAGTTGCGAGGGAACTACACTCTTTGAATAGACAATAGAATCTCTCTTTGATCTCATAGTAGGACAGACAATAGAAGATGATGTAATATCCCTTGCCCAAACTAACTGATTTTAGCTCAAAGAATATTGTCAAACACTTGTATTACTACCTTTCAATGCTAAGAAATTTAGAATGTTCGCAAATGATATTACAATGAACTAATATGAAAGTGTAGGTCTTTTGATATTTTCAATTCATATACATGAAAAATAGATATGGAATGCATACCTACAACCAACTGACATTTTGACGAACAATTGACATACAACTATTATGTTGATCATATATGCTATTAGATGGACATTTCATCAAACAAATGGTATGCAACATGTATCTTTTTTATTGAATTCATTCTCATGTACAATGTGCTATGAGTTTGCCAAGACAAATGGCTTACAATAATGATTATAGCAATGCCAAAATCTGATTCTAAATTATCACAGCAAAATCACATGCCCTAAAAAATTACAATGTTAACTACTAATAGCTGCAAGAGGAACTTGATAATAGTGATGCCCAAGGATGGAGATGAATCAAGCATAAGTACTATAGCGCGACATCGTTCTTGCGTACTGTAGCAGCCAACAATAAATGTATGCTCTAATTTAAGCACAAATAGAACTCCTAAATTGAAGCTCTCCTAAATACCAAATTTAGTGGATATTTCACCACCTCAAATGGTTGCAACACTAAAGAGTCAACGTTCTCCAATGGTTGACTAAAATTGAAAACCTTAGTTTCTTCTCCCAATTTTATTTCAAATGCAATTCACAATAATCGGATGATTAACAATGAAGCTCTCATCTCTATTTATTATTTTCCTTCACCCTTTTAAAAGGAAATAAAATATTATTTAATTGCATTCTTTAGAAGCTTCCCCCTTTCCAATACAATAATTAATTGTATTTCTAGAAAATGCACTCTCTGGAAGCTTCTCCCTTTTAATACAATAATTAATTGTGCTTTTAGAAAATTCAATTAATTAAATATAAAGTCACTTTTTAATTTAAAATTTTTTAAGGACTTTATAAGAAATTAATTTAATTAATTTATCCTTATTTCTTCACTTAACCTTTGGAGAATGTAAAGGCTAAGAACTCCACTGAGTTGCTAAAAAGATGGGGACATTACAATTCGTCCTCCTTGAAATTGCTTGTCCTCAAGCAACTTCAAGTCCAAATGCTGCAAAATCTCCTCATTCTCCCATGTCGCATCCTCTGCTGGCAGGGCCTTCCATTTCACCAAATACTCCCTTATAGTATGCTCCCTCAAGTTTCTTTCCCTGAAATCAATGATAGCCTCTGGCACCAATACCAATTTTCCCTCATCATCCAAGGGTGGAAGCCCTATAGAAGGAACAATACGATGTCTTAGTGCCTTTTTGAGGCATTACACATGAAAAAAGTTGTGCACCTTGCTCTTTGCCAACAAATCGGTGGAAGCCTTGTAGAAGGAACAATATGATGTCTTAGCACCTTTTTGAGGCATTACACATGAAATAAGTTGTGCACCTTGCTCTTTGCCAACAAATCTAACTCATAAGCCACCTCTCCTACTTTCCTGATAATCCTGAATGGACCATAGTAGCGTGGCTTAAGTTTCTCAGCACCACTCTTCTTGAGAGTGGATTGACGGTAAGGTTGCAACATAAGATACACCATATCTCAAACTTCAAAAGTATGCTCAATCTTCTTTTGTCTGCATACGACTTCTGTTGATTCTACGTCTTGGTTATATTATCCTTGAGAGTCTTAACAATGTCTTGACTCTCTTGTAACAAATCACTTCCACTGGGCACTCTACTATCACTTAAAAGTAGATCCATAAAATTGGGTGCGTCAATACCCATATAGGGCCATAAAGGGTGACATCTGAATAAACATGTGATAAGTGGTATTGTAGCAATACTCACAAAGATAAATCCACTTTATCCATGCCTTCTATTGCCCTGCTATATAATTTCTAAGATATCCCTCCACCCATTTATTCACTATCTCTGTCTGACCATCTATCTGAGGGTGGTAGCTAGTAGTCGAAGTGATCTTTGTCACACACAACTTGAATAGCTCTTGCCAAAAGTGACTCATAAACCTACTGTCTTTGTCACTCACAATGCTCCAAGGCAAGCCATATAATTTGAATATCTCCTTGAAGAACAACTCTACCACCTGTGTAGCAGTGATAAGAAAGAAGTGTGCAAACTTCGTAAGGCGATCCAAAACCACATATATGCAGTCTCTACCTTGGGCTCTAGGCAGTCTTGTGATGAAGTCCGTAGATAAACACTCCCACTTTCTATCAGGAATCAGAAGTGGCTAAAGTAAACCGGTTGGATAGGAGTGTTCCTGCTTATTCTTCTAGCAGGTGGGACACTCCCTAACATATTGAAGTAACTCTACTTTGAGCCCTTTCGATGTGAAGTGCTCTCTAATCTGCCGGTATATCTTGTAGAAAGCAGGATGTCTTGCCATAGATGAAAAATGAAAAGACTTCAGAACCATCCTTCTCATTCTTGAGCTTGGAACCAAAAATATTTGTCCTTTGTAAACGATGAGCTCATTCACAAGGGTGTATCTACTGTCTTGAATAGTTCCATCTATGAATCCGACTGTCCATGCATTCTTTACATACTCTGCAAGGATCAACTATCTCCAATCCTCCGATATATCTGTCAATAAGCTCAAATGGGGCCTACATGTTAAAGCATCAACAACTACATTCTGTGTCCCCTTAAAATATGTAATATCAAAGTCATAGGACTATAACTTGCTCACCCACTTTTGCTGCCTATCATTGAGATCTCGCTGCTCAAAAAAGTGTTTTAGGCTATTATGGTTGATTTTGATACAAAATTTGCTACCTACCAAGTATTTCCTAAATTTAGCCAAAGCATGCATGATGGCTAACATCACCTTATCATATATGCTGAAGCTCCACTTTTTCCCTCTTAATTTCTTGCTCTCATAAGTAATAGGGTGCTTCTCCTACATAAACACCGCTCCAATGCCCTCTCCGAAAGTATCATAGTGTAGCTTAAAAGGTTTGCTGAAATCTGGTAACACTAACACTAGATAGGAAGTCATCAACTCCTTAAATTTCTCAAAACACTCACGTGCCTCAGGAGTCCACAAGAAAGCTCCCTTTCTCATCAAAATTGTCAAGGGTGCTACATGCTTGGAATAACCATCCACAGACCTCCTACAGAAACCACATAATCCCATAAAGCCCCTCAACTATGTAAGGTTCACTAGTGAAGGCCACTCCACAATGGCATAAATTTTTTCAGGATCCATGCGTACACCTTCTACACTGATGATGTGACCCAAATACAACAACTTTGTCATACCCAAATCACATTTCAACTCCTTTACATACAAGGACTCTGCCCAATATATCCAACACTGTGTCAAGGTGAACCAAGTGCTCCTCCCAAGATCTACTATACACCAAGATATCATCGAAGAAGACAAGTACACATTTTCTCAACTAAGGATGGAAAACACTATTTATTGTTGCCTAAAAAGTAGTAGGTGCGTTAGTTAGCCCAAATGGCATAACTACAAACTCAAAATGGCCACAATGACATCTAAAAGATGTCTTCTCGATGTCCTGCTCTCTAACTCTGATCTAGTGATAACTTGATCTCAAATCTATCTTTGAGAAGAAGCAAGCTCCATGAAGCTCATCTATCAACTCATCGATCTTGGGAATAGGGTACCTATTTTTAATTGTCTTCCTATTAAGTACCCTGTAATCAATGCACATCCTTAATGTCCCATCCTTCTTCTTCACCAACACCACTAAAGAAGCAAAAGGAGACTTGGTCTAATGTGGCCCTATAGCAAGTAACTCTTTTATAATTTTTTCAATTTCATCCTTCAACCTCTTTGGATGCCTATAGGGTGTAATCATGATGGGCTTAGCCACCTCCTCTAACTGAATGATGTGCTCAATACCCATGTTTGGTGGTCTACCTGGTGGAATGTCATTGAACACCTTAGAGTGTTTAACTCTAAGCTCTTGAATATCAGGAGGATATTCAACCTTCTGCTGTCCCTTCTGTGATGGCATTAACATGCACTCTACTGCCCACTCTACCTTATCATGTTGAATCAATCTAGCCATCCTTCAGAAAGAGACCATTTTGAAACCATTTTCCTTAATTTTGTTAAGAACCTGTGTCTTCCCATTCACTTTAAACTTCATCCCCATCTCCTTGAGATTAAGAGTGAACTCACCAATATCATGCAACAAATTCATCCCAAGGTCTATATCTGTATCTCCCATAGGCACAACATAGAAATATGCCTTAAAGACATAATTATTAACTTTCAAAGGGAGTCCAGTGATCTTATGATCACAATTGAGGACATAGCCATCAACTACCCTCACTCTCATAAACTCCTTTGTATGTATGCCACGCTTATCCACCAACCTAGCATCAATGAAATTATGAGTCACACTAGTATCAACCAAAGTTATAACTCGTTGTCTAGCAAGTACTCCTCTCATTCGAAATGATCCTTCCTGCTTAATACTAGTGAGACGAGCTTCCCTAAGTTGCTCATCTCCTTCCCCATCCGTGGACTCCATTTTAGACAACTTTTCAGCCTTGTCTTCCTTTTTTTACCATCTATTTCCTCTATATTAGATTGTTGGTCTGAATTATCTAATTCTGATTCCTCATAGTATGCCCACATGACTCTGTTAGCTTTGCCCTTTGGTCTAAGAGGATAGTCATGGTTTACATCATAGGGTCCCTTACAGTAGAAACATAATTTTTTTTTCTCAAATCATTTAATGTTTCCCAATCAAAAGCTGTTGGATTTTTATCTTTAGAATAATTTTTAAAGCCAGTCCTCTCTGGTTTTTTTAAAATGGTTTGTTATCCTTACTAGAAGATGCTCCTTTGGACTGAAATTTGTTTGTTGGGATTGCATGTTCCATATTTCTTGCCTTTTTCATAGCTTCCTATAAAGAAATGAGATCAAATGCCTTTATCCAATCTCTCAGTGGTTCGGGTAGGCCCTCAATGAAAAAAAACTATCAATCTACGCTCTGAAATGTTTGACACCGTGACTGCCAACCACTGAAATTCACCAATGAAATACTCCAAGTTTCCTATTTGTTTCAGCTATGCTAATTCTTAGAAGTAAACCTCTAGATCTTCTTATCAAATCTTTCAACCAACCTATCCACGAAGTCTTGGTATTCTGTCACTTGATTACGTTGAAGTGTTACCATACCATGGTACCACCAATCATGTGCTACTCCCTCTAAATACAAAGTGGCGTATTTAATAGCTTCAATCTTTTTCATTGGCTTTAGTGCCAAGAATGAGTCAAGCTTATGAATCCAAGCTTGAGTTGTCATCTTACCACTCCCATCAAATGTAGGCACAATAAGCTTTCCTGTAGCTCTCTTTAGCTCACTATTTTGACCCCTAGGCCTCCTATCCTGTCTGAGTGACCTGTAATGTTCTCTCCTCTGATTTACAAAGCATTCAAAGGTCATCCTCTCTAGAACTTGCGGTGCCAATAATTCCCATTCATCATTTGCAGCCATAAGGATATCTGCAAATGTTTCATCCTCAACTTCCTCTGTTGGTTCCTATACTGATTCCTGTCTAACAAAAGTAGGATGTGTGGGCCTATCTGCTGTTCTGGAAAGAGTTCTATGAGTTCTAGGTGATCCCACTACACTCTTTTTATCCCCTTGTTCCAAATTTTGTCTGTCCTATGGGTTCATGTGCTCAGCCATGGTGGTAAGTGCTTCCAAAGCCCAAGCAATTCTCTCTTGTCCTGTAACCATTGCTCTGAACAATTCCCTTGTTTCCTAATCCTCATTCCTATTGTCTTTTGGTGGGCTATACTCTTGCCTGTCACCCATGGTGTCTGGTTGTGTGATAAAATCTTGTTCCCTGTCAAACTAAGCTCACTTGATAGTGAAAAATCTATGAGAGCGGACCCTAGGTGGCTTGTGATTACTAAACCCTTAGGATGACATGATTTAGCTCTGATATCAATGTAATATCCCTTGCCCAAATTGACTGATTTTAGCTCAAGGAATATTATCAAACACTTGGATTGCTTCCTTTCAATGCTAAGAAATTTAGAATGTTTGCAAATGATATTATAATGCCTCTTACAATGAACTAATATGCAAGTGCAGTTCTTCCCATTCACTTTAAATCTCATCTCCATCTCTTTGAGATTAAGAGTGAACTCCCCAATATCATGCAATCAACTCATCCCAAGGACTATATCTATATCTCCCATAGGCATAACATAGAAATCTACCTTAAAGGCATAATTATTAACTTCCAAAGAGAGTCCAGTGATCTTACGATCACAATTGAGGACAAAACCATTAGCTACTCTCACTCTAATTCCCCCAAACTCCTTTGTTTGTATGCCACGCTTCTCCACCAAGCTAACACCAATGAGATTATGAGTGGCACTAGTATCAACCAAAGTTGTAACTCACTGTCTAGCAAGTACTTTCATTTGAAATGATCCTTCTTGCTTAATACTAGTGAGATGAGCTTCCCTAAGTTGCTCATCTGCTTCCCCATCCATGGACTCCATTTTAGACAAGTTTTTAGCCTTGTCTTCCTTTTTTTCACCATCTATTTCCTCTATATCACACTGCTGGTTTGAATTATCTGATTTTGATTCCTCATAGTATGCCCACATGACTGTTATCTTTTCCCTTTGGTCTAAGAGGACAGTCATGGTTTGCATCATGGGGTTCCTTACAGTAGAAACATAATTTTTTTTGCTCCAATCATTTAATGTTTCCCTATCAAAAGGTGCTAGAGTTGTATCTTTAGAATCATTTTTAAAACCAGTCCTCTCTATTTTTTATAAAATGATTTGTTATCCTTACTAGAAGATGCTCCTTTGGACTAAAATTTGTTTGTTGGGACTATATGTTCCATACTTCTTGCCTTTTTCATAGCTTCATGTAAAGAAATGTGATCAAATGCCTTTATCCAACCTCTTAGTGGTTTTGATAGGCCCTCAATGAAAAGAACTATTAATCTACACTCTGAAATGTTTGACACCATGACTGCCAACCGCTTAAATTCACCAATGAAATACTCCAAGTTGCCTATTTCTTTCTGCTATGCTAATTTCCGAAAGTAAACCTCTAGATCTTTTTTACCAAATCTTTCAACCAACCTATTCACAAAGTCCTATAACTCTATCACCTGATTATGCTAAAGTGTTACCATACCATGGTACCACTAATCATATGCCACTCCCTCCAAATTCAAAGCGACGTATTTGATAGCTTCAATATCTGTCATTGGCCTCAATGCCAAGAATGTGTCAAGCTTATGAATCCAAGCTTGAGTTGTCATATTACCACTCCCATCAAATGTAGACATAATTAGCTTGCTTGTAGCCCTATTCAACTCGCTATTTTGACTCCTAGGCCTCCTATCCTATTTGAGTGACCTGTAATGTTCTCTCCTCTGATTTATTTAGTGTTCAAAGGTAATCCTCTCTTGAACCTAAAATGTTAATAATTCTCATTCATCATTTGCAGCCATAAAGATATCTGCAAATGTCTCATCCTCAACTTCCTCTGTTGGTTCCTATACTGGTTCCTCTCTAACAAAAGTAGGACGTGTGGGACTATCTGCTGTTCTAGAAAGTGTTCTATGAGCTCTAGGTGATCCCACTACACTCCTATTATCCCCTTGTTCTAAATTCCATCTGTCTTGTGGGTTCATGCACTCAAACGTGGTGGTGAGTTCCTGCAGAGCTTAAGCCATTCGCTTTTGTCTTGTAACCATTACTCTGAAAAAATCCCTTGTTTCCTGATGCTCATTCCTATTGTCTCTTGGTGGGCTACGGTCTTGCTTGTCATCCATGGTGTCTGGTTGCGTGATAAAATCTTGTTCCCTGTCAAACAAAGCTCACCTAGTAGTGAAAAATCTGTGAGAGCCAACCCTAGGTGGCTTGTGATTGCTAAAGCCTCAGGATGGTAGGATTTAGCTCTAATACTAATGTAATATCCCTTGCCCAAACTGATTGATTTTAGCTCAAGTAATATTGTCAAACACTTGTATTGTTGCCTTTCAATGCTAAGAAATTTAGAATGTTCGCAAATGATATTACAATGCCACTTGAAATGAACTAATATGCAAGTGCAGTTCTTTTGATATTTTCAATGCATATACATGAAAACTAGATATAGAATGCATACCTGCAACCAACAAACATTTTGACAAACAATTGACATACAACTATTATGTTAATCATATATGCTATTAGATGGACATTTTGTCAAACAAATGGTATGCAACATGTATCTCCTTTATTGAATTTATTCTCATGTGCAATGTTGTTATCAGTTTGCCAAGACAAATGACTTACAATAATGACTACAGTGATGTCAAAATCTGATTCTGAATTATCACAGCAAAATCATATGCCCTAAAAATATTACACTGTTAACTACTAATAGCTGCTAGAGGAACCTGATAATAGTGATGCCCAAGGATGGAGATGAATCAAGCATAAGTACTGTAGCGTATCATTGTTCTTGTGTACTATAGCAACCAACAATAAATATATGCTCCAATTTAAGCATAAATAGAACTCTTGAATTGAAACTCTCATGAATACCAAATTCAGTGGATATTTCACCACCTCAAATGGTTGCAACATTGAAGAGTTGACGTTCTCCAATGGCTGATTGAAATTTGAAACCTTTGTTTCTTCTCCCAATTATATATCAAATGCAATTCACATTAATCAGATGATTAACAATAAAGCTCTCACCTCTATTTATTCTTTTCCTTCACCCTTCTAGAAGGAAATAAAATATTATTTAATTGCATTCTCTAGAAGCCTCCCCCTTTCCAATACAATAAGTAATTGTATTTTTAGAAAATGCACTCTCTAGAAGCTTCTCCCTTGCAATACAATAATTAATTGTGCTTTTAGAAAATTAAATTAATTAAATATAAAATCACCTTTTAATTTTAAATTTTTAAGGACTTCATAAGAAATTAATTTAATCAATTTCTCCTTATTTCTTCACTTAGCCTTTGGAGAATGTAAAGGCTAAGAACTCCACTAAGTTGCCAAAAAGATGGGGACATTATAGATGAAAAGGGTCTCTGTCTTAGCCTCTGATAAGGAGCATAAGCGATAGATTTGGTCCTCTTTGCTCATATGATGATCCATCTGGATCCTTAATTGGCGGGAGCCGACTCTGAAAGATCCAAGGGAGATGCATAAGGCATGACACCAAGGCCATGATAAGTAGCTAGGTCACATAATAATCCCATTGGTGATAACCAAGAAGTGCTTAGCATAAAAGGCCATCATAGGACATAATCCCCTGACTGGGTTACTCTAGGTCGTGGTGATATACTATCTGTAAATATCTATCCTGACATGCCCGTTCAGCTCCTATGATGATGGGAGGAGATGAGCAGGAGCATCCAATGAAAACTGGAAGGGAGGGAGGTGGTCAATATCAATCCCTATTGAGCTCAACAAGGAGGTCACCTTAGCATACTAGCATCGACCTCTAGGGGAGGGATCCGAGGCAGCAACAACAAGAGAGGAGCAATAGGCCAAGTAAGAATATTAGTGACGACCATCCGTCGAGTTTACAAAACCACAGAGACAGTGAAGAGACCAAACTAGATAAAAAATAGCACCTAGTTTGAGAGGATGAGCTCCAAATTCTGCCAAAACAATGTCATGGGGGTGAATCTATGGCATCTGATAATGTGTCTAAGAAGTAGAGTTTGAACACGCTTAATAGAGGCCCAATTTGAGTCAAGAAGAGATATCCCCAAACCACTAAACCATAAAGCACTATCGGCCTAACCAAGGAGTCCAGAAGGGACAACTTGGACATTGTGTCTGAAGCATTGTCTCTCTAGCATAACAAGCTAGCACATCCCCTTGTTAACTTTGGACTGGATGGCCGGTCTCATACTGTAAGTGATGTCCCAAAAACTTGACACCGAGGTATGTGTAAGAAGAGACGATCTCAATTTCTTATCTATAGAAATAAAAGTGCAGATCAAAGCTCTTTAGTCGGTTGAATACCATAACCTGAGTCTTACTTAGGTTCATAGTCAACTGCTGCAAGTCATAGAAGGAGCCCAAATAGTTTAGGAGCCTTTGAAGACTCTAGGGAGGAGATGCTAAAAGGACCACATCCTTAGCATAGAGGAGAATGGAAATCAAAACCTGGTGTAAGTAGAAACCATAACCTAAGAGCGAAGAATCTCTAAGGAAGGTCTCGAGCTCATTGATATAATTTCCAAATAGTGTGGGGGAAAGAGGGCAACCTTGTTTCACCCCAATAGTAATTTGGATAGGAATCGAGAAACCCTCAAGAGTCCTAAATCTACCCATAACATTCTTGTATAATCTCATAATAGCCGTCAATAAGATCTCTGAAATCTCGATGTCTTTGAGCTGTTGGAGGGGCTCGCCATGGGACGGTGTCAAAAGCCTTACGAAAGTCTACAAAACAATAGTAAACTTTCGCAGAGCAGTGTCGAGCCTCCTCAACAATAGCCCATAATGTCATGATGTGGTCCATGGTCTGGTAACCTGCTTGAAACCCAGCTTGGCCTCTAGCTCTACAATCTCTCCTATTAAGCTCTCTAGTAAGAATAGTGTTTAGTGTTGTGGCCTAGAGCTTGGAAAAGGTGTGTCCAATCATGATAGTCCTATAGTTGTCGAGGTCCAAAGTAAGCCTTGATTTGTAGATTGGATAGATCACATGCCTCGACTAGGAGTTCGGGAAGCTAGTGCAGACCACTCTAATAAAGAGTGTGGGAAGAAAGGAGTACAACACCGAGGCACTAAGCTTGAGGAGCTCCATTTGAAAACCCTCCTTGTGAGCCGCCCTACTACATCTCATGTATCTAATGGTCTTAAAAATGCTAGAGGGGATAAAAAGATGGCAGTAGTGGGGAGGTGGGGTGAGCTGAGGGGGGTTGGCTAGGGATGCCGTGTAGAGTGGAGGCATGGGTTGTGAAGGAGATGAAATTGAGGGAGGAGAGCGAGGTGGTGGAACAAGGGAATAAAGTGTGCTGGAATAGCTTAGGATCTTGAGAAAGTGTGGCACACAAAGAGTGACATTGGAAATTAATGAATGACCATTTCTTGGAGTGAAGGAAAGGATGGTAAGTAGGACAAAGGTTGGTGAAAGCAGCAGAGCAAGTCTTGATGATAAGACTTATAGTCATCATCAAACCATTGGTTCATAGGACATGTATTACGATACTTGGAGAGCGGAGCAAGTCTCGATGATAAGACTTACAATCATCATCGAACCATTGGTTCATAGGGCATGTGTTACGATGCTTGGAGCGACAAAAAGGATGATGGGGGATGGAAAGGAGGGCGAACTCCCATATCTCAACTATCATCAAGTCAAACATAGCGGTAGCTTGGTTGATCTTGGAGAAGCTTCCGGGGGGAAGAAGTCACTTGAGATGGAAGGTGAAGAGGGCAGGGTTGCTCTCGAGGAAGTGAAAGTGGGCAAGGGTGTGTGTTGGAACAAGAGGATGGTGGGGAAGGGGAAGTGAGGGGGGGAGGAAGCTGAGGGCAGGGGGAAAAGCTAAGCAAAAGGATGAGAAGAGGGTGATTGGCCAAGGGAAGGTGGGAGATGGAGAAGTAGCGAACCAATAGAATGAAGGAGGCTAAAGCAAGAGTGTAGTCCACAACACTCACACCACCAAAGTGTGGCCAGCAAGTGAAGAGCTTAAAACTTGGGAAGCACGAGAGGCTATTCAAAATCACCACATCAGTGGACTCACACATCTAGAGGAGGTGGCACCCATAACTAGATAAAATTCCACAACTGTCTTCGAAGGTACGCTGGAGCCCAAGATTGGCTGGATCAATTTCTGAAGTGAAAGACTAGTCTGAACCACGACCATATAAAGGTGTCTACAAGTCTTTGGTCCAGGCATTAAAGTCCCCTAAAATGATGATGTTGCCCATTTCTGCAAACATGGAGATGCACTCTTGTAAGTCTGAGAAAGGGTCTCCATCATTAGCGCTATGAATATCATACTAAGAAGAGGCACATAGGAAGTAGCAAGCAACAATGAAGATATCTCTTTGACAATGTCTAGTGTGATTGGTTTGTTTGATGCGGATCCAAAAAAATCTGGTATGGACATCAGTATGGACGACAGAGGTAGCCTCAAAAATATCATCCCTAATTAGAAAAGCCATGCCTCCAAAACCTTTAACCCCACCTAAGTTACAAACCTCCTCTTTGCATATGGATAGCCATTGATAGCTTGCAAGGCCCAAAAGGGGATAGTTCACATTCTCATGAGTCTTCGTGACGATAAGGATATCTGCTGAACCAACTATGTCCTGAAATAGGCCAAGTAGGGACCGTAGCGAGTCATTGCCATTCCAACAGTTAACACGAATAGAGCCAGAGGGGGATGACACACTCTTTTCTGACTGTTGGTATGCACGTCATTTGGTCTTGTCGGTCTATCTCAAAACCCAACCACTCGGAGGGGAATCATAGATAGCTGCCTTGAGATTCTGAATCATGAACCACAGGTCCCTTGAGTGTTTCAACTCTATCACCTTTAATTTAGTGAGATCTTCATCCAAAAAGGTTTTTGTACGAAGAGAGAATAACATCTTCTTTGCTCTAAAAACCCAAAGTCTAACTGAGAGGGAGTGAAACTAGAGAAAAAAGGTGCCGTTTGGGCGTAGCCAACATCTGTCTAGTGAAATATCTAAGATACCAAGCAGGTTTGTAAGGAAAGAATGTCCAGTAGCAAGAGGGTCAAAAGTGAGGGAGAGACCACAGACCCGCAGGTTTAGTTCCCACGCTCACCTCACTCGCTCCTTGTCTGTCTTTGCTTGGACTAGCTTCTCAACACCTGAGACAACGGTTGCAGCTGTAGTGTTACACAAGGCTGCCCAAGTTTTTAACTTGTGTTTAGTTTCAAACATGAGTGATGAATTTCTATCAACAATTTTAGTCTCTCTCTCTCCTTAATAGCTGTGAGGTTTGCAATTGCAGTGTTTAAAGTTGCTGAGAGGTTATCAATAATAATTGTGTTAGAGGCTGTCAGCTGCTTAAGTTCTAGGATTGATGCTGAGAGATACTCAACCATGTCTTTGAGTTGTAGGTTAGATTTAACTTGAGATTCTAGCGTAAGAACCTGTTCTATTTTTTAAGACGGTCAACAATCTGTTGCAATGGGATTGGATTGAGTGGAGGAGTCATTCTAAAAAACAATTGAGTAATTCATGTGCTGTGGTGACGGAGTGCGATGTGCAATGATTGGAGAGAAGAGGCAATAGAGAATGTGTTGTAGAAAGAAGAGCCATCAACCTGCAGTTCCTGGTTACTCTGCTTGAAGAGACATTTTATCAAACACTTGGTCTTCCTCTGCTACCCAGTCTCCAACTTTCTCTTTTCACTCCCGACTCTGCGTCCTACAATGCAATTGACGATGCCTCTTGCAATCACCAGCCATACATTCTTGTCAAGCAGTTCACATGCAACAGGATTAAAGAACAAATCGAAGCTCTAAGTCTCACTGCCTTTTCCCTCAATCTCTGTTAAACCTAACAAACAAATGACGCTCAGAGATCAACTTGTAAGCTTCCAATGTGCAGAAATTATGGCACTCGTGCATTAAAGGAGCGATAAGTGCACGACAGGCGCGACACCTGGCAGGCACAACTCACAGTTCAGGCAAGCACGACTCACGACATTTTCTGTATTTCGTTTACCTCAGTTCAAGACTTAGGCAAAACTCACAGCTCAGGCTCAGGCTCAGGAAAACACGACTCACGACACGTAGAATCCGACTCACGGCTGAGGTCAAATAAAAGTTAAGTGACAAAATCCAATGGATGCAAATGCTATGAAATGAGTTAAGTGACACTGTCATAGAATGTACTTAATATAATGACAAATAAATCTCATGTATGTAATATATTAATATATATTATATCTCACACTTATATGTAATATATATTTGCACTATAGCTTATCCCAAATAAAGCTACCAATAATTAACATATGTCATAAAAATTAGTTGTATTATTTTAGAAACCAAGGCTCCTGTTGAATTGGAGTCCCTGCCTTGTGCAAGGGGCATGAAGAAGACGAGGCAGGTGCTAACTGCTGCAAAATTTATTGTAGCCCCAAATCCACAATGGGAATTGTGAAATAGAAACTATGTCCATTTAAACTGTATAACAAAATAATCATTCAATCACCATAGATGCTACAAAGAAACTAGTCAAGGAAACTTGTGATGAAGAAGATTACTTAGGCAAACAAACATTTGTGCAGTTACAAGGGTACCGATACTTATATGTGGACAAGGTTCCTGTGACCTTGACATTGAGGAATTATAAGTGCTTCAGCTTGTGCTTAGGGCCGACACCAAAAATTGTCCCATCAAAGATCCGAGATCATAATTCTTAAGTTAGAACTATGACAAAGACCTGTTCGATAACCCTATTATTGGTACAATATTTCTTATAATTTTATTATTATATAATATAGTAACCAATATACTCATAAAAATGTTTCTTGATTTCAGTCTAAATGTTTTTCATCATCACATTTGATGTCTACTTTTTCGTTATGGTAAAAGATCACCACGTCTACTTTTTTGTCTTGATAAAAGATGAGTGTAACACGGAGACTTACACCCCCTCCCAAACCTTGAAGTATCCATCCTGGAGATGTCCCCGCACTGGGACCCAACTACCCCCCCTCTGCCATTCCGCAACAATGTTGTCGCTGGGACAGGTACTTGAATTTCTATTTGAGTTGTGATTTTTGATTTTTGAATGTTAATATGTTGAATGTTCAATGGTTTTAATTCATGTTGCAATTTTTCTATGTTCAAGTATTTTAATTTTGTATGTTTTACTAACATCATTTCATAACAAACATTTCAAGTTCTATATGTATACTATACAACACACCTTCCTTCCCCATCCTTCTCTTGCCGCCGTCCCTTGACCGTCCCCAGCAATCCCAAAAATGAGGCCCATTTTCTCCCCGTCTTAAAACTCGTCCCACCGTCCCAATGTTCCCTAGTACCATGATTATATTGTAAAAGATCACTCCTCATCTAAACAATGAATCATAGAATATAATTGATGAAGAATGCAAGTCTTAACAATTGAAATCCACTCAAACTATTGTGCTGAACTGTCCTAAATTTCATTTCTTCAATAGCAAGAAATAGGAATCATTGATAAAGATCACATCCTATTTCTTAAAGAGTAATTTGGGAAAACTAGTTGTACAATTGAGTGGATCTTTCTTTAGATTTGTTGTTTATTAACACATGTTTTATTTTTATCGTGTTAAGATGCCGTCAGGACGTTACTTGCAATGTGGCTGGGCCTGGGCACAACCACTAACTGCACTAATCAACTGATGTTCTTTGTAATTGGGCTTATTTTTTAAAAATATTATTTGATTTTATATACATTTGATGTTTTCTATATTGTATTAATTTATTATAAAAATCTAATTGTATGGCATATGCTTTTGGATTAAACTGCCTGCATGCATTTGAATTTAAAAGCATAGATTATTCAATAGATTGTTAAAAATTAAACTAAATAATTTATGTGTGCATACTGAATTTAAGAGAAGCAGTGAATGGAAATCAGATATCAGCTGAATTGGAGGTGTGAAATGGACACTTCATGAGTGTGTGAATCCTAAAGCAAAGGCTGCTGGAAAAAATGTTGTGGATTGGGAAGGAGTAGAGTTTTTTTTTGATTTAAGTTGCAGAGATTTGAAATGGGTTCGCTCGGCTGGTATTTCTTCCATGATGAGGCAGCTGATTTCTATTCTTATTCTAATAATGGCGGATTTGGATCCAGGGACATGAATTTTGGAGACTCCGATGGTTCCATGTTCGAATCTTGTGGAGTGATTTTTCAAATCCGGTGGGCTGCTTTTGAGCCGGCGGCTGGAGTACTTGATCGGGGTTTTGCAGAAGTATTTGCTTTCGTGTAATGAAGGTCTACTCATTACAGAACTCAGCCATGTAAAGATGGCTGGATTGGAAGCTTAGGGTTTGGATCTTGGTTAATTTTTATTTATTTTTTTGTTAAAAAAAAAGAAGAACTCCAGCAAAATTAGTACTGACCAATGAGAAAAATTATATTGATGTGGAAAAAGAGATTTAATAATAGAACTTTTCAAAATTCACAATCTTAGTTTTTTTTATTGGTAGAAATTAATTGACAAAATACTAATGAAAATATTAGTTCCCTTATTTAGTTAGGGGCTAATAAATATATTTTCTAGTATTTTTTTCATGTTCTAATATTTATCATCAAACATATATTAATGCAGAATGTGTTTTCAAAAATATAATATAAATTATTAATTTGTTTTTAGATATTTTTATTATCAAAAAGCTACATCTAAACCGACATTTGTATTAATATATTTTAAAATATACAATTTTGGGACATATCCAATAATGAAGCATGTGTATGAACTGATTCCAGACAAAAAAAAACTTCTAATTAAGCAGCTAAAACTTAGGTTATGTATCAAATTTTGTGTGTGGATTAAATTGTGTATGTTTTTTAGCATCAACATTTCAGATCACACTTTGTGATCCATCATTATGATGAGAGAGAAGGATAGTGGCTATCTCCCTCGGCAACTTTCACTAGATGTGGCTCTCTTTCCACTTATTTTGGAGGTGATAGAGGTGACAAAGAAGGCTCTCTTATTTGCCCTTCCTCAGAGTCAAAAATTCAAATACCCTTCAATGACCTAAGTGGAGGTATAAGGGTCTTATCATGTTTCATTATTTTCTTTCCCTTCCTCCGTTCTGCATCACTCACTATCACTGTCACTCACTTCCTCACCTCTAACCCTTTTACATGCTGTTATATTAACACGGGGCACATTTGTAGGTTTTTGTTCTTCCTTTCTCTCCTTAAGGTAAGGGGATAAAGTGGATGCCTTAGTGGATTGGAAGGTTGACTTGAATGAAGATGATGGTGCATAAAAAAAAAACTTTTTGCAACACATCAATATTATCTCCCAACCTCAATATATTTGTCTTTTGTCTCAGAGTAAGTATTATTTCATTAAAATAACCCACCAATGTATTCATCTTTATAGAGAATTGGTTAGTCTGCAGAGGGTCATATGTGGGCTTTGATTTCCTGATCTCATCCAAAAGCTGCTTGTATACCACCCATTTCCTCTTGTTTTCTTCTTGATGATCCTAATCATAAATATTTTTGATCAAATCCTCTAGGCAATTGAAATCATGAACCATTGTTGTAAGTTTTATTCTCTTCTTAAACTCGTTTTAGAAAGTCTCTAGGTCACTATGTCTCATTGTCTTGGCACATAAATAATATGACTCAAAAACTTTATCCAAATGCACCCAATTAATAAAGAAATGTGGAATCACAACAAAATTAGGGAAAATGGTGCCCCTACTCCTCCCAGTTGATTCCTTTTCTTGGATCCAAAAAGTTTTCTTAATCACTTCTGCAAAACCAAGCCTCAATGGAACATTGTATGGGAGAACATGGGGTTTACCTCCAAAACCATAAACCCTCAACACAATACCAACTCAATAGGGGATAACATTACTCCAGTTATGCTAAACTTTTATTTTAGGCATCCTTTCATTTGGCCTTAAGAAATCTAGGAGCTACTTTGGAATTCTAGGAGGGTTGACTATTAACCTAAATCTCAATCTCGAGGAAAAATAATTATCAAACAATAAAACACTTGTTGTAGCCCTATCCTTGGACATAATCATTCTCGAGGCCTGAACTACCATCTCTTCAACATCAACATTTCTTAACAAATTCATCTGTTCTAGAAAATAATCAACATTCTTGAACAAGAACAAATACATCAACATGGAATACCAAAAGAAAGAAGCCTTCCCTTAACCTTTCAAATTGACCAATCCTTCATAGATTTTGTCCACCAAATATGGAGCAAACTCATAGATTATAATAAAGTGTGGATGTTGTATTTTGATACACATATAATTAGGAGGGATAACTGTGCTAGGGTGCTTCCTATTGGGTGGATATTTTGCAACTAACAGTTTTGTGTAAAAATTCAGTCCCAAAATAGGATGATTAGCTACAGTGTGTGAGACAGAGTCTTTCCTACCTTAAAGAGAAGGCTCCCCCTTCTCACCGTTCCTTGGATCAACTCAAGGTAAGCAAAAAGGTGAGAGATTTTGTAAAAGGGGTGTTACCAATATTCTCTCTTCTTAACTTTCAAGAAAGAATCTACTTACTTGTGGAATGAGTGATGAGCGGGGTGAATCTTCAACTACACTTCTATCTAAATCTAGAAACAATGATATCGATAAACTAACACTAACTCAAAGACTAGCTGAAAGTGTACTGGTTTGGCTCCAAGTCCAATCATGCTTCTATATGAAAAAGCTTTACTAATGGGGCAGAAAGACATCTTAACTATCTTGCAAATTAAGAAAGAAATATAAGCTACAAACAAAGCTTCTAGCTATATGTTCCCACAATTGCTCCTAGTCAAAGCTCGGGCTCCAATTGCTTCTTAACTCTTTTATATTCAATTATCAAGAACACAAGATAACATGAATCAAAGGTAATGTATGTGAATTACAAAAAAAGTTTTTAATTCACACAAGTAACAATCTCACTCAATCAAAGTTAAGTCTAAATAGCCCCTTTGTATTCACTTTTCTCTCAAAATAGTGCTATACAAACAAAGTTCTGCTCGCATAATTTCTCCAGAGATCTCTTGCATACATTATCTGATAAAAGATGATTTTACATTGTGGGGGCACTCCTTTATATAGGCACATGAGTTGAGAAAAAGATGGAGGAAAAAGTGGGAGCAATTCAACCAAATTTGACCTAGTCTAACTAAAAGAGAAATTGTTGGGTTACACACAACTCATATTACATCTTTACATGCACATGCAACTCATATTAAATGTAATTACATCTTTTCATGCAATGCATCCTCTTAGACCTATAAACATAAATAAAAACAATAATAATAATCTTGAAGATTGGTTTTTAGTGCCTTGAAATTGATGATGACATCACACACTATAGGAAGATTAACAATCTCTATTGTCTTTGATATGGTATCTATCGTCACCGCATCTGCATATGCTCATTGTACAACCTTGGAATTTGTCACTAGAGAATCTAACAAGTACTTTGTAGATGATTTATAAAAGAAAAACTTGTTCATCGTGTGAGAACCAAAGTCTTTAGAATCCAAATCAACATTGGTTCTGATTGTATATTCTGAACTTACCCTTTCAACTGCAGTGAGACTACCATGTTCATCAAGAACCTGGCATCCCATTTGTTCCAATTCACAAGTGACACTTGTTTCTATTGCTTGACAATCTCCAAGGGTTGCCTACAATTTTGTAATAAGCTTCCTCAATCTTTCCTCTTTGTAGCCTATAAGTCCTTGAAATCTGAAGAACATTTCACATGATAAAAGAATGTCACATGAGACCAAGACATCTAAATCAAAATTTGCAATTTCATCCCAATCATTAAGGATTTCTTTCAAATCATTTGCTTCTTGAGTCAAAGAAGAGATTAAGTTTTACTCCATTTCATTCATCTATTTGACACACCTAAGAACTACAAATGTTTTTGTGATGGCTCAAACTCCTTCAGAGATGATTTCTCCTATCCAAGACTTGGCAACTTCAATCAACTTTCTTTCCTTGGATGTCTGAGACATAACGACAACACTTTGACAAAATTATTGCCAAATGACCTCATTCAAGCGAGAAACCTCTTGTTTAAGATGATTTTTCTTCTCCCATAATTCATGTTTACTTTTCGATACATTGGCTAATACATCTTCAACATCTTGTAAATAACTCAAATGTGATTTTTTCTCTATTTTGACCTTTGTGAACTTGTAATCAGAATGAGTAAGTTCTTCAACAAATTTGTCCACCAATGGCTCAACACCTTGTACAAATTTGGTTTTATTTGAATCAACCAAAATCCTTGAAATAATCTTTTCTTTAAAAGATTTGGATTTGATTTTCTTCACAGGGAGATTATTCAGAGGTGCAGCCAAATTTATTCTCATTTTTTGTAATCTTTCTCAACCATGCAGGCAAGCTGAAACTTTCATCTGTGGAAGTAGGTACAGTGGAGACCATTGGCATTGATCCAGATTATATCTCCATCTTGATTGAACAAGATTTAGTCTGCACAACTGAATTCATTGGTGCATGATGAGAGGACTTCATCATAAAAGCTCAAAACTTGTTAAAGACGTATCAAGTTGGCAAACTTGACCATTTGTAAGAGTTGGAAAATTCTCAAACTTGCTTCCCAAATGCTCATATTGTTCATTTTCCAAGATGAGAGGAGCGACAAAAGAAATAAGAAGAGCCATTGTATTGACTTCAAAAATTGGAATAGAAGGTGCGAAAAAGTGGAGAATGAATCCATATCATCATCTAATTCATCCAAAAAAGGTGCTTCATGCATGGATGGTGCATGAGTTTGTGTAGGCCTTGGCAGAGATATGATCACGACTTTCCCTTCTTCCTCCTCATCTTCTTCATCTGATTCTGTCTCCAATTCCTCCTCTAATTCTTCCTTTGATTCTTGAACTAGTTTAGAGAGTTGAGATGATTTAGATCCTTTTCCACCCTTTAACTTGAATTTGAGGGAATTCTTCACATTAGAAGAAGAAGCACCATCTTTCCCTATAATTTCTAGCTATGACTTCCTTCTAGGAGGGCCAAAGCTTCCACAATACAAACCCAACCTAGGATTAACTCTTTTTAGGCCCTTAATTTTCAGCCAATTGTTGGTGTTTTTCAAAATGGATTGAAATATATACAAGATAGATGTACCTTCTTTCTGCTGCCACTAAATAGGAAAAGGGCACCTTTTATCAAAACCAACTTGATGAAATTTCAGATCAAGGATGTTTCCATCATCTTTGACTTGGAAATCTGAAGGAATCTCCAACATATTAAGATTGATTATTTTCTGCAAAGTTAATCTACAGTAGTCCATTTCTATTATATCCAACTCTGTTCTCATATCAATCCAGATATCCTCGATGCGATGAACATGTGTGAAAACCCTCTTGATTTGAGAATTCATTTCTCAATAATCAAATTTGAATCGGGCTTTGAACTTCTTCAAGGTGATAAATTGCAATTCTACTTCCATATTCTTTGCTTTGTGCATAGAGTTTATCAAATAGTTATCAATTTCCAAGGGTTTGGCAGAAGTGATACCGAAACCAAGCCTATGCAAAGTAGGGTGATCACTAGATTCACTTGCATGATTTGTTTGGCTAACTCCATCAGGATGATCTTACCAGTAGTATACCTAGGTAAGGTATACAACTCACCTTTAAAATACCCAACTCTCAAGTACGTAAAAGTTGGAAATTGAATGAAGATACAACTACATTGATTCACCTTTTCCCAGGCTACATTAGATACCTTCTTTATGGATAACTATCTATTGAATAAGCACTTGAAATTCCCAAAGAAATAATCTTGGACTCTTTTGTAATGAAACTTACTATTAGCCAGAGTGATCTAGTCATATTAATTTCAAACTAGAATTTGAAGACGATCTCCTTTGATTGAGAGACAAGAGAAAGATCCCATGGCAGCAACAATGTAGACAAGGTAGGAGTTCATGTAAAAAGGTGCCAAAGTCCCTACATTGAGAAATTCTTGGCAAAGTGCAGTGCTAATCAACTCTCTCCAAAATATGTGTTCTTTGTTTTTCATGATTTGGAAGATAAATTTGTACATCCATGGCTCAAAATCAGTGGAATCTTTAAGACCACAAAATTTGGTAAAAAGAATAAGGTCTTTATATTCTTGTTTGAAGTTAGACATGTGAATGCTCTTTAACCATCTTGAGAAGTTGTTCCTTTTATTAGCTAACCATTATTGGCTAACTACTTCTGATAATCACCTTTCTTTTCATTCCAGCTTGCCAAAGATGATTCTTTGGTTAGATTTGCACATTCTAGATTATGCGGTACCTTGAAGATTTTCTCAATGACCTCTAGATCAAGACTAATGATAACCTTATTGTCAGCATCCTTTATCATCTTCAATTTTGGGATGAAACTTCTTGCACATCCAAGAACAAAATCAGGTTCCATGGTAGGTATAGGAAATACAGACACCAAGTGAATGTGACTTCTTTTGATGTGCTTCATCTTGTGGCCAATAAGAGTTTCTACTCTTCATTGAAAATAAACCATGTCCACATGACCAATCTTTGTATCTATCACATTATCAAGAATATATACGATTGATGATGGAGTTACATGAGCAAACTCTTTATCAAAATGATATTTCTGTTGGGTACAATTATTAATTGTGTATTGTCTTTGATGTTACACAAATGTCATATCATTCATTAGACAGAGTCTACTGAGATCAGATGGTTAGGTCTACTGAGATCATATGGTTAGCAAAGCAATTTATAGTGACTACCGAGCGTTCCTGAACATTACACAGTAAGTTAGCTCTTACCGAGCTCACTCGGGCATCAAAGGATTTTGTAGCAGAAAGTTAATGTTAACTGAGCTCCCAAGGTTAACAAAGGGAAAGTCAATATCTACCGAGTTCACTCGGTCATCGAAGAGAAAGTTAGCTTTTACTGAGCTCACTCGGTAAGCGAGTTAAATTCAGTGTCTATTGAGCAAGTGTCTACCGAATCTAAAGGACCCGAGCCAACATCTACCGAGCCAAAACAGACAGAACCTGAAGTTGAAATGCAAGAGGATAATAATGAAATTCATTCAAAAGGAAAAGAAACTATATTAGCTAAGTATGTCAGGAGACATCATTCAACAGATCAGATCATTGAAGATAAATCTGAAGGAACCATGACAAAAAATAAGTTGAAAGGTACTTGTTTACTTGCTGATTTTGAACCTAGAAATATAAAAGATGCATTGGGAAATGATAGTTGGATTGAGGCTATGAATGAAGAGATAGTGCAGATAGAAAAAAATAAGACATGGACTCTTGTACCTAGACCTAAAGACAAAAATGTGATTGGAACTAAGTGGGGGATTGGAACTAAGTGGGTATTCAGAAACAAGTTGGATGAAGATGGTACGGTATCAAGAAACAAAGCTAGACTAGTATGCAAAGGATATGCTCAAGAAGAAGGAATAGACTATGGAAAATTTTTTGCTCTTGTTGCAAGATTGGAAGGAGTCAGACCCTTACTTGCATATGCTGCATTCAAAGGATACAAAGTTTATCAGATGGATGTCAAGTCAACATTCCTCAATGGTATACTGGATGAAGAAGTTTACATTGAACAACTTGAAGGTTTTGTTGATCCAGATAAGAAGAACATGGTCTGCAAATTACACAAGGCATTGTACGGTCTGAAACAAGCCCCTAGAGCATGGTATGAAAGATTGCATAATTATCTTATTCAGATTGGTTTTCAAAGAACTAATGATAACAGTAGCTTGTATATAAAGGAAGGACCAAATAATAAGATTGTCTTGGTAGAAATATTTGTAGATGATACTATTTTCACAGGGAATGATGATCTTTGCAAAGAATTCTCAGAACAAATGAACAAAGAATTTGAAATGTCTATGTTTGGAGAGATCAAATTCTTTGTTGGTCTTCAAATTTAACAGAATAAAAATGGCATCTACATCACTCAATCAAAATATATCAAAGAGATATTGAAAAAGTTTGGAATGGAAGATTGTAAACCAGTTGGGACTCCTATGTGTACCGGATTAAAACTTACCAAGGAAGATGAATCAAAAGAAGTAGATCAAACATTGTATAGATTCACGATTGGAAAGTTACAGTATGTAGTTCATACTAGGCCAGATATTTCCCTTGTAGTTGGTATTGTAGCAAGATTTTCAGCAAAACCAAGAGAAAATCACATTATGACAATCAAAAGAATAATGAGATATTTGAAAGGAACTGAAGAGTATGGTTTATGGTACAAATTTTGAGGTAATTTGGATTTGAAAGTATTTACTGATGCTGATTGGGTAGGAAATCTTGATGATAGAAAAAGTACAAGTGGAGGTGCATTCTTTCTTGGAAAGAGGTTGGTTTCTTGGACAAGCAAAAAGTAGAATTGTACATCCCAATCTATAGCAGAGGCAAAGAATGTTGCTGCAGCAGTAAACTGTTCTAATATTGTTTGGTTTAAACAACTGTTGGAAGGCATGAAGGGGGAAATCAAAGAACCAGTTGTTATGTTCTGTGATAATACAAGTGCAATCAACATATCTAAGAATCTAGTGATGCATTCCAAAACCAAGCACATTGCAATAAAATATCATTTTGTCAGAGAATTGGTGCAAGACAAGGAGATCAGATTGGAATATGTTCATACAAAGGAACAAATTGCTGACATATTCACAAAACCATTACCTAAGGATGCATTCTTGTATCTAAGAGGTAAGTTAGGGGTCACTCCCCTATCTAAAGTTCACTAAATTGAAGTTTTAGTGATGCATCAACTCATACCAGGTTGAAGATCTATTAGTTGATGTAGCATAATCAGGAAATATTGCATATGAATCAATACTAAAGGTACACTAAAATTCATTTGAGTTGAGTTGTCTTTGGCATGTGTTGTCAAAGAGAGTTTCACTGTCATATCTCTCTGAAATTTGTTTAAGATAAAAGGTTTGCTATGTAATTCCTTCACAGAGGGAGATTACTGTAAGAGGGAGAGTTTTCTATCTTAAAGGGAGAATTGTTATGTTGACATATTGTGTTTTCATATAAGAGAAAGACTTGTTTTCAAATTTCATTCTGATATGACACGTTGTGTTTCCATCAATGCCAAAGAGGGAGATTGTTGGATACAATTATTAATTGTGTATTGTCTTTGATATTACACAAATGTCATATTAGCCATTAGATAGAGTCTACCGAGATCAGATGGTTAGCAAAGCAATTTATAGTGACTACCGAGCATTTCTGAACATTACACAGTAAGTTAGCTCTTACCGAGCTCACTCGGGCATCAAAGGATTTTGTAGTAGAAAGTTAAAGTTAACCGAGCTGCCAAGGTTAACAAAGGGAAAGTCAATATCTACCGAGTTCACTCGGTCATCAAAGAGAAAGTTAGCTTTTATCGAGCTCACTCGATAAGCGAAGGAAGGTCAATGTTTACCGAGTTAACTCGGTCTCCAAAGGAAGTTGCAAAGTTTGTAGTGTTTACCGAGCTTCACTTGGTTAACACTGGGGAAACCATTCTAGAGCAGCAGTCATCGAGCTGGGTCGGGCAGCGAAGAATTTTATTATTCTAAAGAATTAAGTTTAATTGTTTTGTGCAATGTTTGCAGCCGACTGATTTAATATTTTCAGTTGTTGTAACTTGTAATTGAACCGACTTGATAATCTGCAAGGTATATATGAAAGGTCAAGTTTTGAATTCAAAAATGGAAGAGTGTGGATGCATAAGAGTGCGAATGTATGAATGTAAATGGAATAAGTGAATATTGAAGGTATGAGCGAATGTTGTGAAAGGATTAGATATTCTTAAGGATCTGCAAAGTTGTATTCGATCAGTGAGGATCTAGTGAAGCAGAATAGAGATCTGTATTCAACAAAGATAAGTTGCATATATTTCAGATCACTTCATTGTTGCTTTCTAATCATTGTAACAGTGATTCAAATCTCTTAACAAAGTTAGTTTAACAACCATTTTGTAAATCCTCTAATAAGGTGATAATTTAGTTGAATTATTCTTAAGACCTCCAACAAGGCCACTCCTTATAGGGTGAATAAATCCTCTAACAGGGTCACACCTAACAGTGTGTTTTGTAACCTTTAACAGGGTTGGCTCCTAACAGGGCTCACTTCAGAAGAGTGAAAATTGGTAACTAGTTACTTGGTGGTTTTTCCCAAATTGGGTTTCCACATTAAATCTGGTGTCTCTTGTGTTCATGTTATTTCCTTTATGCATGCATGTTAATCACTTTAAATGCTTACTAAGTTAACAGAACATCTATCAAGTTTTAGCATTTATTTGTATAGTTACTGAGCATCAGCAACAACTATATTTTAAGACATCTAAGGATCTGTAGATTTATTTTTGTGGTAACTGATTCACCCCTCCCCTCTCAGTTACTCCATCTCTATTTCCAACAATTTCATATTTCCTTTGGATTTTGATGGTGAGAGCATCTCTTGTGCTTGTGTTGCAACACAAAAATCTCAAAAAATAAACACATCATCAAAGGAAATCACCATACAAGTTGATTCTCAATTAGAAGCAAAGGTTCAAATACGGATTGAAGACTTTGTATATCTGATGAAATGATCTCAAAAGAGAAATCATATACATGTGCAGGGAATGGAGATGAAATGTGAATGGAAATGGAATGTGGAATGAAGTGTCATGAAGGTGAAAAATGGAAGATGGAATGAAATAAAATGAAAATGAATGTGTGAAGGTGGAATGCATGTGAATGAAGATTTCTATTTTTCAAACATGACTTAGGGTTTTTAAGATGTTATTGCATGAAAAATGACTACATGTAAGTGCAACATGTAAGAAGGGATGAAAGATGAGATGAGATGTGAATGTGGATGGAGGATGAGCTTACATGTAAATACAGATAAAAAATGAGCTTACATGTAAGTGTGGATAATGGATGAGCTTGCATGTAAGTGCAGATAACAGATGAGATGCGAAGTGCAGAAAGACACAAAAAATGGAAAAACATGTATTTTCTCATGAATTCATGAGTGCATATGGAGAGATGGAAATATAAAATGGAAGAGGGAAAATAAACTTTATGGTCATGTTTGGTGAAAAGGTGAAGTCAAAGTACATGAAAAATTAAAATGACATTTTTTGGCTTTTCAAAAAGTGACTTTAAGTCAAAAATGAGTTTTAGAGATGTAGTGACATGTAACTTTTTTCATGTAATTGTGTTGTGTGAGTGGATATGGAAAGTGGGAAGAGTGAAAATAGAAGTGGAAATTGAGATTACATGCATGTGTGGATGGTGAATGAGATGGAAAATATATAATCACATTTTTTGGATGAGATGTGAAATGTTGTGACATGGACGATGGAAATGGAATGTGATGATGCTTTCACATGAAATGAAACAAGAACAAGTTTTTGGGAAAGAACTTGTAACTTCTCCAAAGTGGAGAAAACTGACAAGCAAGCACACAAAACACAAAAACTTTAAAAGAAAAATTTACCTTTGGCAAATGACTCGAATATGTCAACAAACAAATCACTTCAAAATGCGATTTTGAATTTGGAGTTTGTTGGAGAAACCAAAAACATGAAAATGAATAATTTCATCATTTTTAAAGAAAAAATGCACTTTCCATGGTATCAATTTCAACAAGTTGAAATCATCAAGCAAAAATATGCATAAAATTAACAAGATAAATACAAATTAAATAGGAAGAAAGAAACTGTCAACTAACATGAGGATTAAGTGCCAAAAATGATGGAGGGAGAGGCCACAAATTTGAAAACTTCTTCAAAAGACTTGGATGCTTTCAAACTTTGTAAGGAGAATTTTTTGGAAGCAACAAAGAAGGTGTTTTCAAATGCCAATACCCAAAACGTGCCCTACTATAGCTCAAAATCCCAACATTTTTCATAAATACATGCACATGGGATGTTTTTGTCCAAAAACGTGTTTCTCCAAGGCATGCAACAAAATTTTTTTGGCTGTTAAACATCAAAACATGAGTTACAAGGCAATGAGAAACATGTAAAATGCCAAATTGATTCCTCTTTGGGCCAAAATGTGAGCCAAAAATGGAGTTTTTTGAAGATTTTCCCTAAAATGTGCCCTTGGAAGGAGTTGAAAATCACATTCTTTAGCAAGATAAATCTATTTTCATTGTTTGAAAACCCATGGATAGGCAAAAAAGACCCTATTAGAAAAGATTTTGTGAAAACTCATGAAGGAAATTAACCACAATCTTGAAAAATGGGTTCTTGAAGGTTGTTTGCACGTTTTCTTCCAAAAACGTGTTTCTCAAGAGCATGAACATGAACTTTAGTGCAAAACACACCTTTTGGTGTCCATAGCATGTTTTAAAATCTCTCCATAGTGCAAAGCCCACATTTTAGGAGTGATTGCATATTTTAAAACATGCCTCAAGATGTAAAACACACCTTTTGGTGGTCATTGCATATTTTAAAATATTCTTTTAGCTTGAAAACTCACCTTTTCATGGTCATTACACATTTGAAGTGAAAACCCACATTTTGGGTGCAATAGCATGTTTAAGTTATAAAACTCACTTTTTTTATGTCATTGCACATTTCAAGTGAGTTTATATGCAATGGCATAAAAAAGGTCCACTTTTGATGGATTTATGCTTCTATGTTGAATTTTATATGCAATGGCATGTAAAAGGTCCACTTTTGATGGATTTTACATGTAATGACATATAAAACATCCACTTTTGATGACTTTAAGTGATTTATTAAGCACATGTCAATTTAAATTCATTAAAATATTACTCAAGTGGGACATAAATTATATTTACATACCACATTAATTATATAACATGTAAATATCATTTAAAAATTAATATTTACTAGAGCATTTGATTTAAATGTTAAAAAATAAATTGAACTATATAGTTAATATAGTCACTTAAGTGAAAAATCAAAAAGTAAAATCAACTTAAAAATATAACATAAAGTGCACTATAGTTACTTTAAGCAAAAATTTAAATGATAAAGTAACTTAAAAATATAACATAAAGTGAATTTAAGTTATATTTTTCGAAAACTGAATGTCAAATTAAAAGTATAACAAGATATTTTTAATTCGTGCTGTTGCATAATAAAGGTCCACTTTTTGGGCACTAAAACAACCATATCTCTTGATTGGAAATTTCAATTATGCTTTAGGTTAGATCAAATCGAAGGGAAAACTGAAAGCCATGACTTGAGCAAGACCAAAGGACTAAAAATCAAAAAGCACACTCTCAAAAGAAAAGAAAAGGATGATGAAGGCCTCAAAAATCAAGCATAGGCTCAATAGAAGGAAAAATGAAAAGGACTTGATGAAAGCATTTGATAAAATAATTTGATATTGCAAATTGAAGTTGATTGATTGATCAATATTAAAAAATTTAAAATCAAATTCAACTTAGAGAGACATAAAACTAGTTTACTGTTACCAACATTTTGTGATGACAAAATGTAGGACAACAACTGGCTTTGTTTGGAGAATGTTACTCATTTGTTCTTGGAAAAAAGAGTGATATATATAATCTAGTTCTCTAAGTACCTTTATCCATTTCATTAGGTAATAGAGTCAGGTGACAAAAGAAAACAAAAACAAAACTATGACTCAAAAACCAAAATTGTGTAAAAGGGGTACTTATTTGATAATTACTAAAAGTAATGTTTCAAATGTTGTCCATTGTAGGGAAGTGGCATTGGTTTTTCATGACAATATGCAAGTCATAAACTATTTTTACCACAATCTAATTAATTGTGAAAGGACCTCGCCAAAGAGAATCAAACTTTCCATGCATTTCTTTTTGTTCTTGCCTTTTGTCCCATAGTAGAACAAGATCACGAATTTGAAATTCTCGATACTTGGCCTTTTTGTCAAAAAGAACTTTTACTTGTTGATGAAAATCAAGTGTGTCAACCACTTCTTTCCTTCATTCCTCCAACTATTGAAGAAACATAATGCTCTTATCCAATGCATCTAATAAGTTTCATCTTCAATGGCTCATACCAACTTGAGAGCTAGAAGCTCTAAAGTTATTGGAATCTCAACATTGATCTTGTATAGCAATTGAAAATATGACATTCCAATTGCTCGCTTTGGAGTAATCCAATCTTCCCATAAAGCATCAAACAAAGCCTTGTGCCAAGTTCTCTAATTTTAATCTACCAACTTCTTAATGATATTCACCAAATTCTTGTTGCTTGATTCCACTTTACCATTACCTTGTGGGTAATAATTAGATACATGTACCAAAGTAATCCCATGATTGAAAGAGAATTCAATGAAATCCTTGGAAGAGAAAGAAGATGCATTATTTGCAATAATCTTATTTGGAACACCAAAATATGAAATGATATTTTTCTTCAAAAAGTCACACATTATCTCAGATGCAGATCCTTTCACCAAAATTGCTTCAACCCACTTGGTGAAGTAATCTATCATTGTTAAAATATGAGTATGAACCTTATTTGAAGATGGATTAATAGTACCAATAAAATCAATGCCCCATTGTTGAAATGGTTCATGAATCACAACTGGCTTCAATGGAAGGGAAACAAGTTGCTTCTTGCCAATAAACTGTTGACACAATTCACATTTCTTTACCCATTGATAAGCATTACCCATTGATAAGCATCTTGAAAATGAGTGGGCCAATAATACTGCACTCTTAGAATCTTATGTGCAGTGATAGGTGCTAAGAAATGTCCACCACATACTTGATTATGGAAATAATCCAAAAGTCATATTTTTTGACTTTTATCAACACATCTTAAAAATGTTCCATCCATTGCTCTCTTGTAAAGACCATTCTCCCAAAGAACAAAATTTGAAGTTTTTAACTTGAGATTCCTTAATTGTTTGTATGTCAAATGTGGAGGACATTCACCATAGCTCAAAAAGTAATCCATATCAGAAAACCAATCATCCGTAGTACTAACAAACAAGACAATAGGAAGTGAGGAAGAATTCTCATCTTCTACTTGCAAAGGTTCATTTTCAGCCATAAGATGACAAAGTCCTTTACCACAAACTAACTTGGTAGGTCATATATCCATATCATACTCTTGAATCTTGGCTATCCAATTTCCTCTTTGAGTACCAAAGTCTTGCTGAGTCAGGGTAGTATTGATAGTCGTATCTAGAACTAGAGCAATGATATGAGAATTCAAAATGTAGAACCTGAAATGCTTCGCTACTTTGACAACAACATAAGCATGTTTCTCCATTTGACTATATTTCAATTCATGAGCCTTCAGAGGGTAGCTTATAGATGAAATAGGTGATTCAATTCCTTCATTATTTTTCTACATCAAAATAGAAGAAAGAGTATACTCTAAAGCATAACTGTACATAATGAAGCTTTTTGTATAATTAGGACATACCAATAGAAGAGCATGTGCTATAATGTCCTTGATTTTAGAAAATGCTTTTCTTCCTTCTTGGTTCTAATGAAAAGCATTCTTTCCTTTCATCATTTAAACAATATGACAAGTCTATTCAAAAAATATAGTACAAACCTTCTCAGAAAATTCACCTTTCCAAAGAAAGAATGAACTGCATGGAAATGACTTGAAAAATCATTTGAATTAAACTTTAAATTTGAACCGCTAATCTCTACCAAGTTGTTAACATTTGATGATCCTAATGAGTCAATGTGGCATTGACCTCTACATTGGAAATGGGCTTGGATACCAATTGATGAAAAGTCACTACATCACTTAAGGGTAAAAGCACAAACCTATGTCACCTTTTATAAAGAAACAAGATATCAGAATGTGACAATTCAACATTAATGACAAAAAAAATGGTATTTGTGTTTAGAATCTAAAGATGATGTAAACTGATAAAGTGCATAGAATTTGATGAATTTTATACCTATAATTTATATAATTTTTTTGAGTAATAATTTATTCATTTTATTTTATTTTGAAGTCCCTTTTTTAACTGTAAAAAATATAGGGTGTAGTTCCCATCAAACAAGTATATGCAAATCATCTTTTTTTGTTCTGATTTGAAAATATCTTATAGATGACATGTATTGCTAGGGAACAAGAAAAGAAATAATTATTTTTGATGTATATTTTCTTTATTATAAGTACTCAAGTTCAACATTATCAGAATCCAACATTTTTTTCCTCCCATCAAACCTTCCCTATCAAATCTATACCTTCTTGATTAAAAATAACATATTCAAGAAGATGATTCTCTCCTCTAGAGATAAATGTGATTTCAATTTTTTTTTGATATGATTTACTATTTTTTTCCTTTTTTGAGGGAGCATCTTCTAAAATTTTGAAATATTAACTTATAATATTTTGAGATTATAACATATTATAACCCATCAAAACATTCAAAAATTTATATATTGATGATATTGAATCTGAGCTCTATAAAAGAGTATTTTTAGTTTTTAAAAAAAATTGAGTTTTGATAGAGAAATTAGATTTGACCTAAATAGGTTTTGGTATCCTAAATGGTGACATATATTTGTGTTTTTACCCTTAAATGAAACACACCACCATCTAGCCCTACCTTTATTTGGCTTTCGAGGAAAGGGGACATGTGGTAAGATCACATGATCCCAATATTGCTAAATCCCTTGCAACTTCCATCATTGGATCACAATAGTCGTTGATCTTGATCTCATGTTATTAACCACTCAAATCATAGACCCACTTCCATGAATTAAATATTAACCATATAATTTATTAAATTAAAAGATAGCAAAAAATTACATAGTTGAATTGTGATAACAATGTCACTATTTGAATTGATGTGTAAAATATCTCCTATTTATTAATTGATGAGATCAAGGGGATTTCTAATGCATGGTTTTTCTGACACAACATTTTGTGAAAGTTTTGCAAATGAGGTTGCAGGTGTTGGTCTCAATTTTTGTATGATAAAATTCCTTTGTCCAAGTATAAAAAATTCAGATTGTATCCATTAATGGTGAATAGGGTTTATGGTCTTTGGCCATCTAGATTTGTTAACCTTTGAAAATTTGTTAAAACCCTTTGTCTCTTTTCCTTTTGTATTTTTCAAGTGCAAAACCTTTTAAAAATTGGGCAAATATTCTATTTTATTTTGAAATTTTCCCATGCCCTCAAGTAGCCTTTCCTATCAGGTTCCTCACTGTCTGATTTGATTTGATCTACCGTTGTCACTACTTCAGTATGAAGAGTTGAGCACTTTTTATACATAGTGAGGTAGCGAATGCCAAAAAGTTTATTAAAATGGGACTGCAAAATGAAGATACAATAGTCAAGGTTTTGTTTTTCGGTTGACTTTTCAATCATGTGCACCTTGTAAGTACTGTTAAAATAGGAAAAGGGACCCAATAGAAGCAGCTATAAGTTGGTGCTGGAATAAAGGTATTTTTGATGCCTCACTACTTCGCTATGAAAAAAACTGAGCATCTTGTCGTTAGCAAAGTAGCGAGGCATTGTGAAAAGAACAGCCTGTGGGACCTCAAGCAACATGGAGGGTGACTTGAATTAAAGGTAAGGTCTCGTGGGGTGCTAGCAATGCAAACTTTTCTTGCATCATCAGTACCTTGGACCCATGCCCCATTCATAAAGCATATAAGTGATCACATTCGTTAGATCAGAAAGAATCGACGATCCTCGCCATCTCACTATGAAAAGTTGCGTGATGTTTAGTCTATGCGACATGGCGAGTATGAGACCCACCACTCTTCATATTACATTGTGTAGTTTCTCTACCTTTGATTTGGTCTTAGATCAATGGTCATCACTATCTCACCATGAGGAGTTTCTCGAATGATATGTATAGCGAGGTAGCAAATGAGGGCCCACCAATATTCTTCTAAGCAATGTAGAAATATATCATCCACAAGATCAAGATCAAATCAATGGCTGTCGCTGCTTCGCTATGGCAAGGTGCTCATTCTTTATGTATAGCGAAGTAGCGACATGTTGACATGTGTCCTCAGTGGCCAGTGGGTCTAGACGAAAGTTCCATCAGGGAAGGAGCTGTGTACGTGGGTAGTTTTCATTGGATTGACTGGCCAACTTGTCAAGTGGAATGCCCAGTTATTTTTCTCCGTATCCCATGATCATAGGATTTTTAAAGATCGACGATGCATATTTAAATGCAGAAGATGGTGCCACTCTTTGCATTAATTAGACATGAAAGCTTCGCATGTGAGGAAAAATAGAGTATAATACTA
This sequence comes from Cupressus sempervirens, assembly GCA_028749045.1. Taxonomy (NCBI): domain Eukaryota; kingdom Viridiplantae; phylum Streptophyta; class Pinopsida; order Cupressales; family Cupressaceae; genus Cupressus; species Cupressus sempervirens. The sequence goes on from CM053787.1 coordinate 762,762,356, forward strand.
AAGATTTTATCAGTTTCACCTTACACGAACAAATATTTTGAGCTTTTCCTAAGTAGAAGCAATTACTGAAGAAGATTGTGCTAAAGTTTGGCAAGATTGTGAAGCAGTTTGTTCACAAAAAAATTGTAGGAATACGAGGACAAAATTCAAGTAAGTAATCTTCCTGCAATTTCTGTAAGCATTTTAGCTCTATAAAGCATAATCAAAGATGCCTCCAAAGAAGGGGTTTTCAGGTCAAGTAAATTATTTGAATAGAAATGTACATGATGATTTGCTTGAGTTGCTTCCTGAGTCTACTGTAGAGATAGTGCAAGTTAAAAAGTTGACCTCATTAAACCCTAGGTTGAGGATAGCAGATGGATTGTATGATAAGGGTAATTGGGTCTAGGATGCTCAAACCTTGCAAACTGGTTTAAGTTTGTTCAAAAAATAGTTTGCAGAAAGGAAACTATTTGCCCCACCTACCAATATATGGAACTTTGACCTAGGAAAGCTAGTTGTTTCCAATGTGTTTATGGATTATGATCTCCTTGAGGCCATGGTGAAAAGTTATGATCAAGCCACTAGGGTAGTGAGAAGAGTAGATGGTGAAATTTTAATCACCATCAGTCCAAAAGAGATTAGGGAAGTTTATAGTTTGGGACCTCTCACTAGGTATCATGTGCCCATTAATTTGATAGATTTAGAAAAAGAATATATGTATAAGAAGGACATAGTTAGACAAGGTGCACTGAAGGCCTACATAGGAAAAATTGGAGCCCTATCAACAATAATATCATCCTCTAAAGAACCTTTCAAGAAAGAATGTTTCAATGCGAGGGCTGTAGAGATATACAGGACCCTGTGCAGAGTTTTTGGAGAGGGTGAAGAAGATTTTATCCCTATGAGCTTCATGTATATGATCACTCAAATATACTCTTTTGGCATGGAAATAATTTTTGATTTTGCTTCTTACTTGGCTGATGAGATTCACAGTGGATTGGTTGGGATTGCTAAGGGAAAGGTGGAGAAGGTTTGGGGCCAACACTCCCTGTTGATGCATATGTTTCTATTTAAGGGGGTTACATACTTTGGTAAGGAAATGCTTTTGAATAGAGAACAAGAGGGGGAAGCACTGCTAGTTCAATTGTGGAGAGCAGATATGACGAGGGAAATAGAAAATGCTAGTTTTGTTAGATTTGATAGGTACTTCACCTCCAAACTGAGGTGCCTCATATTAAGAGACAATCCAAAGATCCCTCAGGCACTAATGCACCTTGTTAGCCTATGGATAAACCCCATAATTTGAAGGTTTCACATAATTGGGGATATATCATCCCATATTCAGTTTCAACTATTATCCGAATTTATGGATTCAAGGGAACACCTCATGTACTACCTTACCAGGTGCCCTTAAAGGTAGGAGTAGAAAAATTCTTGTGGTAGTTGGGAGGAGTAGAAAAAGCCTTTTTGCACAAAAGGGGAACGGGATCAATTTTTCCCACTTGCATAGTAACCCACCAGTTTGTGATAACCAAGGAAGGATGGGTTTCCCTATACAAATTTTTGGATTAGTATAAGATGGCAGTATCTCACCCTTATTTTTGTGATGCAGAGGGTTTCTTTCATTTGGCTCTTAGGCATAGGATCAAACTTCATCCAATTGATCATGAATTTTATTTCCCTAAAGATGTAATAAGGAATGAGTACTCTTTGCAAGAGCAAGAAACAAAGAAAGAAAATTGGAGAGTCTATTCAAAAGTTTTGAGTTTCATTAATTGTTTTGACAAAGATTATAACCTTCTGAGTAATGTTGCAACTACTACAGATAGAATTAATAAGCTTATGAATACATTTCCTAAAATAATGGAGGTGATGAATGAGAAAAAGCAATATTTCATTGATTCTTTTCCAGATAAGGTTAGGGAAATAATGAGAAGATTGGGTTTCACTCCTAATATAGGGGTAGGCCCACTAGTTGTTCAAAGAAGTCAAAGATATATTGTCATTCAAGATCAAAGGCCCAATGTAGATAAAGGAAAATAGATAGTTGAATTTACTAGTGCTATTTTTGAAGAAAGGCCTCCTGAACCTTCTCTTAAGAGGAGAAAGATAATAAGGGAAGAGGAACCACATGATGAGAGTTACTCACCTTCCCAAACCCCCATGAGAATTGAGGAGGAGCAGCTCACTAAGGAGCAAATTGAACAAATTGGATCACAAGGGGGAGTTTTTGTTACCCAAGTAGAGATTGATGAAGGGAACCCCCAGGAGCCTCCTGTGCCAAGTTTTGACTTGACTGTAGCAGATTTCAAAGGAATAAAATTAGATCCTATTTTGGAATAAGCAAGTCAGTAATTTTTATCTGATGATAGTTTTGTAAAGTCTAGGGCTTTCCACCAATTTACTTGGAGGGCAAACATGCACATTTTTGAGGAAAGATGTAAGAATATGCAAATAGAACATCCAGAAATGGATGAAGCCTCTATTCAAAATCAAGTAAAGGAACAAATGATTCAAGAGTTCCAAAATATAACCCCTAAAGAAGGGAGATAGATGGTAAAAGCTGCAAATATTTTATTATTGCCCAATTGGGTCATTGCTGATGCCTTGATTTTCAATTCTATGTCAAATAATTTGGGATTGCAAGATCCAAATAAAAAAGAGTTCTTGGGAACTGCATTTAGTAATGACCAAGCTGCTCTTGTCATGTGGTCATTGAAAAGAGGATCCAGGGCTGCTCCATCATTGCCTAATAATTCAAGAATAATAAGAAATATCATTGTGAGGAGAGTTGCCGATACCTCACATGTATAGGTAGCCCACATGAGTGTAGATTACTCTCAATTTTCCTTGGCTATTGCAGAGAGGGAGGAAAAAGAAATGACTGAGTTATAGAGCAAGTATGAGGTAGTTGTGGATACCTACAACAAAGAGGCAAATAATATAATTGAGCTTGAGAACAAGCTAATGGGAAGGTCCACAAGACCAAGAATAAAATACCCTCGCCCCCCAGTTGAACCTTTCAAATCCACCCCACTCATAGAAATACCAGATACACCCCAGAGGCCAGAATATTATACTACTGAGGACTTTGAAGAAGAAAAGAATAAACTTTGGGCTTTGCATGTGGAGTTGAATGTAAAATATGAAGAAAAATTAAGAAAAACTCTCACATATTTGGGGGATAAAATTGAATGGCCAGTAGCTTATGATCATTTGGCTAGGGTGATCAGTATCTGGGAGGAGTTGAAAGCCAATGATGAGGCTTTAAAACCCATTGTGAATAAGTGGGTAAGAAGGAGGAAGGAGATAACATTTTTATGTTATTCTATTATAAAAACCTCCTGTGATCAAATTGAGATTTTTTTTGATATTGCTTCTACTCTCATTGATTTTGACAATAAAAGGATTCATTTACAGAGAATAATAGTAGGCTACTTGAACAAGTACAAGAGCTTAAAAATTCAGTTTGTTTCCTCATGCCCTAAACAAAAGAAATAATTTGAAAAACAAAGATGAATGGGCAAAGGAACTTGATGATTTTTTTGTTTAAGGATGAATAGAATTATAAATGAAATAGGGCATGCATGGTGGGCCACAACAATTGAAGAAATGGTGAAGGCCCAAATATTCTTTGATTCTTTAAAATAGGATTTTTTTGCTATTGATAATCAGGCTGAGTATGTGTTAAAAAGATAGAGGGATATTTTGCAATTCAATTGGCTAGATGATACATTGTTTGACAAGTGGATGGTAGAAATAGCTCCTAGTGAACATTTTGATGAAGATGAAACTGACACTAATGAGGTGCAGGGTGAGGAGGTCCAATTTATTGACACCATCACTACACAAGGCCAATGAGAACAAGAAGACAAGAATAATCAGTTACTTTCAGTTGTAGGCCCAGGCCCATAGGATGCTATTACAATCGAAGAAGAGAAAAAGGTAGAAGTTACTCCCACCATATAGGATAAAGCTAGTAAAAACCCATAGGTGGAGATTAATGTGCAATCATCAGAACAAAATTTATCATTGTCTAGCTTGGCAGTTGCATATGAAGACGAATCAGAATAGTAGCCAAATTAGCAACAATAAAGGATGTGATAGAAGTTGACCCACCAAAAGGAATGTTTGATCTAGACATCTTCTGTTACCCACATTTTTGTCATTTTTTGATAGGTGCATGTAATTATATCTTGTAAAGGACACCTGCCATTTTATCTTAACCTGAAGCTTATTGCATCTTACACTATATAAGTGAGATTCTAGGGCTAGAGGATGGTTCAATTTTCTAAAGCTCAAGTGATATACTTAGTTTATTTTTCGATCTAAGTTTTGAAGAAAATTTTAAGATGTATCTTCTCTATTAGTTTTGGAGAATACATGAATATAGAATGATCTCTATGTTTCTTCCTGAAGTCATTTTGAGTTTACAACAAATGTATATAATTTTCAAAGAAAATGAATCCAAATTATGAACTGTCCCCATATCAATTCTTTCTGAATTTTGTCTCCTTTTAGTTACTTGGTCATCTTGATATTGTATGAGTAAAGGCTTGTGCAATTGAATGCAATCCAGTTAAATTGTATATCTGTTTACCATTGTTACTAATTCAATGAATTAAGTAAAAGCTTTGATGAATTTGATAAGGTTACTACAGTAGTAGGAAGTATATTTGAATGATAAATTCTGATAAGAATTGCTGATAATATTTGTTGTAAGGCAACAAATTAGATCTATGGATTTGTGGTAGACTCTAAACCCCAATGGATTAGGCACTGGTCAAAATTGATACAGTTGACAGAGAAGTATGTCATAAATGGGTTTCAAATGCAAAATTATAATCAATTTCACTTTTATTTCCTAAAGATCTTCAAAGTTGGCCCGTACTTGTTTGCATGAAATGTTTTAGCTTTAGTTAGCCACTATTGCTAAGAACATGTGTAGATCTAGAGAATTTTTTTGGCCAGATCTGTTATATGGGATGTGTTTAGCAAATTGTCAAGAATTATGCATGTATTTGAGGATTTGAGATGAGAATCATAATGAAACTAAAATAATTCTCATACAGTGCTTCTCAGTCTTGAATCATCCCTGGGTATACCCACCCTGGTTTTGTAGAGCCTAAAGAGTAGAAAACCACCTGTGGTTTTGTGGAAGTTGGGTCCAAATGGTTTGCACATATAATTGTTAATAGAAATTGGCTAATCCTTAGATTGTGTGAATGATATCATTTTGGTATTGAGCATTTTGTTGATTCAATAGTTTTAAAACACCAATAGTAGGCTAAGTGGGTTTAACCATGGAGGAAATTTCATAGTTAAGCATACTCAAGCTAGAATAGCATTGGGATGGGTGACCACTTTGAAAGTCCCAATACTCCACCTCTATAAGCATAACCTACTAAGTGTTTTATTCATTCTCATGAGAGGTGGGTTCATGTGAACCACTACTCATGAAACATGGGTAAGTGAGCTTGACTCAAAAAAATACATAGTTGAATCCAAATAACAATACTACAATTTGACTTGCTGTGGAAAATATCCCCTACTTATCAACTGATGAGCTTGAGGGAATTTCTATGAATGATTCATATAGAAAAACACTTGGAAAAGGTTTTGTAAATGAAGTGGCAAGTTGAGTGGGTATAACCATGGAGAAAACTTTGTAGTCAAGTATGCTCAAGCTGGACTACTACTGGGATGGGTAGCCTCCTAGGAAGTCTCAATGCTTCAACTATGTGAGCATCATGTAGATCCAATGAGTTCTAAATTCTCTATTCATTTTCATGAGAGATAGGTTTGTGTGAACCACTACTCATCAGACATGGGTCAATGAGTTTGACTCAAAAAAATACATACTTGAATCATGATAGCAATATCACATTTTGACTTGCTGTGGAAAATATCTCCTACTCATCAATTGATAAGCTTAAGAGGATTTATTATGAATGGTTCATATAATATAACACTTTGTGAAGGTTTTGAAATGGGGTTGTGAATTGAGTGGCTTTAACCATGGAGGAAACTTCATAGTTAAGCATCCTTGATCTAGAGTATTACTGTGATGGGTGATCTCTTGGGAAGTCTCGATGCTTCACCTCTATGAGCATCACCTAGATCCAATGAGCACTAAGTGCTCTATTAATTCTCATGAGAGATAGGTTCAAGGGAACCACTACTCATTGAAAATGGGTAATAGAGTTTGACTAAAAAACTACATAGTTTAATCTTGATAGCAATATCACAAATTGAAAGATCTTTGTCCATTTTATCACATGTTCAAATATTGAACCATTAGCTACACAATAGATAGACCTAATGTAGTCAGAAATAAAGTAAAATACATGTTATTAAATTTCCTCAACCAATCATATAATGAAAACTATAATCTAGCTAACATTGCCTCTCCCAAAACATCTAATAAATAAGAACATATGGAAAGATCACGTGATCCAACCACTAAAGATCCCTCAACTTCAATTGTGGGATCATTGAACCATTGATTCTTTCCTCCAATTACTAGTTGATCAAGACACAATCACTTAACCCTTAGTTAAACTGTAAGCATCTCTTCATTCAATTTAAAATACATTTTTTTTGTTACTAACGTGCTAAATTATAAGCACATTAGCAACTCACTAGTTTAACTCCTAGAGACAACACATATAATGTAAGGTGGTAAGTCAAATAGCTAACCAACTATTGTAGTGTGATCTAGAAACTAGGATGGCTCTCGCTCATGTTCTGTACTATTTCAACACCACGTTCTTTCTTCTGAGCTAAAAATTCTTTAGGTGCATTATCTTGTAAAACATTAATTTTATTGAACAACTGTAAACTCTTAGAAAGTGCATTGTTTTTTTCAAGTATGTATGTATGCATATATATGTATGAATATATGTATGTATATATGTATATATATGTGTGTATGTATGTATGTGTATATATGTATGTATGTATATATATAGAGAGAGATCTTGTGGATTGTGGATTATGGTTTATAAACAAAAAAGAAAAGAAAATGTGACATTAATCATTCCCCATTTGTTTTGATTGATTATGGAGAGCTGCATGCGAAATAGATTGGAGAGGTCTAACAAGGGTGGAGAGCTCTAAATTATGGTAGAGATTAGTGGATATATAGGATTTTGTTGTTGTTCCCTTGTGATCACTGCACTTCATTGCCATTCTATGCCCTTGTGATCTTTGTGCCTTTTCTCTAGAAATTTATTCAAGGGGAGAAGAGGTACCTATGTAAATGTTCATTTTTTCCCTTCTAAACATCTATCTCTTTTTCATATATAATAGCTTTGGTTAGATTCAAGAATAATTGATTATGATGATTGTATGCATATGTGCATGCATGTATATCACTTCACTATGTGAAATGCTTTACATGCATACATACACACTTTCATAGTACTTGTGCTAAATTAAATTAATCATTCATGTCTTGAATTTACACAAGAAATAATCCTTTCATTCAATCAAAATTATTCATATGAATTTAAGTATGCAAAAATATGTACTTACACATTATATTATCTCTTGGTGATTGATTAAAGATCTTGTGCATAAAATCGTCTAGGTAATGATCATATGTGTTCACATTAAGTCATAATAGGATTGAGAAGATGATCCATTTATGTTACTTCATACTTATTTTATTGATTTTTTTTAACATGTACATTAAGACTATTATTTTTCTTAAAATTAGACTATATATTTGTTATCACTAAAACACAAATATAGATCTCTGATAGTTATCTTTTTTAATTTTAAGATCTTGATATTTAATGTGAAGAGTTTCCACTACTGATCAATGGAATAGCCACAATGTGGAGCCACATAACTCATGGCTTTTTCAACCAAATTATATTTTATCATCTTTTTATCCTTCAAAAATATTATAGGTGAATTTTCTTTTGATTTTCCATACATTTAATAATTTGTTGCTTGTCATTTTTCATTTGAGGTAATTTTCTATTCTGAGATAGAGACATATATCATAAGGATGGACATGAAAATTTTGATCATCTTGCTTTTAAAGATGATTCCATTATCAAATTAATGAAACTACTTGCAATTGACACCCTATTTTTCTTGCAACTTGCCATATCACCCATTCACACAACCATCTTCTTCCTACCCCACCATAGCACGTAGCCCTTATTTGAGGTTTATATCTTAATCCCTCTTGGGTTTTGAACCTCCTTGAATATATTTCAAAATGGTTCCATTGGTTTAAGGAGGTTTAGATGTTTGATAAGTTTAGTGTCCTAGGCAGTTTAGTAGTTTCAATGTTCAGAAGGCTCTTGGCTTGGATCAGAGTATTGAGATTCAAATATTCTATAATTTAGATTGAATGGTTCATATCAATTTTTGTAGATGCTTTTAGATGTCTCTAAGAACATTTAGGTGTATTTTGGTTCATAATAGTCTGAAGATGAAACTAGTGATTGAAAGTGTTGGTTCATCAATCTGAATGTATAGTTCAACAGTTCAAGTTTGACAATTCCAAGTAGCCTATTCCATTTTAGAAGACCAATTCCAGTGATTTGTATCTAGAAATTTGATGATATAGAAATTCAATATAGAGGAGGATTTATTGGCATCACAAAAAAATCATCCCATATCCATAAACAACATCTAATCTTCTATAAGTCTCTCTCCTCTAAAGACCCAATAGATGGAGCCATTATCATCATGAGTAGATTCACTCTCCTCAAACAAATTCAATTGTAGCTATTCATACCATACTAGGTATGCATAAATCAATACTTATAGATTATATTATCTCTTGGTGATTAAGTAAAGATCAAATACAATTTTCCAAGGTGATAAAATTACATATGCATATGTATGTATGTATGTATGTGTATATGTATGTATGTATGTATATATGTATCTTTGTATCTCATTGATGTGCCCTTGTGATCTCTGTATATGTATATATGTGTACATATACATACACACATATGTGTGTCTATGTATGTATGCATGTATATAAACATAGAGATATTTGTATACATACATACATACATAGACACACACATATGTGAGTGTATGTATTTATATACACTTACAAATACATAAAGAGAAGCTTCTCTAAACATACATACACATATAGACACACACACACACACACACACACACACACATGTGTGTGTGTGTGTGTATGTATGTATACATACACATACATATACATAAAGATAACTTTTCTAATCACTCTTTGGGGGAAATATAAAGAAATACATGTCTAGAAGGAAAAGAAAAGAACATTTACATAGGTAAAGAAAATTGTAGAGCACTACTACATTTGGGCCTGAATACACCACAAATTATACCACTGTCACAAATTTTTGTCACAATTTGATACCAAATATTATAGTGCAAAGGACACAGAGATCACAAGGGCATGACATGGAAACAAAATCATAGAGCAAGGGTGTGGAGATCACAAGGGAACGATAATGAAATGTAGAGATCACAAGGGCATGACAATGAAATGCAACGACAAGAAAATTGTAGATCTCCATTGATCTCCACCAAGGGTACACCAATGAAATGCATAGATCAAAACAACTAAATGCACCAATGACAAGGGCATAGTAATATTTAGATCTCTCCACCCTCTTTAATGCACAACTCTCCACAATTAAAAAAAAGGATAATGATTTATCTCATGTTTTTTATATATGTTTATATCTAAAATCAACTTCACATTGTGTTGTAACTCTAGCATAGGTGTTTGATCCTTGATAGCTTTCATTTTAGCATTTTAACATTCAAGTTTTCAAGTTTCATCTTTATTATATAGTCCTTTCCACCCTAAAAAACTACTTTTTTTACTTCATTAAAATTAGGACTTGAACAAAGCCAATGATACAAAACCTACTGCCACTTTGAATAAAATGTTGCCTCCAACATTGGAACCATATGATAAATAGGAATAGCACATGCCTGAGCCATAACCTAGTTAAATTGGTCTAATTATTGATTAGCTGAATTAATTACAAATTCCTATAGAACTATCATTACATTAGGTATGATAAAATAAAAAATCAATTGTTCCTAGCTAGCAAGATCAAATACAATTTTCCAAGGTGATAAAATTGCATATGCAAATGCATCACTTGAATGCCATGCATGAAGCACATTCCCAACCTTGAAACATTCTTATAAGAAATGGCAAAGCAAATGCATATGCAATACATGAAAAATTACACAAGCTGTAGTCTTTATATATATAGAGAGATCCTTTTAAAGGTGCTTATTACATATTAGCAACAATAGAAAAATTAATCTAGCTGCATACATATTCTAGAATCCAAATAATAAAACATTCTTAAGTAAATATTTGTGAGCACTAGGTGTATGAAGGCTTCATGCAAAAACATGTAGAAGCAAAAAAGGTCATGAACATTGTTAATGACATGTTTTCCAAGAACATACACAAGTTCCTCTAGGTGACTCCACTATTAAATTTTTATATACATTTTGCTTGTTATCATTCATTTCTTTATTAATTTTATTATAAGAACCCATTGCATTTTGTATTAGGTGATGAAACCTATGAGTATAGTTAATTGTTTAGAAAATGGGACTATTATCATTTGGCATTGTGGGTTATAAACGAAAATCTCTTTATTGTCTAACTGTGGAACTAATTTTGAATTGGCGAGTACATTGTATTTCATTTTTAGATTCAATAGAAAATTTGGTAGTATGGGTTGTAGAGGGATTTCATGTTTATGATCTGCTAATGGAGATGAGTTTCTTAATTACAACTTTAATTAGTACATATGTGTGTGGGTTATGAAAGGATTAGAAGTTCCTGATGATCTATCAATGGAGATGAGTTTCATACAAGTTGAAATGGTTCATATCTAAATTATGAATCTTTTGGTATGGTGAAGTAGAAAAAGATTTCATTTTATGATTTGACGTGTATGTTGTAAATTATCTTTTTTCTATGTTTGGTCTCATTATGTGTTTGAGTTTCATATATGTTGGATTGCCACTAAAAATCATCTATAGACTTAAATGTAGATCTTTTGGTATTGCTTCTGTAGACTGCCTCTTATAATAAGCTTAATTATTACTAGTCATTGCCCACAATTTGCATCCTACAAGAGAATATTGTTTATGTTTTTCCATGAGATTCTACCTTCTTCAATTGACCAACAAGTGGATAGAAATTTACTAAAACTGATGAGAGGATTATTTTCATGCGCTTTATGAATTAAGAATATTCAGTGAGAGGATTATATCTATCCACTAATGGAAGACGATGAAACTTTGTTATTTCAAGCTTTCATTTCAGCATTTTAGCAATCAAGTTTTCAAGTTTTCTCTTCATTATATGTTTGGTTTATCATTGATTTTTTCTAGTTTGATTACAGTGCATCTCAACTAGCTGCTCTAATGATACAATCACCCATCTATCTCTAGATTGTGCAAGCACTTGTTGTTTTACAGAATTTGCTATCACTTTGGAAAAAATTATGCCTCCAACATTGAAACCATATGATAAATGGAATAATAGATGCCCATGCCATAACCTAGTTAAATTGGTCTACTTGCTAATTAGCTAGATTGATTAAAAATTCTTGTAGAGCTGTCATCTAATTAGGTATAGTAAAATGAACAATTAGTTTGATGCAAGAGCATCCTGGGTGTAAGAGCAATCTTGCATGACCCAATAATATTTTTGTTTTTAGCCTTTTCTATTTTAATAAGGACTAGAAGACAAGGGGTTTCTATTTTTGGGAACTTGCTATTTTTAGTAATTTTTTTTTTTATATAAGCTTAGAATATTCTCATTTTCTACATGAAGGTTTATTTTAGAGTTATAATCCTACCATAAAAATCTCATTGCTCCAACTCAAGTATCAGAGAAGTTATTGTGGATTTTTGGTGGAAAATTTAGGAGAAACATCTTCAAGCTCACTGTTGAGGCCTTAGAGTGTCCGAATGAGGTCTTAAAAATCAAGGGAAGTGCACTTGCACCACTTCGAGCTTGTAGATTAGGAGTTGGAATTTCTAAAAAGTGGTTATAATAGCCAATCAAAGCTTCGGTTCAAGAGTTATGGCCTTCCAAAGTTGGCCTACCTAAAATTTCTAAAATAATTGTCAAAGATGTATTTGGATAACTCTATATATATTTCTAAGGTATGTCAGCCCTAGGTATTAAGTCTTAAATTCTAGAACCTTCCCAGGTGGCATAAAATTGCCTATTTAAGAAAGACAAGAACATTGTCTAGGAAAGTTCTAGGTGATAGTTCACAACATTGTCTTGTAGATTACTATAATGAAGGTGCCCATGTACATTAGCATATTGTACTTGTGAATTCTATAATTCCACATTTGTGATGATAATAAGAAGTCCATATTTTATTCTCGCATTTGTTATTGTTTCCTTGTTTCTGTATATGTTATGGTATTAAGGGGAGCACCCTTCATCAAGTGGTATTAGAGCTAGAGTTCTTGAGTGCATGGACAAACCACCGACTGAGAGGAAGTTTGCACTAGAACCATGGTATCAGTTGAGCATGTAGATAGATCGTCGATTGTGAGAAATTTTGTACTAGGGTTTCAATGAAAGTGCGAAAATGCCTCCACAAAGAGAGCATGACGAAAGATCTATAGGTGTTACACCTTAGGATTTTAGAGCCCTCCAAAGACAAATGAAATCAGTGGAAGAAAAAATATGTAGATGAATAAATCTTCCCTTAAGAGATGAAATCAAGGACAAGGATGAAGTAGAAGAAAATGCCAAAGTAGAGGTAGTTCTAAGCCTAGAGGAAGAGAGGATTTTTAAGGCCATTTCCAAGATTGGAAAAAAACCTAAGTTTGAGGTTCTCACATTTTTGGGAAATCTTAACCTAGAGGAGTTGATTTATTAGATCAATGAACTGGAGGATTAATTTGAGTAAAAAAATATTGAGGATCCTAATAGGGTCAAGTTTGCAAAGGAAAAATTGAAGGGCCATGTCAAGATCTAGTGGCAGGAGGTTTAGTTGGAGCAAAATAGAAAGGGAAAGGAAAAAATCACTAGCTAGGATTGGATGATAGCTAAACTAAAGTGAAAATTCATTACTATGGATTATGAGCTTGATCTATTGAAGAAAATGCAAGGGTTGAAGCAAGTAGAAAAATCTATTCAAGAGTATACTGAAGAGTTCAACCAAGTTCGACGTGTAGAAGATGATAAGGAGAAAGTGACCTGTTATCTTAATGAGTTAAAGTCTAGTATTCAATATGAGCTTAGTCTAGTTCAAATAAATGGTATTGAGGATGCATGCCAATTTTCCCTAAGATTTGAGGAGAAATTGAGCAAAAATTTTGATAACAAGAATAATGGAAGAGGTTGTAGTGGAAGATCTGGCAGACGATCTTATGGAGGCCGTAATGGTTATCAAAAGAACAAGGATGAGGTTGGAAGTAGAAATCAAAAATAGAGGGGAAAATTTTTCAATCATTTCCATGATCAGAACAATAGAGATTAGGGAGGAAGAGGCAGAGGAAAAGGATCTGGAAGAGGAGGCTTCCATAGGAAATGTTTTCACTGCGAAGAAGAAGGGCATAGAGAATTTGAATATTCCCAATGCCAAGGAAGGATAGAGCAAAGAATAGAAGGCCAAGCCTAAGTTACACATGTTGATGAAGATGCCAGATCATCACATTTTGAATATGCTGAAAGAGGAGAAGTCCTAGTTAACAGAAGAGTCTTGCTGAGTGGTGAGAATGGACCTAATCAAAGAAAGAGTTTGTTTTGCACCAAGTGTAAATGTGAAGATAAGTGTTGTGATATGATCATTGATGGTGGAAGTACTTACAATCTAGTGTCAGAAATGATGATCACAAATATGAAACTAAAAAGGCATAAACACCCATGTCCATACCATATTGCTTGGGTGCAAGATGACCATAAGGTCATGGTCAATGAGCAATGCTGAGTGAAGTCCAAGATTGGAAGCTACCGGGATGAGGTACTATGTGATATCATACCTATAGATACATGTCATATGTTGTTAGGTAGGCCATGGTAGTTTGACAAGCATGCTATACACAATGGGCAAGCAAATACCTACACTCTGACCAAGGATGGAGTGAAACATAAGTTGAAGCCATTGAAGGAGAAAGAAGAAAAGGTATGTAGTGCTACCAGAATATGTTTTTTTGATGGAAAAGAGTTTATCAAAGGTATGAAGTGTGAGCATGTGTTTTTCTATAATTCCAAAAGATAGTCAGGAAGAAGTAGAGGAGGTACCTATAGAAGTTGTAGATATGTTGGGAGAGTTTTTTGATATAGTATCAGATAATGTACCCAATGGATTGCCCCTAATGAGGAAGATCAGTAACCAAATGGATTTGTTTCTAGGAGCCAGTTTGCCAAACAAGGCATCACATAAAATGACACCAACAAAAAATGAAGAGTTGAATAGATAGGTTCATGAGTTATTGTAGAAGTGGTTGATTCGAGAGAGTCTGAGTCCATGTGTATACCATTCATATTAGCACTAAAGAAGAAAGGAGAAAGGAGAATGTGCATAGATTCTTGTGCCATTAACAAGATCACAATCAGGTACAGATTTCCATTCTCAAGGATGGATGAAATTATGGATTTTTTGAGTGGAGATGGGTATTTCAAAAAGATAGTTATGAAGAGTGGGTACTATTAGATTCGTATCAGAGAAGGTGATGAGTGCAAAAATAATTTTAAGATAAAAGAAGGATTGTATGAGTGGTTAGTCATGCATTTTGGGCTAAGCAATGCACCTATCACTTTCATGAGGATCATGAATGAGGTACTAAAGAAGTTTCTAGGTAAGTTTGTCATTGTTTACCTGGATGAAATTTTGATCTTTAGTAAGACATTGGAGGAGCATTTGATTCATATTCATAAGGTGTTTGATAAGTTGAGGGAAGAAAAGTTGCTAAAAAACCTGAAGAAGAATTTTTTAAAGGAGTTGGTGTATCTGGGATTTGTAGTCTTAGTAGAAGGTCTAAAAATGTACCTAGAGAAAGTGAAGGATATCCTTGAATGGCCTACTCTAGTAAGTGTGATAGAGGTAAGATTTTTCCATGGACTAGCTAGTTTTTATAGAAAGTTCATAAAAGGTTTTAACAATATTTATGGATCATTGACTGAAACAATGAGAGGGGAGAGGAAATAATTTAAGTGGACTGTAGGGGCAAATAAGAGTTTTAATTTGTTGGAACAAAAAGTTATTGAGAAACCTATTTTAGCACTTCCTGATTTTAACAAGGTGTTTCAAGTAGATTGTGATGCTAGTGGTACTACAATAGGAGATGTTTTAAGCCAAGAAGGTAGACTTGTTGCTTATTTTAGTGAGAAGTTGAATGACGCAAAAAGAAAATATTATGTTTATGATTAGGAATTTTATGCTATAGTTCAAGCATTGAAGAAGTGGAGGCACTATCTTCTTTCTAAGGAGTTTGTTTTGTATACTGATCATCAAGCTTTGCAATATTTGAATAGTCAAGGAAAATTAAACCAAAGGCATTTGAAGTGGGTTGAGTATTTGTAGAGTTATACATTTATTTTAAAACACATAATTGGGAAGTCTAATAGAGTTGAATATGCTCTTAGTAGATGATAAATTTTGCTGATAAAAATGCAGATAGAGGTGGTTGGGTTCAACAAACTCAGTACTTTGTATCCAAATGATCCTGATTTTGGTGAAGCATGGAAAGCTTGTACATAACCTATTATACTTGATAGGACAAAGTGGTTGGATTTCATGATCCAAGATAGTATGTTGTTCAAAGGAAGTCAGTTGTGCATTCTCAAAAGTTTAATAAGAGAGAATATCATCAAGCGGAAGCATAGAAGAGGATTGGCTAGACATTTTGGTAGAGATAAAATGATAACTTTGGTTGATGAGAATTATTAATGGCCAAAATGGTAGTAAGATGTGAAGGATTTTGTATAGAGTTGTAGAGTATGTTAGATGGAAAAACGATTGAAGTAGAATACATGATTGTATCATCCATTACCTATACTAGAAAGGCCATGGGAGGATGTCACCGTGGATTTTGTTTTTGGATTACTAATGACTTAGTGAGGGCATGATTCTATATTTGTGGTGGTTGGAACTTTTCAAATATGGCACATTTTATTCCTTGCAAGAAGAGTAGTGATGTTTTTCATGTAGCAGAGTTGTTTTTCAGAAGTGGTAAGACTACATGGTTTGTCAAAGAGTATAGTTTTAGGTTGAGATACCAAATTTGTTAGGTATTTTTGGCATACATTATGGAAGAAATTAAAGATAGAGTTGAAGTTTAATTTATCGCATCATCCATAGACTAATGGATAGACAAAAGTGGTGAACAAGAGTACTAGTAAATCACCATTCCAGATTGTATATGGGAGTAGTCCCAAAAATGCTTCTGAATTGTGGCAGTTGGATAAAGGAGAGATAAGTAGTGCTAAAGCAGAAGAATTTGCTGAACATCTATGAGGAGGTGAGGAAGCACATCATAAAGATTAATACATAGTACAAGGCTAAGGTATATGTGAAAACAAGGTATAAGGAATTTGAGATTGGAGATAAAGTCATGGTTTATTTGAGAAAGGAGCATTTTCCAACGGGTACATATAATAAGATGAAGATGAAGAAGTTTGGACTGTGCAAGATAATGAAAAGACATGATTTTGGAAATTCTTATGAAGTGGAGTTGCCTGATGAATTGAATATTTCACCAATATCTAATATTTTAGAGTTGACAGAGTATTATGACAGAGGTGATGGAGATGAAGTTGTAGAAGTGCAATGGAGTATTCCAGCAGCTAGTTCAGTTACAAAGGAGATTGAGGAGATACTGGACAATTCTGTATGCAGAAGTATAAGGAAAATAACTTATGAGGAATACCTAGTCAAATGGAAAGGGAGGCCAGCATAGGATTCATCATGGCTAGCAAGGGAGGAGGTTAATTGTCTTGGTTTTCCTCTAAACACCAAAGATGTGACAAAGTCACTTCTTAAATTACCTCGAGTATCTGATGCAAGAGTATCCTAGGTGTAAGAGAAATCTTGCATCACCCAAAAATATTTTTTTTTTTGCCTTTTCTATTTTAATAAGGACTAGTAGATAGGGGGTTTTCTATTTCTAAGAACTTTCTATTTTTAGTAAGTTTTTCATATGAGCTCAAAATGTTCTCATTTTCTACATGAAGGTTCATTTTAGGGTTATAAGCCTAACATAAAAATCTCATTGCTCTAGCTTAAGTATCAAAGAAGTTATTGCATATTTTTTATGGAAAATTTAGGAGAAAAATCTTCAGGCTCATTATTAGAGGCCTTAGAGTGCCCGAATGATGTCTAAAAACTTGATGGAAGAGTGTTTGCACCATTTTGAGCTTGTAGACTAGGAGCTAGCGTTTCTAAAAAATGGTTATAATAGCCAATTAGAGCAACGGTTTAGAAGTTATGGCCTTCTAAAATTGAGCTACCCAAAATTTCTAAAATAATTGTCAAAGATGTATTTGGTTGACTCTATATGTATTTTTAGGGTTTTTCAGCCCTAGGTATTAAGTTTTAATGTCTAGAACCTTCTTAGGTAGCATAAAATTTCCTATTTAAGAAAGCCCCGAACATTGTCTAGGACAACTCTGTGTGATAGTTCACAACATTGTCTTGCAAATTACTATAATAAAAGCATCCATGTGGGTTAGCATATTTTACTTGTGAATTCTATAATTTTTCATTTGTGGTGATAATAAAAAGTTCATTTTTTTTTTCTCACATTTGTTGTTGTTTCCTTGTTTATTTATGTGTTATGGTATTAAGGGTAGCACCCTTCATCACAATTGTTCCTAGCTAGCAGGATCAAATACAATTTTCCAAGTTGATAAAATTGTATATATAGATGCATCACTTGAATGCCACACGTGAAGCACATTCCCCAACTTATAATGGATGGTTGGATATAAAGGTTCCATATGTTGGCCCAACAATGGAAGCCAAGGATATAACCATGCATGTATTGGCACACTCTCCTTGCAAAAATCCCAAATATCTAGTGCTGCTATTAATTTGGGCACCACTATAGGATCTAGAATGTTATGAAGTAGTGAAGTCAGTAGTAACTTCTCCCATGTCTCCAAAAAATGTAGCATAGGTTCAGTGTCCCTTAGCTCCTAGGAATTTGTAGTAGCTATTCTCACTGTTAGAAGAATAACTTTAGTGAAGAGTTGAGTGCAAGGAGTTGAAGAAGCAAGTTATGCTTCTATGTAAATGCCATAATAATGAGGCTCATTCCCTTATAGAAGCCATAACCTAGTTAAATATATGTATATATCAACCCAACTAATCAACAACTAGACCCATTTAACTGGGTTATGACTTGTTTCTTTCTAAAAATATCTACTATGATATGTTTTTGTAAAATTTCTTGTGAACTTTGCCCATTTTTCCTGGTCTGCATTATTTTCATGGAGGATCTTGAGGTAAGTCACTTAGCACCTTAAAAATCTCTCTCTCTCTCTCTCTCTCTCTCTCTCTCTCTCTCTATGTATGCGCCCTTGTGATCGCTACATTTTGTTGTCATGCATTTGTGATCTCTGCATCTCATTGATGTGCCCTTGTGATCTTTGTATATGTATGTATGTATATATATGTGTATGTGTATATGTATGTATGTAAATAGAGAGATCTTGGTAGAATAGAGAAATAATAAAAATCACTCAATAGGTAGCGTGGCCATAGATGCAATGGCAATGTTTATTGGTAAGTAGATACCTCTCTCTCTCTCTCTCTCTCTCTCTCTCTCTCTTATTTTTCATGTGTTTATTTCACTTAAAATATATAAGGAGTGAGTTAGGGTGTATATAGGTTAACCTTACATTAACTGTAAACTAAAACACAAAGGTTGCACTAGGGTATTATAGTATTGTAATTATAGAAAACCACTTGATTCACCCAAGTGGGTGTATGATGAAGAAGCAATATATTAGATGAGTAAATATCACTAGTGGTTATAGGAATATAGATACATCCAAAAAATTAGAAACCATAAGTACATATTCATTAGAGTGAGTAGTTCAAGGGTCTTGATCCCATGGGTATAGGTATGTAGGCAACTTGGTAGGCAGAGTATGCCTCTAGTGTGCAGACACCTTGGACATAGGTAGCACTTAAGTTTTTTTAGATATTATATGTTAACTCATGAGACTCTTTCCCTAGTAGAAGCTTACCCCCAAATCACCCAAGATGGCTAGAATATCTAGCTGAGCACCTCCTATATTGCTCAATTTCTTGAGTTCATCTCTAACATAATTTTGATTATGTATAAGAGGATTATATGTTTCTTCATTGTTTCCAATATTTGTGTTCATTATAAATATTTGTATATGTATGTATGTATATATGTATATAAACAGAGAGATCTTGGTACAATATAAAACATTAAAACTCACTTAACAAGTAGCATGGCCACATATGTGATGACAATGCCTATTGGGAAGTAGATTCCTCTTTTTCTCTCTCATTTTACATGTATTTATTTCACTTGAACTCTTATTTCTTAGGGGGAATTTTCTAATATTAGATTTATTTTATGCAGGAGGTGATGAGGACATTCCTGGATGTACCCATATGATGAATTTCTCATGAAAAATGAAGATGAACTTCTCCTTAGAGTCGCAGGAGGTGATGAGGACATTCCATGTTCTTTAAATATTGATCCTTTCTTAATGATTTTAGATGTTAATGAGGAATTTAGATGTTCAAAGGGGGGGGGGGGGGAAATGAGCTTCCACCTTCACATGGTTGGCCTTGATTAGTAGATAATATTAAACTACTCTCAAAACCAAGTGAAGCTCAATATTAACCTATGATTATATGACAACTAATTGTGTGAATCTCTTAGTTTCAAGAAATGCAGAAGGACACCATAATTCAATATGCAATATCAATTTATATGTAGACAACATCAGGCATAGCTGAAAAACACAACAAGTTTTGATTTTTGTTAGAGGTTTTTAATTAGGTATTTTAAGTTATAGACTATCATGAACATTGTTCACGATGGTCTATAATTTTATAAACTTAATAGACCTATTAAATAAATGTAATCGTGATGTGTTTTATTAGCTCTACCTATTGTCCATGCATTTGAATGCAACTACATGTGTATTCTTCATTTAGAGTGGAAAAATCTTATTTTGGATTGATGAAAAAATGACATGCACCAGAAGATGTGAAAATGATGCCACTTTTGCAGGTCTAGAATATTTTTGTACTTTAAAGATTGATCATTTCTTAAATATTTTAGATGTTAATGGAGAATTTAGATGTTGGCCATTGGGGGGGCGCAAATAAGCTTCCAACTTCATGTGGTTGGCCCTTCTTAGTAGAGAATATTAAACTATTCTCAAAACAAAGTGAAGCTCAACATTAACCTATGATTGTATGACATCTAACTGTGTGAATCTATTGGTTTTAGGAAATGTAGAAGGATGCCATAGTTCAATATGAAATCGCAATTCATATGCATATAACATTAGGTGGAGCTAAAAATACCCATCAAATTTGCATTTTTGTTAGAGGTTTACATAGACCTATTAAATAAATGTAAACATTTTGGGTTTTTTTAGCTCCTTCTATTGTTCATGCATGCATAATGCAGTTGTACATGCATTCTTCATTCAAAGTGGCAAAATCTTACTTTTGATGCAACAAAAAAATGACATGCACCATAAGATGGAAAAATGATGTCACTTTTATAGGTCTGGAACCTTTTTTTTAAATTTAAAGATTGATCATTTCTTAAATATTTTAGATATTAATAGGGAATTTAGATGTTGGGGGGGGGGGGGTGTGGCCAAATGAGCTTTCACCTTCACATGGTTAACCCTAATTAGTAGAGAATATTAAACTACTCTTGAAACCAAGTGAAGCTTAATATTAACCTATGATTGCATGACAACTAACTATGTAAATCTATTGTGAGCTATGAGAGCATCATATCTATTCAATGTTTGCTGCCAATCTTTTTTTAATTAATACAACACACTGTCATAATTGTGATGGCCACTTTCGACAGCTAGTTGTCAGTTGTGCACTATTCCTACCACATGCCTATCACTATCAGGAAAAACATTTCCAATGGCTTTCTGTGGGTCCCATAGTATTTCTATCATAAATATGTCTCCATTGTGACAATATCTTCGACAAATTTTTGTCATAACTGGGATGGTGAAAATGCACTCTTTGCTAGTGACTTGGTCCAATTTATGACTGTTGTGTCTGTCACACTTGTGATGGTTTCCCTTACTATCAAAAATTATGATGGAAAAAGCCTGATGACTATCTAATGGGAGTCAATTCCTCTTTTTCTCGATTGGGTGACATGTATCTATCACAATTACGATAGTTTATCATTGCAATTTGGGTACAAATCTAGTAGTGGAAGCACTATTTTGCATGATTGCAGAGTTTGCAATGTAATATTAGCATAAGAGGCTACTCTTATGGTCCTCCAACTAGCCCTAGAAGAGGATGGGGATTCAAATAACATGTAGTCTATGACCTAGCAACCCTCTGTGGTTTCCATCTGATTAAGCCAATCTTTGTTTGAGAAGGAATCAATAGGCAAGTCCCCATTCCAGTTGTCCCTCCAAAATCTCACCCTATTCCCATTTCCAATCCTTTGTGCGAGGTGCTCTATGAGAACCTTATGACTTTCCCATATGTGTCTCCAAAAATGTGAGCCACTAGAGGAGTTTTCCACCATCAAGATTCTATCCGAGTCCCACGAGTCTAGGTGATTTCCTACCATGATTTGACACCATGATTTCTTCGATGACTTGTACAATTTCCATGCCAATTTTTCTTCCAATGTCCAATCTTGCAAAGTCATTTTTAGAAGTCCAACACCTCCATCCTCTTTCGCCAAATAGGTAGTATCCCAACTGATAAGAGGAATTTTCTTCTCTTCTTTAGATCCCTACCAAATAATTTTTTTAAATAACTTCTAGGCTGCTAGAATCTCTATTAGGGAGTTTGTAGATTGATAGATAATAAATTGGTATGGCTGATAGCATGGATTTAACTATGAGAATATTTCTTGCTTAGGAGAGCCATTTATTCTTCCATGCTAAGGATTTCACCCGACTACAAGATTTGACTATTGGTACTGGTGTTTTTTCTTTGAGCGAGTAATTATTGGTGCATGAACATAGCTTGTTCTGGGTGAATATTTTGAGGGCTTTTGGACCACTATGCACCCCAAAATCCCTACATAGAGATCTATGAATACCCAAAAGAAAAAACCTAACCTTTAATCTCTTTACTCACCTATAAAAATATACCAATTTTTTTTTTTGACAAAATCGGACTTACGATTTAGAATTTTTAAATACACAAAATTAAGCTAAACCTAGAATATATAAAAGTAAATTAAAATATTTTATACTAATTTATTCATTAAAATATTCAAGCTTACATTCTCAAATTGCATACCTACTAATATTATTCTACTCTACAAATCATAGATGTTGGCATGTGCAGAGTTGGAGAGGCTCCATTTTCTCTTCCAACATTAGCACCACTTGTTCCATGCTTGACCTTTTCTCCTCCTCCCTTTCTATGAATAGCAACCCTATGATGCCCATTCTTCTCACTTCTTCAATATCTATCTCTGTTGCAACATAATCCTCCATAATATTAGTCATCTTCCCATGGTAAGTTTGAGTCACGACCCACTCATGAAGGTAATACTGACTAGAATTTTTCACTCTTAAATCTAGACTCCTTCGGCCAAACATGATTTCAAAGAGCGCAATACCAAAACTATAAGCATCAAATTTGGTAGTGATAGGAAGACCAAAGGTCCACTATAGAGCTAAACAACCTTTGGTCCTTCTAATTGTAGTTAATACATAGCTAGAATCTCTACCGAAAAGCTTTGCCAACTCAAAATATGCTATTTTGGGTGGGAGATTACTATCCAAGGCAATGTTTTCAGCCTTTATATCATAATGAATGATGCAATATCTGCATTCTTTGTGTAGATATACTAAACCTTGTGTAGTGCCAAAACCTATCTGAAATTAGGTGTTCCAATCCAGTACCTTCCTACTACATTTGGAATGAGTGGTGAAGAGTAGGGAATTTAGAGAGCCATTGGGCATGTAATCATAAACCAATAGTAGTCTAGATACTTCTATACAAAACTCTCTAAGTCTAATCAAATTCACATGTTGTATGTTGCCAAAAGAACTAATTTTAGCTTAGAATTGCTTATGATGTTTCCCTGCACTGGACCCCAATGTCTTTACTACCACCAGTGTACCATCCTTTAGAGATCCCTTAAACACTAATCTGAATCCTCTGCTCCCCAACATAGAGGTGAAATTCCTTATGTCAATATTCAACTCCTTATAACCAAAAATCCTATGAAAATACTTTGAGGACTATTGAAAAGCCTCCTTCTCCACTCATAGCTAATATATATGCCACATTAATAATGAAAACATACTCAAAGAAAGTGTGAGAACATTCATAGTAATAATGTGTTGTAGTATGGATGAAGATGGTTTATGGTAATTAGGAAGTACAAGGGTCACTACTTGAATGGTGTCATTCCATCTTCTAGTTGATGTAGAGTTGTTCATCTTTAGTAAATCTCTAGACTAGATTTTGTAGTGCCTTGAAGTAGAATTAAAAGAAAAAGTTGTGCAAGAGAAATTATCTAGGCAGGTTTTTTGATAGTCTTCCTTTGTTGGTGTAGGGTATGAAGAAGTTGAATCATTTGGAAACATTACACTAGACTCGATAAATTTGGCAAGCCTTTTGTGAAAAAAGCCACTAGTCCACTAGTCCTTTGAGTTTAGGCATGGCTTTCTCTAACAATTTGGCATTATACTAGATGCTAACATACAAATTATTGCTTCTATTTGGGCTGAAAAATACCAACCCAAATGTGCCATTCTTTGAAATTATTATTTTATTTTGAGCAAGTGAGGTACAAGAGAATCTCCCATTTATGTAGGGAGAGGACTCCTTACTTGAACACCCTAACTTCATGCTTATCAAAATTCAATGTGAAAATTTCAAATTGCTCACATTTTTTTACAACAACTTACTTGGCTAGTCGTCTACTTATAACTAACATTTCAAGTCCACATCACACATTATGATGCCACATCAACATGCTTTTTTCCAAGTTGTCCAAAACAACCCAAATAAAATGTGACATCAATGGTCATGCATAAAGGGTACCCATAGTTGAACAACTGATGTGACATCACATCATTGGTTAATTTCTATAACTAAGGGTATGTACACGATGGATTCACGTATTCATGAGACCTTAGAGAAAAGTGCAAATAGAATGGAAATGAATTAATCTAAACCCAAGAAGTCATTGTCAAATAGAGACCCTATGAACATCCCATTTTTCCCTAACTAAAACCACTAAGAGTGCTCTTAGACCAACATCTCAGTGATAGTTTTGGAATGGGAGTATTCTATGAATGCAAATCTACAAAAATGTATGCAAGATCTATTTGAGAATGTAGATTATATATGTATAATAACCCTAGAATTCTATGATATGAGTATGCAATAGGCTAAACATGTATGGAATAATACTAAATAACATGAGAAGAATGCTAAAATGCTATCAAAATGAACTTTCTATAATGAAAATGCTAAAAGATAATAACTGAAAATGTGCCTATAGTGTAGATGTCTAAAACTTGGGTCCTTTGCTCTTGAATTCTCCTCCTATTTATAAGATTTTAGAAGGGGTTGGGGTAAGAATTAGGGTTTCACTTTTGAACGAGGGTAATGGTGAAACTATAAATAACTCATAAGTACCAAGAGGAAGAGTCCAACAAACTTAGTTTGAGAGGATAAAATAAGGATCTTTCCAATTCTTTTAAATGTAAAAGGAGGATTTTCACTTTTGTGAGGATAAATGGATTATATTGATTTAATAAATGTTCAATTTATTTTCAACTTTTTGTCTTTTTCTTTTTCCCTTTTTATTTCATTTTATGATTTTGTGAATTGTTTTCCCCCTTTTAAAGTTGGTTTAGGTCCTTTTTGATTTGATAGATGATTTGATCGATTAATGACTTGATGTAATGATTGATTTGAATGTCGATTGTTTTCCTCTGACTTTATCATTATATTTGTGTTTTTTGATCAAAATTGCATCGTTTTACATCTTTGCCAATTTTTGGGTGTCTATAGGGTACATTTTATTCAATTTTGGGTAGTCAACATTGTACTATGTAGTTTTTCCCATGATTAAACCCACTATTTTGCAATCTCATTTGAAAAAGTGTTGTTCTTTCTAAAAAATTAAGTAGAAGGCCCCTTAAGCTCATAAATTAATAAGTAGTAGATATTTGTCACAAAAAATCAAATATGTCTATCATAATTTAACTGTGTAGTATTATGAGTCTAACTTATTGACCTATTTTTTATTAGCTGAGTATCATATGAACCCATCTTGTCAAAATAAATGTAACAATTAACACTCACTACATCTAGCCTATGCTCAAAGAGGTGAAGCAATAGGACTTCCAAAGAGCTCACTCATCATAGTAATACTTTAGCTCAAGCATGCTTAACTATTGCTAATGGAAAAATGGTTCTTGAATTTGACTCTAAAAACTATACAGTTAAATCCTAATAGAAATATATGAGTTTATGTGGAAAATATCTCCTACTTATCAATTATTGAGCTTAAGGGATTTCTAATGAATGGTTCATAGGGCACAACACTTGTTGAAGGGTTTGCAAATGAGATTGCAAGTATAGTTGATTTAACTATGGAGGAAACTTTGTACTTAAGCATGCTTGAGTTGGAGTAGTACAAGTATGTGTTAAAATCTTGACACACTCCTATGAATCATTATATCCAAGATTTCTCAAGAATGAGGTCTAAAATGACAACTCATAGCTCTTTATTCATGGAGTGCAAAGGTTTATAATGGAGGCCCTCAGTTTAGACCTAATTTGTGCCCATGCAAGTACACCATAAAATGAGAGATTCAAAGAGGAAAAGAAAGAGTGCTAGTCTCCATGATCATCAAATATGCATGCAAATAAAAATAGAAGCTATTCTATATGATAACAACACATGAAAGCAAGCTAATCAATGAAAGGAAATGAAAATGCAAGATTATTTAATGAAAGGAAATATAAATCTAATCTAACATGCAAGTGCAAGAGTAATTTAAATGAATTGCCATAGATGCATGAGATAAGAAGACAAGAAAGATAACTTACAATCTTCAAGCTCAAGTGCTCAAGCTCTCCTCCAATTTTTTTCTCCCAATTTGTAGCATAACAATAAAATCTTGATCTATGAAAATGAGAAGGAGAGGGCTCCTTATAAAGGAAAGTGTGGAGAGGAATGCATCCTCAAGAACAATGTGGGATAAATACCTAAAAAGGCAGCTGAGAGGAAAAAGTCCAACACTTAGAAATATGTGTAAAAAAGGAATCTTGATTTTTTTAATTTGATTTATTTAATTTATTTCCCTTTTTCATCAAAAATAGAGCTTTAAGTGCGGATTTATTTATTTAATAAAAAGAGGGATTTTCTTTTAGTTAAATAAGATGATTTAATTAAATAAGATAAAATTATTTAATTAATAGAGAGATTTTAATCAAATACGATAAGATTATTTAATTAAAAGAGAGATTTTAATTAAATAAGATAGATTATTTAATTACAAAAAGAATTTAATTAAATAAGATAAGATTATTTAATTAAAAGAGAGATTTTAATTAAATAAGATAAGAATATTTAATTAAAAGAGAGATTTTCTTTTAATTAAATATTATTATTTTATTTATTTAAAAGAGGATTTTTCTTTTAATTAAATAAGATTATTGATGAAATGATGAAACTTTTACTAGGTATAAAAAAACACAGTCTGAGTGGTTTAGGAAGGCAATTGAAAAATCAAACACCCTTCATTGCAGCTATAGGAGAGGTTAGCATTGAGTGAGTCAAATGTGAGATAGTTGTAGCAGTTGTTGAACGAGACAAAAGTGGATGTGGAGTGACGGAGGATGGTGACTAATCATATGCAACAAGAGTGAGATGTGGCAATGAGCAATAACTATGAAATTTTCTTTTAATTAAATAAGATTATTTTATTTATTTAAAAAGGATATTTTTTTTTAATTAAATAAGGTTATTGGTGAAATCTTTACTAAGTATAAAAAAAATAGTCCGAGTCATTTAGGGAGGCAATTAAAAAATCAAACATCCTGTCATTGGAGCTACAGGAGTGATTAAAATTGAGTGAGTCAAATGTGAGATAGTTGTAGCAGTGGTTGAGTGAGACAAAAGTAAACGTGGAGTGGCGGAGGATGGTGACTAATCATATGCAACAAGAGCGAGACGTGGCAATGAGCAATCACTATACTAGGTATAAATAAACTGGTAGAGAATGCATTTGTGGAGATGCAATGGATTATGAAAGTACATTAGAAAGCTGCCTATTATATGGGACTTTATCATTAGACATTCCCTAATGAGAAACGATGGAAGACACAATTTTTGGATAGGAAATTTACACAACTATTGAATGTACAATTACATGGTGGTAGATTTTTGATTGCCATGAATGCAGTATGGGTACGAAGAGGAATGACACCAGAGGCCTCATCCTCTAGAACTGGGTCTACGAAAATGCCCCTTGTCGGTCACCCTGTCCTGCCACTTGCCCAAGGAAGGCTAGAATAAATGATCTACCAAATTTGATTAAAATGTAATATTGTTGTTGCCGTCATAATAGAATAAAAATGTGTTTATTTTTGTGGCAAGCAAAAGGGCTACTGATGCTGATGTTAATGTGCCAAATAAACATTGTCGTGTCTATTTTTGATATTTTTGGAATATGTTTTGGATGTTTTTGAAAATTTTGCAAATATTTGATTTTTTTGGAATTTTTTGGAAATATTTGGAAGGTTGTCAATCTGCCTAAAATTGGAAACAATAAGATTTATAGAGGAAGAAAGGCTTCACTTATTCATGGGAACTAAATGTTGATATGGGCTCTCAAAGAAAGACCAACACAAACTTGTGTAACATTTGGAGAGCTGTGGCATTCAAGGTGGAAAAATTACAAAGTGCTAAAACACAAATGATAAGGTACAATTATGTATATATTGATAACCTTTACAAACAAGCTAGAAACCAAAGTTTGGATCTTTCTCTAGGTGTGTGTTGAGACTGAAATGGGGCTTGTGAAAAGGTGTTTGAGCCTACAAGAGGCTTTGATGGCCGAAAAAGGCACTAGAGGGACCTCAAAAAAGGTGTTTGAGCTTGAAAAGGTGAAACTGGGCCTTCAAAAAGACATGTGAGCCTAAAAAGGCACCTCGAGGGCTTGAGAAGGAAAAAAAAAGGCCTTTGAAAAAGGTGTTTAAGGGGCCTGAGAAGATGAAACAGGGCCTTGAAAAAGGTATTTGGACCAAAAAAGGATCTTTGGGGGCTTGAGAAGGTGAAATAAGGTCTTGAAAAAGGTGTTTGGGCCTAAAAAGGTGCTTCAAGTGCCTAAGAAGGTGAAATAGGGCCTTGGAAAAGGTGTTTGGGCCTAAGAAGGCACCTCAAGGGCCTGAAAAGGTGATAAGATTGCTACAATCTCTCAAACATATGCTTATTTATTTTGTGCCCTCTACTAGGTGAAGATGAAATAGTCTAATTTATATCTGGGCCTTTTGAGATAGTATTGATATATTTGTTGAAAGGTATTGGATCAATCATGGTCTCTGCAACATAAATAAGACTAGAAATTTGTTTAGAATTTTTTTCTTAAGAGGAGGAGAGAAAAGGGACACAAATGGACCCTCTTTAGCTATCCGTGTTGTGCAAGATTTTCCAAAGCCCAAGAAGATGTTTCAAGACATAATTGTGTTGCTTCTTAATTAATTGATGCACTTGTTTATTGTTTTTGCTAAAGGTAATAGGGAAATAAAATATGCCATACAATATTTAAATATTTTTACATGTAATGAACCTCACCATTGATTTCATATAAAATTGGTCAAGGTACACAAACCTGTCCTGAAGGAGCAACAATTATAGAAGAACACTAATTCAACATGAAATTAATGGATCATTGGTTTGAAAAATAAAAAAATAATTTATGCAAAATTAAATGGCCTATGTGAGTTGAGAGGGGCCATGTTTGACTGTAATTTTGGGCAGTTGTTAAATTTTCATGATTTTTAGGCTATTTTTGAGGCAATTATTAACAATTTTAAAATGTTTTTGATAATTTTTGGCAAATTTTGAATTTTTTTTGATGATTTTCTGAATTGGTGGGAGTGGAATGAGGATGTGAGTGAGATTTGTTGGAATATGGAGATAATTGGGGCCTTTTGTAAAACATAGATAGTCAAGGGGACCAAAAGTGGGTTGCGATGGCTAAAAGTGGGCTTAGAGAGCTACATTTGAGACAATGGAGATGAAAAGAGATTTTTGGGACATTAAATAGATTTTATGAAGGCTAAAATGAATGTTGGGAACTATTGGCCATGGCAGATATTTTGAGATGTGCACTGATTTTCCTGCAAGTCATGTCTGTGATATCTTAGAACATAATCAAAATCCATGTCTCCTCTAAGGTGTCTTTCTTCCCTTTGTTGGTATTTTTCTAACCTTATCCACTACTATGAACTGTGTTGAATGCCAAGAAACTACTAAACTATAACCCACAAGTGTTTCTCAATTGGGTATGTGTAGAATTAAATCAATTGTGCTACGTAAGTCACAAACAAGCAAAATTTGTCTTAGAGAGATGTGCCTGATCCATGCCTCGACATTGACAGACTTGTGTTTTTTAAGGAAGTCTAAAGGTGTTATCTCTCACTCATTTTAAACCAAAGGTGATATTTCACATTCCTTTTATAGCATTTTTTTTTGAATGTTTTCTAGTGTTTTTGACTTTTTTGGTATTTTCAGCGATGAGGTACTTCCTCAAAGTTTTAGACATAAAATATTTTGAGATGGATGCTAGTGATAGGCTCTGATATTTCTTCACCATCACAATATAAAAATCTATAGGTACCAATCCCAAAGGATACTATGATAATATAAGGACCAATCCAATTGGCTTCCCATTTTCCTTTCTTTCCCTGAGCTACCTAATTCTTGGGGTTTTCCTAGAGAACTAAGTCTCCAACTTGAAAGGCACAAGGTTTGACTTTTTTGTTGTACTGTTTGGATAACCTATTTTGATACACCTTGAGATGCTATTGTGTAGTACAATGATGTTCTTCTAAGGGTGTAAGCTACTCTAGATGGGCCACTCTATAGCCTTCATCAGATAGGATATCACAAAGAGTAACTCTCATGGATGGGATCTCAACTTCTAAAGGAAAAATGGCTTTACAACCATAAACCAAGGAGAAGGGTGTAACACTTGTAGGAATCCTAACACTCATCCTATAGGCCCAAAGGGTCTTCTAGTCTCTACCAATATCATTAACGATTCTTTTAAGAATGTTGATAATGGTCTTTTTGGTGGCCTTTGCTTGGCCATTGCCTTGGGGATGATAGGTTGACAAGGAATGGTGTATAAAGTGAAATTTCTCACATAATTTGTCAATTATTTGATTTATAAAGTACAACACATTGCCCATTAGGATGGCATGAGGTATGCCAAACTGACAAATGATATGGTTCAGAATGATGAGATTTTTTTTCCTATAGAGTTGGCAAGTGGCACCACTTCAGCCCACTTGGTGAAATATTATGTTGTAGTGATAATCCATTTATGTCCACTAAAGGAAGGTGGGTGGATGGCTCCAATCAAATAAAGACTCCACTGATAAAAAGGCCATACTATGGCTAAAGGGTTGAGCTCTTGGTCTAGTGCATGAATAAGGTTACCATGGATTTGAAACCTTTTGTAAGTTTTAACATAGTTGATATAATCTTTTTCCATGGTTGGCCAAAAATAGCCCATCTTAAGAGTTTACTATGACCTACATATGCTTGCATGGACTTCTTGCAAAGTAACTCTTGACTCATCCTTTTCAACACATTTAAACAAAGTACCATCAAGACCTTTCCTATATAATGTATCAGCCACCAAAGTGTAGTGCAAGGTTTATTGAATGAAATTATGTCCTTGGTTCCATGAGAGATTAGAGGGAGTGACATTATCATAGAGGTAGGTGATGATGGAGTTATACCAGAGGGAGTCAAGGGTGTCTAAATAGAAAATAATGAAGGAATTAGGTTGAGTAAATGTGGGTTGAACCACCTCTTCTACTAAAAACTCATATCACTCATGCTACTCAGGTAATTAAAGTAGGAGGCCAAGGTGGCCATGATTTTTACGACTCTATTATTAACTCTAGTAATTTTTTCAAAAGTAATGTGAATGAAGCATGCTTTAAGGGTGTCAACCATATGTTTGTAAGGTAATAACTTTTCATCCTTGGTCTGATACGTATCAGTGACTTGATTGATGATCAAATGAGAATCTCCATAAAATTCTAGCACTGTTAGTTTCCATTCTAAGGCTAGTTTGAGGCCTAAGACCAAGGCTTCATATTCCACCATGTTATTTGTGTAGGGGAAAAGTAGTTTGTAGGACTCGTGGATTGTAATGCCCAGGGGCATGATGAACAAAATACCAATGCCTGAACCATGGTGTGTATGAGAACCATCAAAGTAGAACTTTCAAGTGACCAACTCTATTTGAAGAATGTGCATATATGGGAAATCAGCTAAGATAGGATTTGAGCTCTCTATAGGTGTATCTTTCAATTGTTCAGCAATGACTTGTCCTTTTATTTCTTTCCTATCGACATACTCAGTATCAAACTCACTTAGGATAATTACCCACTTGGCCAATCGACCTATTAATGCTGTCTTGCTAAAAAGGTACATGAGGGAATCAACCTCAGAGATGAGTTGAACCTTATGTGTCAAAAGATAATGGTGTAGCTTTTGTGAAGCAAAAACTATGGCTAAACAAGATTTTTCAATAAAGGTGTAATTGAGCTCATAGTTGACTAGGGTGTAACTAATGTAATAAATAGCCTTTTCCCCCCTAGTAGTAGATAGAAATAATGGTTTGTGTGACACTAGAGTACCAAAATAGGTGGACTCATTAGGTAGTGTTTGAGTAAATCGAAGGCCATTTGACACTGATCATCCCATTTAAAAATTATGTCCTTATGGAGAATGTGGGTGAAAGGCACACACTTTTTTGCTAATGGAGAGATGAAGTGACAAACTAAATGAAGTCTTCCTTGAAGATAATGTAACTAACTCAAGTTCTTTAGAGGTCTCATGTTGATTATAGCTTGTACCTTTTCAAGATCAACCTCAACCCCTTTAGCTAAAACTATGTACCATAGAAGTTTGCTCGATTTTATGCCAAAATTGCATTTGTTAGGGTTTAGCCTAACTTTTAATGCTTCTAGGTGGGTAAATATCTTGTCCAAGATGGGAAGATGATCTTCTTGGGTATGAGATTTGACAAGGATATCATCAACATAATCTTCCATAAAAATGTGCATCATGTCATGAAAGATAGTGGTCATGGTCTGCTGATAGGTGGCCCCTGCATTCTTGAGGCCAAAAGGCATGAAATTTTGACAAAATGTACCCCATGCACATATAAAAGCAATTTTCTCTTGATCCTCTGGTGTTATCTAAATTTGGTTGTACCTTGAAAATTAGTCCCTGAGTGAAAAAATGGAATGGCCTACTGTCAAATCTACAATTGTGTCGATGTTGGGAAGGGGGAAATCATCTTTATGACATGCTTTATTTACATCCCAAAAATTAATATAGATGCATGTGCTACCATATTTCTTTGATATAGGCATAATATTGGATATCCATGACAGATAAGATAAGGGCCAAATGCAGTTGGTGATGAGTAATTTATCCAATTTTGTTTTGACTAGCAAGGCTATGTGGGGATGCATTTTTCTTAGCTTTTTCTCAACTGGTTTGGCCTTTGGAGAAATGTTGAGGTGATGAAGATTATAGTAGGGTCTAAACTAGGCATGTTTGAGTAAGACCATGCAAAGTTTATTTGCCTCTCTTTGAAGAAGCAAATGAATGCACTTCTTTCTTTTATGTTTAAAGACTATGCCAAATGGATGATCCTTGGTTTCTATTTTGTTCCAATGTTGAATTTTTCTATAGGTTTAATTAGAATGAATGATATTTCCTCTAAGTTCTTGGGTAGGGTATCAATGATCTCATCTATGGGTACCATAGTTGGGTTTTCATCGTTGGATGTGTCATTTCAATTTATTTTGATTTTTTTTCTCAAGATCAGCTACAACTTGGTGGTGATTATTAATGCTTTGATGTGCTTATCCCATTTTGGTATGACTGAGATGATTAATATTAGACCCATCTATGTACACTCCTATTCTTTGTGAAAGAGATGGTTAAACCATGTCAAGGTAAATAAAAATGTCATGGTTAGTGGTGAAATTGGAAATATAGTGAAGGTCAGTTGTATCCCAACTAATGAGCTTGGGATGGACTAAGGAGAGTGGTTCATGATTTGGATAGGATTCAATAGGGTTTAAAGGCATGACCTCATTTGATGGTTCATAGACCATATCAGTTAGGTCTATGATATGTGCTTCCTCTAAAGTATTAGGAAAAGTAGAGCTTGGAGTGGCTCATAGTATTCATCTTTGACTTCTATTGGAAAGAAGTCAGGAAATAAAGTTTGAAATTGAAACCCATCAATAGGTTCATCATTCTCATGTGATGTGATGTGACATGTCTATTTTGTATCAACCTCTAAGTTTTTCTAATGTGTGTTGGTTCTTGGTGAAGTAACTTTTGAATGAGAGGTTGATCCTTTTACAATGAAACTATTGTATGCAAGAATGTGAATAAAATCACATTCTTCATCATGAATGGACTCTTCAGATAATGAGTCAAATTCCCACTTGGTGGAATCATCATCATCTTCATTACTAGAGATGTTCATGAATAGTTCCCTTGTAGGATGTAGATCTAGGATGGATAGGTTTACATTCTTGTTATCATATGCTATTTGGTTATTGGCATCTTTGAAGAGGAGGAATCATCGTACTTGGAACAAGACCTAGAAGCATTTTGTGCATTGTGTTGTTCACTGTATCGTACCCCTATTTTTGATCTGTTAGACCTAAACTATACTACTAGGGGTTTGATGATGCCTTTCCCTTTCCGCAAAGGGCCATCGCTCATATATCCTATCTTTTTCATTAAATCAAATCCTTTTCCATATAAGTGAGGGGAGATGTCAATGTTTTAAATTTGTTCACTAGTTTCCTCTATGAAATTTGAAGCTTCACCACTTTCTTTGACAAAATGTGCATGGTAAGACCTAGTGGTTGAAGATGGTTTACCATGAGATCTCAGAGAGAGTGGGGGATCAAATAATGAGACTGAGTAATTGCCTACCCCTGTGCGTTGTAGTTTTTACTTCCTATCAAAATCTTTCATTAAGTGGTCCATTTCTTTGTAATGTGACTATTTGGAATCTTTTGGTGATGATGGTGAAGGAATGGAGGAACTAGAACAACCAACTTTCTCTTTACCCTTAGTTGATGTAGAGAAGTGGTTGTTATCTCAGCTAGTGGAACATGAAGTCTCTGTAGATGTGGATCGATTGATGTCATCTGTCGAGGTGCCAATTTCTTCCCTATTATGAGGAATAAGGGAGTTACAATATTGGGCAAGGTTTTGATCCCTAGTTATGGTCACCTCTTCACCCATGTATGGAAATTTGAGATATTGATGGTAAGTGGAAGGAAAAAGTTGCATGTCATGGATCCATGAACTTCCTAATAGGATATTGTAAGTTAATTTTAAGTCCAAGACTTGACAAACTATTTCTTTTACAACTGGGCCTACCCCGATTGGCTGAATAACCACGCTCTTGGAGGATCTTTCTTCATCATCATAAGCCTTAATAGTAATTTTATTTTTGGGGTCAACAACATCCTTTGTATACCCAAGGGCTTTTACCAAATTCAATGTGCAAACATTAAGTCCTACCCCACTGTCAACCAAGGCTCTTTTAACTTTGTTTCTATGAATAAATACTTCAATGTGCAATGAAGAGTTTTGGAGATGAATGAATGACATGTGATCTTGCATGGAAAAGGATACATAGTGAGGGACAACAAGGTTACTTACCATGTTTTTAAGTCTACTAACATCCAAGTTATTTGGCACTAAGGCTCTAGTAAGGATCCTCCTTATGTTTAGGTGATATTTGGAGTAGTTCAAAGATTGAAATGTGGGTAGGAGTTCTTAATAGCTAGTTAACTAGATTATACTTAGGTACAATATAGCTTGTAATGGCATGGTCTAAACCAGCTATGGGCCTTAGTAGAATGAAGTTAGAGGCTTGCCCTCAGGTAACAACATTTGATGATTGTTTCTTATTTTTATCTTTAATTATTATGACATTCATGATGTCATCAAATTTGGAGATCATGTTGATGGTATTATCATAATGATGAGCATAATTAACATTGTCATGGGAAGGTGCGTTTTTATTTTCTCTATAGGATTCACCCTTTTCATGACTCATGAAAGAGTTCTTGAATCTTGTGTGGTCTTCATTGTTGTGAAGGTATTCACTTCAATAGTTCCATTGTTGATCAATTTTTGTATAGCCCCCTTGAGGGTGTAACAATTGTTTGTTAAGTGCTTCCGATTTCTATGGTAGGCAAAAAAGTGCTTGTCATGCCACCATTTTGGTTTAACTTGTGGTTCATAGGGTTTGGCCTTAGGGAGTACAATGAGTTCATTGGCCAAGAGTGTTTGCAAAGCACTCTCATAAGACACCCCAATAGGTGTATATTTCTTGGGTATGTCAGAAGATTAATATCCTCTTGGGGGAGGGGCTTGATTATAAGCTACTTGTTGGTTAAAAGTTGAGCAAGTATCTGTGTTGCATAAGTAAAATGGACAAGCATTATCTTTCTAGGTGAGTCTTGTCTAGCATTCACATTGGTGCTATTGATGATAGGATACTACTAGTTTGGATGGGGTTGACTTTGTGGTTTAACATGATTAGCTTCAGCCACCCCATCATTGACCATGTTTTTGTTGTTATTTCTCCACCACAATTTTTGTTTATTGGCATAACGATTAGATGTATGGTGAGTCTATGCGGAGTTTTTTGAGAAACCCTTACCATCTTTTGATAACTTGATGATATCATTGTTTATCAGGGTCTCTTCTACTTTAGTTGCATTTTCTAATGTAGTTTTAAAGTCCTTTGGGCCTTGAAGTTGCAGCTTGTAATTCATAGGTTTTGAAAGAGTGTTAATGAAGATCTATGTCTTCTCTTTGTCTAGGATGTCTCTGTGGTACTTTGCAAAAGTATGTCTCCACCTTTGCAAGAAGACTTCAAATGCTTCTCTAGGGAGTTTTTTGGTATTGCGCAAATCAATCATGGTAACTTCTCTTTAAATATTATAGGAATAATATGCTATGAAGACTAATGCTAGTTAGTCAAAGGACTTAATTTTTGAAGGTATCTTGGAGAACCACTCCATGGCTTGCCCTCCTAGGCTTATGGAAAATAGCTGCATTAGGTAAGTTGTGTTGTGGACAAATTCTATACTTAGAGTATAGAACTATCGAAGGTGATCTTGGGGATCAGACCAAAATACTTATCATATTTTGGTAGTTGTACATTTTGTGAGAAATGCATAAAGGTGATGAATTTGTCGAAAGGAAGGGAACACACCTTCTCTAGGCCGAATTCTATGGGCTAGATTTTTCCTCTTTTCATCATTTCCATCTCTAGCTATAAATCTTGTAATTTTTTTGAAACAACATCTAATGGTGATTCTTCCTCATCTCTTTTAAGATTTGAAATATCAAAATTGAATGACATCTTGGAACCCCATTGTGCTAATGCCAACAAGCAGTGGTTTTGTGTTTTTCAGGTATCTTGTACATGATATCAACGAGCTCAAGGTTTTGCTAAAAATAGTCAATTTTGGTTTCAATGCTCTTCTCATCCCACATGTTGGACGAATCCATTTTGGGAAAGGGCTTTGAGTTCTTATTGAACAAAGGTGACTCATGGGTGGTTGTATTTGTTGAACAACTATAGGTGTTATAGGCTCACTGAGGTTTGGAGATTGTGTGCACTTGATGTTTCACTTGGCTATTTTGGCACTCGCTCATATAGGTGATCATTTTGTTTTCATGGCTACACTAATTTTTTGTAGTGGCATGAGATGTAGATAAGATTCCTTTAGTTCATTTTCATTTTGAAAACATGAGAGTTTCTTGTAGACCATAGTTCATTAAGCAACAAGCTATATTATAAAAGGCTATTTGACAATGTTGATAATAGTGAAATTCAAGCTCACAAAGTTAGGTAGGGAACACATGTGTGTTTTCGGTTCATTTTTGACTTGATATGTGGGGCTGAAATAACAATGATTATCAGATAATGATCTTAGTTGGAGCTAGAACATTGCTTGTTTGAAGAATGGTGACAATCACTTCCATAATCTCTTAGTTTGGTATAATGTCAATAAGGAAAAAGGGTATCCAAATCTAATGTTCATTTGTGAAAATTGCACTTGTAGGTAGCCTCTATTTTAGGTTTTTCCTCAAATGCACTATAGAAAGTCTTGGACGTGTTATTTCATTGATCATATGTGCTATTACATAGTTCACCATGCACTATTCTGTAGAGTATATGTGCTATTCAACTATTCAAATGTACTATTTCATCAGTCATATGCATTGTTTTAGGGTTTAAATGCATCACAAAAGAGGTCAAATATGCTAAATTATGGATTGGATGCACTATTTTAGGTTATTAAGTAGCTTTTGAGCTCTATTTCGTATCAGTTTGTTGCTGCAACTTCTTGAAAGGGTTATGGTCTAAAAACTTGAAATTATTATGTATTACAATAGACACATCCACATAGAATTATAGTAAAAATAACAATGAATTAAAACCACACACACCTAGAAAATGAAAGAAATGGCTTCCTAGCAAGGTTGTTTAAGGTTGGTAACTACTGAGTTTTAATGTTTACCCAACAATGTTCAAATTTACCTCTCCGTGATTGAGAGCTTCCCAACAATGCTAAGAAGGTTTCGCATAATCTTTGGTGAGACTACTAGAAGAAGGCTATATTTCAAAATTGGTTGGCTTGCATTTGATTAAGATTGCAAGATTGGAAGGCATTCCCTCTCACTGGCCTTGCTAAGGAAAATCTCAAGAGGAAGCCCTTCTATGGTGGACTAAATTATCTAGTAGAAAGTAGAAAAAATAAAAATCAAAAGTAGGTTTGGGAGTTTGATCACTCTAGAAGAGTGAGAGCATATCCCTACTACTTTGATCTCTGAAACATGATAAACAAGATTTGATCAATTTTGAGCTCTTAAATATAGAAGATGAAGGGGCTTCTAATTAAGCTAGGTGTTTTTTCATTCCTTATTTGAATGATATTGACCCTCATAGAAGGTTTGAAATTTTTATCAACTCTTGTGAGTTGAGAGCATAGGGCTACTTTCGATTACATTAGTGAGATCAAACTTACTATTTAGACTAGATTATAGATTTATAAATGCCACAGTCCAATTAACATGAGTCTAGGTCTACTTACTTGGTTTGAAGGTTGCAAAGGCTAGGCACATTTTTGAGGGTCTTCATTCCTACCTTATAGTTTTAGTAGCTTGAGAGATCTTGTTAGCTTAGAAGAGGTTTGCAAACAAACAAAAATTTGATCTAAATACTAGAAGTGATGGTTAATAGAATGGATTAGATGTATGACATCAAATGACACACACATTATAGAAAGTTATAAATGTGCTAAAATAATAATCAAATACACCTGGTTAATAATGTAAATGTGCTGTAAGAATAAACAAATGCACCATAAGAATAATCAAATGCATTAAAAGACTGATTAGAAGCATTAAAATAGTGTTAAAAATCATTGCAACATTAGGAAAATGATAGATCTGATCTTTGTGAGCTTGAGAATGCCTTTGAAAGTCTGTTGATCTTATTATGAAACTTCCCAAATGCTATAGAACCTACAATGGGTTAGATTTGCACCAAAAATGAGAGGAAAACATAGATGTAAAAGAAAAAAAAAATATTAGCAAGAAAACTTGAAAAATAGAGAGGCTTTAAGATGAAGCCCCATGGTGGGTACAAATTTCTACATGATAGATTCACATATTCATGAGACCTTAGAGTAGAATGTAGATAGAATGAACTAATCTAAACCCAAGAAATCATTGTCAAATAGAGATTCTATGAACATCATATGTTTCCCTAACTACAACCGCTATATTGCTCTCCAACCAACTTCTCAGTGATAGTTCTAGAATGA
Source organism: Cupressus sempervirens (assembly GCA_028749045.1). Lineage (NCBI taxonomy): Eukaryota > Viridiplantae > Streptophyta > Pinopsida > Cupressales > Cupressaceae > Cupressus > Cupressus sempervirens. The sequence goes on from CM053787.1 coordinate 762,801,712, forward strand.
GAGTATTCTATGAATACAAATCTATAAAGATGTATGCAAGATCAATGTGAGAATGCATATTATATGCGTATAATAACCCTAGAATGCTATGATGCTATCAAAATGAACTTGCTATAATGACAATGCTAAAAGATGATAACGAAAAATGTGCCTATAGTATGCAGATGCCTAAAACTTGGGTTGTTTGCTCTTGAATTCTTCTCCTATTTATAGGATTTTATAAAGGGTTGGGGTAAGAATTAGGGTTTCACTTTTGACTGGGGGTAATGGTGAAATTGTAAATATCTCATAAATTACCAAGAGGAAGAGTCCAATAGACTTAGTTTGTGAGGATACAATGAGGATTTTTCCAATTCTTTTAAATGCAAAAGGAGGATTTTCACTTTTGTGAGGATAAATGGATTTATTGATTTAATAAATGTTCCATTTATTTTCAAATTTTTGTCTTTTCCTTTTTCCTTTTTATTTCCTTTTATGATTTTGTGAATTGTTTTCCCCCTTTTTAAAGTTGGTTTAGGTCCTTCTTGACTTGATAGATGATTTGATCAATTAATGACCTGATGTAATGTTTGATTTCAAACGTTGTTATTTTCCATTGATTTTATCCTCAATTTTGTGTTGTTTGATTAAAATTATGTTGTTTTATATCTTTGCCAAATTTTGGGCATCTATAGGGTACATTTTATTCTATTTTGGGTAGTCAACATTGTACTATGTAGTTTTTCCCATGATTAAACCCACTCTTTTGCAATCTTATTTGAAAAAAAATTCAATGAGTTTTATTCTTTCTAAATAATTAAGTAGAAGGCCCCTTAAGCTCATAAATTGATAAGTAGTAGATATTTCTCACAACAAATCAAATATGTCTATCAGAATTTGATTGTGTAGTATTATGAGTTTAACTCATTGACCCATTTTTTATTAGCTGAGTATCATACGAACCCATCTTGTCAAAACTAATGGAAAAATTAACACTCACTGCATCTAGCCTATGCTCAAAGAGGTGAAGAAATAGGACTTCCAAAGAGCTCACCCATCCTAGTAATACTCTAGCTCAAGCATGCTTAACTATTGCTCATGGAAAAATGGTTGTTGAGTTTGACTCTAAAAACTATAGAGTTAAATCCTAATAGAAATATATGAGTTTATGTGGAAAATATCTCCTACTTATCAATTATTGAGCTTAAGGGCTTTCTAATGAATGGTTCATAAGGCACAACACTTGTTGAAGGTTTTGCAAATGAGGTTGCAAGTATAGTTGATTTAGCTATGGAGAAAACTTTGTACTCAAGCATGCTTGAGTTGGAGTAGTATGAGTATGTGTTAAAATGTTGACACACTCCTATGAATCATTATATCCAAGATATCTCAAGAATGGGGTCTAAAATGACAACTCATTACTCTCTATTCATGGAGTGCAAGGGTTTATAATGGAGGACCTAAGTTTAGACCTAGTTTGTCCCCTTGCAATTACACCATAAATGAGAGATTCAAAGAGGAAAAGAAAGAGTGTTAGGCTCCATGATCATCAAATATGCATGCAAATGAAAATGGAAGCTATTCTATATGATAACAACACATGAAAGCAAGCTAATAAATGAAAGGAAATGCAAATGCAAAATTATTTTATGAAAGGAAATATAAATCTAATCTAACATGCAAGTGCAAGAGTAATCTAAATGGATTTCCATAGATGCATGAGAGAAGAAGACAAGAAAAGAGAAGTTACAATCTTCAAGCTCGAGTGCTAAAGCTCTCCTCCAAAATTTCTCTCCCAACCTGTAACATAACAATAAAATCTTGATCTATGAAAATGAGAAGGAGAGGGCTCCTTATAAAGGAAAGTGTGGAGAGGAATGCATCCTCAAGAACAATGTGGGATAAAATCCCTAAAAATGCAACTAAGAGGAAGAAGCCCACCACTGAGAAATATGTGCAAAAAAGGAATCTTTTTTTATTTTTATTTGGTCTATTTAATTTATTTCCTTTTTTCATCAAAAAGAGAGCTTTAAGTGGGGACTTATTTATTTAATAAAAAGAGGGATTTTCTTTTAATTAAATAAGATTATTTAATTAAACAAGATATTTTAATTAAATAAGATAAAATTATTTAATTAAAAGAGATATTTTAATTAAATAAGATAATATTATTTAATGAAAAGAGAGATTTTAATGAAATAAGATAAGATTATTTAATTAAAAGAGAGATTTTAATTAAATAAGATAAGATTATTTAATTAAAAGAGAGATTTTAATTAAATAAGATAAAAATATTTAATTAAAAGAGAGATTTTCTTTTAATTAAATAAGATTATTTTATTTATTAAAAATTTTCTTTTAAGATAGAAATTTTTGATTCACATCATGAAAGAAGATAAGGAAATGGAGATCAAAACATGATCACAGTTGATTAAAAGTCCACAAGAAAGATGAAGGAAAAAAAACTCTCTCAAACTCATAATGCAATCTAAAAATGCAAATTAACATGAAGTCTAACAATGAAAGTTACAGAAAGATGGAAAGGTGTACTTGCAATAGAGAAATTGTAACATATGATTTTGTGTTCATCATTCATTAGAGAATGTTAAGGAACTTATTGATCATTGGGCTATTATTAATAGATATCAAAAATCACACAATCATCACTAGTCACAAGTGCAACTTCGAAGATATGGATGTGATTTATATAAGATTGGAATGTGGAAAGATGATAACATAAGAATCAAAGACATAAAGGGCAAGATGACTTCGATGTTAGCTTACCCAATTTAATACAGCAAAACCATGCTTGCATCAAGGCATAGATGTTAGGATGACCATAAGAATGATGGCATAAAAATAGTAAAGGATGATGCCTCAAATCTCTTAAGTGTTCAAAGGGGATAATAAGAGACACTCTAGAGTTTCAAGACCATACCCACAAGCAAAAAGAAAAGAAAAATATGCCCCATATCCCAGGTCATCTAGCTGTGCATACCAGAGAGACTTATTAGACAAGGACACTAAAAACAATCAATAACAACTAGCACACAAAGAGAAAATCATGACATACCTCAAGCATTCAGTGTTGTGTTTAAAAATTTAATTGTGTTAACTGATACTAAGCTCTGAGGATAAGGACTGAATGCTTGCAAGTAGGTAAGATCACATGACAAAATTGGGTAAGACCCAATTGATAAGTGTTGAAAAACAATTGATGTTAGGGGTTGTATTGAAAGATACAGTTGGGATGGTGTTAAAAAATCTTCGTTTGTGAGGTGTTCTAAAGACTATCGCATCCAAGATACCAAAGATAACATAGTTATGCCCCCTAGACAAAGATAAAGACCAATTCCAAACCAAGGCAACAAGGACAAGGCATCATGGAGAAAGGCTAATTGTCGAGGACACACACTAAGAAACAAGGGTGCAAATGCCTCAAGTAGCACTTGTTTCTAGGTTTTCACCACTTGGATTTTATTACAATTTTCTTTTCTTTTATTTTTAGTTTTATTTTTTATTTTTTTATTTTTTAAATTTTTTTTTGGAGATACATCAAAGCACCTATTGCTAGGTTTTCACTAAGAGGGTCAGTTTTTCGGGACATTTTCTAATTTTTAGAATTTTTGACAATATATCAAAATTTTTAGATTTTTTAGGGTCAATAAGTATGTACAAAGGATGCCCCCAGCCAGAATGGACATCATGGATAGAACTTCTTCAGGTGCAAGACATTGATAGGATTAGGGAGATGCTCTCCTGCTACTGTAGATAGTAAATAAGCACCTGACCCAAAAGTTGTTGTATTTATGTAAGGTCCAAGCCAAAGTTTAAATTTTCCCCTTTGATCTTTATGCTATTGATTCTTAAGATTTTCACTTAGGAAAAGATCTCCCACTTGGAATTCTCTAGGGTGAACCCTTTTGTTCAAGGCTTTGGACATGCAGTTTTGATAAACCTTCATATGGTCAAATGATGCTTGAGTTTCTCATCTATAAGTTCTAACTTTTAAAGTCTCATGGTTTGGTAGTCTTCATCTGTAACTAGACTTTTGAGGGAAACTCTAAGTGAAAGAATCTCAACCTCTAAAGGTAACACTACTTTAGTGCTATATGTAAGGGAAAAAAGGAGTAGCCCCAATAGGAGTACAAATACTCATTCTAAGGCCTACAAAGCTAGATTTATTTGTAAGTGCCAATCTATACCACTCTTACAAATTGTTCTATATAAGATTTTAAGAATGGGTTTATTTGATGCCTCTGCTTCACCATTTACTTGTGGGAAGTAAATGCAAGACCAATGTTATTTAATCTTAAATTTCTTGTAGAGTTGTTTAAGGTCTTTATTTTTGAATTGGCCTCCGTTGTTAGTGATAATCTTAGAAGGCACTACATATCAATAGGTGATATGGCTCAGAATAAATAGAGAGACTGCCTTGCCTAAGGCAACAAAGAGTGGGACAACTTCTACCCACTAGTGAAGTAATCAGTAGTAGTATTAATAAACTTGTGTCCATTTAATGAGTTGGGATGAATCTGCCTAACAAGATCAAAGGCCCAATGCTGAAATGGCCAATGAGATATAGAAGGAATGAGCTCCTTGCTTGGAGCATGTATTAAAATACCATGTCTTTGATACTTTTCACATTATTTGGCAAAAGCTACTACATCAATCTACATTGTATGCCAATAGTACCCTTCCCTAAGCAACCTTTAGGCCATGGAAAGGCCATTGGAATGTCCCCTACAGATGCCCTCATGGATATCAACTAACACTTGGTTGGATTCTTCCTTTTCTAAGAATCTAATAAGTGTTCCATCTAGAGCCCTCCTATACAAATCACTAGAGATAAGGGAATGGTGAGAGGCATTTTGGGGTAAGGTTTCTACATTCAGACCAATTTAAGGTTTTAGGTATAACGCCATCATGAAGATATGAGTAAATGGTACCATAAAAGGATGATTCACAACCAACACGGGTAAAAATAACATGACTTTCTTGGGAGCCATAGATAGGGTGATGTAGCTTTTCCACCAAGAATTCAATTTTGGATTCATGTCGTTCTAACTAAAGGAGTGAAGGACGTATATCCATAACATCAACTACTTTTTTATCCATAACATCAACTACTTTGTTTTCTACTCTAGGGATTTGTTGAAACATGACAAATATGAAGTATCATTTCAAGGAATCAACCATTTTCTTGTAAGGTACCATTTTCTCATTTTTTTGTTTGATATTCATCATTGACTTGGTTGATTATTAGCTATGAATCCCCATAGATGTGTAACTCTATGATTCTCCATTCTATGGCCATCTTAAGTCTATTTGTTAAAGCTTCATACTCAACAATGTTGTTTGTACATGGGAACAATAATTTGTAAGACTTAGGAATCGTGTACCCATGAGGAGAAACAAAAAACAAACCAACTCCCAAACCATTTTGCATAAAGGATCCATCAAAGAACATCTTCCATTTTCTTTCAACCATATACATGAGGTGTTCATCTAGGAATTCAACTTGGATAAGTGCATTATCTCGTATTGGGAAATCAACCAATTGATTTGTTGTGGCTTGTCCTTTGATTTCTTTATGGTCAATGTACTCTATGTAAAACTCTAAAAGGATCATTATCCATTTAGCAAGTCTACTGGTGAGGACAGCCTTACCTAGTAAATACTTGAGTAGATCTATTTTTTCTGAGGTGTATAGTGTGCACAAACATGTAATGTCACAACTTTAGGGAAGCAAACACAACTGAAATGAAAGCTTTCTCAATGTTGATGTAGTTTACCTCATATGAAACAAGAGTACAACTAATGTAGTATAGTGCTCTTTCTTTCCCATGTTCATCAAGTTGAGCTAGTAATGCCCCCAGGGAAGATTCTATCACTGAAATGTATAGAATAAGTGGTTTCCATGGGATAGGAGGCATTAAAATAGGAGAATTTTCCAATTATTTCTTGATTTGATCTATGCTCTTTTGACAATCCTCATTCCAAACACATTTGAATCCTTTCTATAAGTTCTCATTGAAAGGTTGAGCTCTATCTACCAACTATGAAATGAATCTCCTTATGGATTGACGATGTCCTTGAAGACTCCTCATTTGACTAATGTTTTTAGGAGGTGACATGTCTATGATTTCTTGGATTTTTTATGGTCTATCTCTATTCCTCATGCTAAAATGATTAATCCCAATAGTTTTCCAAAGGTGACTCCAAATGCACAATTTTTAGGATTCAACCTTAATTGAAATTGTTCCATGAAATATAAAATGACTTCTAAATCATCTAAGTGTGTGTTTCTTTTCTTAGGCTTGACCAAGTTATCATCCACATAATCTTCCATTTTTTTATGCATCATGTCATGAAAAATGGTGGTCATAGCCTGTTAATAGGCTGCTCTTACATTTTTTGATCCAAAAGAATGTTCCAACAATAGGTACCCCATGCATAAGTAAATACAATCTTTTCTTGATCTTTAGGAGCTATCTTAATCTAATTGTATTTGAAAAAATCATCCATCAAGGAATAAATCTTATAACCCACAATCATATCCACTAGTATGTCTATGCTTGGAATTGGAAAATCATCTTTTGTTCAAGCTTTGTTAAGATCTCAAAATCTATGCATACACGAGTAGATTTGTCATGTTTAGATTTATGTACTATGTTTCAGATCCATTCTGCATAAGCTATAGCTCATATAAATCCAACACTCAATACTTTTCCTAATTCTTCTTTGACTACGAGAGCTATGTGTGTATGTATTTTTTTGAATTTCTATTTAACTAGTTTGACACCTGGAGCTATGGACAAGTGATGCATGATAAGATTAGTGTCCAACCCTAGCATATTTGAATAAGTCCATGGAAAGTTGATCTTTTTTGTGTAAGAACTTAGTGTAAGATTTTTTTTTATGGTGACAAGGATTTAACCAAGTGTGCCATCTCTAGAGCCTCATCTATAGCCAAATTGACTGCTTGTGTTGGTTCAATACGCACTAAAGACCTATCTTGAAAGTAGCTAGGGAGAAAATTAACCACCTCATCCTTAGGCATATTAGAGAGGTTTTCACCCTTGGATACATCATTTCTTTTTACTTTTTTTTGGTTCTAACACTACCACATAGTGGTTTTCACCATCAGAACTCCTACTCTTTTGATTTTATTTTGTGACTAAGGTACTTGATGTCTAGATCTATCATGTTGGTAGCTAGTTCATTGGTGAAAGAGATTATAGGTTCAATGGCATTAAAGTGAAAAGCTATCTCATAATCATTTTGAAACATTAAGAGCTAAGGTTCTTGATAGTGTTGGGACAATTCAATGAGGTTAGGATGAATAAGAGGTAAGTCAATGACTGGTTCAAGGTTATAGATGTGAATGATATCATCTTTGGTGACTGAAGAGTCAGAATCTGTCAAGTATCCCTCCAAGTTACCCAAATCAAGATTTGTCGTAACAAGTGAAGAATCATCTACTAAGGCAACATGTGGGTTCAAACCTTCTAATCCTATGCATGAATTTTTGGCCACCTTACATTGAGAACTATAAGTGTGGATGACATCAACATCCATGTCAACTATGGAAGGCTCTGAGAAGGAGTCCCACTCATAATCATATGAACTTTTTTATGAATTTCAACTAGGATGTTTACACCATGAAGGTTTGGAACACCTTGATGTGAAAGTTCTAATATCATCAAGGGTAAAACATTATCCTTCCATCAAGTGAACGAGATTATTTCATTGAATTTTTTTGATAGGATCTTCCACATCTAATTCATCTTGTTCTAAGGTTGCAATTATCTCATGAGTGGCTAGACTATCTGAATCTCCCCAAAGGAGATTAGCAGAAGGGACCCAATATTCACACATATCTTGCTGATTTATCAAATTTGGTATGCATTCTAGTTCATCTTCATTATTTGACTCATTAAGAATAGGATTAGTGTTCTTGTTGTGATTCAAAAATCCTAGGCCAACTGTCTCCTTAGACTTGTGTCCAAAAAGAGCATGATCAAGGGGTTTCACTTTAGCATCCAATCTGTGACTAAAAGGGCCATGTCTAGGATACATCATCTATTTTCCAAAAGTATACCCTCTTCCATAAGCTTTAGGAGATAGAGAAAAGTTCTGATTGTGCATGTATTTATCTTCTCTAAAAATCCAATCTCTAAAAATCATCTCTTCTTTCTCATCTTGAATAGGAATTGGAGACTATAAAAACTTGCCAAATAAAATCATAGCTAAAGAGGATGGTCTCATTTCTTATGAAGGCTTTCCATAAGACCTAGGTGAAACTAGTAGTGCTATGATGGGGTTGAGTTGATACCCCCCATCCCAAGGTCTATTGACTTGAACTTGTCTTTATATTCAGCTAAGATTTCATTGAAGTCTTCTACTTCCCTATTTAGGGGAAGATGAACACTTTCTGAAATTAAGTTAACAGATAAACTGTTATCCCCAGGTATACAAATTTCTATTCCATTGTAAGGAACTTAACACACTAATGATAGGTGACACTGCTTGTATATTGTGAATCCAGAGTCTATCGAATAAGATATTATACACAAGGGGACCAACGTCAACCACTTAGAATAAAATATCTTTTTCAACAATGAAAATCCTAATTGGAAGGAAGACCAACCCTTTAGAACTTCTTTCCACCTCATCATAGGATTTTATAGTGATTTTTTCTGGCATCTATGATTTTCCCCTAAAAAATACTCAAGGAACAATATTAAGCCCAACAACGCCATCTATCAACATACGCCTAACATGAGATTCTTGGATCATGATCTCAATATGAAGAACAAGATTTTGTGGGTGGCTTAAAGATTTATCATCATCCTTTGAAAAGGTAAGATAATGAGGGCTAGCAATATGGTTAACCATGTTTTGAAATGTCTAAATTTTTGGGGATGTTCGCTAGATGCAAAGCATCCTCTAGGAATTTGTTGTGTCTCGAGGATAATTCTAAGAGCTCAAAGATCAAAATCTGAGCTGGAGCTCTTTGCAACTGATTAACAAGATTATAACTCAACTTAGGATTGACTGTTGGTTTTGAGGTGACATTCTTGGATGTCACTTTCTTTGGTTTACTTGGTGGACCTAAATTGGGTCCTCTAATGACAATGGGACCTTGACTTCATGTGACAATATTGAGAGTTTGAGATGACAGTCTAGAGTTAGGACTCCTTAGTACCACAATAGGTTCTTCATCAAATATAGGAGAAGAGTCTATGTTTAAATCATAACCATAGGGATTTGTACTCCTCGTCATGTTGATGTTTTCTTCTACAAATTCAAGCATGTTGATAGTATTCTTTGCATTTGTATAAATGTAATTGATCTCAGTCTATCCATTCTTAGGTTTAGAGGATTCTCCCATCTCTTTCTCATACTTGGGAAAATGTTCTTTGAATGCCTTATGATTGGTGTTGGTGTTCAATCCATCCACCTTAAGTTTTTCATTCTCAATGAGATCTTGGATGATATGTTTGAGTTTCCAAAAATTTTCAATAGAATGTCCAATGCCATTGTGAAACTTATAAAAGGCCTTCTCATCTCACCAATGTGGCTTAACATCAGGTATATAATGCTTTGTGGGATCTTGCAGATGCACAAGGTTGTTAGCAATGAGTGTTTTCAAGACATCCTCATATGAATCACCAAGTTTTGAAAATTTTCATCTCTCTTTCTTAGGCCTATCTTGGTATCTTGGAATTTTCTCTTTTCGATTAGATGTATTAATTTTCATTGACATCTCTCTTTATCCTTGTTAGGGTTGTTATTTTAAGCACTGCTGTTGTTGTTGTTTCCATGTTTGGTCAAAATTCCTTGTTCTTTCACAAAATCCTCAATCCTACATGTGGTTTCAATCATGGTGTCAAAGGAATGAAAAAACATCTTTATAACTTCATACTACATTTCAGGAACTAAGTTGCTAACAAGGATGTCAATCTTCTCATTTTTAGGGATGGTCCTAGAGTAGTGAGAGCATTTTTGCCTCCACCTTTGCAAGTAAGTGACAAAGGATTCCCCTTCATTTTTCTTTAAGTTGCATAAGTCCAACATGGTGATAGATCTTGAAAGGTTGTATGTAAAGTGTTAGACAAATCTATGGACAAGCTCCATTTCCTGACCTTTAAGACTCCTTTAGATGAGGTATGAATCATCTTGATGGAACTCAAAAATCATGACATATAATTGACACACATGATCACGTGGATCTCCATTCCCATCATACTTGTCATATCTAGGGATCTCAACCTTTGTAGGGAAGTCTTTCATGTTTACACTTTTGTTAATAGGATTAGGAAAAATTGAATCAAGTGAGAATGAACTCTTGGGTACAAATATATTTTTCATCACACTCTTAATTTGTTTGATCTCTTCTTCTTGAGATGGACTTTGCTTATTAATCTTCTTGTCCACATCAAAGTTGTAGCAGACTCTAGCACCCTTGTTGATTAAACTCTCTAGGAACTTATCTTTGGTTTTCTCTAATTACCTCTCCAGATACTATTGGAAGAGTGGCTCTTTTTGTATCTTCATGAAGTCTTGGGAGTTGAGATCAAAACTCAAGCTACTACCCCCATATTGTGAATCATGATGAGCACGTTGTGAAGGTTGTCTTGAATTCCTAAGAGGCATTCATCTCCTATAATGATCATGTCTTAAAGCCCTCCTTCCTCTAGGGATAGGATATTGTGAAGGTGTTCTTAAATGTCTTCCACTTCATGGAGTCTTAGGAGGGGTAGATGGAGGAGAGTTGTTTGCAACACCAATACATATGTTGTTAAATTGATCATTAAGTTGTTGAGACAACAGTTTATCTTGCTCCACCTGGTAGGCTTTCCTTTCTATCTCCAACAAAGTTTTTCTCTCCAACTATAGGAGCCTAAATTTCTCTTCCTTTTCATCTTATTCATCTAGGAAGGCTTTTTTTTCATGATCAATTTTCTTAAGTCTTTCACTTGTGTATCTTGAAGTTGTTTTGAGTACTGAACTTGGTCTTGAATGTCTAAAAAAGTCATTGGTGTATATTGAATTCACATGAGTGTCATAAGGTTCACCATCTTGGTATACATGTTGTGATTGTTCTTCTTGATGGGCTTGCCTCTTATCTCTTTTTGACCTTTGGTGTACATCAAGATATCTAGTTGAGATAAGGTGTGAGATTGATCGATTTTCATGGGAGGGGCTACCAAATGAAATTGCATCTCTATGTTTTTCAAATATGTCAAGGCATTTATCCATTTCTTCCATCTCTCATTGATTTATTGTGTAACTTATATCCATATCCGAGTGATGCAAGGAAGGTTGGGAGTAACCAAGGTCAATACTCACACCCAGCTCTCTGAACCACCTTGCAAGAGTTAAGACAATGAAAATCTAACACGTAGAATCAACATCCAAAGGAGGAAGAGTAAAAAATTCCATTGAATCTTCAAATATTCAACATACATACCTAGCTATAAGGCCTTCTAGGTTACGACCATATACAAATGCATTCATGATCTAAGATCTAGCTTTGAATTTGCACTTTTTCAGTTTTTCTCTCCAATCATCTCTCCCAAAATTGTCCTAGCTCTAAGCCTAAAAACTCTATTTATACTATCCAAAATGGCTTGTAGACAATTCTAGAACATAGAGAAGCCACAAGTCAGCTCTCAAAAAATATTAAAGGAAAATAAACCTAACATTAGATTCTTGAAGAGCCACAAGTCAGCTTGCATAAACAATTAAATGTCTAGAAATCAATGTCTAAGAAAAATTGTGATATCTCCTAGATCTGATTGAATTAGAACTTGCACTTCAAATTATGGGTATTATTTTAGGTCCTCTAAAATCATTTAAGTGTGCAAAGTCTGAATAACCAAGGGAAAGTGTGCATCCAAGTTGGAAGTCAAGCATAGAAAACTATCACGCAAAACTGCCAAAAATTGATACTTTGAGAGAATTGCCATATCTCCCAACTTATAAAGAGTTAGAACTTGCACCTTGGATCATAGATAGTACTTGAGGCCCTCTTCAGTCCTTGAAGTGTGAAACCTCTAATTAGTTATGAAAAATTAGTTACATGGTCTGCAATAGGTACCCAAAAAATAGAAAACACAGTTTCAACAGAACATAGTTTCAGCAAGAAGATAAAAACTGAAAACATGCATCATAGTAGTGCAACCCAGGATGCTCCTGCATCACCTAGCAACAAGATACTAATAGTATAATAAAATTACTAAGGTTACTCTTGGGATCAAACCAAACTTTTGAGTTGTTCTTGGGTGATTGATCAAATATAGGTTCTTTTCATTTATTCTTTTGGAAAGTTTTAATTAAGGGTAATTGGTCAAAGGCTACTTGAGGCTACTTTCCTTGATCTACTTGATATTTTATATAACTAGCATGAAAGAAAAGGTACTAGGTGATAGGATGACCCTATGAAACATTGGTACCAAACCAAGATAATAGAAGCACTCACTTGTTCAAAAGAGAGGTGATAAGATAGAATTTTGAAAGAGCTATAAACCAACACTACAACAAAGGTGCCCATTGAATGGGTGATTATCCTAAAAAATATGGATCAAGAGGATGAATTATATTTATTGAATTAAAATTTTTATGAAAGTGAATGGACAAGAGATTACTAAGAATCTCCAAGTGTGTTACCAAATGATCCAAAGGTTTATCTTCTCAACAAGGACGGTTTCTAGCTCACCAACTCCAAGAAAGGCGACTCATGAAATCAAAGATTACTAGTTTAAGAGGTCAAAAAATAAGAATCCAAAGTGTAAATAGGCTTCTAAAAATGGGGTAAGTAACTTGACAACACCCAGATCGATTGAGGAAGATCGAAACTGATAGGATGGAAAATTGAGCAAGTTAAAAAGTTGGTTTTTGACTTGGGAACTCAATTTTTGTTCGTTTTAATTGACCAACTAGATGCATTAACTAATTTTTAACATTAATCAGGCATGCAAGACACCAATTGGGGAGTTCAAGAAAATAATTGTCTTCAAACAATGAGCAAGGGACAAAGAACCTTACACATGAACAATAATAGTGACATAATATTCTACTCCCTAAGGACTCTACTTGTATGTTCTCAAAATGTTTTTCAATCATGCACATAGTCCTAGAAAAGAAAATTTTGGTTGTACTATGGTTTGTAGTAATGGTCAACTCTTCAACTCTTGCAAACTCAAGTGGGAGAAATCTAATCCTAGCACACTGAGGTTTTGACACAGCCTGAGAATTTAATCAATTAGGAGCTACTAAGGAGATCTAACAACCCAAGAAGAGACCACACTTGTAGACATTTCTTCCATAAGGACTTTTATATAGCAATTGTTGCTCCAAGATAGGAATGAGTAATACCACTTGAGGTTCCTTCCATGGGGTTTACCCAATAAAGGGAGTGTCCACTACAGTTAACCCTCTCTAAAAAGGAAGAATATGACTTGGTTTAGATTCAAGGGTTCCAAGTTTATGATGCTTTCAAAGGGAACATAGCATAATCCTATTGCCTCTTCACCTCACCAAAACACAACAATAGATTAATTGACTCACTAAATTTTTGATACCAACTCAACAAAGTTTGTCTATTGACAATGATCTCTATTTCTCTTGTGAGAGAATATACTATTAGTTGCCAAAGACTTGATAATGTTTGAACCTAGAGTTGATCAAGACTTTCTATGTACAAGTGGTTCTATCATCAAGAAGAGCTTGAAGCCCACTCTCTCAAGATCCATAAATAGTGTTCATAGGGCCTAATTACTATGTATAATAGTTATGCAAGAAAATAAATCTATGTTCATTCTTTTAGAGCAGAAATTGAAATGTGATCTATGAAGACAAGAAACCACTCAAGTAAGACATGTGAGAGGTTCATTTTAATGAAAGAAAACCAAATATTATATAACTTTAAAAAGAATACCTAGTAATCCATGAAATTCTCTTAGTATATTTTACCTCATTTTTATTTTTTTTGAGATTTTGTGCGTAAGCAAGCCACAAACTTTCCAACAAGCAAGATAAACAAACAAGTAAATAATATATGCAATGTATACTCAACTTATGCAAACCCTAGGGTAAGATCTGAATATAAATTGTTAGGAGCAATAATAACCAAGAAATAATCTAAATGATAACTCATATCATGCATTGAACCATGTGAAAAATAATTGCAAGCTAATCATTTAATGTCCTTTTAATTTAAATTTTTTTGACCTAGTCAACAAGATTGGACCTATATGACATGAATTTGGATCCCAAACCCTAAATACAGAAAAGAGACCCCTTAGCCCTATTAAAAAACATAGATCTTTCCAAAAATATCAAAATTTTAAAAAGATATTTTCATTTGTACCCTAGGGAGCCATTTTCCCAAAATAGACTAGTTCTCATAAATTGACCAAATGAGCTATAATACTGTATCCAAATTTAAAACAAAAAGAATAGATCCCCTGTGGAATTTAAAGACCTTTTTGAAAATTAAAAAAATCCAAAAAATGTTGATTTGTGCTGAAAATTAATGTTCTAATGAAAAATAAAGAAAAATTTATAAAAAACATTGTACCTCAAAAATTTTTAAATTTTTTACTAAAGCTTCTTTGATATGTCACCAACCTGCAAAAAAAAAAAAACTCATTCTAAACATCATTGAAGAATATTCCTCCTCCATGACATGGTCCCACTCTAGATGTCCTGTTACTACTACAAATGTCTAAGGATCATCACAAATAGCATGGCTGAGAAGACTAGAACCTACAATATGAGAACACATGTGACAAAAAGTAGAAGGGTCACCAGCTAGAGATCCTATAGCCTCAATTGTAGCCCGAGCCCATTTAGGCATCTACAAAGGATCCTATGGCAAAGGTAAATGGGGATCACCAAGATCATCATCCTCATCATCTGAAAAAAAGACTGGAAGAGATGAGGGAGGAGTGGTAAGTGAAGGAGGTGCTAGAGGCAAGGTATTAACTGTAGGAAGGCTCTCATCAAATTGGACATCTCGTTGAAATAGGACATCTCTGGAATCAAGATCAAACAACCTGTAAGCCTAAAAATCTTGCAGTAGCCAAAAAGAATGAGTGGTTGACTCTTCCACTCCATTGCTTTCCTTTGAGCATTAGGTACAAATGCCCATGCTGCATTACCAAAAAATTAGAATGAAGATACATCGGGCTTGACATGAGACCAAGCCTCCTTAGGAGTCATATGTCAAACTACCTTGTGAGGCATCCAATTCTAAATATAGTTGGCACAATTGACTGCCTCTGCCCAAAAACATGAATCATGGACCTAGACTAAATCATACAATTAGCCATCTCTCAAAGTGTTCTATTCTTTCTCTCTGCCACACCATTTTGTTGAGGGGTGTAGGGCACTAAAAATTGATGCTGAAGACCATGTTAAGATCAAAAATCCCTTAAATCTTGGTTTACATACTCCCCCCACTATCTATACATATTTTCTGAATAGAAAGACCATATTGCTTCTCCATGAATGTCTTGAAGACTCAAAATAAATCAAAGACATCAGACTTGTACTTCAAAAAGTACACCCATGTGCATCTGGAGAAGTAATCAATGAAAGTAAGCACATATCTAGCATCAAAAAAAGGAGTAGGAAATGACATGAGGTTACTATGAATCAACTCCAAAGGTGCCAGAGCATGAGTGACTCATCCATGTGGAAAAGAATCCCTATGTTGCTTACAAAGTGCACAACCTTGACAAACACCATATGTATAGAAAATCTGGGGAAGCCCAAGAACAAGTACCTATGTGCTCATCTATTGAAGATATCTATAATTGACATGGCTAAAATGCTCATGCCAAAGTCTGCTTACTGAAGCTACATGTGCAACAAGATAGGAACTTGTGTCATTAGAAGACTCAAATCCATCAAATCTATAGAGGCGAGATGCAAAGTCAACACTCCCAATAGCCACAATCATCTTAGAATTATGTAAGCCCTTAATAACCACATAATGTGGTGAGAACTCAACTGTCTTACCAAAGCTAGAGTGGCAAATCTGATAAATGGACAATAGGTTCATCGAAATGTCAAGGACAACAAGAACATCATATAAAGCACCCTCGTCTAGTGCAATAGAACCAGAACCTAGAACAAAAAGATGTGATGAGTTCCCAACAACAATCTATGAGGTAGCACAAGGAGCAAGTGAGGTGACCAACTTCGGGGTGTTTTTCTTATGGTGAGAGGTGCTGGAATCAAGAATCTAGGTAGGCCCAGAAGTCACATCTAGAAATAGGATGTCTCTCCTTGCCACAAAAATTATAGGTCTCACTTGATTTCTTCTTGGTCTTGGAGGTAGAATCAATAGATTTCAAAGAATATTTACCCTTAGGATGGTTAGCTAGAGGTTTAGAATCAATATTTGATGTATGTTTCTTTGGTTTGGCTTTCTTTTTTGATTTCCCCTTAGAAGACTGAGCAACCAATGCTTGGTTGGAAGAGCCAGAGGCATCCACCTATTGGATCTTTTCCTATTCCTATGTCAATTGATCACAAAATATCTCAAAAGAAGGCATCTGATGTCTGTTACCCAAGGCATCCATACTAGAGCAGAAAGTAGAAGAGAAGATTTGATATTGTCCTCACAACTTTGAGAGTATCAAAAAAATACACTCATCATCTGTTTTGTTTTTCCCACATCCCTACAAAAATGTACACAGAGATTTGAACTTCATCAAGAAGTCTTCAATGGTGGGCAAGCTGGCTGGTGTTAAGAGGTCAACTTTGCATGAAGTTGTAGTGTCTAGAACTCATTCACTATGCCAAACAAGTTGCAAAAATTGGTCCAAATAGCCTAAGGAGTGGTCAAACCATCCAAGTGAAGCAGGAGACTATTTGAGATGTTTAGTTTTTATGTTGAAGAACCTAAAAAGGGCATTGAAAAATAGGTTGGTTCTCATCTAGACATGACCATAAGCCTCATGACATGAGAAGCCTAGTCATATGTACTTTCTAGGTGTGATAGTTGTGTGATGTTAGCTAGGTCAAAGAAGGGTCTGACATTGAGAGAAGAAGACAAAAGCAGAAGGATCTATTCTAAAGAAAATTATAGAAAAGAAAAAGTCCCCTCATAACGTATAAAGATATACCTCAAATACCAAAGAAAAAACTATGGAAAGTGCAAAAACTGAGAAAAGAACTTGGATTTTGGATGTAGAGAAGTAGGAAACATAAACCTCTAATTTAATGCCAAAAATGGGAAATCAAACAGTCTCAAAAAAAAATGAAGCTAGCATCATTGTCTCTATCTTAGAACCAACTTTCTAGTGCTTCTTTTGGATTGAAAAAAGACCTTTGTATGCTCAAGTTATGGTCAAAAACCCAACTGCTACTCCAAAAACAAGCTCGTTGGAAAATTATAGTCACAGGAAAAAAATTAATGACTGTACAGTCATTAATTGACCATCAGCTGAAAAAATTTGGCAAAAAAAATGCTGATGTCAGTGGCCAAAAAATGACATCATCCTACTAGAAAATGATGCCAATAAGGCTAGAAAAATGGGCTATAATGATGATGTGTGCTGCCAAAAAAATGATGTCATCATAGGTCGACAAATGATGTCACTTGTTGCAGAGGTGATGTCAGCAATTGGCAGTGGGGGCTTGGTGGTGGACAGGTACTACGTCATAGTGGAGGAAGCGGCCTGGCTGAGTGGTGGTGGCTAGAGAGTGGCTCGTCGACAGTGTCCAGTTACAAGTTTCACCGCAGCTCCGTAGCCCACTGTGGCTGAGCTCGGGACAAGCACAGGTGCCACAATGGCAGTGCTAGGGTGGTAAGATGGTGGGCACTAGGTAGAGTGGCCATAGTGGCCACACACACACACACATACACACACACACAGATATATAGATTTCTGTCCATACAACACTCTGGGAGGCCAAAATTTTTTTGCCTAACGCTATAGTGTCCAAAATTTGAAAATTTTATATGAATTCTAACTGTACTAGGCCTTTTGAGTGTGATGGTAGTGTCTATTTTAGACAAAAATGCCCACAAAAAATGCACTTTATCCTGATTGAAGAAAAAAACCTTGAACAAGTTAGGGTTTGTGTCTCCGAATCAAAACTTCAAAAATCTTCAAACTAGGAAGCAACAAGGACACTTTGATACCATGTAGAAGTTGTGAAAGCCAATTTTATAGATTGCCAAGACCACCTGCATGCAAATAACCTGCTGAAGAGAAACCAAAGAAGGAAAGCTAGGGCTTGGAGAATCTCAAGAGTGTGAGAGAAAATATATTCCAACAATGAAAAAGGAAATTGTTGTACACAAATACAATAGAAGAGCTTGTTTATAAAGGCCTCTAGGATGCTTCTAGAATGAGCAAGAAAGAGCCAGGAGATAAGCATGACAACTAAGCATATGTCCATGAAAAGTGGATTATCCTCCATGTAGATGAGAGGATAAGTATGACAAGGTAGGTGCAAACTCCTGTGTTGTCCACAAGTCAACACGTAAGAGTACGCTTACTCCCATATAAAAAACTAATAAATAATGCATTTAACTAAGTAAACTTAAGTAAAGCGTAAATAATAATAATTTACACTAATAGATGTATGTGGTGTTAAATGTTTTATTCATTCTCGTGAGAGATGGGTTTAAGTGAACCACTACTTATGAAATAGGGTTGATGAGTTTGATTTAAAAAAACTACACACTTAAATCTTGATATCAATATCACAATTTGACTTTTTATGATATAATATCTCCTACTTCTCAATTGATAAGTTTAAGGGGATTTGTAATGCATGGTTCATAAGGTGCAACACTTGCTGAAGGTTTTGAAAATGGGGTTGCAAGAAGAATTAGATTAATTATTAAGGAAATGTTGTAGTTAAGGGCACTCAAACTAGAGTAGTATTGGGAAGGGTGATCCCAAACAAAATTCCATTGCTTCGCGTTTTGAGAATCACCTAAATACAAAGAGGAATATGCTTTCCATTCATTTTGATGGAGATTAGCTCATGTGAACCACTACTCAAAAAATATGCTACATAGTTAAATTCTGATAACAATATGACAATAAAGTTTATTTTTTCTTGTATTAAGCTTTAGCATTAAAGAATTGAATAAAGATAAGACTTGTAGTATTCAATAAACTATTAGAATATCATATTAATGATGAATGAAAAATTATATAATAATATAATCTTATACATATTTTGAAAATGTAATACAAAGTTATTTGAAAAAAACTCTTGCAAAAAAATCTTTCTAACTAAGATGAAACAAGTTCAATAATTGTAAGATCTAATTTTATTTCACCCACTTCCCACTTGAAATGTTTTTAGTATAATATTTGATTGTTTGAGCTCTTTAATTAAAAAAGATTATTGGGTAGAATACAAAACTATGTGCAAATAGATGCTTGATTTTTTTATATTTAATATCTAATTTTAAAATAAAATATTATTGAATAGAAGATACAAATATGTGTAGATAGACTTCCTTAAACAAGTAAATGAAGAAAAAGAAATATCAAAAATAAAATTTTCACAAAATCAAAATGCTATTTATTGATTTTTAATATTTAGTTTTCAATGCAAATAAAGATTAAAAATTGAAATTGATGAAAGTTACAATTTTATTTGAAAATGAAAGTCAACCAATAACATGAATTTTAAGGCTTAATTATTGATAAGATTTCCAATTTTACTTATCATGCTTGTCATGTCACTACACATGTTGGTCATACCATATGGGAATCTTTTTGATATTTCTAACAAGTGAGTGTTACTGAAGAAGATTTTATTGGATGATTTATCATTTGTATTCTCTATATTGGCTTAAAGGAGAAGACATGATTTTAAATTGAAATGATTACAACATATAAGACATGAATTAACTCCTACTCACTATTTATCATCCTCAATATCATTGATTACTAGTTATAATACCTCATTCACTTTTATATACTTGTGTTCCTCAATTTTGTTCATTGCATATCAATTATCTCCTACCAAAATTATTGTGTGAAGAACTTTAAAATTCGAAACAACTATAGATGGTAGAAGAAACATTTTGTAAACATCAAAATTTAGAAGAGAAACATTTGATCTCTCATTGTGAATGACAAAAAAAGAGAGCATCTTGTAAAAACATCTATAATTTACTTTATATTTCATTTTTGTATGTGTATAATTTTCTTTCATTTAGTTTTGTACTATATTCATTTCTATTTTACTGGTCTTCAAATTGTCCTTAAAGATCACGCCGGATTCCCAAGATAAAAGAAAAAATTACTTACATTAAATTTATCATCCAACCCTTTTCAATATTATAAAAATATTGTTGCCCTTTAATTCCTCTATGTGTATGAAAGATGAACATACTAATAATTGATTAGATGTTAAATATTTATATTTTTCTTTTATAAATCCCAAACTATTTCTCTATCCTTTTCAAAATAAAAATTTTGTTCGATAATGACAACAAAAAGAAAAAATAGGAAAACATTAGATTGTCCAAATAATCTTTCTTTTACTTTAGAAAAAAATTAAGGCTTTTTACTTATGAAAGGAAACTTCCTCATTTTTGGAATTAATAAATCAAATCTTATTCTATGTTGAGAGATTGTTGTTATCTTCAAGACTTTATAAACTTTTTTGGTTTTGGAAGGCATAAACTAATGTTTTTAATGAGAAATATTACAACTCTGGAATTTGCAGATGTATTATTTTTTCCTTTGAGATATTAGATTTTATTAGAATATTCTCATGGTTTTACAATGTATATCTATGAATAGTAACAATCAATTTTTTTTACAAATGATACTCAACATAAGAGAAGAGTTTAAAATAGTATTGGAGACCATAGAGAAAAACTTAAAAAAATAAAGATTAAAAAAAAAAAAATTTGTTGGACATGTAAAGAATTTGGTCACTATTCCTCTAAATGTCTTAAAAGAGAAAATAAGTTTAAAAGGATTCTTATAAGTCAAGAGTACCTAAGGATTTCTTTTATGTTAATTAGAATGCTGAATTTGATTTCAAAATGGTAGACTTTTCATAATGATAGTGATAATGAGGAAGTTGATGAAATTGGATTTTTTTTTGTTAAAGAAGAGAACCCTGAAAAAGATGAAATAAAAGGATAAGTAAGAGATAAGATAAGATAATTTTATTAATGTCCAACAAAAGACCACAATGTTAGTCTATGGGATTGGAAACTTACACCAAGAAAAAAGTAGACATATGAAGCACCAAATGGTGTCCAAAAAAGAACAAGTACAATAAAAGAAGAAGAAATTAGAAGACATCACAAAAAAGAATAGGTATCTATCCTCATAGGGAAAAGGTCCATCAACGACTGATCTATGTGGCTATTAGAGGCCTTGTGATGAAGCTGAGTGCTATGAGAGGAGTGTCTCTAGTGAAGATATCCCCTATAGGGTCTTACAGATCTAAAATGACCTGTGTTAGGGAAACTGTACATAAGTATCATAAGTTGAAAAGAAAAAGTATGACTCGATTATAAATAGTGGTTATTCCCATCATATGACAAGAGAGAATAGATTTGAAAAATTCAATAGCTATGATGGTAGAGTAGTTAGAATTGGAAATAAAGTAACATGTCACAAAAAAGGGAAATGATGTATTACAATTTTATTTTGTGGATGGTTTGAAATATAATCTTTTGCATGTTGGACAACTTGTTGATGAGGGATATCAGTTTCAATTATTTCAGAAGACTTTCATTATCAAGGATAAGAATGGAACATTTCTTGGTATAGGTACAAGAACAAGAGGTAATCTATTTCATTTGAATCCTATTGAAATAACATGTTTATTTGCTAAGGTGGATGACTATTTCTTATTGCATAAGAGTGTTTGTCATATAAATTTGAAAACGATGTTAAGGTGGGTACTACATTTGTAGTTAGAGATTTTCCTAACATTTTGAAACCTACTAACATGATTTGTAAAGAATGTGTGATGGAGAAACAAATGAGAAGTTCTTTTCTAAGAAAAAAATATACTACTTCAGTAAAATTGGAGATTGTGCACACAAATTTTAGTAGTCCTACAAAGACTAGATCATTATATGGTGAACGGTATTTTATGTTTCTTTATGATTATTTCACTACAATGATGTGGGTTGCATTTCTAAGAGAAAAATCTGAAGCTTTTGAGAAATTTAAGATATTTAAAAGTAGAGTTGAAAATGAATATGATGTCAAGATTAGATGCTTAAGATCGAATGGAGGAGGAGAATTTATTTCAAATGAGTTTAACAATTTTTGTGTAGACAATGGTACAAAAATATAACTTTCAATCCCCAAGACACCTAAGAAGAATGCTATATCAGAAGGGAGAACCAAATTAGCAACTAAGGAAACAAGAGGAATGATGTTGGAAAACAATGTACCACATACTGTTTGGAGAGAACTAGTGAATACAATAGTATATACTATGAAAAATGTCCATAATAGACAAGGAAATAGTAAGACCCCCTATAAAGTTTGGTTTGGACATGCCCCTACTATGTAGTCCTTTAGAATCTTTGGATGTAAATGTTATATTAAGAGAGATGGTGATATTCAAAAGTTTTATGCTAGAAGTGATGAAGGAGCATTTCTTTGATATTCATTGAAAAGAAAAACATATAGATGTTTTAATGCGAGATCAAAGACTATTATTGAGAGTGCCAATGTGAGAGTTGATGAAAAGTTTAGAATTTAGGAAAGGATACTTGATTATAATTTTGATGAAGAGACCAATCCAAGAATTAATAGGGCTTGAATTCTGAAAATCTAAATTATTTTATTAAAATGATACATATTTGTAGAAAAAAATACAAAGAGAAGAACATAGAGAATAACCTAGAATAGAAACCAAAGTTAAGAAAGTGACACCTAACAAGAATGTGGAAAATAATCATCTCGTTGATCAGATTATTGGAAGAAAAGATAAAGGAGTTATGACAAGGAACAAGGTAGATGAAGAACAATGTTTAATTTCTCAAGTTGAACCTAAGAAATTTGGTTAAACTTGCAAAGATGATTATTGGATAAAAGATATGAAATTAGAATCATATTAAATTTAAAAGAAAAAGACTTCAAAATTGGTTCCTAGACCTAAATTTCTCAAGTTGAACCTAAGAAATTTTGTTAAACTTGCAAAGATGATTATTGGATAAAAGATATGAAATAAGAATCAGATTAAATTGAAAAGAAAAAGACTTAAGAATTGGTTCCTAGACCTAACCTAAGAAGAATGTGGAAAATAATCATCTTGTTGATCATATTATTGGAATAAAAGATAAAGGGGTTATGACAAGGAACAACTTAGATAAAGAACTATATTTAATTTCCCAAGTTGAACCTAAGAATATTGGTTAAACCTGCAAAGATGATTATTGGATAAAAGATATGAAATAAGAATCAGATTAAATTGAAAAGAAAAAGACTTAAGAATTGGTTCCTAGACCTAACCTAAGAAGAATGTGGAAAATAATCATCTTGTTGATCATATTATTGGAATAAAAGATAAAGGAGTTATGACAAGGAACAACATGGATAAAGAACTATATTTAATTTCCCAAGTTGAACCTAAGAATATTGGTTAAACTTGCAAAGATGATTATTGGATAAAAGATATGAAATAAGAATCAAATTAAGTTGAAAAGAAAAAGACTTAAGAATTGGTTCCTAGACCTAACCTAAGAAGAATGTGGAAAATAATCATCTTGTTGATCATATTATTGGAATAAAAGATAAAGGAGTTATGACAAGGAACAACGTAGATAAAGAACTATATTTAATTTCCCAAGTTGAACCTAAGAATATTGGTTAAACTTGCAAAGATGATTATTGGATAAAAGATATGAAATAAGAATCAGATTAAATTGAAAAGAAAAAGACTTAAGAATTGGTTCCTAGACCTAAAGATAAGAATGTTATTGGAACTAAATGTATATTTATAAATAAGATGAAAGAACAAGGTGAAGCTTTAAGAAACAAAGAAAGATTTGTATGTAAATTATATTCACGAAAAAAAAGGATTTGATTTTGAAGAAACATTTGTACCTATTTCTATATTAGAGGTAGTAAGAATGTTTTTGTGATGCAGGAGCATCCAGAGGTATAAGGGCAATCCTGTGTCACCCAAAAAAATGTACTTAGACTTAGTTTTTGTTTCATGTGTTTTCATTTCTAGATACCCATTTGGGTCAAATAAATGGTCCAACTCTCACAATTCCACTATCAGTGTTCTAGGATAAGAGTATTTGAACACCTTGGGATACATGTAAATGCCAAAAAAATAGGAGTATGTAATTGAACCATAATTTTGGTGAATTAGAGGGTGTAAATTGGCCGGATGAATGTAATTGTAATTTAGAGCATTCTAGAAAAAGAATCAGGTCAAAAGGCCCCACAGTTTGAAAGTTATCACAATTTTTTGATTTCTACAGATCTCTTAAGAATACTTCAAAGTCAAGTTAGGGGCATTAAATGACCTTGAATAGACCAAAAAGTGGGGGACAAGTGAAGCTAGTCCATAGGGCTATAGAGCGCTTCAAGAGCTTTCCAGAAATGTAAACAGTTCGTCAATCAGAATAGTTATGCCTCTCGAAAGCTCGGTTACCGTTCTGGATTCTTCTAATTTTGTGCCGACTTCTAATGCGACTTCTAGAGCCTTCTATTTGGTTGGTGGATGCCAACTAGCACTTTCTAGAGTGTATTCCTAATCCTTAAACCTCTGGGGTCTATTTAAGAACATTTTTGGCATTGTAAAAGGCAGTTCGAAGTGGAGTTTGAGAGAAGGTACTGGGAGAAGAAATTATCTCCAGTTTTATGCTATTGTAAGCCCATAGGGCCTATTTTGAAGTCTATTTTCTCTGTACTAAGTGTACTAGCATAATTTTATAGTTAATAAAGTTTTCCCTTTCCTGTTGTGTCCATTCTGTGCTTGGGTTGTGTCCCCATCAAGTGGTATCAGAGCTGATTTTTTCTGAGTGTGTAGACAGAGCACCGACTGTGAGGCAGTTTGCACCAGGACTGTGTGGTTGTGGGTTTGAATTAAGAAGATGCCTCCACAAAGAGAGCGTGGTGGAAGGGCCAGAGCTATTAATCAGAAGGAGGTTAGAGCCCTCCAAAGGCAGGTACAAGCATTGCAGGAGGAGCTCCGTAGAGGAACAAATGTTGCCGCAGGCGATGAAAGTGAGGATGACAATGAAGAAGAAGAAATTGGACCAGAAGGGGAATTTGATGGGGAAGTTCTAAATCAGGTAGAGCAAACGATTTTTAGGGCCATTACTAAGTTTGGGAAAAGACCTACAATTGATGTGGGTGTATTTTCAGGAAATTTGAAACTAGATGAGTTGATCGAATGGATCAATGAACTGGAAGAGTACTTTGAGTATGAGGATATCAAGGATATAGATAGGGTTAAGTTTGTAAAGGCCAAACTAAAAAGCCATGCCAAAATTTGGTGGCAAGAGGTTCAATTTGAAAGAAATAGAAGAGGAAAGGAGAAGATCACAAGGTGGGATCATATGGTGGACAAATTGAAGAAGCAATTCATTCCTGTTGATTATGAGCTTGATTTGTTTAAGAAGATGCATGGGTTAAAGCAAGCAGAAAAATCAGTCTAGGAATATACAAAGGAGTTTTATCGACTTCTGATTAGAGTAGGGCATGCAAAAGAAAATAAGGAGAAGGTTGCTCATTATATCAGTGGGTTGTGACCTAGCATCCAAGAGGAATTAAGTCTGGTAAGAATGACCAGCGTTGAAGAGGCATACCAGTTTTCCCTACAAGTTGAAGAGAAGCTAAATAAGAGGTTTGAAGGGAGACAAAGAGGGCATGGTCAAGGAGGAAGGGGTAGTGGTAGGTCATCTGGAGGCTGAAATGAAACCCAAAAGAAGAATGAAGATGTGGGTACTAGCAGGAACCAGAGGAACGAGGGTTTCAACCGTTCACATGATCAAGACTTTGGAAATCAGAGAAGAAGAGGTAGAGGATGTGGAAAAGGAAGAGGAGGCTTCTGTGGTACCTATTTCCATTGCAATGAAGAAGGTCATCATGTCTTTGAATGCCCTCAATGACAAAGAAGGACAGATAGGAGAGCTGAGGGTCAAGCTAGGGTTGCTCATGTGGATGAGGATGCACAATCATCACATTCAGAGGATGCATAAAGAGGAGAGACTTTAGTAAATGAAAGGGTCCTAATAAGTGGTGACATTGAACCAGGTGAAAGGAGGAGTTTATTCCGTACCAGGTGCAAGTGTGAGGATAAATGTTGTGACGTGATCATTGATGGTGGTAGCACTGATAACTTGGAATCAGAGGAGATGGTCTCTAACTTGAAGCTCAAGAGGGAGAAACAACCCCAGCCCTATCGGATTGCTTGGGTGAAAGATGATCATAAGGTCCTGGTAAGTGAACAATGCTTAGTGAAATTCAAAATTGGGAGTTATCATGATGAAGTTCTCTGTGATGTTATTCCAATGGATGTTTTCCATCTATTGTTGGGTAGACCATGGCAGTTTGATAGGCATACAGTACATGATGGTCATGCAAACACATAATCTCTGACAAAGGATGGAGTTCGCCACAAACTGAAGCCCATGAAAAAGGAAGGCGAAAAGGTATGTAGCAGTGCTAGGATTTGTCTTGTTGATGGAAGGAAGTTTTTAGATGGCATGAAATATCAACGTATGTGCTATGCTTTGATTCCTAGGAAAGATAAAGAAGGTAGTAGTGAAATACCACTTGAAGTTTCAGATTTACTAGGTGAGTTTGGAGATATCATCTCTGATAATGTTCTAGAAGGATTGCCACCGATAAGGCAAATCAGTCATCAGATAGATTTAATTCTAGGAGTTAGTTTGCCTAAGAAGGCTACTCACAGGATGACTCCTACTGAAACTGAGGAGCTAACTAGATAGGTTCAGGGGCTATTGAGGAAGGGCTTGATTCGAGAGAGCCTGAGTCCATGTGCAGTACCTGCAGTACTGACAGCAAAGAAGGATGGAGAGTGGAGGATGTGTACAGACTCTTGAGTTATAAATAGGATAACCATCAAGTATCAGTTTCCTTTGCCAAGAATGGATGACCTTATGGACTGCTTGAGTGGAACTCAGTACTTCACAAAGATAGATCTCAAGAGTGGCTATCATTAGATACAAATATGAAAAGGAGATGAGTGGAAAACAACCTTCAAGACCAAGGAGGGTCTTTATGAGTGGTTAGTCATGCCCTTTGGATTGACAAATGCACCAAGCATCTTCATGCAGCTTATGAATGAGGTACTTAAGAAGTTGTTGGGAAAATTTGTTATTGTCTATTTGGATGATATTTTAATTTTTAGAAAGACTTTGGAAGAACATTTATTGCATATTCGTAGTGTCCTTGAAAGGTTAAGGGAAGAGAAATTGTTAATTAATCTGAAGAAGTGTATCTTTGCAAAAAGGGAGTTAGTCTACTTGGGGTTTGTTATATCACCTGAAGGTCTTAAAATGGATCCAGAGAAGGTAAAAGCCATCTTGGAATGGCCTACTCCTAGGTCTACTACTAAGGTAAGATCATTTCATGGTCTGGTTAGTTTTTACAGGAAGTTCATTAAGAATTTTAGTGGCATATGTGCACCCCTAATTGATACAATAAGAGGGGATAGAAAAGAGTTCAAATGGACTGTGGCAGCTACGAGAAGTTTTGAATTGCTGAAGAAGAAGGTGACAGAACAACCTGTGTTGGCATTTCCAAATTTTAGAAAGGTGTTACAAGTGGATTGTGATACTAGTGGTAGTGCTATTGGAGTTGTATTAAGCTAAGAAGGTAAGCCTATTGCATATTTTAGTGAAAAATTGAATGATGGGAGAAAGAAGTATTCTGTTTATGATAGAGAGTTCTATGCAATAGTTCAGGCCTTAAAGAAATGGAGGCATTATTTATTGCCAAAGGAATTTGTTTTATATATTGATCACTAGGCATTACAGTACCTAAATAGCCAAGGTAAAGAGGCATATGAAGTGGGTAGAGTTCTTGCAGAGCTATACATTTGTGTTGAAGCATAGAAGTGGGAAATCTAATAGGGTTGCAGATGCACTAAGTAGGAGATAGTTGTTGCTTATAGTAATGCAGGTTGAAGTAGTTGGGTTTGGTGAACTCAAGAATTTGTACCCTGAGGATCTTGATTTTGCTGAAGCATGGAAAGCTTGTAAAGAACCTATTGCTGTAGATAGAACCAAGTGGCTAGACTATATGATTCAGGATGGTATGTTGTTCAAGGGCAACCAATTGTGCATTCCAAGTAGTTCCATGAGGGAAAATCTAATTAAGGAGAAAAACAATGGAGGGTTGGAAGGACATTTTGGTCAAGATAAGACCATTGTCATTCTTAGAGAACACTATTTTTGGCCTCATATTTCATAGGATGTGAAGAAGTTTGTACAGAGTTGTTAGATTTGTCAAGTGGCCAAGGGATTTAGTCACAATACTGGACTGTATCAACCATTGCCTGTTCCATCAAAGCCATGGGAGGACATAAGTATGAATTTTGTTCTTGGATTGCCGAGGACACAAAGGGGTAATGACTCAGTATTTGTAGTGGTTGATAGGTTCTCCAAAATGGCACATTTCATTCCATGCCACAAAGCTCATGATGCTGTCCGTATTGTAGACTTGTTTTTCAGAGAGGTGGTAAGACTACATGGTTTCCTAAGGAGTATAGTTTTTGACAGAGATACTAAATTTATGGGGTATTTCTGGAGAACATTGTGGAAGAAGTTGAGAACAGACTTGAAATTCAGTTCCACACATCACCCGTAGATTGATGGTCAAACAAAAGTGGTAAACAGAAGTCTGGGCAATTTGCTGAGATGTTTTGTTGGGGATAAGCCCAAGGGGTGGGATTTGATTCTACCACAAGCAGAGTTTTCTTACAATAACTCTATAAATAGGAGTACTAGAAAATCACCATTCCAAATTGTATATGGAAGTAGCCCAAGGACTGCACCAGAATTGAGGAAGATAGAGCAAGGGGAGAGGACAAGTGCTAAAGCTGAAGAATTTGCTAAACATATCAAGTGTCTACATGAGGAGGTCCAAGCACACATTACCAAGATGAATCAAGAGTATAAAGCTAGGGCTGATCAAAGGAGAAGACATAAGGAGTTTCAAGTAGGGGATCTAGTCATGGTCCACTTAAGAAAAGAAAGATTTCTAGCCGGTACTTACAACAAGCTAAAAATGACGAAATTTGGCCCCTACAAAATTTTGAAGAAACATGACTCAGGAAATGCATATGAGGTGGAGTTGCCAAATGGTATTCGCATTTCTCCTATTTTCAACATTGCAAACTTAACAAAGTATCACGATGATGGTGCAGATGAGGAGCCGATGTTAGAGCCATGTCCAATTCCTGCTTCTAAGAAGGAGGAGATAGAAGACATCCAAGATCATCGTGTGGGAAGGAGTACCAGAAATAGGTAGTATGAAGAGTATTTGGTCAAGTGGAAAGGATGGCCGATAGAGGACTCAACTTGGATTTCAGCAGCTGAGGTTTCCCATTTGGGATTTCCTCTACCATTCATAAAGTGACAGGGTCACTTTTCAATCTACCCTGGGTGTCTGATGTAGGAGCATCCAGAGGTATAAGGGCAATCCTGTGTCACCCAAAAAAATGTATTTAGACTTAGTTTCTATTTCATGTGTTTTCATTTCTAGATATCCATTTGGGTCAAATAAAGGGTCCAACTCTCACAATTCCACTATCAGTGTTCTAGGATAGAGTATTTGAACACCTTGGGATATGTGTTAATGCCAAAAAAATAGGAGTATGTAATTGAGCCATAACTTTGGTGAATTAGAGGGTGTAAATTGGCCGGATGAATGTAATTGTAATTTAGAGCATTCCACAAAAAAAATAGGTCAAAAGGCCCCATGGTTTGAAAGTTATCGCAGTTTTTCAGTTTTCGGAGACCTCCTAAGAATGCTTCAAAGTCAGGTTAGGGGCATTAAATGACCTCGAACAGGGCTAAAAATTGGGGGACGAGCAAATCTGGTCCATAGGGCTATAGAGTGCTTTGAGAGCTTTTCGAAAATGTAAACAGTTCATCAATTGGAGCTACGATTCAAAATTTATGCCTCCCGAAAGTTTGGTTACCATTTTTGGATTCTTCTAATTTTGTGCCGACTTCTAATGTGACTTCTAGAGCCTTCTATTTGGTTGGTGGATGCCAATTAGCACTTTTTAGAATGTATTCCTAATCTTTAACCCTCCAGGGTCTATTTAAGAACATTTTTGGCATTGTAAAAGGTAGTTCGGAGTGGAGTTTGAGAGAAGGTACCGGGAGAATAAATTATATCTAGTTTTATGCTATTGTAAGCCCATAGGACCTGTTTTGAAGTCTATTTTCTCTATACTAAGTGTACTAGCATACTTTTACAATTAATACAATTTTTCCTTTCCTGTTGTGTCCATTTTATGCTTGGGTCGTGTCCCCATCATTTTGGCATATGTAGTTAACAAAAACTTTAAAGTTTATTAGATGCATGTCAAACTAGCTTTTCTAAATTGATAACTTGAAGACAAGGCATACATAGAACAACCTAAAGATTTTCCTTTAATAGATAAAGATGATATGGTTTGTAGATTGAAAAATGAACTATATGGACTAAAACAAGCACCTAGATCATGATATTCAATATTGGATAAACATATGATGAGTTTGGGATTTGTAAAAGGTAATATTGATAGTAATTTGTATTTGAGAAAGAATGAAAATACCTTACTGATTGTTGAAGTATTTGTGAATGACGTAGTTTTTGGAGGAAATAATAAAGAAAGTGAGGCATTTTAAAAGGAAATGGAGAAAGAATGTGAGATGCATATGATTGGAGAGATGAAATAATTCTTGGGATTGGAGATTGTATAGAAAAAAGATGACATTTTTATATCTCAAACAAAGTATCTTAAAGATTTTCTTAAAATATTTGGATTGGAAAGTTGTAAACCTATTGGAACACCTATATTGGTAATTGGATGTAAGTTATCTATCAAAGATGAAACCCCTACTATTGAACCAAACATATACAGATCTATGATTGGCAGATTGTTGTATTTGGGATACACTAGACCTAACATAGCTAATGTAGTTGGAATTTGATGTAGGAACATCTTGGGTGTAAGAGAAATCTTGTATCACCCAAAAATATTTCCTTTTTGTATCTTGAATAAGGGTTGTCTAAGTGTAGAGTTATTATTTTGGGTGGCTTTCTACTTAGTAAGTGGTGCAGGAGCACCCACATAAAGTATTTAGGTCAAAGTTTTATATAAAGTATTTAGGTCAAGTTTTATGTATCTAGGTCAAGTAGGTCAAGTTTTATGTATTTAGGTCAAGTTTTATGCATGAGCCAACTTGATAAATTTATATTGATTTCGTAATTAGGATAAGATAATTTTCTTGGGATTTGTACATATCATTGTGCGGTCATTCTTCCCCATTCTATACTAATCTAGAATTTTCTATTTTGTAATAATCTAGAATTTTTCGTAGACCGTCTTAGCAAGTATAAGTAGAGTCTTAGGTTTAGGTTTCGGTCAGGCTTGAGAGCAAAGTTTCTGGAAACAAAGTTACGAAGAGAAGAAATCTGCAAGAAGAGCTAATGTATGTATGGTTCATTTGATAAATTAAATAGAAGAAGTTTATAATCTGTCTCTTGCTAGTGCTAGTTCCTATTGCTATTGCGTTTTCTTCCATTGTGTTTTACTTCTGCGTCAATAAGTAAGTCATACGAGCTCGAAATGTCCTAATTTCAGAGGTAGATGTTCATATTGGATATATCAGCCTACCAGTTGAGGATCAATGTCATATCATGAGTATTCATGGATTTATTATGGATTTTTGGTGTATACTTTTGGTATAAAAACTTTAGGTTCACCATTGAAGGCCTAAACATGCCCAGATGAGGCCCGAAAATTTGATAGATGGGCACTTATGCCTATCTGAGTCTATAGATTAAAAGCTGAGGATTCGAAAAAATGGTTATAAGAGCCAAACAAAGTAACAATTTGAACGTTATGGCCTTCCAAATTTGGGCCAGCTAGGAAATTCCAAAATAAATGTCAAAAAAGTAGTTGGTTGACTCTATATGTATTGTTAGGTTTTGTCGACCCTAGGTATTAAATTTAAGTGTCTAGAACCTTCCAAGCAACATAAAATTGTCTATTTAAGAAATTCTTGTACATTATCTACGACAATTGTGGGTGATAGTTCACAACTTTGTCTTGCAGAATACTATAATAAAAATGCCCATGTGGGTTACCATATTTTAATTCTAAATTCTATAATTCCATAGTTGTGGCAATAATAAGAAGCCCATATTTTTTTCTTACAAATTGTTCTTACTTCTTTGTTCTTGTAATGTATTTAAGGTATTAAGGGGAACACCCTTCATTCTGTGGTATCAGAGCAACCCTTAATCAAGTGGTATTAGAGAAGCAATTACTGAGTGTGTAAATAGATCATTGACTATGAGATAGTTGCACCAGGACTATGGTTTGGGCTGAGCAAGTAGACAAATCATCAATTGTGAGGTAGTTTGCATTAGGGTTTTAGCAGAAGTGTAAAAATGCCTCCACAAAAGAAGCGTGGTGGAAGAGTTGTAACACTTGAGGGTTCTAGAGCCCTCTAGAGTCCTCAAAACCATTTATAATGCTCTTCATAGCTTTTGGATTTGGGGTTTCTTGTAAGGAATCTAGGACATCATAAATGGCCTCTTTGGTTGGCTTACACAAATCTATTTTTCTTTTCAAATGATTGAGCCATTCCATTTAAGGTCTCAAAATCCATAGGTATAGTTGATCTATGGGATTTATTCCTCTTCCATTATGTAATCTTGGTTTGGACTATGATATTCTAGGCCTCATGCACTTTTAAAGGTTGAGGACTAGCGTGTTGCAGGTTGTTATTAGTGTTCCTCTTGTAGAATGTGGCCCTTTTGGGCTAGAATAAATGTTTTTGAAGTATTATATAGCAGCCAAAAGGAAGGAAGGTTGACCCTGAAGTACAAAAAAGATGAAGAAATATCTTGAAGTTACATCCCACTTATCTAACCGATACTAGTATACTTCAAAAAAAAAATAGAAACTACCTCCAAAATAGAGTAATCCTTACCACCAGTCCTAATCCTAACAAGCATATAAAATGGAAAATTATACTAGCAACAAGGAGACATATTGCTACTATTAGTCCAATTCCTGATCATATACACAAAAAAAAGTCCCATAGGGCACCAAGTTCAGTGGGATCCAAAACATAAAAACCAAAAAAAATATAGAACCAGGGGCTAATTACCTACTTTCTCTCCCTATTCCTCATTCTTCTTTCCCTTAGACTCCTCCCCATTTAAGTCCACTCCCTCCTCTTTGATGGGTTTATCAAGGACCATCTTCAACCAATCCTCCACCAAAAAATTATAGATGGAGTAGGTAGTTTCACTCTCTTTACCCATATGCTTCTTGTCATTGTTTACCTATAGAATATAGAGAGTGGTGGTAGCAAAGTGCATGACCTTTGTGGTGAATTTTGCCAAGGTGCCAAAATTTTGGCAAATGCCAATAGTTATCTACAAGATCCTTCATCAAATTCTCCAGCCTCTCTAGCTGAGCCTTACTTTGGCTCTGACCATGGCCATGTCTCCCTTTCTTCCTCCCTCCTTTGGTAGTATCTTTCATGGGGAGGTGCTATACTCCCCCTGCTTCTATTTGCATACATGATGACTTTTAGGGTGTTCGAGATATGTGAGGGGTTGGGTGGGCTAGAAACTGCCTTTTTCCCTATATCCAAGTATGGTCTTTTCCTTTTGGTGGGATTTATCTCACTCTTAGTTGACTC
Source organism: Cupressus sempervirens (assembly GCA_028749045.1). NCBI lineage: Eukaryota > Viridiplantae > Streptophyta > Pinopsida > Cupressales > Cupressaceae > Cupressus > Cupressus sempervirens. Next base: position 762,835,592 of record CM053787.1, read on the forward strand.
AGAATGTCTTGTTTTGGGGGGATTTAAATTTTTCGATTTGGAGTCATTTACTAGCTCTCCTACTAGTTTTCTTGCTCCTCCTTATGTCCATGTCAAACTCAATAAAACTTATTTTCATCTTAGAAATAGGCTTTTTTTGGCTTTTTTTATAGCTTGAGCTAGGGCTAGAGTCCATAAAGACTTGGGGAGTAATAGTGGACATTGGGTTGACCAGAAGCAATGGATTAAGACAAGGTGGTGTTTATAAAGTTTGTTCATGAAACCTTGATGGGTGATGTAAAAGGGTTTTCCTTCCTCTTTCTTTTTCCTAGCGTTGAAGACACATTCTTCCATGTAATACAGAATAAGGTATGGAAAATAAATCAAATCATGGTTCTTGAAATGGTTGAGAATGAGGAAATGGTAGTAATACAACACCTGGAACCAATCTTCAAGAGTAATATACCTTATAATGGCTTATCAAATCACATCTCAGGGCTTCGAAAGATCCTCTTTGGAAAACCCACCATGCATGCAAACTGACTCCTCATTAGGTTCAAAGAACTTCCTTAGAATGGTTTCATCAAACACCTTGGCCTACTTGCACCAATTCTTGCCCTTTAGGGATAACTCTCTGACCCTAGTGACAAGCTCCATGATTTCAAATGCCATCCCATTAATGTTTACGTTTTTGTCAGTCCAAGAGTTGATGAATTGCATCCAGATGTGCTCATCATGCTTTTCCATTTCTTCCATGAACGAAACAATCCTCCTTCCCATAGATAAACCCAAGTAGCCTCACTTTTTTTGATATAATCTCAACCTTCATTGGTTCAATGCTCAACCACCAAGCTCAACCACCAACTTCTTAGTGTTTTCTGACAGCCCCTTGTTGCAAACTGAATTGTGGTAGCCACAATAGATTAAGTAATTCACACTTATGTTGAAAATGCTAAGGCAACCAAAACTCATCATAAGGTCACAATGTTTCATAGTTTCCAAAATCCCTCTCTTAGTGGTACCTGTGATCAATACCTTACCTTCTGAAATTAACTATCATCAACTGTAGTTGGAGTGAGGTTTAGTGAAAGTGTCCTTGTCATGCAACCTTGCCATTTTTTTACATCTAAACAAATCCATGCCACTCATCCTTTTCCCAAAGCAATTAATGCTTGCATTGAGAGTATCACAAAAGAAAATCTTCACATACTCTTGCCAAAATTTAGCTTTATGAAAATAAATTTGATAGCCTTTCCAATCACATGGATTCATAAAGACACACCACCTTTTGTAATGATTTATATGACATTGTGAGAACTACACTCACATTCCATCATCACTTGAGTTGATAATGGAGTTTGGTTGACATCCTCCCATTTGATTATTCGCGCAATGTTATGGCCAAATTTTGCCAACTCATCTAACACACCATTTCCTTCACTATAAACATGGCCCATGTAAACCTCTTGACACCCCTCCATCAACTTGCAAATTTCTTCTATAATCATTTTGATCTTCCAACTACATTGACCATCTCCTTTCACTGCTTTAATAATCAACATTTTTACACTGATTATAATCCTTAAGAGATGGGATTTTATTTTATAGATTAGGTGATGGTACTAGTTTGAAGGCGGTGGCTTGAGGAACCCAACTTATGATCATGTTGCACATAATCCATCATTCATCCAAAGACTTCTACCCTCTAACTCATCATAACTATGACTCAGTTACAAAATAACCTATTTTCTACATCGATACATCCCAAGGTGCTAAAAAATACTAACCCATAAAACTAATAGTGGAACTATGAGAGTTGATATATTCTTAGTGTTAGTGTTAGTATATATTTAGTGATACCCAATATATTTAGTATCTCTATTAGAAAAATTAAATTTTGTGAGATCATATAGCCTCACCACCTCCTTGAAAAAACAATTTGCAATATGCACTACATCATTAGTATCTTGTAGAACCTATCAGCCACCACAAATACTAAGTCATTATCCTTTTGTGTCCTTGGCAACCCAAGAACAATATCCATACTTATGTCCTCCCAAGGCTTTGATGGAATAGGTAGTGGCTAATAGAGTCCATTATTCTGACTAACTCCTTTGGTTGTCTAGCATACTCAACAACTTTGCACAAACATCTTCACATCTTATGACAATTGAGGCCAAAAATAATGCTCACTAATAATGTCAATGGTTTTATCTTGACCAAAGTCTCCTGTCATCCCTCCACTATGTTTCTCCTTGATCAAGTTCTCCCTGATGGAACTCCTTGGAATACAAAGTTGACTACCTTTGAACATCATATGATCTTGCATCATGTAATCCAATCACTTGGTCCTTTTTGGAGTAATAGGTTCTTTACAAGCCTTCCAAGACTCTGCAAAGTCATGATCCTTAGGGTACAGATTCTTGAGTTCATCAAAACCAACCACTTCAACTTGCATTTCTGTCAGCAACAATTGTCTCCTACTTAATGCATTTGCATCCATATTAGATCTTCAACTTCTATGTTTCAATACACACGTATAGCTCTACAAGAACTCTACCCATTTCAAATGTCTCTAATTAAATTTACCTTGGTTATTTAAGTATTGCAATGCCTGATGATCACTATATATGACAATTTCTTTAAAGCCTAAAATCTTGATCATAAACAAAATACTTCTTTGCATTATTCAAAATCTCACTAAAATATGCAATAGGCTTACCTTTGTGACTCAACACAACCCCAATAACACTACCACTAGCATCACAATACACCTGGAATACTTTGTTAAAATTAGGAAGTATCAACACAGGTTTCTCTATCACCTTCTTCTTTAGCAACTCAGAACTCCTTGTAGCTCCTCTAGTCCACTTGAACTCTTTTATATCCCCTCTCATTATTTCATTAGGGGTGCACATATACTACTAAAATTCCTAATGAGATTCATATGAAAACTAGCCAAACCATGGAATGACCTCACTTTAGTGGCAAACCTTGGAGTAGGCCATTCCAAGATGACCTTCACCTTTTCTAGGTCCATTTTGAGACCTTCAACTTATACAAAAAACCCCAAATAGAACAACTCCTTTTTGACAAAGCTACATTTCTTCAAATTAATCAACATTTTATCTTCCCTCAACCTCTCAAGGACACTACAAATACACAACAAATGTTCATAAAGAGACTTACTGAAAATCAAAATATCATCCAAATAGATAATAACAAATTTTCCCAAAATTTTCTTTAGTACCTCATTCATAAGCTGCATGAAGGTGCTCAGTGCATTGGTTAGTCCAAAGGGCATGACTAACCACTCATATAGACCCTCCTTGGTCTTGAATTTAGTATTCCACTCATCTCCTTCTCTTATCTGTATTTGGTGATAACCAATCTTCAGATCTATCTTTGTTAAGTACTGAACTCCACTCAAAAAGTCTGCAAGATCATCCATCCTTGGCAAAGGACATTGATACTTGATGATTATATTGTTTATAGTCGAGAGTCTATACACATCCTCCACTCTCCATCCTTCTTTAATTCTGGTACTATAGGTACTACACATGGACTTAGGTTCTCTTGAATCAAACCTTTCCTCAATAGCTCTTGAACTTGTTTGTTCAACTCCTTAGTCTCAATAAGCATCATCCTATAGAAGCCTTGTTAGGCAAACTAACTCCAGGGACTAAATCTATTTGATGAGTGATTTTCCTTATTAGCAGCAACCCTTCTGGGACATTATCAGATACAATATCTCCATACTCACTTAATAGACTCAAAATTTCAACTAGAACTTCATTACTACCTTCCTTATCCTTTCTAGGAATTAATGCATAACACATATGTTGATGTTTCATGTTGTCTAGAAATTTTCTTCCTTCAACAAGACATACCCTAGCACTACTACATAACTTGTCATCATCCTTTATCAAGGGCTTCAACTTGTGACAAACTCCATCCTTTGTTAGAGAATAGGTGTTTGCATGACCATCATGTATAACACACCTATCATATTTTCATGACCTTCCAACAAAAAATAGCATACATCCACTAGGATGATGTGACAGAGAACCTTGTCATAGTAACTCCCAATCTCAAAATTTACCAAACATTGTTCACTAAGCAAGAACTTATGATCATCTTGCACCCAGACAATCTGATATGGATGGGGGTGGTTTTCTCTCTCTTGAGCTTTAACTTTGAGACCATCTCCTCTAACACCAAGTTGTTAGTGCTCCTGCCATCAATAATCACATCACAACATTTACCCTCACACTTGCACTTGATATGAAAAAAGCTCCTCCTTTGTCTAGGTTTAGTCTTACTGCTTAACAAGACCCTTTCATTAATCATGACCTCTACTCTTTCGGCATCCCTCGAATGTGATAACTTAGCATCACCATCCACATGAGCAACCCTTTCTTAACCATCAACTCTCCTACCTATCCTTCCTTGGTATTGAGGGCACTCATAGGCATGATGGCCTTCTTGGTTGCACTGAAAACATGTACCACAAAAGCCTCCTCTTCCCAAACCTTGTCCACATCCTCTACCTCTTCCTCTTTGATCTCCAAAATTTTGATCATGGGAGTGGTTGAAACCCTCATTCCTTTGGTTTTGACTAGCACCCACATCTTCATTTTTCTTTTGGTCCTCATTTCGACCTCTAAAAGACCTACCACTAGCCCTTCCTCCTTGACCACACTCTCTTTGCCTGCCACCAAACTTTTTGTTTAGCTTCTCCTCAACTTGCAATGCAAACTAGCATGCCTCTTAATTGCTAGTGACTATAACTAGACTTAGCTCCTCATGAATGCTAGGTCTTAACCCATTAAGGTAACATGCAACATTCTCCTTGTTTGCTTCTGCATGCTCTGTCCTAATAAGGACTCAATAAAATAAATTTGCCTGCTTTCTTTAACTTTTTGTATCTTCTTTAACAAATCAAGGTCGTAATAAATTGGAATGAATTGCTTCTTTAGTTTATCCACCATGCGATTCCATCTTGTGATTTTCTCCTTCCCTCTTCTATTCCTTTTGAACTAAATCTCTCACCACCATATTTTGGCATGATCCTTTAGTTCGGCCTTTGCAAACTTAACCCTATTAGGGTCCTCAAAATCCTTGTTTAGATTTCTTGGAAACATGTTGACCTTGAGTTTAGGTTTTTTTCCCAACCTGGCAATGGGCCTAAAAAGCTTCTCCTCCACCTAGTTTGAGACTTCTCCTTCTTCTTCCCCTTCCTACACAACATTTCCTTTTTCATTTTCCTCCTCACTTTCATCCCTTACGACAAGATTCATCCCTCTACGGATCTCCTCTTGCAATGCATGAACTTGTCTTTGGAGGGCTGTAACCTCAAGGGAAACACCTTCAGCTCTTCTACCTGCATGTTCTCTTTGTGGAGACATCTTCTTACCATCTCAAAATTCACAACCACATAGTCCTGGTACAAATTACCTCATCATTAGTGCTGTATCTACACAATCATGAATTTCCACTCTAATACCACTTGGTGAGGGCATAACCCAAGACAAAATGAACACAATAGGAAAAAGAGAATTTTATTATTAGAAATGATATGCTATTACATTCAATACAATGAAAATAAACTCAACTAAATGCCCTATGGGCTTAGGGCTTACAATGTTATCAAATTATCGAGAAAAACCCTTCTCATAGTACCTTCTCCCAAACTCCACAAAAATTGCCTTTACAATGCAAGAAATGACCTTAAGTAACCCGAATTAGGTTTAGGTTTTAGGAACACATTGTAGAATATGCCATTTGGCATCCATTGCCAAAGAAGACGGTTTTTGAAGAGATGTTAGAAGTCGGTGAAAAATTAGAATAATCCAAAAATGGTAGTCCAATTTTTGGGAGGCATAACTTTTGATCCATGATTCTGATTGATGAACCATTTACATTTTTTAGAAAGCTCTCCAAGTGCTCTATAGTCCTAATGATGTGCTTAGCTCTTCTCCATTTTTTAGGTCCATACGAGGCCCTTTAGTGCCTCAAATATGAGTTTGAAGCATTCTTAGGGGGTCTCTAGGAAACTTAAAGCTGCAATAGCTTTCAAACCGTAAAGCTTTTTGATCTAATTCTTTTCCTAGAATGCTTTAAATTACAAGTACAATCATCCCTCCAACTTAAACCCTCTAACTCATCATAATTATCACTCAATTACAAAATAAGCTATTTTTTACATTGGCACATATCCCGAGGTGCTAAAAAAATATGAACCTAAAAGACCAATAGTGGAACTATGAGTTGAAATCTCTATTTGGCCCAAATGGGTATCCATACATACAAACACATTAAAAATAAACTAATACTAAGCATATATTTGAGTGAGACAAGATTGCCCTTACACCACTCAATGTTCATGCATCACCCACTCTTGTTTTTGAAATTAAAAGCGACCAAAAACAAGGGGGTCGGTCCTTAACAGTCAAAAGGTTGGTAACTAGCACATTACCAGCCAGTAACAAAAATAGACAAAAAGAACAGGAGTACTAGCAGGCAGAGACTTAAACCATAAACCAGAAATAAACTAGAACCAGAAGGGAAACAACCTAGCTACTAACCACAAAGTCCAAACAGGCACCCAGGCCATAGAAAATCTTAAATATAGCTGATTACTAGCATCACCCACTCTTGTTATTAATTATTTGTAAGTTAATTTTTGTCATGTAAGTAACACTATGGTTGTGTTGTTAATGGCTTGTCTGGCCAATGTTAAGCCTTTAATTCTAGGGGTGAGCAGCCTAGTATTGCTCCTAATAATAATATAAAAAATGAGAACCATGTAAAGGTGGAAGCTAACATTGAGCTCCCTAATTAACCTAAGGAAACTAGAAAAACAAGAAAAAAGTGCATAAAACACATTAGTTGACTATGATCTTAAGGAATAACCATGCTTGCTAGTTATTCCTTTGGGTCATTAAAAAGGGGCTTTAGCCCTTTCTAATTTTTATGTTTTTTAATTATTAAACATTATAGTTGTACATGTTATGTGGTGTTATTAGATTAATGCATTTGAGAAAAATAATGTGTAAAAGAAATACCCATATCTTATTTCATCCTTGGGACTGCGAACACAAAAAAAAACTTCTAGATATCCTACTATATTTATGATAAATAGTTAAAAAAATAGTTACTCTCTTTGGGATCTGCTCTATATTAAAATGTTAGCCATCCTTTGCTAGAAGAGTTGTCTTCAATCAACTTATTTCAAGAGCACCCAAATAAAACTACAACATTTGTGTATGAATACCAACTTGCAATCTATTTGTTAAGTCAAAACTAATGTATGCATAACATCTTTTAGAGAGGAGAAAGAATGTAACAACTTAAGCTATCAATCTCAAATTGTAATATATCCTTGTATCCCATTTGACATATTAAAGGAAATGAACAAGTTAAATAAACCTACAAGAACTTCTAAAATAAGGAATTAAAAATATACAAATTAATCCTTGAACCAAAATTACGTAATTTCAATGGTCAGCAAAATCCAATACATGATAAAATACATTACCTATAAAACTCAAGAATGTTAAAGAAAATGAAGTAATCAATAAACCTACTAGAGCTTAAAAATCAGGCAAACCAAAAAATATATTAAACCCTCAATTAGAATTACTAAATAATAATGGTACACAAACTTCACTACTTGATTAAATACACTACCTTTAAAACTCAAAAATATTTAAGAAAATGAACAAGCTCAACAAAAATACTAGAACTTCGACAAAAAGGAATCCAAAAAAATATGTTAAACCCTAAACCAAAATTAGTTAATTTCTATGATAAGTAACTTTACCACTTGATTAAATACATTACCAATAAAACTTAAGAAGTTGACAATTTAGTTTACTATTGGAAATAATTTTGTTAAATGTTGTTGAACTGCATTTAGGAAAAACCTAGAGAGAAGTAAAATTCCAATGAACACCCAATAACCTATATAAACATTCATCCTATAGTTGTTCATCAATTGAACTCTATAATAAACACATTTTACTATATACATATATTTTATAAACCTATACTATCAAATGAACATTTTTTAATCACAACATAATATCAAGACATTTACAACATTATTTTTTGTGATTTATGTTTTTAAACTACACAATATTTTGATGAAAAGAAAGTCCTTAACAAGGAGATTTTATAATCCTTTTATTGATAAGAATATATATAAACTAAAGGGGTGTCTCCAGTACTTTCCCAACAACACACCCATGGGCAAGCGTGGCTAAACTAATTGCCCTTGGGGCACACATACATACTTGTAATTTATAAGATAGGATAAGTTAATATATACTTAGTAATGTCCAACATGAGGGACTAGGTGTGAGGAAATTGTAATTTATAAGATAGGATAAGTTAAGATAAACTTAGTAATCTCCAACATGAGGGACTAGGTGTGAGGAAAAGATTAACTCATTCCTTGAGAACACAGAGAAGTCAATCACTTGGTTAGTTGTTTTGGAAATATGGGCTGCTTGTAGAGAAGTTGTTGGTGATCTAGGAAGCATGATATAAGCAACTTCTCATCTCACCTGCAAATAAATATCACTTCATCAATCCTTTAACTCTAAATTTACCTTCATACATTTCACTACAAGAATATTACAATTAACAAGAATAAAGCGAACCAAAACATTCATTCCCAAGAAAATCCAATTAAATATATTGAACCATTAAATTACCTCCATTGTCAAACATGTGATGCCCACAAGTGTCATCTTTATAAAAGCATCAACAATAACTTCAATTGTAGAGGGGAATAATATTAATGGTGCATGAAACTATTTGATAGAATGTCTTAATAGGATGTTGCCAGAAGTCCATTTAGATAGAGGGTGCCTAAGGCAAGGGTTCTATGACAAGGACTTGGCTCTATTTTTCAGGAAAGGGAGGTCCCATGACAACATTTTTTAAGGGCAAAAAGATTATTTGGAATCTTTTCCTTCAAAATAGGAGCCCCTACCTTTTCACCCTCTCAATTTGAGTGGGTTAAAAAGGGGTGGGGCTGGAAATAGATCCATTAATTTAGGAAAAAAATTCTGCCACATGTCAACAATATTCTCAACTTTTTTATTTTTATTATAAAAATATTTTTAATTTAAAGTTTCCCAACTTCCTTAAATTTAGGAGTTGAATTTTTTAATTTGCAACATACTATATATTTGATGGGACAACTCACCTTTAAACATTTCTAAAAAATCTCACTCGCCATAGCTTATTTTTAAGGAAGCCCACCCCATCCTAAGGGTAAATAACCAGGGTTTCATGAGTTGTTGGTGGCATTTGCTTGTCCAATATTGACCATAAGATTGGAAAGGCAAAAATTTATGTGACTATTGAATCAAAACTACTATTCAAAGATTATATAGCTTTCAAATTATACTCAAAATATATGAAGTGGTCCAAGCCATATGAATTCCTTAAGTATTATAGAGAACCATTTATTAGTAATTCAGTTGTAAGAAATAGAATAGGCCATCTTGCTTGACAAACAGGAAAAAAGGCTGATAGATTATCCACCATGTTTTTGCTATCAAAGTTTGTCCTTTGATTATAACAATCCACTTATATTTGTAGCTTAAATTTAGCAGAGAACAAACTACTACATGCAACTAATTTTCCTATTAACAAGAGTATGGAAATGAATGAGATGCACTGTCTAAATATTCTCTGTCAAAGAGCACAACAAAGCCTTCTGATCAATAGTCTTCATAATATGTAGGTAAAGACAATTCCAAGAAAAATCGAAAAGGGTTTCTCACACAAAGGACAATGTTGTAAAGAAAACAACTTGATATCACTCAATTTCCCTAAGATTTGGCTTTTGTTTCATAGCTAAGAAAAGCTTACTGCCTCAATCAACATAGAGGCCAGTAAAATTATACAGATCAAACATTCTCCCACTCCTAGTGTAGTGATGGAAAATGACTGATTAACTGGATGACAACTCTCAATCTAGAAAGCTCAATGTTTTAGTAGTTAAAAAATCTCATAGGCCTTCCATTGCTTAAACTACCAATAGAATAAGCCTATCTTCCTGTCTCGGTGGATGAACACCTACACAAAACAAGGACATTTCTTGTCCAATAATCATGCTCTGTTGTCTATAGAAGATGAAGTGGACAGTAAGCTCGGCCAGAAAACTAACTTTGGCAGAGTAGAAGATTTGAAAGTTTCAAGAAGACAATTCTATATAATTGAGAAATGCTTCCACATTTGTTGTTCCATTGATGTACATACAATTCTATAATGCCCAGGTTCATAGATACGTTTATTAGCTCATTCAGAACTTATAATTTGCTTTTTGTACTTCTCAGAGGCTAATTACATTTTATTGATTTTCTTTGGGCAGGTCCACCTTGGGTATATTTCAATCAATTGCCATCTATTCTTTTGCCATGTCAGAAACTATGTGAATTTGTTGACTTCACAGAACATAGTACTTTGGATTAGTACCATCAATCACAGCATTACAGAAGCATAAAGTTTGATTCTCATAAGCTAATTATCTAATATGATTGTGGAGGGTGTACTAATCTGTCAACTTAGATTTATCGTTTGTTGAATTTATGAAATTCAGATGAGGCAGATTTGTTCCTTAAAGATAATTGTGAGCTTTACTTTACATTAAAATTATATGTATCATAACCAAATAAAAGGTTAACTATTTATCAATCTTTATGAATGCTAATCTATGATCAGTTAAACGTAAAAAATAAATTAGATAAAGCATATTAGCTCAATCCATATGCTATTAAAATAATTTAAGATGTTCTTAATGTGTTTCTATGTGGTTAGCTTAGTTTCTGCTGAATTACATTTCTCTACCAGTTGGCTTATGGCTGTAAGTTGACTGAGCGCCTTGACTGGTGTTTCTTTTGTGCACACATGCTACCACAGTCACTGAGCTTTTTGCTACTTCCTTATTCAGTAGTACTTTTGAGAGATTTCAAGGTCTTTCTTTCGTCATCTAAAGATTACTAGCGTCATTGGCATCAGAGATAAAAAGTGGGAAGTGTTTATGAGCATAGGGTTCCACAATTTCATGCTTGAAGTTGAACAGATGGACTCATTTGGCAGAGTATAACCTTCATGATATTGTATGAATGCTTCCAATGTAGGCACACTGCCAATTGATATCGGCCAAATTTCCCCAACTATGAATCTTCCATTGTTAAAGCATGTCAAAAAACCAAGGCAACCAGTAGAAAAACAATCAATACAAATTTTCTTGTATTTAGAACTTTCAGCTATTGTATGCCATGCAAATTAGTGCAGGAGTTTATCTCTGTATCTTGCACATGCACATGACTTTTCTCTTCTACTCTCATCATTTTTCACTAAATAAGATGATCCCATAACGCTTGAAACAATTTTGTGTTTAACATGTGGGGTTGATATTTTACAACATGTGAAAAACATCTGTAGGGAAGAGCTATCCTAGATTGGGTTTCATATCATGACAACACCTTAGTTACTGGTTCAGATGCATGTACGAGAACTCTGTACATGGATGCATGAGTGAATATACCAAAAGCAAAAGATAATATTGAATGTCAATTGATATTCCAAAAATATATCATCTTGTACAAGAAAATTCCCATTGACCACCAGTACGCATCCAAGCACATTGGTGTGTTCATCCGTGTCTGATACAGAGGGCCCAAAACACGTCTAGTAATTAAGGACAACATCCATAGCATTATAGGAAGGTTAATCATCTGGTGGCGAAAATAAGTTCATAATCCTTTTTATATTTCTTGAATTAGAAATAGCGCAAGAGATGAGCTAAACTGTCATATCATATTATTCTGACTAAGAATCATATATGACTGTTAGTATCTTTTGGTCCACTTTGGTACAATAGCAGATTCTGGTCAAGTCTAAAGGAATGGTATACACAAGAAAAACTTAAAAAAATTAGTAACCCAAAATGGGGGTAAAAACAGTCTAAATTCTAAAACTTAGGCACATATACGAACTGAATACGATTTTTAATCATTCATGTGAATGTGAGAAATATATTAAAATTTAATTTAATACTCACAAACCTAAACCTAAAATTTTACTCGGCAGTTAAAAGTTGCTTGACACATGAAGGTGCCGAGTGCCAATTTTACTTGACACATGAAGGTGCCGAGTGACAGATTGCTTGGCACTTGATGGTGCCGAGTAGTAGGTTGCTCGACACTTGATGGTGCTGAGTGACAGGCAACAGGTGCCGAGTTAGCTCGGCACTCAAAGAAATAATACTCGGCAACAATGGATGCCGAGTAAGCTCGGCTCCAGAGGAAATGCTCGGCAACAATAGATGCCGAGTGAGCTTGGCTCCAACTAAGAAAGAGGATGCCGAGTGTTCTGTTCAACTAAAAAATTATAACTTAAGGAATTCCAACATGAATGCTTTCACCATTAAAACTAGAGAGCCAAAGCTTTAAGCTTTCAAACAAATTACTCAAATGCAACATACAAGGGAAGAGCAATGGATTCAAGTATGCCTGCTTGCCTTCTATTCAATCTTTGATTAAACTATTACAAAATCTGGGAGCATTCGGCTTCAACCAGAAAACCCTAAAATAACCCTAAACTGGTAAAACTTCAAACTTCAATAAACTTTAAACTTGTAACTCTAATGGCTGCATACAATGGTGCCTGGAGCAATCACTACTTCAACAAGACAAATCCAAACAATGACTTACAGAGAGAACAAGGGAAACATGTGCAACTGCAAGTACAAACTTCTTTTCTTCTTCCTTCTTCTGCTCTGCTCTCCTCTGCAACTTTTGATCTGCTTGATTTGCTTGAACTTACTAAATGAATGAATAATCATTCCTTTTGTCGCATTCCATTTTCCCCCTCTTTTTCTGATTTGAAAATCTCACCTACCCGTATTAATGTTTCTATCTGTTCTGGACGTCAGGGGTGTAGGTGAGCATTTGGCTCGAGGGAGAAAATGTACGCTGCATTTAAATATTCCAACAGTGAACTCATCAAGCACTTCAGTAACTTTAGCACCTTTTGTTTGAGTAAATCAACAGGCATCCACGTGGTAAACTTTTAAAACATTACAAATGTCTCAAAACCTGGAAACCATAAATTGGGATTTCAATCTTTACCTGTAGCCAAGTAAAATCCCATCCTTGTATTCCATTTGAAATATTAAACAAAGGAATAAAACCAACAAATCTATCATAGTTCCGAAAGCAAAGAATCCAAATTAATATTACACGTTGAACAAAAAAAGAAAAAGAAAAACTTCACTACTTATAAAACACATTAAAAATATAGATTAGTTAGTTGATACTTTGGCCTTACTAGTGTAGATGAGTTTACGGTTCCATAAAATATTTGAAAGCAAATAAACAATACAATGCTGTGACAGATAAACACAGAATGGGGAATGGGGCATCTATAGACACATAGACACATTTGAAGCCCAATAGTGCATTGCAGCTATATGTTCTATGAGGTTAGTGATCTACTGAACTGTACTAGTAGAGACAAACATGCAAAGAAGTAGAAGTTCAGAAAACCCCCCAATAAGCTTATACATTAGCTTATTCCTAGCATAGTTGAAAAACTCAGATTTCACAAAACCTCACAGAGGCCTTAAAAAAATCAACTGGCAAAAATTCAGAGGAACTCAGCCAAAAAAATTGGAACTTAAAAAATTGCTTAAATATAATGTAATTATTTTTGGAAATATTCAATGCAGAGAAAACACTAGGCAAAAATTCGGAGAAACTTAGCCAAAAACATGCAACTTAAAAAATTACTTAAATTTAATGTAATTAATTTTTGCAATATTCAATTCAGAGATGCATTTAATGAGTTAATGAATGAGAAAACAAGAGAATCAAGCTGAGTCTAAGTATATCTAAATATAAAATGGATACAAAATGTCAGCTTCATGTGGAATGTTGATTGGCTGGTAGCTCGATAGTTTGAAGCAAAATTTAAATAACAAATCGTCTTTGATGTATAAGTGCAACATTAAAATAGTTTGCATCTTCCTCTTCCCACTTCTACTCAAAACTACTGAGGTAGAGGGTCTAGTCCTAGTCCACTATGTTTCTGCCTCCTCACTCGGCGCGACTAGCTATGGCTCGACATTTATCCTAGACATAATGTTGTTAAATCTTGTTCATTAGACTCTAAACAATTTTGAGTACTTAGGAAATGTCATTATTGAGGTTCTATAAACCTACATAAATTCTTCCCCATCACTTGAATTGAGTAAAGTGGGTATAAAAACATCAACTCAATTCGATGTGATTTCCTTGTCAATTTATTATTTTGTTTTTGAATTTGAAAGTGGGGGTCACCAACAAGACCTTTGGAATCTTTATTTTTTGAACATTTTTCTCTAAACATTGACATGTTTTAAATGTCTTCAAATATACTTCAAAGAGACTAAAATCCTTGCAAATGACCTTGCATAGGCTTGGAAGGCTTTTCATCTCTTGAGAAACAACCAAATGCAAACAAAATGATTATTTTAGCTTTTCCATGTTGGCAGGAGACTTATGTTTCCACAGTCAAGTTTTTAAACTGGATGAGCTTTTGACTCGAACTCGCCAAGTTTTTGTGATAGATATTGCACTATATCTATTAAATCCCTATCAAAAGAGTAGATCTTTGCCCTTGCTCTTACTTCTTGATCACTAGAATCAATGGGATCATCTTAGGAATGCAGACTCTTCTAATGGGGATTTAGATGTATAGTCATCTCGTCCAAATCAGAAATATTGCAAAACCAAAGAGAGCAAGACTAGTAATAGTAGATCCAAGACCAGTACCTCACATGTTCTATACCCAATGATCATTTAAAAAATATGTCCCCGTTAGAATTAATTTTGAATCTTATATTTAAATAAGTAATTACTAATAAGGTGTACTTGTGTTTTTCTTAGAATACTCCTAGTCATGACCCCTATCTACAACCCATAGAGAGAATAGGCCTATTATTATAAGGTGCCTATATATATTAGAGCTTCTTGTGATAGCAATGGGTTCAAATCAAAACTTATCTCTAGTAGAATTTCCAAGGCATGAAACGAAGTAGTACCAACTATGATTTCTCGGTAGGTCGAGTACACCCTTGATGGAGAGCGAGTTCATAATCCAATGTGATGTGCCTCTACATGCATGGAAAGGACAATATTGCATGGATAAATGACAATACTATTTTCTACCTAGGCATCCTATGTTCCTCTTAAGAAATACAAATGACAACTGACATATGGGGGGGCTTATCTAAATCCATGGATCAAATCCCTTTTAGTCAAGTGCACTAATCTATCTAGGGTCCCCAAAGGTCTGGGGCTCATATATAGAGAGCACTAAAGATATTGATGCATCTTATTCATATTACAATTATTCTACTACAATAGATGGTCCACCTTATATTGTTGATGTTATTATAGCTATGGTTGGATTCCTTCAGCCTAACATAGATAACATAAATGTTGTGATACTATATAAGTATTGTAACATAATAATTATATTGTATAATTATTATATATTTATAAGGTTAGAGCCTACAATACAATGGTAACTTGTGAGCCTCTCATGTGGGAGGCCTTGGGTTTGATCCTACTCAATCTTAATACATAAAAATAATTAATTACAAAAAATAATAATAACTAATCTAGGCTTTGGCCCAGTACCGATCAAACAATTATTATATTATTGTATTATATAATAACTATTATATTAATAATATAATAACTGTTACCACTTAGAAGAGTAGTGTCCTCGGTGAAGGGGAACCAAAAAGTTATAAAGGAAGATTAATCTCCCTCACTTGAATGATTAAATGTATACAAACATTCGAAATTAGTGTGTAGTTCTCAAGGGTGACAATTGGGTATTGCCTATGGTTGGGAGGGTAAATCTGTGCCTGTAGTTAAATGAGCACATAAAAACAACATAGTATTGTAGTAGATTCCCTACTAGCTTTTGAGGCCACAATATTATTAGATCCTAGAGAAAAACCCTTCTCATGGTACCTTCTCCCAAACTCCACCAAAAACTGCCTTTACACCTAAAGAATGGCCTTAAGTAGGAGAAAAACCCTTCTCACTGTACCTTGTCCAAACTCCACCACAAACTGTCTTTACACCTAAAGAATGGGCCTTATGTAGCATGTCTTAGGTTTAGAGTTAGGAATACAATTTACATTTGAACATTGGCGGCCAACTCTAAAAAAGAGGTTTTAGAATTCAAATTAGAAGTCGGTGCAAAAAATAAAAGGTTCTAGAAAAAGTATTCCAACTTCTAGGAAACATAACTTTTGATCCGGGACTTTGATTGATGAATTGTTTACATTTCCAGAAAGATATATGAGCACTCTATAGCTCTATGGGAAACCTAAGGCCATCCAATTTTTTTGGGGGCTGCACAAGGCTCTTTAGTGCCTTAAATTTGACTCCAATGCATTTCTCTAGGTTTGCAAACAACTAAAAACTGCAATAACTTTCAAATAGTGAAACCTTTTGACCTGATTCTTTTTCTAGAGCACTTGAAATTTCATTTACAAACTTGCCTCCAACTTACACCCTCTAATTCTTCATAATTATGGCTCTATAACAAAATAACACATTTTCTACATTTGTATGTATCCTAAGGTGTGCCAAAATGCTAACCTAGAAAAACAACAATGGAAATTTGATAGTTGAAATCTTTATTTTGCCCAAATGGGTATCCAAAAATGCAAGCACATTAACAAAAACTAACACTAACCATATTTTTGGGTCATAGAGGATTACCCTTATAGTATTGGATGCTCCTACATCAAGTGATCCCCCAAACTATGGCAGAGATGACATGTATATTATATCACAACTCCATAAGCATGCATTCAACAATAATAAATAGTCTCCATTCTTGCAAATTATATCAAATATGAGATGCTGAATCTTCTTCACAATTTGGTCACCAAATTAAGTACAATCATAATCCTTGAACGAGATTGTCACTGGTACAATCCATTGGTAGAGAACAACCAATTCACACTACAAACTATTTAAAAGAATTCCTATTTCTTCCATCTTTCAATTACTGAAACCCTAGCCACAAAATCTTTCACATGTTCACCATATCAAATGCATATTATTATTATTTTTGGCATTAAATACCTTTATAATTCTCAAATGCAAATTTAGCTTGAATATTCCAATTTCCAACACACACTTCACAAAACTTACATATATGGCTCTTTGGTTGCAAAGTTCGAAATATAGTATTTTTTTGTATCTCCCACCAAGAGCAACTTTAAGTTATAATTTAAAATTGACATTATTAATTTAAACTCCCACATTGCTCTGAAAATGATTTTTCATTAATATAATCATATTTTGAAACACAAGGTCCTTGTTTCATGTGTGCATGATTTAAAACTTCTCATCTCAATTCCAACGAGCTATTAGACTAGGGTACTCATTAAACAATTGCCATAGAAATAGCAACCTTAGTGCACATAATTAAATTATAACCGATAATGCATTTGAGTTTGTGAGATTGGCCCAACCACATCGAAAGTGAAATACTACTGCACAAGAGTGATTGTGATGATAAAATATGATGAACGATCCCAACAATGTGACTTTCTAAAATAGACACTCTCTCCAAGAATCTTGGAACCCAATCCGAGAGTTCGAAATAACACTTGAAAGCATCATACAACTCCTAAATTCCTTGGGAATGCGTCCCCGCCCAAAAAGCCTAGGTTTTTGAGAGGGGGATGTCCCTAGGATGAGGGGATGAGTATGTGACATTCCTCCTGTTGGTTTCGAAAACCACAGATTGGAATCCTACGATTCTTTCCAACTTGATGCTAGGATATCCAACTAGTTATGGCCAACTTGACAGAATTGAAAAATGTAGTTCGAGTTCCTTGCACTTTTGGCTTTGCAAAACCAAGGTAAGTGTACCCAATCCTCAAAAAAACACTTGAGTCCAAGACACTTATAGCAGATCGATTAGAATGCGAATGTATTGAAAGTTTCCCAAACAACAAGGATTATAAAAAACTTCAAACTTGCAATTTATGAATTAAGAATAATAAATGAATACATGAATATTTTCAAAATAAGAATAAGTATAGATTAATGCAACAAATAAATATAATAGTTCTTCAAAGGGAAGATATGAAACAATTGCTAGCATATGGATTGCGAATTATAAAAAATATAAAGACCAGTGCCCAAGGGTGGTAGAGTCAGTATTATAAGTTTTAAAAATACAACTTTATAAAATTCTAAGCACATTAATTATAAACAATTTAGTAATCAAGATGCGACAGATCAAATATATTGTAATGTCCCCATTTTAGCAGTTGACCAAGTGTGTGTGCGTTAGCCTTGTTCTACATGGTCCCGAGGGCTAACGAAGGGTTTAATGGGATCTTGGAGTGTTTTGGCCTAGTCATTTCCAGTTTGGGCCAAAACGAAGTTGATTTACTCAGTTTCAGGCATACTTACTATTTTTAGTAAGTCGGCAGGACACAGTGCAGGTCAATTTTGGTGATTGGATTCGATACTCCTCGGTGAGAGCTTTCCGATGAGCTATCACTCGCATTATTCGGAGTTCGATTGCTAATACATTTTAATGCCTGAAGTTTTATTAAAGTAATGTCTAATTTAATTGTAAAATATTAAAGTGTTACTTTAATATTTATTTTATGGTGATGTGTACCCAAGGGAGACATAAGGGGTATTTTAATATATGTTTTATATTACACATCTTTTATCCCACATTGCCCATATGAGTTGAGCGGACCCGTGGGAATAGAATAAAAGGAAGCATCTGTGGCTTCATTAGGCAGGTTGAATATGAGAAGAAATTGGTATGTGAGTTGCAGCTCAGTTCTTGGCATTTGAGGACGTCTATCCTCTCTTGTAACATTCTAGACGTCATTCCCTTGGGGTTTGGCCTTTGGAATTCTTTGTTTTTGGCTTCATTATGAGGCAGTTTAGTTGCATTTCCGGCTACAGGCAGATTTGGTATTTTGCTCATATCTTCTTCACTACTTGTCCGACGCTTATGCCGCTTTGAGGGAATGGTATTACGAAGGTAGTGGACTGATTGAAGGACAAAGTATTGTAGCAGCAAGTTCATAAGCATGGGCTGGAGTATTATGACAATATTGCTGAAGTAATTAGTGAGTTGATAAATCTGCCATGCATTTGGTTTTATGAATTCTGAAAATAACATTTTATTAGCAGCAGTTCATTTCCACTTTGCATATTATTGTAGTTCCTTTCTTGTTTATGTTGTATGATACCAATTCCATGCATGAAACACAACAAACAAATAAACGTTTGATTTCCGGAGTTATAAGGGGTTTTAAGAAGTTGAATGCAAACTGTTTGACATAATTCCTTTCAGCAATTTGGTTTAGTTTTTTGGGACATCCAGGGGTGCCCATTACATATATGGATGCAATTTTAAAATAGTCTATAATGTACTTTAACTCTTGTGGTTCAGAGACAAACTAGACATAGATTCGGAAACAGTTAGATATTTCTCAATATCTATGATGTTCAATTTTAAAATGCTATAATTGATCCTGTCCACTTATCTATCATATAAATTATTTATAAAAATAAAATAAAAATTATAAAGGATGAAACTATATAATATTTTAACTCTAAAGCTTCATGCAAATAAAATAAATATTTCTTACTAATCATGCCTGAAATAAAATTGCACTAGAGGCACTCCTTACAGATGATCCATCCAATACAGTTTGGCTACAAAATCACATAAGAATTTATTCAATAATCCACAATCCATGGGCTTAGTTCAAAAATTCATTCATTTTCCAATGAAAGAATATAATACATCAAATGTGCATGTATAATTGGAAATATAAAATTTAGGGAATTGAATTGTCCATTTTAATCTCTTACATCTCATATTTATAACAAGAAAATAGATGTGAGTCCCTTCTCGAAACAACATGCCCCTCCTTAACAAATAACTAACTCTTTCAAGCTTTAATATAGCCTATATTAGCAATTTTTTATAATTTTGTCTTATGCTCTACATACTTTCTTCAAATGGTTCGCTCAATATTGAAACAGGTTTCGAACTCCATACCTAGATTGCCTCCCTCTGCATATCCATGACGTGTTACAACATGTCCTCTCCAGTGATTCACGTGACTTCATCTTCCTACGTACATAATCTAGGCAATAGCTTGTGTATGTTCATATCCTCAGAGGTCAGATCTCCACCCAAAGAATCATGTGCTCTAAAATGAATTCTTGAAATGAATTGGCTTCTACGTATTTGCTCTTGCCACTCTCCTTCTATGGGCACAAATAATGTATAAATTCATTAGTAGCCTTCACTCTGAACTCCAGACTTGTATATCTATGGTTGAACATAGTTTCTCCTCTCTTGCATGCTTTTCATTAAAATTGCAACAAATAGAAAGAAGCAATAAGTAATGCTAAATCAAACCAGAATGAACGGTTTGGATTCTTATATATTGGTGTCCAATGGGTTAGTGCAAACAGTCATTGCATGTTTGAAATTTCTCTATCTGTACGATGACTTGGTCATCCTCTTGGCATATCTTTCATTACAAGTCATTATATCTTCTTTTATAAGCATTAGAGATTGGATGCTACACATTCTCCTCATGAGTTTTTGGTCTACATTTATTATTGGTTTCAATTGATGAGCATATACAATGGGCAATAATACCTCTCAGAAAACTACTCTGCTAAGTGACCTCCAACTCCCAATGACACCATTTTTCAAGGAATTGATTGTCGCTAATCTATGTTGCACCTCAAACTTCTCTTCACACATATATGATTTCTACAGTTTAACTCATCCATCAAGGTTCATACACACATGCCTTCATTTGACTCTTGGCATGGATATGTTCATCATTAGAACTCCACAGGTGGCCTCTGCTTCCCAAACACATCTTCCTCTTTGGTCACAGATGGCTTGTAGCTTTTGCAAATCTCTATCTCAGTATTTGCAATAATCTCAACATCTTTAATGGTTCCTGAACTAGCCATGATACAGTCACTTCCATAAACATACTTGATATTTAAATCTGGGTGCTTCAATATTTATTATAGTCATTGCCTTTTACTGAATATCTCATTAATTATCTCTGCCAATCACCATCTCACTATTCTTCTAAGTATTATGTGATGTCACTATTCATTGAATCGCCATTTCTAATCCAATGTTACTTTGTTTAATATTTTTCTATCATCCTTTTGAATTCACATACTTGTTCTTTCAATATGATGAATACACACCTTTCACACAATTAGTAATAGACCTATTGCTACATGAGGCTTGTATTTATACAAGTCTTGGAAACATCTATGTGTCTTCATACTTTTAGTCATAAAATATGCTCAAATGGATACCTGAAATTTTGAATTTTAGGTCTCCATCACCTCCGTTGTCCCCATTTTGCAAAAAAAACACAGGAGACATCCTCTATACTTGGGGACATTTTGCAAATAAAAAGGGGTACAGAAGGGGATGCCACATGTCCCCTGACCATATTGGAGGTAGCCGACCATCGCCGTTTTGTGTAAAGCTCAAGCAAAAACAAAACATAAATTTTATCCAAACTTGGTCATCTGATGGGCCCCACCCCTCCAAATGCCCTAAAATGTCAAAAGTGACCACATTATGGTTGTTTTGACAGTTGTTTGGTTTTTCCTATGAAGTTGTTGTGTGTTGCAGCTAGATGGGATTTTCATTTTGCAAGAAGAGGAGGTGATTTTTTTGCTTCCAAGAGCTTGAGTATGGGTTTGATCTTCTTCTGTTGTCCACCAAGGAAGCATGAAACTCTTTATGCTTCCATTTCCCATTTAAAAAATAGATTTGCAGCTTGAAAAGTCTGATGTTTTTATAAAATTGTTTCAGCTCATATTTTCATTGCATATTAAATCTCAAAACAAAGCATAATGAACAACAATGGAAGCACTAGTAGCAGTGGTGATGAGTAGATAAATGTGGTTGGGGTGATATTGCTAGTAGTGGGACCAAGAAAGGAGTTGATCCTAAAACTGATTTGTCTAAATGCCCTTCCACCATCATGAATGCTTTTACAAAGGGTCCTTTCAATAGGAAAAAACCTCTTCTCCAATTTATCACAGGTAGCCAAAAGATAAAAAGAATGTAGGAGGGACTATGGTGTGGGATTCTCATGTTTATTTTTGATGATTTTAGGGGAAGCTATACAAGAGTGAAGTCACATGTTTTAGGTGTTGCATGCCATGGAGTCAAAGCTTGTCCTAACTTGACTGATGAACAAAAATTATAAAATTTCAAAGATTGCACTTAGAGGCTAAAAGGGGGGGGGGGGGGGTGTGGAGCGCAAATTTGACAATGACATCACCATCTATTCAATCATAATCATCTAAGAATATGCCATTCGCCATTGGTACTAGTGGCAGCCCTATTGAGTCTAGAGAGAAGAGGAAGATGAGAATTGGTGACAAGGGCTTGGTGGAAAGTTTTTTAATGCATAGGCAAAAGAAAAGTGTGAGACATCCATTAGCAGATTATTTGTTGCTAATGGTATCTCATATCATGCAACCCATTCCACTTCTTTTTACCAAATAGTGAAAGATATATTTAGTATTTGTACCCCTGGTGAGCATAAGCTACGAACCACCATCCTAGATGATGAGTACTCTAAAGTTGCTTTTTTGTTTAAGGATATGAAGCATACTTGGGTTAGGACGGGCTGCTCTATTGTGCTGGATGAGTGGATTGATGTTAGACATTGGTGTTACATCCCAATTTTTGACCTAGCTTGAAATATAGCCATTGAGGTTCACATGAGGTCAGTTGGCAGTTTAATTTGATATTTAGTCATTATAATTTCAAGTGAAGATGACATGTTAGTTGATCGTTAATCGCGAATTCATGAATTAAGATGAAAGGTTAACTGATATGATTATTTATAATTTATAATTTAATTCCTTGCAGGGAGCTTGTCGAAAGGGTGGAAGCATTATTAGAAAAGAATTAGGCAGGGCATCACCATCACTAGCAGACGGGTAAAGGACCTAACGATTTGAAATAGGATACATCGGTGAAATTGCATGAGTTATTTAAATAAAATAATTGAGTTAAAATATAAAACGTATCTTAAGGACTTTAATTTTTAAAGGATTTTAATTTATCTTTTGTTATATTATTTTTAATAAATATTTATAAATGTACATTTAAATACAAAATCATTTAGCACCATTATAATTTAATAATCAATTAAGTGATGTTTATAAGTGCATGTAAGATTTTAATAGTATTCGAATTATAATAACTTTAGAATTATTATAACTTATTCCTTTTCAATTTAATATTCTTTGCTAACACTTGGCATAGCAAATCAATTTAATATTTGGCGATTTGGATTGTATGATCATTCAACTTTTCCAATCTTTTAATTAATTCCTCTTCTTTTTATAATTTGATATATTGGTATCCGAATGGTCATCTTGGGTAGTCAGATGGTTTTCTGTATTACTGATGGTAACTGATAAGCCAAGCATCTTCTTTTAATAGTCTCTTTGATTGTACTTTGATATATCTCTCTTACCTCTATGCAACCCATGGCTCTCCTTTTTCATCCATCTATATGTTATTGCTATGCATTTAAAATGAGGAGAGTAATTTTGAGTTTGGGGAGTATCGGCTCCAAAGTTCATTGGCTATTTTTCCTCAATTCCACGACAGCAAGAAACCACGGGGCCTTAGTTAGAAAGGTCAGACTAAAGACATGATCATTCTCCCTCAGTCCTTTTCCACCATAGCCAATAGTAATCCCAGGTCGAGAACTCAATAAATCATGATTTTTTCTACCTGAAACATCCTTATCACTGGTCGTGGATCACAGTTTGAAGCAAGGACTTGATTTAAGATGTAGGCCATCCAAAGGAGTCACCTGTAGTTTCTTGCCCTCTTCTTATTGTTAAGATTTAATGTACTGTGATCAAGTTTTGAATTAAGCTCCGCTGGTACTGAGTTTCTTTTATCATAATATAACATTGTTAATAAGCATAAAGTCTGCCATTATTTCTGTCATTTTTCCTAGATGACATTATAACAAAGATAAATACATATAGACTTTTGTATTCCTTGATAAGTTTGTTCTACTCCTTGTAAGGACTGTCATTTTCCTTGTAAAGTCAGTCAATTGCCTTCTAGGATAATATTCCCCTGATTAAACATAAGTCTGATGCTTTCTTTTATCTATATTCATATCCGAGTATGAGGAATTTCTCTAAAGCATTTATGGTAATGGAAAGAAGGTTAAAATTCTAGATATAATCAATTGTATCTTGATATAAATATTAATAACTGAGAGTGAAATTCTGAAATCAGATCACCAAGGAAATCACCGAGCGAAAAAGCCAGTATGCGGTGAAGGTGTAAGGTAACATTGTGTTTTAATCTGACATCACCAAGAAATCACTGGCTTGTTGGCCTGAAGGTAGTGAGGTGTAAAGAAATAAAATATGGGTATTGCATAGTAATGATGTTTTGATTTTCCTGATTTGGAAACACGACCATTTTCAACTATGCATTGTTAGATTGAGATTAAATTATATTATCTTGCTGTTGGTTCTCTACATTATATAGAGTTCATTAAAGATCTTCATCAATTAATATGAACCATTATCAGATAAGACATTTTAATCAATTAATAAGAACTAATTAATAGCTCATGCATATTCTTGTCATGGTGATCTCCTGCTGCCAAGTTGTATGGCGTGTTATTTATCATGATGCCCAGTGGATGGAATGATGCCCCCTGTCAATTCCGAGTAGGGAGGTCCTTTCTCATTAGAGATTGTGTGGGGATGTATATTGTGGTCTGAGGTTGGGTGGTTAAGCCCTTGACAATGTTTCCACCTCACTCAAGATGTCAGATAGAGAAAAACTATGCATACAATTGTTTACCAGAAACAAGTATTATCATTTTTAATATGAAGAGGTAAGATTGAATTGAGTTAAATTCATTGTTATCATTATTTTACACCTGGTTTGATTTGTGAATTATTTTCTTTTATATGAATATTGAATATAAGTATTTATCTAATCTTGAGATATTGTCACAAATAAGTAATCGAAAGGAAAAAAAATTCGAAGCCCTAATTTATTGTGATAGTTGGAATCTTTAATTGATACACTGGTATTGGAAGCCATAGTTGAATCCGTGGTCGCGGAAACCTTAAATTGAATCCGTATTCATGGAAGCCCTAGATAAATTCCGTGGTCGCGGAGGCCCTAAATTGAATCTATAGTCGTAGAAGCCTTAAATTGAATTTTTCATTGCGGAAGCCCTAAATTGAATCCATGGTCGCGAAAGCTTTAAAATGAATACGTGGTATTGAAATCCCTAAGTGAGATAGTTGTATCAGAAGCCCTAAATGAACCAAAGGTAAACAATGCCCTAATTGATATAGTGGTATGTGATGCCCTAATTTAAATTATAGTGGTATTTAATTGAAATTATCATTTGATTTTTAAGATAGTGGTTTTTAGATGGTAGTTGTCATATGAAATCATTATAGAGTATTTGTGGACTAACCAGGTGGTTGCAGAAGCAACCTTATGTTTTGATTTCGATCTCAATTTTTTGACGTATGTGATTTTTAATTTCTGTAGTAATTTAATTTGATGGTACTTCAAGTATTTAGTTAAGAAAATTTTGTTTAATTGATTTTAATGGTAAATCTTCTTCACCTAAACATGAATGATGTAGCTGCCTTCCTATGATATCGAAGTTATAACTGTATTCTATGCTTATGTTAGATGTTAATTTAGACCTGGGAAAATCGAATGTTACAATTGGTCACTCGCAAATATCATTGTCACATCTAGTGTTGGCTCTTATTTTTTGAAAGTCATAGATTGCCCAGGAAAGAAGGATGTTGATTTCCATTCACCATTTTGAGAGATGTCATAGAGGAGGTTGGGTCGAATAGTGTTGTAGATATTTTTACAAATTTTGTACATGTGCAAATCAGCTAGTTTGATGGTAGGGGGTGCTTGTAGGACATCTTTTGGACCCATTGTTGCGTTCGTGCATTGAAAAAATCTATTGAATGACATAGGGAAGATTGAATATGTGAAACAGGTGGTGTTAGAAGCTAGAGAAGTGCAAATGTTTATATATAACAACCACACTTACTCTGTTTAAGTCCTTCTCTAAGAAGGAGTTCCTCAAACCATCTAAAACAAGGCATGCCAATTTTAATTATAGTTTAATTTGCTATATGTTTTTTTTTAATTTATAAATCTTACAAACTTACATGTGATAATTTTAACCATTAATGTTTAACTTTATTTTAATTTATAATTATTTGTATAGGTATTGCATGTATTTCATCTTGATGGAAAGGATGATTGAGGTGTATGAGGCCCTCCAATTTATAGTGGTGAATCAAGAGTGGGGACAATGGTCTAATTCTAAGTTCTCTGAAGGAAAAGTGGTGAAGCAAAGGATCTTGATTTTAAAATTAAATGTTGGTCTTTTGCTTGCTGATTTTCATACTAACTTAAAAAAAATTAAATTCTAATTCTGATATTAATTTTTGTTTGCATCTTGTCGATATATTTTCTCTATCATAGAGCCCATTGTAGATGTCATCAGATATGCTAATACTGATGCTCTAAATTTTGGGAGAGATATATGAGACTTTTGACAGCATATTGAGGAACGATGAAGAAAATTATTGCAGCGAAGGATCCTACATTGATGTTTTACAAGGAGTGTATTAGGCTTATTGTGACAAGGAGGTGGAACATAATGAATACCCTTTTTATATGGAAAACTTTTCTCTAAATCACAAATGGTATGTAGAATTGGGTGGAAGGGGCCTCCCATGTGATGATCTTGAGGTATTGGATGGCTTCACAAGAATCATTGATAAGATATATTCAGCTCAAGAGGCCCAACTTTGTGCATAGTTCTTTGACTTCACCAACCCTTGTGGTCCAAACTTGGGTAAGACACAAGCGAGGTTGAACAAAGTGGCTTTGACACATATAGATCCTATTGGATGGTGGACCTTGCATGGGAGAGAAACACCTGAGTTAAAAGAACTTGCCACTCGCCTCCTTGCATAGGTTGCTAGTTCCTCTGCTGCAGATAGGAATCGGTTCACATATTCATTTATCCACGCTACCAAGAGGAACAAACTTACCTCTAAATGATTGGAGAAGCTAGTGGCAGTGCATCATGCTCTTCAATTTGTGGATTGTTAGACTCTAGAGTATATGCAGACTCTAGCTTTGTGGTGGGATGTTGTGCTTGAGCATGTGGCCTAGATAGATGAGGATGAGACAATAATAGGATTGGTTGGGATCCCATTAGATGAGACCGCACTTCCTAGGGAGCATGATAGAGGGGACTTGTAATAATCCCAACTGGTTATAACTTAATCAAACATTAATTTCTTTCACAATTCAAAGGTTTGACATTTAGTCAAACACTTGGCAGGCATCCTGTTGACTTTGATTTTTTGTTTGACAATGATTTCTTATGATGATATTGATGCATATTGTTAGAGTTTTAGGTGATTCTACAACACCCCCAGGATCAAATGAAAGACCAAGATAACTTCCTCAAGAGAATGGCAAGACAATTGCATGAAGATGCAAGAATGCTATTATTGATAATGGACTTGATTGACATCCAATGGATTGATTTAAAATGTACATAATAGGCCTCTTTATATAGGTGAGGCGATAAGAGACAATGATAAGGAGAATATAAGCTTTCACCCACACAAGGTGGAATCACATGTCCACCAAAGGTGGATCATCCTCCATTATGCAATGGAGTATGTGCGATGATAATGTGATAAGTACACTAAAGGTGGAATGAGATAACAACTATGACCACCTAGAGTGGAATTCTCCTACACCATGTGTTTAATTGAGGTGAAACACCATGTGTTTAATTGAGGTGCAAACTCCCAAGTGTCTCAATTATAGACTACTATGAAATGCATTATCCTAAATAAGCTTAAGTAAGTATAATTAGGGAATATTTAATTACACCAACACCCCCCCTTCAGTGCAACTTAGGAGAATGCACTTAAACTCACAATGCAAGATGGGTCCCAGCAACAAAGCCATTTTAGGTACCCATGTATAATATGCAAAACAATACATGAAATGTAATCTCTCATAAAGTGGAGAAAGAGAGAAAACCTCATGGGAAAAACCCTCCTCCAAAAAGAGAGATAAAAACAAGATGCATGGATGGATAAAGTACTCAAGACCCCCAAAAATTGCATACATCATGTATATACAAAGAATGATCCCCCCATAGGAAGGAAATAAGGAGACATGATATCCCCCCCATAATGAAGAAACTCCAATGTAGATGAAGAGTACCTACAAGCAAAATATAATCCAATGCCTACAAGAAAGATGTCTCTCCTTAGGAAAAGATAAATACATCAAATGATGAAGAAGCCACTCCATGTAAAAAGTGAGGAGGGAGGAAGGTCTCCATGTATGCATCTTTGAAGACTAAATAGGTGTCTCCAAGCTCAAATATTTTGTCACACCATCAAGCTGACCTATGAGATGTGAAAAACCAAGAGAGCATGAAGAGTTGGGAAATTCAATCTCCAAAAAAGGTGAAGAAGTATCTTGACGACAAACCTCCTCAGATGTATTAACTAAATCTGCATTATGAGATTCATCTGAAAGAGCATCCAGAAATTCATCTCACATTACAAGATCTAAAGCATAAAGATCATCTTGCTGAATAGTAGAACTCATGTCTAAAGAAGCAGGAGGTGGAGGAGTAGGAAGTTCAACACTTGTCTCAAGAAAAAAATGATTCAAGTGTCCAATGTTCTCCTCACATGAATTATTCACCCTTGATAAGGGGTTAGGTACATCATGAATACCATCATCATTATCAACAAAATGTGCAAAAGAATACAAGTGTCATCATGAATACCATCATCATTATCAACAAAATGTGCAAAAGAATACAAGTGTGATGTATGATCAACAACTCCCATAGCTATGACATCTCTGGTCTCCATGTCCCTAATATAGACATAATCAGGAGTGAACTCAACAATTTTACCTTGTGCCCCATGAGTAATTTGGTAAATGGAAAGGATATTAGTGGTCAAGGATGATACACAAAGAACATCATTAAATGTATCTTGTCCCATAGGAATAGAACCTTTCCCACAAACCTTCATGTATGTATTATTACCCATCAATATAGGTGGAGAATTACAAAGCTCAATAGAAGAAAACATATCTGTAAAAGATGCCATATGATGTGATGTGCATGAATCCAGAAGCCATTTACCTTGCTCAGGATGTGTGGAAGCAATGAGCGCTTGTCCTTTGCCTTTGGATGATGATGTAGATGTGGTAGCTACTTGATATTGAGAAGAAGGAGAAGACACTGATGAGGGCAACTAGATATTGTTCTTTTGAAGAATGTGAGTAAACTCATCAATATTCTTATGGAAACATTTATGCTCATCATGTCCTAACTTTTTGCAATAAGCACATTTATTTCTCTTTTTTTTAGATGTTTCCTCTCTTGAAGAGGACTTGGATTCAATATTATATTGTGAAGGAGACTCATCACTTTTTCATGTTGCTTAGGATCCTTGTGTTGTTTGTTTCCCTTTCCTTTGGGAGCCTTTGGAAAGGAGTCATTTGCAACCAATGCTTGATGCTTTAAAGGCTTCAATTGACCCATGTGTGCTAACTTTGCTTGTTCCCTTGTGAGCTGAGTTGCAAATTCATCAAGATAAGGTATTTTGTATGCACTGCCAAGAGCATCCATAGTAGCATAGAATGTGGAAACAAAGATTGAATATTTTGGACCAAAGATTCCTTCCAATGTAGTTTAGGCATCATGAGGATGTGTGTAGGATGCAATTTGATATAGAAAATCATTAGAGATGGTAGATCTAAGAGAGCCAAGTTCTTTATCCCTTCTATCAAACCATTTCCTTCTTTTCTTCAACCCTTGTATTTGGTTCTAGATCCTGTCTAAGAATCATTCTAAGCAATCTAATACTCATCAACTAATTAGAAACTGCTTGATTCCATTTATGATAGTTATAGGAAGTGTGTAATGGAACTTTTTAAAAATCCATAATGAAATCAAATAATGACTAAAATCAATTGATAACTCCTTCAAATTAGTGACCCAATTAAGGAAGTTGCAATCCAAGTATTCACCAAGTGCAAATATAGCCAAAAAAGACCTATTTATGAAAGTGATATGCCCACTCCAAATCATTGAAATCTGATTACAGATTTGGAAAGTAGAGGAAAAATCATGCACTTTCAAACAAAATTTGCACATGACAATGTTGCCAGATGTGCCCAAACCATAGTACCAAAAATTGCCGAAATCGCCGAAATCGCGATAAGATTCATGGCTCTCGTTTTTTTGGAATCGGAAATCGCTGGTGGTGATTTTTTCCTGTGAATCGCCTAAATCACCAAAATCGGTGATTCATGGCAAAAATTGCCAAAATTGCCATCGTCAATCTCCAGAAATCGGCCGCGGCAGCAAGGATCGAGTTCAATTTAAAAAAAAAAAACAATGTTTTATTTTCTTTCTAAGTTGACTTTCCTCTTTGTTATAACCCTAAAGAGCGTTCTATTTGCTTAGTATGAGTAGAAGAGAGGAAGCGTGAGAGAGAAGAAGAGAAAAGAGAATCCATAGGTTTCCAACCGGCAAGAAGGAAGAGCACCAAAGAGATCAGAAGTCCATCTGGGGAGGCCATAAATTGCATTGGGAGCATTAAGGAGTCAATATCAACACTCCTCAACTCATTTGCAAGAGGTAAGTGTTGGTTTTTTTTTTGCATGTTAGTTTAGTATGCATTTTTTGGTAAATTTTTTTAGTGTTCATTTGCAAATCTTGAATGTTTTTTATTTTTACTAAATTGCAAACCAGGGTTTGTTGTTTTGTAGTTTTTGTTTATTAGTTGCAAACTTTGATTTTTTACATGAATTTTTTTATTGCAGCAGCCCTTTGCTTTCATTTTCCAATTTCCACAATGGGTAAAAAAGATGAATGCTGGAAATATAATGAAGAGTTTCCTGGGAGAACCAAATATCAAACAAAATGTATATTTTGCAAAGAAAAAATAAATTCGAGAGGTATCTATAGATTGAAATACCACATTGCTGGCATACCTAGCCATGATGTCACAGTTTGCACTTATCAAACCACTGAGGCAAAATGTACTTGTTTAGTGGCATTAGAAAAAATTGAACAAGACAAGTTGACTAAGAAAATGCAACTTGAAGGGTTAAGAGGTATTGGCTCCTGTGCTCCCACATCCGCAACCGCATCTACATCTGCAAGTGCATCTGCATCAGCTTCTGCATCCGTAGGTTGTGTTGGAGAGGGTTCTTCTAGGCCTCCTTTTCATCCTAGTGCTAGTGCTCATGTGAGTGTTAGTGGTAGTCGGTCTCATACTGAGACAGAGTCCAACACCAACCTATTGTGGCCTAGAGTGCAGAAAAACAGAATGGATAGTTACTTTGTGCCCCGCACTACTCCTGGCTCCCAACCCATGCTTGAGGGCATGGGTTTGAACAAGGAGATTCATGATGCTACCAGAAAAGAGATTTGCAAATTTTGGTACTTTTGCAACATTCGATTTATTGCAGCCAGGTAATTGATTCTTTTTTCTTTGTTATCTTCAAAGTTAAAGTTAAAAGTAAAAGTAAAATTTTAATTATATCTACTTGTTTTATGATTTTAGTTTTTGACATCTAAATTCCTAATCAATATCATTATCTATTTGTGACAGGACTCCTTATTGGCAGAACATGATAGATGCAGTTACCATTTGTGGTCCGGGGTTTAAAGCCCCAACTGAGGCTGAGTTGAGTGGATACCTCCTGGAGGAAATGGTTGAGGATATGAGGCATGAGTTTGAGGACAACCGAAAGAAGTGGATTGAAAAGGGTTGCACCATCATGATTGATGGTTGGACAGATAGGAGGGGAAGAACACTCCTCAATTTTCTTGTATCCTGTGGAGGTGATTGATCATTCTACTTTCCTACATACATAATTTTGAATCGTGATTGACTATTTCAAATTTTGATTTGTTGATTGCTAATAGTAATTATAATTCATTGTTTTGTTACTTGTAGGATATACCATGTTCCTTAAATCCATTGATGCTTCTGCTCATGTAAAAAATGCCACATACATATGTGAGGTTATTGAGGAAGTTATAGCAGAGGTGGGGGAACAACATGTGGTGCAAGTGGTGACGGATAATGCAGCAAGTTATGTTGCTGCAGGTAAACTTTTAACTTTTTAAGTTTTGAAAATAAATTTATTTGAATTTTGAACTTTTTCTAATTCTAACTTAGAATTTCTAAGTTTCCTAAGTTCTAACATGTTTGAAATTTGAATTTCTAATTATCTTAAAATTGTTGTAGGCAAACTTTTGATGGAGAGGCACCCCACCATATTTTGGTCCCCTTGTGTAGCACACTGCCTTGACCTCATGTTGGAGGAAATTGGCAAACTTGAGTGGGTCAAGTCATGTGTGGAAAGGGCAAAAAACATATGCAAGTTTATTTATAATCATTCATTTGTCCTTAGCACAATGAGGAAGTACACAGGAGACAAAGAGTTAGCTCGTCCAGGGATCACGAGGTTTGCCTCGAATTTCATCACCTTGCAGTCCTTGTTGACATCAAGGGATGATTTGAGAAGCATTTTTGTTAGGCGGGAGTGGATTTCATCTTCCTATGCTACGACCACTGCAGGGATAGATGTGGTGGATTGCATATTTGATGATGATGGTTTTTGGAAACCTGCTAGAGAAATCCTTAAGGTAATTTTATTGCAATTTAACATTTAATATTTTACAGTTTACTATGCTAATTGTTTAATGATTTAGTTTTACCTTAAGTTATATTATTGAATTATTCTATGTTTAAGTTTTGACTCAAATTTTTGTTTTACTTTATATGTAGGCCACTGATCCCCTTGTATCTCTCCTACGAACTGCTGATGGGGAGAAGCCCTCTATGGGCTACATATATGAGGACATGGATAGGGCCAAGGAGGCCATTAGAGCTCAGTATGTAGGAGTGCAGGAGAAGTATGCCCCTATTTGGGACATCATTGATAGGAGATGGCAGAATCAGCTCCACAGACCCATCCATGCAGCAGCTTACTTTTTGAATTCGGCATTTCGTTTCCGTCCTGACTTCAAGGCGGATGAGGAGGTTCTCACTGGATTATATACAGTGATCCAGAGGTTGAGTACTGATGAGGATAACAGTGCTGCAATTATTGAGCTTGATAAGTTCGATAATAAAGAAGGGCCACTTTTCTCTAGCAGGGTATCCATAGATGCTCGAGAAACAATACAGCCAGGTAAAAATTAAATAATATATTCAATGTTCATGAATCTAGATTCTAAACTTAAAGTTGATTATGTAATTTTAGAGTTAACTTGTAATTTGTAATTTGTAAATGAGACTAATTATTTTTATTTTCCCTTATTTCAGATAGATGGTGGCAAATGTTTGGGGCCACAACCCCAAAACTTCAAAAAATTGCCATTCGTATTCTGAGTCAGCCAAGCAGTGCTTCTGGATGTGAGCGCAGTTGGTCCATGTTCGAGCACATCCACTCAAAGAGGAGAAATAGGTTGACAGTGCAGAGGTTGAATGATCTTGTCTTTGTTCATTACAACCTCCGTCTTAGGATCAGACAAATTTTGGGCACTAACTCCTCTCCGATCATTCTGGAGGAGATTGATCCAGAATTAGAGTGGCTCACAGAGGTTGTAGATCCAGTCTTCATTGAGGAAGACCGTGCGTGGATTGACCAGGTGGATATAGAGGCTAAGGCAGCTAGAGCACGTTCTTCAGGCATTAGTAGATGCACACGTGCACGCACAGACATAGGCCCTAGCGACATTCGTGAGCCCATCTTACATGCGGGAGATATGGCTCGATAGTCCTCTAGGACCTACATTAGACGCCTTGCTACTAGGCAGATTGGATACTCAGAGGCTGAGGCTGAGGCTATAGCCGAGCTTGAGGATGATGATGACTATGAGCCTGAGGCTTGAGCTGGAGCCTTGTTTTTATATTTTGTTTACAGATATTGATACTGAATCATTGATAGACATATGTTTCAAACTTTCATGGATCTTCATCTTAGATTCTTACATACATTTATGATTTGATGTCTTATGGATCATCTTACATACATTCTATGATTTAAATCATTATGATCATTTGATTTCTATTTACTTCAGCTAGCCTACAATTTATATTTTAGATAACATAGTTACGTATGTGATGGATTTTATGTTCCATGTTTATGTATGTTAAGTTTTAACTTCTATTTGATGATGTTATAGTGTGCTTAAGTTATATTCAATAAAGGGTGCATGAAATAAGTTTTAAATTGTTAAAATGATAAAATCTTTAAATTTAAAGGGTTTTTTCAAATTTGCCGATTCATTGCCGATTCACGATTTGATTCGGCCTTGCCGATTCCGATCTGATTCCGATTCACGTTTCTTTGGCCCAAACAAAGCCTTGAAAGTTGCCAAAAATGGGATTTGTGATTTTTCAGAAATATTTAGAGACTGAGATCCAAAATCACCTACACCACTATGTAGATAGTGAAATTCTACCCCAAAATAAAAAACATTGCTTGGAAAAAGGAGTTCGTATGAGGGAGATATCGCTATTTGAAGATCACCTTTGAAATTATTTTTTCTGAATTGCTGATGTCGTACCTTCAAAAATCAAATGGTTGTAGATTTGGCCTCAGATGTTTGATTTGTATGAAACAAAATTTGATTTAGGGGTTTTTGGACCTCCTCTATATGATGCCACCTGTGATTTGCATCGACAAGCTCCAATTTTTGCCTGCAATAGAAGGTCACAAAACATGACTCTTGAAATCTCTTCCAAATTGAGATGTCCAAATTGCCAATGCTGCACCAACAATAAGTCTAGCCAAAATTGTACTTCTTGAGAAGAGGTCTTCACACCATGAGAGCTTTGATACCATGTTAGAGTTTTAGGTGACTCTAAAACACCCCCAGGATCAAATGAAAGACCAAGATGACTTCCACAAGATAATGGCAAGACAATTGCATGAAGATGGGAGAATGCTATTATTGATAATGGACTTGATTGATATCCAATGGATTGATTTAAAATTTACATAATAGGCCTCCTTATATAGGTAAGGCGATAAGAGACAATGATAAGGAGAAGATAAGCTATCAACCACACAAGGTGGAATCACATGTCCACCAAAGGTGGATCATCCTCCATTATGCAATGAAATATGTGCAATGATGAAGATGATAATGTGATAAGTACACTAAAGGTGGAATAAGATAACAACTACGACCACCTAGAGTAGAATTCTCCTACACCATGTGTTTAATTGAGGTGCAAACTCCCAAGTGTCTCAATAATAGACTACTATAAAATGCATTATCCTAGGTAAGCTTAAGTGTGTGTAATTAGTGAATATTTAATTACACCAACACATATATGAAGGAAGTTAATATAAAATTCTGAAATGAAAGTATTTCTCTCAACACAAGGATAGATAATTAGCTCAAAAGCAATTATTCTAAAGTTTTATTAAAATCAAGAATGGCTGCAATGATGTAAATTATTACAAGAAATGAGCTTGTCCAATGTACAATTCATAGAATGATTGCAATAGATTTCAAATTATGCACTCTCCTTATACCAACAGACCCAATTTGCAATGTCTAGATGTGTAGATTAAACACTAATAATGAGAGTAGGCCTCGTAAATGTAACTACAGTTCCTTGGAAATTCCAAATGCAAATCTAAAAGTTGAATGCAGACCCTCCAACTATGAATGCAAACTATAGGAGAACAATATCAAGCCTCAAACATGTAACCATAGCCATAAACAAATTAACATAGGTGTAAGAGTTTATGGCAGTACTCACAAATATCCAAACTGCCCCCATCAATTTTTCTTCAACACTTAATCACTTCTCAAAAACAATTAGCATTAGAAGAGAAGCTAGGGAAAATTACTATACTTGAGCCGTAATTTGCAATTCCAATTCCCAAATTAATTTTCGGACTTCACAACTCTCAGCCAAATTCAAGATAATAATAAATAATGACTTCCAACAATAGTAAGAACAGTAGGAAGACAAAATAATTCCTTAAAATTAATTCACAATACCTCAGTTATGAATTACTTCGTACTTCTCCAATCTAGACCCTTATACTTCAACAAGGGCACAAACCACAAACTCAGAATTATCATAAAGACAACAAAGGCAAACAGATAATCAAATAATCAGATGCTTTTCTTATCAAATATCCTCATATTTATAATCTCCAAATGACACCGGTTTCCCAAAAGAACTCCACTTAAGAAGCTTACTCTGCACAACAAGGTTGCATGGGTACTCGTACCCATGTACCCAAGTACCAGGTACACGTATCCCACGTACTGGGTACTCGGTGGAGAGCATCATAGCTAAGGACCTTGATTAAGATTCTAATTTTTTTTTGGGTTTTTATTTTTGTATTAGCTTGTTGTTTATCAAACTTAATTCAATACCAAATCAATTTGAAACTTTGATACTCATTAACAATAAACTTTATCACTATTCAAGTCATAAATTTATCATTTGCAATATGTCATTGTCATATGATTTAGGATCTTCTTGTTCATGTTTAAAGTCTGCCTTCTTTGTTATGCATCTATGCATTTATCATGTATTATTATTTCAAACATATAGCAAATTTGAAAATGAAAACAATATATTACATTTGCAAACTTTATCACTGTTCTTGTTTTGAAAAACCATTGTCATGACTTATAATTTTAGATTTTTTATAAATATAAAAGTATAATTCTTAAATAAGTTTGACATACCCAAGTACCTCCGTTCCCTATTATGAAAAATACTTTAAACATTAAACATTCAGCAATAGCATATATATATATATTATAATTTGACTTATGGCTCATATTTTCAAATTTCTTGTTTTGAATGCTCAATGTCATGACTCATGACATATAGTAGGAGATGATTTCCACAGCTAGTCAAATTGTGATGTGAATATCAGGATTTAACTGTATGTCACATCACAATTTGACTAGCTATGGAAATCATCTCCTACTTATCAATTGATGAGCTTAAGGGGCTTTCTAATGAATGGTTCATAAGGCACAACACTTGGTGAAGGTTTTGCAAATGGGGTTGCAAGCTTTGGGTTTAACCGTGGAGGAAACTTCGTAGTTAAGCGCGCTCAAGCCGGAGTAGTACTGGGATGGGTGACCTCTCGGGAAGTCTCGGTGCTTCACCCCTGTGAGCATCACCTAGATCCAATGAGTGCTAAGTGTTCCATTTATTGTCATGAGAGATGGATTCATGTTGAATCACTACTCATGAAACATGGGTCATCGAGTTTGACTCAAAATCACACAGTTAAATCCTGATATTCACATCACAATCATGACATATATTTTGATTTTTATATTTTCTATAAAATATTAATTATATAGAAAAAATTAAGCATACACACGTACCACCGTCCCCTATTTTGAAAAATATGCATACCCATAACCGTTCCCATTCTTGTACCCACGTACTTGTGCAACCTTGCTACACAACATTAGAATATATTAAAGTGCCATTAATATAATTTATTAATTGCTTTTGGCTCTAAAAAATGACCATTTCCACCATAAATTAAAATTTTGACACATAAGGCTACTGTTTCTTGTTCCCATGATTTAAAACTTTTCATCCTAGTTCCAATGAGCTATGATAATGAGGTGACCAACAAACAACACCAACAAAAATAGCCTTAGCATGGTTAAGTTTAGTCAAGGTGGTTGAGTTTGTCCCACCTTTTTCTCCTTCATAAAATGCAATAGTTACTTCCACAAATAATAAAAATGTTCCTTTTTGACTTGAAACACAAGGCTCTACCCGATTGAGCCAATAAGCAAAATTTGGGTAAGAGTTATAGCCTCTTGACATTTTGTTCAAGTAGACTTTGAGATGTTCAACCACTTGTCTAACCACTTGTCTACACTCATGTAGCAATTCAAGCTCTTACAATCTTGAAATTCTATAGTCCTCATTAGCGACCAAATATTCAATGATACCCTTAGTGAAGAGCCCTACTAAAGAGGAAGCATCGCCTTTTGTTCCATAAACTAGTGCCAATAGTGTAGCCCCTATAGCCATTTTGATGTTGTTTCTATATGCCCACAATACTGGATTGATTAGTAAATGTCAATCTCTCTAGGATTTGTTCACAGTTATGTATAAGATTTTGAGAAAATTCTCCCAAGAGTAGTTTCACCAATTGGAACACTAAGTGGCCCTCCTATATCAATTACTCTCATTCCTCTCATCAAACTGTTTGTAGCACTCATAACAACAGCTCTAACTTTATTATTTCCTAATAGTTGTTGTACCTCACAATTCACACTTATTGGTTGACTAGTTGTATCGTATCTTTAACTATCAAAGAATTGTAAATTCTAGGCATAGTACCTAGAGGGAAAGATAATCTAGTACTAGGCCGATGATCTGAGCAATACGTCCTGCCTTCTCTTTGACAAGTGTGGAAACCCCAAAAATAAAAGGATTGGTTCTCATAAATAATAAATAGGATATTGATTCCAATTGCTAATCGTTAGCCAAAAAAAAACCTAAAAAAGCAAAAATGCTCTGTAATGAGTTGATCAGTCAATAATCATTTTAGAGTTCTAACTTCAATTTACTTAGTAATCTCTTTCTTTGTAAAGTTCAACTTCGATAATGATCTCAAAATGGATTCATTATCATTATTTAAAATGGAATCAATTTTTCTTTTTGTTCAATGAATTTATTTTATTCAAAATAGAGTAAAACTTATTTGCTCCAATTGAGTTGAGTAATAAATCGTAGCAAATAAGTTTTACCTACTATTGGATTTGAACCAATGACTCTTGCCATATGAAAGTGATACTCTAACCACTGAGTTAAGTAGGTTCTTTACTGAGCATACCTAAATTCTAGGCATAATTAGACATATAAACAATATGCCCTTAAGAATGATTAAATCAAATATCATCTTGATAGAAAGAGATCTATTTTATTAGTATATTTTTAAGACTAAACTATGAAGGGCTATAGCTCAGCTTGGTAGAGCACCTCATTTACACATGCGCCAATGGTTTTCAGAAGAGTTTATTGGTTCATTCAGTTCATAAAATATATTTGAGTCTTACTCTATAAATTAGGAGAACAATAGCATGACAAAGATGAAGTTCGTTGTATGATTCAAACTATAGATCAAGTTGATATGGTCAATCTCGGGGGCATTCAATGTTAGACATAATGAGTATAATACATACAAGGATCTCAAAAATACATTTCTTTTCACTCTATGAACTTTGAGGTGTATGAATTCTCATATTCTTATTGGATCCTTCTCTCATGACACTAGAACTTGCCATAGAATTTATAGGGCTATATCCCGACACTATCCAGTCTTGTATCCATAGAATAGTAGGGGCCTCTCCGAGTGAGAAAATAAACTATTCTCCCACCCCCTACTATTCTTAAGGGCCCTAGTTGGAACCACCTTATCTTCCCTTCCTTTCACTTCTTTCCTGTAGGGCCGGTCCTTACAAGACTTGGGCAACCTATTGCACGTCCATTGACATCTATTGCTTTCAACCTGCTGTTCATCCTTACAACCTTCCGCCAGAGGACCTTCTTGTGTTAACTTCTATGTGGGTACCAGGAAGAATCCTACTTCTCACCTTGAATAAAACTTCCTACTTCTCTAGCCCCTACTATTTTATAAGCTACATCTAACTCCCCTACTATTATAAGGCCCTCCGACCCTCCTGAACCCCCAGTAGCTAGTCGATCCAGTTGGGAGGAGAAAGATGGTACCAAATAGCTGGCCCACCCTTATCAAGCCATTGGTTGCCCTCCGTCATGATAGTTACCATCCCTCCTTTTTATTTCCTTCTTGTTAGGCTCCATCCCCCACCCTAGGTAGGAGTCCGTAGAATAATTTTCCTGCCTACAGCCTATTCTATGGTAGTTGTAGGGCTACAATAATATGAAGGTGCATCTGCATTCATTTTTTATTTTGTTGTTTCTGTCATAATAAGGAATCAAAGTAGGTTGACTCCTCCCACTGCTTGAAAGCATTACGGTTTCATATTCTATTCCAATCCCTGCTGGGGGTTCTTTTCACATTTCCCCTGTGGTACTATTTCGCTATCGGTCACCCAAGAGTATTTAGCTTTGCAAGGTGGAATCCCTTGTGAATGTTTTATTTGATGCCCCATCATGTTCAATACCTTGAGGGTAATAGATTGAGGAAAAATGTCGAATCATAGAGACAAACAAATAGATATAATCATTTTTCAAAAAAATTCAAATGCTTGTCTTGTGATTTTAATGTGTTTTGAGTTTTGTTTGTTTGATTGTGGATATTTATTTGAAGGTAGTTTTGGGAAACACTTTTGTTTAGGTTTAATGTTTAAAGTATTGAGCAACACTAGTTGTGTTGCTCATTATAGGTAGGAGGTGTTAAGAAATACCTTTGTTGTATTAGTGCATTTGATACTTTTTTTTTAATAATATTGAGAAACACTTGTCCTATGTCAGTGGAAAACTTCTCTAGACCACAACCTAGGCTTGATAGAAAGTTTAGTCGATCAACCACCATTGAAAAACTAGGTTTGACAGTTGGACTTGCTAGGAGAGAGGGCTCTTAGTGAAATACGAGCATCCTAGGATTCAGATATATACATATTCTAAACTAGGTGAATAATGCATTGTAAAATTCATGTCAAGTTCAGTAATCTCATGAGAGTGACTGAAGGATATATACAAGCTAAAAATCAAATAGCCAAATGGTCAAGTGATGTATTGATAGATATAGTGTTGATCACAAGTGACACCTATTTTTTGAGGTTTTCACCACTTGGCAAGAAATTTTTTTTTTTCTAACAAGATGCCTATTTAATAGGTTTTCATCATGGCCCCTTTTTCCTTTTTCGATTCTTTTGTTCTTTTCACTTTTCCATATTTTTGGGTTTGTTTCCTTTTCAATTTTTTAGTATTTTTTCCTTTTTTCAAATTTTTTGTTTGATACATAAAAGTATTGGTTTTCCAAATTTTCACTAAGATGACCGTTTTTCCAAGACTTTTGCCATTATTTTTTATTTTCTTTAGAATCTATATTTTTTCTAAAAGTTTTTTCCCAAGTATGTCATTCGTAAAACCATTTGAGATGTAGGGTGTTGACAAGATCATGGAGAATGTCTCCCTCAGTTGTTGCCATTTTATATGCACCTGATCCAAAGGAAGTTTTAAAAGTGTTGAGAAACACTTATCCTATGTTAGTGGAAAACTTCTCTAGAGCACAACCTAGGCTTGACAAAAAATTTAGTGGATCAACCGCCATTGGCAAACTAGGTTTGACGGTTGGTCTTGTGGAGAGAGGGGTCTTAGTGAAATAAGAGTATCCTAGGATTCAAATATATACATATTCTAGACTAGGTGAATAATGCATTGTAAAATTCATGTCAAGTTCACTAATCTCATGAAAGTGACTAAAGGATATACACAAGCTGAAGATCAAATAGCCAAATGGTCAAGTGATGTATTGATAGATGTAGTGTTGATCACAAGTGACACCTATTTTTTGAGGTTTTCACCACTTGACAAGAATTTTGTTTTTTCTAATAAGACACCTATTTAATAGGTTTTCATCATATGGCCCCTTTTTTCTTTTTCGATTTTTTTGTTCTTTTCACTTTTCCATTTTCTTTGGTTCTTTTCACTTTTCTATATTTTTTGGTTCTTTTCCTTTTCAATTTTTTTGGTATTTTTTTTTCTTTTTCTCAAGTTTTTTCTTTGATACATCAAAGCACCAATTTTCCAGGTTTTCACTAAGATGACCATTTTTCCAAGACTTTTTCCATTATTTTTTATTTTCTTTAGGATCTATATTTGTTCTAAAAGTTTTTCCCCAAGTATGTTTGGCATAAAACCATTTGAGATGTAGAGTGTTGACAAGATCAGGGAGAATGTCTCCCTCAGTTGTTGCCATTCTTGATCCAAAGGAAGTTGTGATGATGAAGGAACCCAACTAGTTGGATTCAAGTTTTCCCTATTGTTCTCTATGTAATTGATTTCTTGGATTTTCTCTTAAGACAAGATCTCCTATTTCAAACACTCTTGGTTTACTTTCTTGTTATAGCCTCTTGACATTCTATTCTGGTAGACTTTGAGACATTCAATTGGCAAGTATTTGTTCTCATCGAGCAATTCAAGCCCTTATAGTCTTGAGATTTTATAGAAATCATCAGCGACCAAATATTTTAATGATACCCTTAGTGAAGGAATCCCTACTTTAATAAGAAGCACAACTTTTGTTCCATAGA
This sequence comes from Cupressus sempervirens, assembly GCA_028749045.1. Taxonomy (NCBI): domain Eukaryota; kingdom Viridiplantae; phylum Streptophyta; class Pinopsida; order Cupressales; family Cupressaceae; genus Cupressus; species Cupressus sempervirens. The sequence continues at coordinate 762,878,106 of CM053787.1, forward strand.
CTAGTGCAAATGATGTAGCCCTTATAAGCATTTCGCCATCAATTCTATATGCCCACAATGCTGGATTGATTTGTAAATGCTAATCTCTTCTTGATTTCTTCATAGTTCTATGTAAGATCTTGAAATTGTTTTATTTGGTGGCTCAGTATGTCCATTACCTTGAGGGAAATAGATTAAGGACTCGTGCTTAGGGATTTTAAACTTTCTACATAGTTCATTCATCCTTTTTTTTTATATCGTCTCCCGTTGTCAATCACAATTGATAAGGGTACATTGGTACCTGCTTACCTGTTGCATTGGATAAGGGAACAACTTGATGCAGGGGCATCTAGGGGTAGTTGGAAATCCTATATGTTGGTGATGTAAGAGCATTGAAATTGGATTTGTGGATCCTATGGTTTGTGTGGTTAGGGTTATGTTTGAGGCATATTGGTGGACCTTGTCATATGTGCACATAATAAATGGATAGATTGTACTCAAGTTAGATCCCTTTTGGTGGCTAATAGTAATGTGTTCTTTATTTACTGGGTAGACTTTGGAGATAATTTTTGCAAGCTTCAATTCGTGGGAGTTATCTTATGTGATCTTAGATGTGGATCATTGGATGGCATGAGGTCCTATGTCTAAGGCCACATAACCTTATTTTTTCTTATGAGTTAGTTATAAGTGTAAACTTAGGGCTTGTCATAGGTGTTATGTAATCTACCAGGCCAACTTATAGCTTGATTTTTTATTTAATGTAACTTGCTAGGCCCACCTATGGCTTGGTTTAGTATAAGTAGAGGGTTTTGTGATGTCTACAGTCACATTCATCATGGAGTTGAGCATGGAGTAGCTACAAACATCTTGAGGATGATAGCTAGGTGATGGATCTTCACATACGGGGATCAAGTTGTTTTTTTTTTGTATTGGTCGTATCTCGAAAGGCCTTACACCTAGGCATGTTGCATGTTAATCTTATGATTCTATTATGAGAATATGAGTTGCAATTGATCTAAATCTCTTGTTATTATGGCAATTTGTTGGGGGCTAGGTCATCTCCTTTAGGGACACACCTACCTTGCACTGCATCAAGTGGTACCAAAGCATAGTTTTGATCTGGTTGGTGATTGTTAGTGTATGGTTGCAGGATTTCATGTGATTCTTATTGTAGATATGTGTTACTAGACTTGTGAAACCCAAGTCTGTTGTTTGTGCGAGGTGGTGGGCTGTGATTTGACTTGCAAACAACTTGGGATTGTCACAAGGTGCTCGGATAGGAATTTTTGCAGAGGGTTTTCAAAGATCTTGGAAGATGCCTCTGAGTAAATTAGACACTACGGCGATTGCAGATCTTTGTGATGAGGTGGAAACCAAGATTTCAAAGAAGGTTAGATCTGAGATGGAGTTGATGAAAAATTTTATGGTCACTGAGATCATAAGAGATATAGCTTGTATACCAAGGAATGTGGGTATGGAAGATAGTTATGAGGAAATTGCAGAAGAATTTGAGGTTGTTGGATCTAGTGGAGAAGACAAAATCGATTGAATGGAGAGATCTATGGAAGACAGAACTGGTTAGTTGGATAGATTTAGAGCTCAGTTGAAATTAAAGCATAAGATGGAGGTTCTAATTTCATAGGTACATTGAATCCCAAGGACTTGATTGATTGGATTGGTTAACTAGAAGACTACTTTGAGTTAGAGGATATTGGAGATCCTCTCAGAGTGAGGTTGGCACAAACTAAACTAGAAGGGCATTATGCTTTACGGTGGAAAGAATTACAAAGAGATAGAGAAGAAGAAGGTAAAATGAAGATCACTTAGTGGAGATTGATGATGACAAAATTAAAAGCCATGTTAAATCCTACTAATTATGAACTTGAGTTGTTTAAGAGATTGTAGGATTTGAAGTAGACAGATATGACCGTGAAGGATTATACTGAGTTTTACAAGTTAACTATTCGATTTGGACATAGAAAACTTCTAAAGAAAGGGTGGCTAGATATATTAATGGTTTGAGATTCAATATTTAGATGAGATTTCTATGCAAAAGAATGATTTAGTTGAGCATGATTATCAATATGCTCTAAAGGAAAAAGATAAGTTGAAGAGAAGACATCAAAGTAATTCTTGAGGGAGGGAAAAGAAGGATCACTTAGTGAAAGATAAAACAATTGCTAAGGATGGACCAAAACCCATTGAATAGAGAAGAAGAATAGGTAGAGGTGCATTTAAAGGTACTTGCTATAGATGTGGTGAAGGACATAGATTTTTTGAATGTCCCAATGCAGATAGGAAGGTTAGTGATAAAAGAGTTGCTGTGGTGAATGAAAGTGAGGACTTGTGCCTGAGGTGGAAGATAACTTGTTGGTTCGATGAGTATTATTTGGGAAGAAGGTGTTGGAACCTTGTCAAAAGAGAGAAAATTGTTCAAGACTCAATGTTAGTATGGAGGTAAATCCTGGAATGTGATTGTGGGTGGTGGTCGTACTAATAATCTAGTTGCTAAGGATATAGTTTAGAAACTTAGTTTGAAGAGAGTGAGACATTCTTGTCCTTATAGGATCATTTAGTTGCAAGATGAACATGCTTTGGAAGTTAGGGAGCAGTGTCTTGTTAAATATTAGATTGGGCAGTATGTGGATCAAGTGTTGTGTGATACTGTGGACATGAGTAGTTGTCACATATTACTTGGTAGACCTTGGCAGTTTGATTACAGGGTAGTGCATGACTGTGTCAAGAATATGTTTACTATTGAGAAGGGTGGTAGGAAGTTTTCCCTAATTTCTTTGCAGGATGCAAAACTTGGTAGGAGGAACCTAAGTGTTGGTAGGTGAATTGAGTTGAAGGATTCTTGAAGGGCTCGAGATCAGCATGGGAAATAGACTTGTGGCACACCATAGATAGATGTAAAGTTATTTGTTCCGAATTTATAGAAGTGGAATAGAGGCAAGAGTGTACAAGTTGATAACTTGGAGAACATGTATGGGAAGAACCAATTTAGGGTTCATGTGCTAAATTTTAACAGATGTTCTTCCAGCTATTGAGCACATCTTTTTGCATGTAGGGTGTTTGATGCAGGAGCATCCTGGGGTTGTTGGCAATTCTGTATACTGATGATGCAGATGCATTGAGCTTGGATTTGTGGACCCTATGTTTTGCATGATTAGGGTTTATTTCAAGACATATTGGTGGACCTTTCCTATTTGCACATAAAGATTGGATGGATCCTATTAGAGTTAGAGCTCTTTTGGTAGTTGATGGTAAGGTGATCTTTATTTCCTAATAAGATTTAAGAGATTGTTTCTGTGAGCTTAAATCCATGGGAGTTATCTTATGCGATCTTAGATGTGTATCATTGGATGGTGTGAGGTCCTATGTCTAAGGCCGCATAATCATATTTTGTCTTATGAGTTAGTTATGTTGGTAACCTTGGGGCCTATACTAAGTGTTATGTAATCTACTAGGTTGACTTATGGTTTGAATGTTTATTTAATGTGAGTGTTTATTTACTATAACTTGCTAGGCTAACCTATGGCTTAGTTTAGTATAAGTAGAGGGTCTTGTGATATCTAGGGTCAGATTCATCATGGAGTTGAGCATGTAGTAGCTGCTAGCATCTTGAGGATGATAGCTAGGAGGTGGATCTTCACTTATGAGGATTGAGTTGTATTCTTTTTTTTTGTATTGGTTGTAACCCGGAAGGCCTTATAGTTGGGCATGTTGAATGTTAGTCTTATGATTCTATTATAAGAATATGAGTTGCAATTGATCTAAATCTCTTATTATTGTGGTAATTCCATTGAGTGGTTATTTGTTGAGGGCTAGGTCATCTCATTTGGGGATACACCTGCCTTGCACTACATTACAACTTCTAACCACTCAGTGAGGTATTCTATATCGGTAATGATGAGTTTGTATCCATTTAAAGAATTGGGGTAAATTTTCCCCACCATATCAAAGGCCCATTGTTGAAATAGCCAATGTGTTATAAAAGAAATGATCTCCCTAGGTAGAGCATGTATTAGATTACTATAAGTTTGACATTTAAAAAAAACTTTTAGCATAATTGATAACATCTTTTGCCATAGTGGGACAATAGTACCCCACTCTTAGCAATTTCTTAGGTAATAAAAAACTATTAAGTGACATAACATTAAGAGATAGTTATACAAGTCTTTAGCAATAATTACATATCTAGATTCAAGTCTTAGTAGGAAAAATTTCTCCTTTCTAGAATAATTTTCAAGCATAGTTTGATCTTTAAGGTAATTATAGGTATGAGAATATTGTGAAGGTTCTTGAGATTCTAAAGCAGAAATTATTTGGAAATCTAGTGAATCATAGGTGTGGAAAGGGAGTTCTTCCACTAGCAAGTCATAGCAAAATTGATGTTCTTCCAGCTGTAACATGGATGCTAAGCTAGCCATCCCATCTACTGCTTTATTCTCTGATCTTAGAAACTGTTCAAAAGTGATGTAGACAAAATACTTCTTCAATTCATCAACCATTGTCTTATAAGGCATGGGTTTATGATCTTTAGTTTGGTATTCATTATTTACTTGATTGATAACTATGTGTGAATCTCCATATATGTGCAACTCCAATATTTTCCATTCAATAGAAAGTTTAAGGCTATTCAGCAAGGTTTCATATTCTGCAATGTTATTTGTACAAGGAAAGATCATCTTGTAAGCCTTGGAGATTTTATATGCTTATGGAGTGATGAAAAGCCTTGTAATTTTTATATCCTTGTGGAGTGATGAAAAGAGAACCTGCTCCTAATGCTTGTTGAATAAAGGAACCATAAAAGTACATCTTCCATGGGTGTTTCGTTAAATGCATGATTGTTGCATCAAGAAACTCTTCATGCAATGGTTCATTATCTAGCATTGGTGACTCTGCCAACTGATCTGCTATCACTTGTCTTTTAATTTCTTTTCTTTCAACATACTCAATATCGAATTCACTTAGGATAAGTGCCCACTTTGCTAGTCTTCTTGTTAATGTAGCTTTTTTCAATAAATACTTCGAGTGGATCAATCTTTGTAATTTACTTTTCTTTATGAGATAGCATGTAGTGCCTTAGTGTTTGTGATGCAAACAAAGACAATAGCTAAGCATGCATTTTCTATCATGGAGCTGTTTAGTTCATAAGACGGAAGATTCCTCTGGATATAATAAATTGTTCTTTCTTTGTTAGTTTCATCTCTTTGTGCTAATAAGACTCCCAAAGATGTGTTTGTGGCTGATATGTATAGAAGTAATGGCTTCCCTTGAATAGGAGGCATCAAAATTGGAGGATATGCCATATAGTTCTTGATTTGATTAAAACTCTTTGTTGTTTACTGTATGAATATATACAATTGGTAAAGTTAAAATGATATACAACATAAAAACAATTTTTTCTTTGAAAGAGAAAAGGATGGTGAATGTAGTTGCCCGAACACTATTGAAGTTTCCATTCAGCAAGTCGATTAGATGACAAAGTAGCTGATAAATAGCATTTTGTGAGGGATAATAGTTGTATGAAATACACAAATTCATTTACGTTTTCTCTACATAGGAACATAATATCAAGAGGACTCAATGCTTGAGTTGATTACATGTTTTGGATTTGCAATAGAAATCTTTTATCTATGGATGTTTATTCTGATACAATCACCTTCATATGCAAAGGATGTTGATGATAATAGTAATATTAAACATAAAGACATGTGTCATTTAACTTGAATTAAGGCATGGAAATTGGAAGAGTTATATTTGTAATAAAGAGTTATGCTTATAAAATTGAAGAGACCTTTGGGTAGAATATGAAGTGTCTCTCTTTATGCTATATATCTCGTGTCAAGCAAAAGACATTGTACATATGAATTCATATTATCAATAAAATGATCTTTTGTAGTGCAGCTGAATTTTTTCCCTTCATTTTTGAAGGGTTTTTCCAGGATATCTTCTAGTGTTGATTATATCTCTATTTTGGTTTCTTTATTTTTGTTATCATCTTATTTTTTGTGCTCTACCTCTAACATGGTATCAGAGCTTTGGTTGGTTTGATAATGGAAATAAAGGAGAATAGGTGAAGAACTTTTTTACTTTGGCCCAATAGAAAAGGTAGGCATACATTGTACACTTGAATTCATATTATCAAAAAATGATCTGTTGTTGTGTGGCTGGGTTTTTTCCCTTCATTTTCAAAGGGTTTTCCCAGGGTATATCTTCTGGTGTTGATTATATCTCTTTTTTGGTTTCTTTATTTTTGTTTATCATCTTATTTTTTGTGCTCTATCTCTAACATGGTATCAGAGCTTTGGTTGGTTTGATAATGGCAATAAATGAGAACGGGTGAAGATTTTTTTTACTCTGCCCCAATAGAAAAGGTAGGTACACATTGTACACTTGAATTCATAGTATCAATAAAATGATCTTTTGTTGTGTGGTTGGGTTTTTTCCCTTCATTTTTGAAGGGTTTTCCCAGGGTATATCTTCCGGTGTTGATTATATCTCTTTTTTGGTTTTTTTATTTTTGTTTATCATCATATTTTATATGCTCTATCTCTAAAATGGTATCAGAGCTTTGGTTGGTTCAATAATAGCAACAAAGGAGAATGTGTGAAGATGTTTTTTTTACTCTGCCCCAATAGAAAAGGTAGGCAGATGTTTGCATTCATTAATGAAATCTTCATCTTCTTCACAAAATGGTCACAAAACCAACAAAAAGTAGTGTGATTCAAAGAATTTGGTTAATAACAGTTTGATTTAGAGTAGAGCAAATGGGAAGTTAATATCTCCTCAACTAGGATCATCACAAGCATTTTTCAATGTTGTATGATCATGGAGATCACAATGCATTGTTACCCCTCTGTTGATCTCAACAACCAACTTCAGTTGAATTTTCTCAGTAAGTCGTTCGAGGCCCTAATCTGTAAGCTTTCATGAGCTTTCCTATCTATGGACCATGTAAAACATTCTCTCCTAGGAAGGATCATAGGTGTTGTACCTGATCATTGTTGGGATTCATATCTGTAGACATCGGTTGCTAGATCTGATCATGTCATTTAGTTTTTTTAAATTAAAAGTCATCACTTCTCGTAATAATATCTTCGGTCCTCATTATGGACACTTCCATTCATTTTTTATTCATTTGAAGTTGATTTCATGTTGTCTTGTTTACGTTCTAGTTGGTAATGTCATTAATTCTTGGTTGTAGAGTGAACATGAATTCTTCCTAGTTTCGTCAATCTATTTTCTTGCAGATTTGGGCTTATTTGTCTCTTGAACAAAACTCTAATGCATAGTTTGAGTTTTTCAGATTTTGTTCGACATTTTTGATAAAGTTGGGCTTCAAACTCAAAGTCTCGACTCTATGAGGAGAGAAGCAAGCTTTGGCTCATTATGTATCATGCCTTCTTATCATTATGCCTTCCTGTCGAAGCGTCTTTGATTCTTTTGGCATTGTGGTTTCTTGGTGTTATGCACTCTTTCTGGTATACATTATGAGTTATGCTTTCTTGGCCCTATTCAATCAGAGTTATTCTATTGGATTTCATCAATTCCTCTTCTCATAAATAAAGCATAGGTGGTCCTTCAATGCTCACTCATCTCTGCACTCAACTCTTCAAGTAGCTCTCATAGTTCATTGTCAACATTGTCCTCTAATAACTGATCATTTCAATGCAAGGAAGTAAATTCTTTTAACTAATAGAGCAGTGTTTGCATGGATAGGCTTGACTCTTTAATGACTGGAAAAGTTGTTGTGTTGATAGTAATTAATGCCCCACCATTAAGGAGCAATCTGTATTGATGGATAAATAAATGTGAGAATGGGCATTATGTAAAAATGACAAAGGATATACTTATTTATTTCGATAAGAATATACTTGATTTATATGGTTTAGTTAGACTCTTTAAGTTTGTTTTTTTTGCAATATGTCTTTTAATTAATTGGGAAATTTGAAGATAACCATTAATGCATTATTTTCTTTGTCATATGTGGTAATTATCAGATATTTGAGCATTACATCAATTATAGAGGCTCAAATCAGAAGCCCTTTTGTGTATATATCTATATGCAGGTTTTTATGATATATCTTGAGATGACAATGGATTGTCAATAAGTGTTTTATTTATTGTGTATAGATCATGAGGTTTTTATTGAAAATATTATGCTTTTAGCATTAATATTGATGATAGGTTTATCTCTCTTGGTTGCAAGATGCAACAAGATACAATAAGATAAGAATGTTGCTTTGACATGAGATTCAGAGAGAGATTGTGATGCAAAAGAAGATGATCAGCCTCAGAGGGAGGTAATGTCATGTATTTGAATATGGATACAACAAGAAAATCAATGATTAAGAGGAAGATGTTTTAGCTTTAGAGGGAGGCTTCATAATTAAGAGAGAGTGCTTATGGAATCCCCTTCATTCTCATATGTGCTTGTAATACTTGTGGTATTTGTAAAAAATTGTGACTTAAATGGAACTAAGTCTTGTTTTTGTTCTTGTGTTTATAAATAAGATTGTAAGGATCAGCTGTGATAACTCTTCCGCTCTAGGAGTTCATCATGTGGAGAGAATCCATGACTACATCACATGGAGAAAATCTGTGATTAAAGGCTTAGCTGTGATTCTCATAAATCTATCATGTTGAGTGATTCCATGATTGAGTAATTGTTTCAGGTCTATCATGTTGAGTGATTCCATGAGTAAATTTTCCTCTCAGTGTTATAAGAGAATCTAGTTGTATTTCTAGCAGGATTTTCATGTTAAGTGATTCCATGAAATTTTATAGGACCTATGTGATTAGATTTTATCATTGACATTTTGGTTGCAGCCTTGTGTGATTGCTCAACTAAAGATTTCTCTCTTGCTAAGACGAAGTGTTGGAGTTTGTAGCTATGATAGAAATCTTTATCTTTGGACATTTATGCTGTTATAGTCACCCTTCAGCTGAAAAAGATGTTGATGATAATTATGATATTGAACATAAACACGTGTCACTTAACATATGTTAAGCCATGGAAACTTGAAGAGTTATATTTGTAATAAAGAGTTATGTTTAGGAAAAATAAAAGACCTTAAGGTGGAATATGAAGTGTCTCTCTTTATGTTATATATATCGCATCAAAAGAAATTGTACACTTGAATTCATATTATCAATAAGATGATCTTTTGTTGTGTGGCTTGGTTTTATCCCTTCATTTTCGAAGGGTTTTCCCAAGATATCTTCTAGTGTTGATTATATCTCTTTTATGGTTTTTTTTATTGCTGTTTACCATCTTATTTTCTGTGCTCTACCTCTAACAACATGGACTTGGGTATTGACTGAAGAGAAGTCTCTTTTCACTTGAACTTGTTGGTTTGAAGTTTAAAATATTGATTCACCTGCTCACCCCCTTTTAGTATTTTTGTGCTTTTAGTGAGAGGAATGGAAAGTCAAGAGTGAATCCTAGTTTACGATACACACGTTCTATGCACCTATGTGGCAAGAAAACTCCTAGTCCCACCCAACCCTAATAGTAGGGTGGTCGGGATTGGATGGGCATAGATAATCGCAAGCCACTAAAGCCCTTTCCGAAACCCAGAACTATAATGAAGCACTTGCCCTATTATATAAAGTTCTTTCCAAAGCCCAAAACTATAATAAAGCACTTGCCCTATTATTCTATGGTAATTATTATTATTCTATAGTAATTATTATTCTTGAACAATCAAATTTTTGAACTCAACGAGTTTTTCATAAAACTTCTGCAAGTTTTTTCAAAACTTCGTACAAGGTTTTAGGCAAGTAAAAGTTGTGGAAAATCACTAAACAAATAAAACAAGTTTTGCCAACTTGACATCTATTACGCTAGGTATAAAAACATCTATTACATGATTATTTATCGATAAAACTTCATAATTAACATTTAATTTAAAAATAAGAAATTTTTTGGATTCAATTGTGTATGTTTTTTTACCATCAACGTTTCGGATCATACTACATGATCCATCATTAGGATGTGAAAGAGCAGGATAGAAGAGATGATGATGGATCATGTAGTATGATCCAAAACATTGATGGTAAAAAAACATACACAATCGAATCTAGAAAACTTCTTATTTACAAATGGATTGTGGAAACTTGATGATGTTAATTTAATTTAAAGTATTTGTATAATAAATCCAGGACATCAAATGATTGACTTTTGAAATTTGAGTTTTTAACATACAGTATTTTGATGGACTACAATGTATAGAACATGGAGGAATCTGTAATCATTTATTCATCTTAAACAAAGATCTTTTGTAAAGAAATATTTGATCTAAACACAGTAAGATAAATAAAGACAGAATCGCTGAAGGTTTTATCTCCTATATCAAAGATTCAAAATATACACATTGAATATTCTTACTTGAAATGTAAAGCTTAAATGACAATGACAAGTAGATACCTGGTGTCTTCTCTCTGTGTTAGTCTATGTTAGTCTAGGTATCCATGTGACTGTATATAGCATGCATTGGTGCGCATCTCCATGCAAAACCACAAGATCAGAGTCATGGTGTAGCATCTGTAGATAGCTTAACCATTCCCTCAACAATTTTATATCTGCTCACCCAGCAAAAATCACTCTTCCTATCATTAATAAATTCATACAAAAGTAACAATGAAACTAATGTTGGAAGGCTTGTGTTGATTACCAGATACTTAAAGCTAAGCTGTGATTCAAGGAGTGGAACAGAACATATCCGTAGGATCTATGCTTGACAACAAATCCAAATAGATTAGCTGTGCAAAAGAAGATCAAGTCATTCCCTGAGAATACAGAGAATTTAAACATGAGGTTACCTGTTTTGAAAATATGATTTCCTTCTATAGACGCTAGTTGTAATTTATGAAGCAAGCTATAACGAATCATCTCTTCTCTGAATTATTTATATGAACTCTTATTAGATTCTGTATCTCATGCCTGCATTGAAATCTCAGTTCATCAGTCAATTGAAGTTGACTCAAGCCAAAAGGATTAAAAATGAGAATGATTGAAATAAAACCATAACATTCATTCCAAAGAAAATCAAAATACAGTGTGGGAACCGAAAAATTAAAAGAAAATTGGCTATCTAGATCTGAAATGTTTTCTCTGCAGTCTTAGATCCCAATGACACAGAAAAAATTAACGAGCATTAGATGAAATTGTATTAATTACAGTATCAAAGCATTAAATTATCTCCAAAATAAAAGATGCCTTGCCGACCAATGTCTTTGTAAAGCAAGCAATAGCAAATGCTTCAAGGATAATAATACTAAGGGTATATAACCAGGGCTTACGACTCTAAAGGATAGAGATGGAAATAATACCAAGGATGTCTAAAACTTATTTAGGGGTTGTACGTAAATATTATTTTCAAGTTTGTATGGAGTGGACTGAGGAACATTATGCTTAGCGCATGAACTCTTTGAACTGTTTTACAAAATTCCTCAAAGAAATATGGTCTCATGTCATGCCATGATCTCGAAGCGAAAGAAATGGACATATGAAAAGACCAATTCGAGGTGATCTGTATAAATCTTGTAGGTGGCTGATTGACTATTTCCTCCAGGTAATGAAACTGAAGGAATTCAAATGAGAGTACAAATGTAGTAACAATGAAGTAACCAAATGTGTTAGGTTTTCATACATATACTAATAATGAAGTATATAAAGTACTGCCTGGAAGAAGATTTTACCATCTGTTCCTCTGCATCTTCCTCTGCTCAGCCACAAAAATGTAACACCAAAAGCCAAAATAGACAAACAGAGCAGCGTGCACGCTGTACACAAAAACAATGAAAATTTGAAACAAAGCATGCACTTTGAATAGAATTTGAACAAAGCAGAGAGAAAGATCAGAACATTGACTAAAAGAACATAAAATTGAAAGAAAAGAACAATACATTGATAGAGAAGGGCAACTAGAGAAAGACCAAATTGTTATAAATTACAACTGACAATTTGTTATAATTGCAGTGCTTAATGCCGACAATATCAAGAGAAGCTCTGAGCAACTTGATTTCTTTTCAGAAATTTTGTGAGCCTGTTACTCACCATTTGCCTCATAGATGTCAGGCAAGCCCCTTTGTAGATGGAATACATGAGGCTTCAGGGAATATGCAGGCCGACAGTTTATATCATATTTTTCTTATAACATGTCTATGACTGTTCTGTTGGGGTAAAAGTGTGTATTCTTTAAATTAATATTTCAGATTTTTTATTTTTGAAAATAGATAAAAATATATATTCTTTTAAAACTAAAAATAATCCTAGAAAAGCTCTTTTAAAACTAAAAATAATCATAGGCAAGCTCATACAATACCAAAATATATTATAAAGCAAATCATTAATCATTTTTCTTTGAATGTGTTGCCAGCCAAGTGCAAAACAAGTGCTCTCTAAGAAACATTTGATCTCCATGAGAATCACATTGGTTTAAACCACTTGGTGTTTAGAGTGATACCAATGTAGCTGTTGGCCAATTTTGCCCCCCATTCAGCCCATCATTGATAACCTATTTGAGAGATCTTCAATGGGTTATTTTCTTTAATGTGGGTTAACACACCTTTTGGTTAGGTTAACATCTCATGTTAACTTGGTATCTTCATGAGCCGAGTTGCCTCGGTTTCTTCATTGGCCGAGCTAGTTCAGTTTGTTCATTGACCAAGTTGGCTCAATTTCCTTCATGTGCCGAGTTGTGGGTTAACACGCATTTTCTACCAGGGTTAACATTTTGCGTTAACCATTTCTTCTATTTCGGAGAATGAATTTGCTTTGCTATTTTGGAAGGCTTACCTTTTTGCCTCCGCAAAATTGTGAAATCACTGTTGCCTTTTCAACTGAACATTCAAGAAATGTGCTAACCAACAGATTTATGCCACGTGGCAGATCTTTCTTAAGCTAGGTTGCAGATCTTCAGATATTTTCTAGATGCATCTAGGTTGTCCACTCTTTTGAAGAAGATCTTGGATCTATAGTTGTGTTTTATTCATCTATTGGGGAGATTTTTTGCAGTATCTTGGCCGTCCATATTTAAAAGAAGATCTACATTGAGGGTTCACACCTTTTTGGGGCAAATCAGATTTATTCCAACGTGAGTCAACTCTGTGACTTTTGCGGCTCGTTAACATTGCGTGTTATTCCATCCTGCCTTTTTTGACAGCAATGTAGATTTATTTGTTGCGGTCATGGCACGTTACAAGGATTGATCTTTAATATTGAACGACATTCTTTGGCCTTGTTCGTATGACATCTATGCATCTCCATGTCTCTTTCATGATTGTAATGATCAAATCTCATGGGATTTGATTTCTTATAGCTGGGTGCATTTTTTTTGCTCTTCTTATCACTTCACTACAACAAGTTGATTTCAAGATCAGATTTTACTCTGATATTCATTTATGGCTTCTTTGCAACTCAACTCCACTTTGGTTGGGTTTGAACTTCAAGTTAGATTTGAGTTATGCCTGAACTCTTTAAAAGGCAGTTGTAAATACTTTTTTTGGGTTCGTGTCTATTCTGATAATGTTTACTTGCAGTAGCCTTGTGCTATGTAATTGTATTTCTTGCCTTCCATTAATGAAATAGCTGGTTTCTTACACTTTCTTGCGATTCATTAATCTGTGCATGTTTATTGCCTTGTTTTGAATGCTTCTTTTCCATTTTCTTAGATCTACATGGTGTGTCAAGTTTGTTAGCAGTTGCTACATAGTGAAATATCTTTTCCTTTCAACACTTTAATTAGTTCTAAACCTGCATGTGATTCTTTTGAAGATAGATTAGAGTTCATATTAGTGTAGTTGGGTGTTTTATTGATGTAGTACATCTGTAGGAAGAGTTGTAACCATTTCTATTTGGTGCATCACCCCCTTTCCCTTTCTGCATTTAAATTTCAGTTTCCTTCTCCCTTTTCCTCTCAAGTGGTAGTGTAGGTGCATCCTAATAGTAAGGAAGCCGACCTTCTCCGAAGATTCAGCCTCAGAGCACAACTCCAACTCTTAGAGGCTGTTTCCATGTTACACAAGGTCGCTTGAGGGTTATACCTCAAGCAAGGGTGCAGATTTTTATGTCAACAATTTTTGGCACGCCCGATGGGACAATCAATTTTAGCTACTCAAGTCCGCTGGTAGTCATTGTAATCTTCATCCATTGAGAAATTGGGTGTTTTCCCTCAATGTCATCAGCCTTTGGAGGCATTCAACCAAACACTGTGGCAACTCTAGTGCACATCTACTAGTTTCAAGATGAAACAGTGTTGTTATGTAAAGAGCATTCTTGATCCTTTGTGATTTTCAAGATTTTCTATGAAATTGCAACTTTTATGAAGCTCTAACAATGGACTCATTTCATAGAAATAGTTACTATTCCCTCCATATCGTGAAAGTTTTATTCCTCAGCCCTCATATTGCAAGGCAACAGGAGATCGAAAGACAATAGGAGATGACATACCAGGCCTATCTCCAACAATAAGGAGAGAGGGAGAGATAGAGACATTTTGAGGAGAATCTTGCAATGCAAGTTGCTACAACAAGAGAAGAGGAAATGAGGCTCCAGTTAGCTCATTTTTAGACCAAGGAAGTAGAGGCAGTCCCTTCTCCAAAATATGTCACTCTAAGCTTTAAGAAGTCCCCTCCATTACAAGAGCCTGCTACTGTAACTTCTCCATTCCTTGTGCAAAAAAAAATGGCTTGGTCATGAGCCTCCCAGGCCTATCACCATTTCACTCTTTGAGGGTGGACTGGTTGTATGGACTCCTGATGGTCCAAATAAGGAGTTTTGGGAAAGTGAAAACAAGCCCACAAAGCTGCCATGGGAGGAGTTGCAGCCTGCTGAGGATGACAAAGAGGTAGCTATTGAGCTAAAGGAAGATGACCCAATCCTCTTATTTGAAGAGCTTCCCTCCTTTGTTGAGGAAGAAGAAGAAAATGATGTTGTTCCTTCTTTTGAGGAACAAGTCATGGCTTTTGAGCCTTTAGAACAAAATGAGGATCTACTGCAAACTGAGGAAGAATATCATTCGTTGCAGCAGACATTCCTCCACGATCTAGAGGATGGAAAAGAGAGCCTCAAGGATAGATTTGCCCTCGAGGAGGAACGTGATGATATGCATGAGGTTGTCCCTTAGCCTATGCATATTACTAAAGCAGAGCAAGAGGATTTTGATGAGGAAACTTTTTGGAATGAGCTAGAGAAGTTTTGTTCATCCTTGGACATCAAACAGTCTGCTTCTTCATCAGATAATCATGAATTATAGCAACAGTGAGTGGAGAGTCACACCATACCAGTAGCTCAAGAGGAAGTGGTTTGTGAGAAGTATGATGATGTGGAGATTATGTCTTCACAAGAAGAGGAGGTGCCACTTCCAAACCGACAAGATACCAAGGTTGTAGAGCACAACAATGCAGCCAAGGCTAAGTTCTTAAACCTAGTGCCATCAAGAGGATGCCCCATCAAGCATCTAGCTTTGCAAAAAATCAACAAGTTACCCCTGGTCATGCTTACTCTTGAGCATGAGGATGAAGATCACAAAGAAGAGAAAGTATGTTTTGCTCCACAAGGTAATGCCCCAATGCTAGAAAGTTTCATTGTTTTCAGCATTGGAAGGAAGGTATTCCATGCGGCAATATGTTTGTCATGCTTGCTGGCTTTTCAGCTGCCCACCTGCATGGAACAAGAAATTAGCTTGTGAGGAAGGGCAACCAGTTCAACAAACCATTCAATGGCTTTGTTTGATTTTTTGTGTTGTAAATACTTGTACATAATAAAGTAGGACTCTTTTTTCTTTCCAAGAAGTGCACGAGCACATTTGCTCTCATTTTTGGAGCTCCTTGGAGTTTTGTTTTTTGTTGTTTACAAAATTTTGTGAAGTTGCAGGTGGGATAACATGTCAATTCTTATCATTGACACCATGCCCAATGGATTGCTTAAGCCCACTGGTTTATGCTTAGCAGGCGAACATCCCCTCTGAGTTGCCAAGAATTTCCCCACCCACCCCCCCCCTTTCAGCTCATCACTATTAACCAATCTAAGAGATCTTTAATGGGTTATTTTCTTTGATGTGAGTTAACATGCTTTTTGGTTGGGTTAACATCTCATGTTAACTCAGTTTCTTCATGAGCCGAGTTGGCTTGGTTCCTTTATTGGCCAAGCTAGTTCAGTTTATTCATTGACCGAGTTGGCTCAATTTTCTTCATGTGTCGAGTTGCGGGTTAACACACATTCTCTACCAGGGTTAACATTTTACATTAACCATTTTCACCATTTTAGAAAATGACATTGCTGCTCTTTCCAAAATTTTTGGATGCATTTGGTTCGTCCATTCTTTTGAAGAAGATCTTCGAACTACAGTTGTGTTTTATTTATTTGTTGGGGAGATTTTTTGCAGCATTTTGGCCATCCATATTTAAAAGATCTACATCAACGGTTCACACCTTTTTGGGGCAAATCAAATTTATTCCATGCGAATCAACTCTATGATTTTCGTGGTGAGTTAACATTGCATGTTATCCCATCCCACATTTTTTGACAGTGTTGTGAATTCATTTGTTGCAGCCATGGCACATTACAAGGATTGTTTTTTAATGCTGAATGACATTCTTTGGCCTTTTTTGCATGACATCTATGCATCTCCATGCCTTATTAATGATTACCTTTTTGAGTTCACAAAATCATTGTTGCCTCTTTAACCGAACATTCAAGAACTGTGCCAACCAATAGATTTATGCCACATAGTGGATCTTTCTTGTTCTAGGTTGCAGATCTTTGGATATTTTTTGGATGCATCTGGGTCGTCCATTCTTTTGAAGAAGATCTTTGATCTACAGTTGTGTTTTATTCATCTGTTGGGGAGATTTTTTGCAACATCTTGGCTGTCTATATTTAAAAGAAGATCTACATCGATGGCTCACACTTTTTTGGGGCAAATTATATTTATTCCACGCGAGTCAACTCTATGATTTTTGCGGTCGGTTAATATTGCATGTTATCCCATCCTGCATTTTTTGACAACGGTGTGGATTTATTTGTTGCAACCATGGAATGTTACAAGGATTGTTCTTTAATGCTGAATGACATTCTTTGGTCCTTTTTACATGACATCTATGCATCTCCATGCCTCATTAATGATTGTAATGATCAAATCTCATGGGATTTGATTTCTTACGAATGAGTTTTCCCTTCTTGTCACTTCAACAAGTTGATTTCAAGATCAAATTTTACTCAAATATTCATTTATGGCTTCTCTACAACTCAACTCCACGTTGGATTGGTTTGAACTTCAAGTTAGATTTGAGTTATGCCTAAACTCTTTAAATGGTAGTTGTAAATATTTTTTCTTGGTTCTTCTTTGTTTTGATAATGTTTACTTGCAGTAGCATTGTGCTTTGTAATTGTATTTCTTGCCTTCCATTAAAGAAATAACTAGTTTCTTACCCTCTCTTGCCATTCATTGAACTGTGCATATTTATTGCCTTATTTTGAATGCTTCTTTTCCATTTTCTTAGATCTACATGTTGTGTCAAGTCTGTTAGCGGTTGTTGCATAGTGAAATATCTTTTCCTTTCAACACTTCAATTAGATCTAAACCTACACGTGATTCCTTTGAAGATAAATTAGAGTTCAAATTAGTGTAGTTGGGTGTTTCATTGATGTGTAGTGCATCAACATGCAAAGTTGTAACCATTTCTATCTCGTGCATCACCCCCTTTCCCTTTTTGCATTTTGATTTCAGTTTCCTTCTCCCTTTTCATCTTGATAGTAATGAAAGCCGGCCTTCTCCAGAGATTCAGCCTTAGAGTGCAAGTCCCACACTTGGAGGTTGTTTCCATGTTACATAAGGTCACTTAAGGGTCATACCTCAAGCAAGGGTGTAGACTTTTGTGTCAACAGTAGCCTTTTTTTATTTCTCATGAAAAAATGTCATTTAGTGGCATGGTCTAGAATTTATAACTGATCCAAGTCCTATTCAATTTATGAAAAGCACATGTAGAAAAGTTTCATACAATAATCTGTAACTCCCACTCTCTAGTTTATCGAAAGCTAAGATAATTGTCGAAATATTGTAATTCTTCAACAAAAAGTTCAAAAAAGGGGTTCAAACATTAAATGTTCCCTGTAGATATTTACTTTAGCACAATGTGATAAAATTATGCTGTGAGCAACTACGTAAGCCTCTGTCAAGAAGTTCCTTGCATTATAGACAAGTTCATAACCATTGATAGACCATTGAGATCCTCAAATGTGATCCAATGTTTCTCTATCTCTAAAGCTCCAAAGTAGGTCTTCATATACTTTAAATATTCATCACTGCAGAAGGTATCATATAGCTATAATGGAATGACTGCTCAAATTAATTATCATGGGTGAGATCATATGCAATAATTATAAATTGAAGTGTGGTTACTCCACAAACTGAGGACTCAATCACCCACAATAAGTAACTTGAAGAACTTGAGGAAGGCTCAACTCCTATACGAGATAAAGAACCCAATCAACTTTCATTTCAGTTGGCTTAAAAGACTAGTATTCCTGGATAGCTAGGAACTATATATTCAAACTCATGTTTTTCAACATGAGCATCCATGAGAGTGTTGCATTAATCCAACCCAGCTTTCTTGAAAACCAACTCTAAAATTCTAACACAAGGATTTTTTTTGAGTCTTTGTTGGGATACAATCATGACCAAGAGATTGAAGGAAGGCTCAACTCCTATACGAGAAAAGGAACCCAATCAACTTTCATTTTAGTTGGCTTAAAAGGCTAGTATTCCTGGATAACTAGGAACCGTATATTCGAACTCACATTTTTCAACATGAGTATCCATGGAAGTGTTACAATAATCCAACCCCGCTTTCTTGAAAACCAACTCTAAAATTCTAACACAAGGATTTTTTCCGAGTCTTTGTTGGGATACAATCATGACCAAGAGATTGATAATCTATAGGTATCCATTTAAATAAAACCATAAGATCAATGTCCTATATATCAAACTTGAATACTTAGTCTTCTTCAAAGCTAAAAGTTACATTTCACCCTCTATGAATGAGTTGTTGGGACTTGGAACTATATGTCAAGTATTTGAGATGATTGTAATCCCTTGAAACAATGGGACATTTAATCAACTATTACATCTACCGAAGATTATAGATGCAATAGGGATCTTTATCTCTAATTTTATGAAATAGAAATTCCACCATTATGGTCATCTTCGGCTGAAGAAGACATTTATGATAATATTTGAGATAATATTATATGTAGAAACATGTTTCATGTGAAGAGGCATGCATATGGAAATAGGAAGAGTTTTTAATTTGGAAATTGAAGAGATCTTCAGTTGTGTAAAGAAGAGTCTCTATTCTTTATATTTATTGTATCAAGCATTGTACGAGAAAATTTCATTATCAATAAAAGTGACGTTTTCATGACGTTGATTTTTTCCTTCAAGTGGAAGGGTTTTCACAGGATAAATATTTTACATTTTTATTATTTCTGTTCTTCCTTATTACTGTTTACCATTTATTTCAGGGCAAAAATTTAAAATATCCGCATTGCTAAAGTTCAGTCCTCATCCTATCTAATAGAAAACATCTTCTTAATTATTATAGATTTTGATACTTTATATTGCTGACTATTATTTTTAGATTTGATTGTACAATATCATTTTTCATTAATATTTTGAATCAAACTCTATGATCTATCATTTTTTTCTCCTTATCCACTCTTGTCATACAGTCATCCTCATAATAGATTAGGAATGTATCAAAACGTTGGAATAAAAACCATGACATAATTCAATAACAATCAAGCATTAACCTGCTTAATCTTCAAATAGGAACCCACTATATCAAAATATACACATTGGATTTTCCAAATCCACATATAGATCACAAATGACAAGTAAATACCTGGTGCAATGTACGGGCTGTAACACATGATGGCTTTCCTCTACACGAGTTTCGCTAGCCAAAATTTTCCATTAGAGCCTCCATATGACTCTCCATTGGTACATCGATGCACAACCACACGATTACATTATTTTCTGCTTACCCATCCAAAATCACTCTTCGTATTATTAATCAATTCTTACAGAAGTAACAATGAACCTAATGTGGGAAGGTTTGTGCTCATAACTAGATACTTAAAAAAATCCTATCATACAACCACAACGTTACATCATATCTGCTCACCGATCTAAAATTGCTCTTCGTATTATTAATGAATTCTTGCAGAAGTAACAGTGCCTAATGTGTTTGTGCTGATAACTATATACTATTAAGAAGCCTACCATACTAGGAGATGTTCTTTTGTGCTGATAAATAGATACTAAAAAATGCCTGCCATACTAGGAGTTGAACAGAACATCTACTTGGGATCTGTGCTTGATAGGAAATCCAAATCGCTTAGCTCTGCAAGGAAATGTCAATTCGTTTCCTAAAAACGCAGACAATTCAAACACTGGGTTAGTTGTTTCAAAAGTATGGTTCCCTTCTAGAGAAGCTACTTATGGGCTAAAAAACAGGACATAAGAAACCTCCTATCTTTTCTTCTCTAAATTGGTTATATGAAATCTTGCCAGGTTCATGTCTGCATTGGAATCTCACTTCACCTATTCTTTATGCAAGCAAAAAGAATTAAAAAAATAAAGATGAGCGAAAAACCAAAACATTCATTCCAAACAAAATCAATAGATTCAAAACACAATGTGGAAACCGAAAGATTAAGAGAAAAATTGTCATCCAATTGTGAGTTGTTTTATCTACAAATCTAAATCCCAAATGAGTTAAAAAAACCAATGGTAGATGAAATTGTATTAATTGCATTAGAACATTAAATTATCTCCAAAAACAAACATGCCAAACCCACTACTGTCATTGTAATGCAAGCAACAGCAAAAGTTTCAAGGGTACTAATACCAAGGGTAAATGACCAGGGCTTGTAGCTTAAAGGGAAGACGGTAAAGATACTAATGGGGTATAAAACTTATTGAACTGTTTCAAGTGAACATTATTGTGTCAGATGGTATAGTTGGAATTCTGACAGATGTATTCAAAGGATTCTGAAGCGTATGTTTAGCGTGTGAAATGTTTGACAAAATTGCTCTAAAGAAATGTGAAGCCATAGACACTGGGCGTAAATTGTTTGACAGAATTCCCCAAGAAAATGTAGTCTCATGGCGAGCGATGATCTCTAAATGCACAATATGCACGTGAAATGACCAATACTAAAATTAAAAGTTATTTCTATTACCTGCTCATGACAAGTGTAGCATTTTCTCTACCTGACGAAGAAAACAAATGTCCGCTAAATTTACTGACATACAATAATAACAATTAAAAATGAAATCCATTCAAATGGAGTCTATGAAAAATTACCTGAGAGAAGACTTTGCCCTCTATTGTTCTCCCTCTTCCTCTGCTCTTCCATAAAAATGTAAAATAAAATAGGCAAAGAAGCCAGCGTCCACGCTGTAGGAAAAATCAAAATAAGACAAGCACTTGAAAATAATGGGAAAAAGCATTGACGAAAGATGCAGTAAAAAAAAAAATAGCAAGAACAAAACATTCGTACAACAGAACATCAGAAAGAGGCAATCAGAGAGAGAAGGAATGCTGCGATGGACTTAATTTATCTTAATTTCGTGCTTTTTTTTGCCGGTCTACATCGACAGCTTTTTAAATTTTCTTTCCCGTTACTAGTCTCTCAACGGCTAGGCTTTAATGTATGCATATTGCATATTTACCAAGGTCCCGTTTGGTTGGGGAAGATGAATTTCTGTCATAATCAGGTTATTTTATAATCAGGTTTTCGAAAATTCAATTATACATTTTAAGAAGATAGTTGGACTGTTTGGTTGACATGGAAGATGAATATACAAATTCCTATTCTACGTTTGGTTGTCAATTTAGAAATTTGAATTGAAATGAAATATGACTGGGAATATCTTTTTCTTGCATTTGGTTGTTCATTTTCGAATTGGAATTGAAATTTGAAGTAAAATTTTTTAATCTTATTTTATTAGTGAAACACAAGTATTATAATGAGTAAAGTATTAATATTTAATTTAATATTTATGATTACTAATTTATTTATAATTAGACTACATTATTATTATTTTTAATTCTTGAATATCCACAGTTTTATTTTGTTAGTAAAGAATAAATAAAATGATGATTATTTTTTATTTTAATTCTATTTATTAGCAAAGAGAAGTAAAAAATAATCATACTTGCAATCATTTGTACAAAGTTATTTTTTGTCTCATAGTTGGAAATTGTCATCATATATATTATATATTTTTGAAAAATTATATAAGACAAATTTATCGTCGAATTGCATTTATTGTCGAATTCATCCGAACTTCATAATTGTTGAACTCGAACTCAAACTTTGTGACAGCCGTTAAATACGAGAACACTAGGAAATCCACGCTCTATACCATTATGCCCCACATTCGACGAGAAACCCTCTCATGTTGTTCATGCTTCCCATTATTGTCAGTATTGTTAGATGGTCAATCCTGCATATATAAATTAGCAATCTCACCTTGGTGTGTGATGGGTATGCCAAATTTATTTTGGAGATAAATTATAGAAAAAATTTATATTTATGTATGCATTTGTGTTGCATGTGATAGTCTAAAATCAACTATGCATCCACCTAAAAGGATCCAAAAATGTCTTAAACCAACCCTCAAAATAACTTGAAGATAATTAGGCTCCTCACTCCATTAGAAATAGCTTCATGTTTGAGATCTCCATCTTTCTATGTCCTTCTGTCTCTCTCACTTCCTCTATCCCTCTCTCCCCCCCTTCCTTTGTATATGTGTATGTTTGTGTCCTCCCTTTGTCCCTCTCTCAACCTAGCCCACTCTTCTCTCCCCCCTCTATGTATATATCTCTCGAGGACATCTTTCTATAGATGTAGGAACACACAAGCTCCTCTCTCTCCGTCCAACCGTCCGTCTGTCCATCCCCCCTTCCTATCCCACACTCTCTGCCCCTCTATGTATCTCTCCCTTTCAATAAATTTATTAAGTTAATTAATTATTCAACAAAATATGCAACTAAATTTTTACATGAAATTACTAATAAGAAAAAATATATTATTTTACATTCACACATATTAAACATTTGATGATAACTTTAACAAGAAAAATGATGCTTTGTCAATAATTGTTCTTAAAAAATGTGGAATTTTGGCTACATAGATTTTACATGCAATTTTTTTTTAAAAAAAATTGTCTCTATAAATGTCGACCCAAATCTTCAGCCATATCTGTTCACTCAAATCACAATTTAGCATGTCTAATGTTCAATCCACTTTGGTGCATGTGCAAATAGACTTTACATCATTTCCCATCGAAACAAGTTCCAGCTTAGATAAAAACCAATTAACCAGGTTATTTGTGTACAACCATTACATCTATAACAATAATTACAGATAAAAAAGCCATAGTTTTATTTCTTAAATACTTAAATATCAAAATCTCATTGACTATTTTTTTTAATGTTATTTTATTGTTAAAGGGAACTCTATAAAATAGTTTTAGCTTTCAAAATTTAATTTAATTATATTTATACTTAATTTTACTATTTTAATTTTTAATATTGATTTTTCTCTACTTTTATCCACTTTTCTTTTTTACTCTATCTCTACTTATATTTAGCTAGCCCCCCCCTGCCCCTCTCTCTCTCTCTCTCTCTCTCTCTCTCTCTCTCTCTCTCTCTCTCTATATATATATATATATATATATATATATATATATATAACTTTCTATCTAGATACTTTCTTCCTAGAAAAATATAACAACAATCTATTGATAATGGAGTAAAAAAGCTTAGAGTACATGGACTCCAATTACATGTACATACATTATTTTGTACAATATTTGAAACACTAAATTTCCTCTAACTATAGCCTATCTCGTACACTATATTTAATAAAAATTCTCAAAGAAGTTTTGTAGCTTTTAGAGTTAGGGACATCAGGAAAATATTATAGGAAGTTTTAAAATATTTTACTTATAATAAATCTGGAGTGATTAGGCTTGTGTATTTTTACACTATTTGACATGTTACTATGAATTAGGGCAAGGGTATGTGTTTGATTTGAGTTAATCCACGATGATGCACACTATATCCATCTTCAAACCATCTAAACTAATTTCATCTAATTTGGATCTTGCCATAGCCATGTTTGGTTTAGGTAAACATGATCATTCCATTAAGCTCAAACACACATTATCTGTCTGCAAATATTTTGTTCATGTAATCTTTCTTGATTGAATATGATAAAAAGGTGGTTTCGTTGTTGCACAGGGTTTTTCATGGCTCTAGAACTCAAAATTATAGCTTGTGAAAACTCAGTTACAAAATTTACAATGGTTGTGAAGTTTCTGAGTGGGCCAACTATAAGAACACTATCATCCCTCACAATTGGACTCAAAGGTGTGCTTTATTGTATAGCCATAATATAGGAAATACTTCTCGATGGTATCATCCGCTTTGTCTTTGCAAAAGAGTATAATGTGCATTTAGATATACTAAACATAGGGTATGCTTCTAGTTCTACTTGGTTTCACATTGCTAAGTGTTAGTTTATGTAATTAAAACTATTGGTGATGCATGCATTTCAATTTTAGGGTCATATTTGGCATTTCAAATCACATCATTACAAATAAGGAGTTCAACACTGGGATTCACAAGGGAAGAGTCTCATCACATGGTTCTATCCTTACATTACCCAAGTTTAGCCACTTAGGGCACAAACCCCCAAGGAGGAACAATTGATGTGGATTCAAGCCACCTCCTCATGTTGACGAAGATGCTTAGTTATGCATTACACTGAAAGAATCTTCTCTCACTCCCTTTATGAGCCTAAATTAGCACGCAAGACAAGGGTGAGGTACATTTTATCTTTATTAGTGTTATCCATAATTTATTGATTAATTTTTCAATTGATTAATCACTTTCTATAGGTTGTTGCACCAACCCCATGGAAACACTCGCTCCATTAGTGTCCACAGACTTTCGTCTCAGGTGTTAAAATACATATGAAATCCATGACCAAATTTACACACATATGTACAAGTGACCTCAAGCAACTTTGAGAATAAATAGACAGGTTCTTTCAAAGATCATGTACTAATAAATTTTTATTATTATACAAATTGACATACAATATTATGAAAAGAAAAATAAACTTCACTCTATGATCATATAAATCATATTTTAACATCCTAAAATTTTGATAATAAATTTCACATAATTTCTACAATATGAAAACTTGCTAACTAGATCACATTATACAACCATTAGAAAAATTTACCCATCATTTAAACAAGATTAATAAATTTGAAAATAATTAATAAATAATCCTTTTCAATAATGGTCGTCTAAGCCCTTCCAGAAATTCTAAATCGTTGATCATCATAATCAACACTCACACTTTATATAGGAAATGCCTTTGGCATAACTATCTATAGATCAAACAGATACCAACATTCAACTAACAATGTCATCAAAATATGTTCAAATTATGAATGTGATCCAAATATATTTAAATTAGATATGTGATCAATAATTCAATGTTACATATGTAGCATAAGATAGAAGATAGAAAAACAATAGATCTATGAATTGATGAGAAAGAACAATATCCATGATCTAAATGGTGGTGTGAAAACACACCGTTAAATATAAAAACATTGAAAAATCCATGATGTATGCCCTTATGCCCCACATTTGATGAGAAACCCTCCCATGTTGCTCAATCTTTCCATTACTGTCTGTATTGTTAGATGGTCAATACTACATATATGAACTAAAAATGCTTGAAAAATTAAAACCTAATTATTTTTTAATGGAATACACCAAGGAGTGGCATCAGAAATATTGACCGTTTACAAACATGTACAGTAAAAAATCATCATATAGCTCATTTTTTATCAGCATGTGTGGTCTTGAAATATTAGCAAATCAGGAGCAACAAAAAAATACAAAAGAAAGACACTTTGTCAATACCGTTGAGAATCTTGTCAGGAAGCACATACATAGGAAACCAAATTGTGGAAAAAAGACAATAAATTTAAAAAATATCCAAGAAAATTAGGAATATACATATAACATGGGATAGAATCATGAACTGTACAATCATCTACCAGAAATCCTCAATACTTTTGATAATCTTGTCAGCGAGAACATACATAGGAAATCAAAAAAAAAGACAAGAAATAAAAACATATCCAAGCAAATTAGGACCATAGATATAACATAGGAAAGAATCATGAACTGTACAATCATCTACCAAATCACATTTCTATCAGCATATGCTCTCAAGTTCTACAATTGAGCATTCATCATTTGCTACTCCTCATGTATTCCACGTATGTATGGTTCAAATATAACTCTAATTAGCAATGCAATGAACAACTACACCAAACGTTTATGAGATCATAAACTACGTATAGATCAAGTATGCTTAGCAAAATAGTAAAAATGTGCTCAGTAATGAGTTCCAATATAGTGTTGTGAGAGATCAATGCAATACCATTAAACAAAGCCAACTAACCATCTAGACTTACTTTACATGCGAATCATGTGAATGCCAATGAAATGAACAACTAACTGCGTATTGACCAATGCCAATCATGCCAATGAAATGGATGACTAAACTATGCATAGATCAAGTATGTATACATACGTACATACATGTGTGTACATACATACATACATACATATGTACGCACATACATGTGTGTACATACATATGAACATACATACATACGTACATACATGTGTGTACATACATACGCACATACATACATACATACATACATACATACATAGAATTTGTTTCAAATCTGTTTGGCAAAATAGTCAATATGTGCTCACTAATGAATTCCAGTATAGTGCTGTGAGAGATCAATACTAGTGAAATGAACAACTAAACTTTGTAATAGTTTCTTGCCAGTAATGAGTTCTAGTATAGTGTTGTGAGAGATGAATGCAATACCATTAAATAGAGCCAAGTCATAAACTATGTATGGATCAACTATGTATAGATCAATGGCAATCATAACTTTTATCTATATATAATCAATATGTGCTCAATAATGAATTCCAGCATGTGCTCATGTGATTACCTGTATATATCATAGTGCCAATCATAATAGCCATATCATGGTTCTATTTCTATCTACTATCTGCTTAGCAAAACAGTCAATATATGCTATAACTATTTGTTTCGAATCTATTTAGAAAAATAGTCAATATATGTTGTAACAGTTTTTTTAGAATCTATTTAGCAAAATAGTTAATATGTGCTCACTAATGAGTTCTAGTATAGTGTTGTGAAAGATCAATGCAATACCATTAATCAAAGTGAATCATGCCAATGAAATGAACAACTAAACTATGGATATATCAAGTATGTATTGATCCATGCAAAATCATTCAACATACTTATGAGGTCATAAACTATGTAGAGATCAATGCAATACCATTAAACGCAACCAACTCATAAACTATGTATGGATGTTCATCCTATATTTATGTAGTATACATGGAAGATCAATGACAATCATGGCTTTTATCTATACATAGTTGACCTATACATAGTTTATCATGGTTCAAATCTATTTAGCAAAATAGTCCAATATAGACATCAATGCAATACCATTAAATGTAGCCAACTCATAAACTATGTATGGATGTTTGTCCTATATTTATGTAGTATACATGGCAGATCAATGGCAATCATGGCTTTTATCTATACATAGTTGACCTATATATAATTTATCGTGGTTCTATTTCTATATGCTATCTACTTAGCAAAACAATCAATATATGTTGTAACTATTTGTTTTAAATCTGTTTAGCAAAATAGTCCAATATATGTTGTAACAATTTGTTTAGAATCTATTTAGCAAAATAGTCAATATGTGCTCACTAATGAGTTCCAGTATTGTGCTGTGAGAGATCAATGCAATACCATTAATCAAAGTGAATCATGCTAATGAAATGAACAACAAAACTATGTAGTCATCAATGCCAATCATGCTAATTAAATGAACAACTAAACTATGTATTGATCAATGCCAAACATCAAATAGAGGCAACTCATAAACTGATCCATGCAAAATAATTAAACAGAGGCAACTCATAAATGAGAATTACTTCAGATGCCAATTAAATAGTCAAAATGTGCTCAATAATGAGTTCCAATATAGTGATGTGAGATCAATATAGTTTAAGTTTAGTGCTATTAGAGATTAATAAAAAACCATTGAACAAAGTAATCATGTAGCATATGTCATTGCAATCCAGTTAGTAGCTAAAATAGCTAAATCATACCAAATGTCATTGCAATCTAGTCCACTCTCTCCGCCTCATCCAGCATCAAGAACCCTTTGGCTCTTTCATGTTGAAGCACGAAGGTATCATGTGCTTTCACAAAAACTACTTGACTCAATTCAGGGATAGCTTTGAGAGCAGTATATGAGACACTTAAAATATTATCCTCTTCAGATTTATCCATAATTACAATATGAGGCTTACCAAGGCCATCTTTCATTTCCTTCATAGTTTCATATATCACATCCAATGATGTAGACAAAGATGTCTTCTTCCTCTTTCCCCTCCTTGATGATGATGGTGGAGGAATCCCTCTAGCACTTGCACTTGATTGATTGGAATGATATAACTCTTCATCAAAATCTGGTTGGTTGTCAAGAGGTGTACCACAATTGGTATCATCCTCATCAAGCAAGTGAAATGCATCGTTCATAAGATGCCCTTCTTTAGCATCAAGGGACGTTGTAGCTGTGAACCCTTTAGCAATGTCATTGCCGACAATTACAACCAACTCATTAAAATATTGGAAAGGTGACCTCTTATACATTTTTTCACTTTTGAATTCTCTCCTCTACATGTAAGCATTAATAGATGGATTAGGTTGTAAGTTTTTCATTATTAAAATAAGAAGGGAAAATTTCTTCGATGAAAAGAGTACAAAGATCATCCTACCTTCAAAAGCTCATCCCACACTAAATCCTTAGCATTCACAGTTTGAGTTTCTTCATTCCAAGCTAACCCACCTATATTTTTCAAGTCCTTCATTACTCTATATCCTACTTTCCATGTTTTCAACGTATTCTTAAAATGATCTCATGATAGATTCAAGTTCATCCCTACATTGAATGTCCTCTCTATTGCAGTCCATGCTTCTTTTTAAAAACCACCTTCACCTTTTTGTCTGAAATGAACTTTTTTGAGGAGCAAGTCTAGAAACTTGCGTTCCATTGGTTTTGTCCACATTTTCTTCTTTGAAGAAGAAGATTTGTTGCTCGCAGTGAGGGATCCATCTATATCACTCAAAGTAATGGGAGAACACATCTGGTTCACATGATCAGATCCATCTATGCTCATCATGAGCTCGGTATATGCCATTGTGTACTCCTTCCTGTATTTCATTTAAATTTGAAGGTGATAAACTTTAAATATTAATTTTTAATACATGATAATGGAACGAGGCTAACATATTGAATAGGTAAACATATTATGATTTAAAGTAATCATACAATTGAAATTGAAAGTTACTGCTCTTTAAATTTAAATAGAATGTAGCAAGGAGTAACATTAGAAAAATAGGATTTTTAGCGAATTCGTTGTTCTCTTGTTACTAGTGGGCTTATGATCTTCATCATTTGGTACTCCTTGCTATATTTCATTTAAAATTGAAGATGATAAACTTTAAATATCATTTTTTAATACATCCGAATGCAATGAGGCTAACATTTAATAAACTTGAAAGCATTTAACTGAAGATGATAAACATTATTCAACTATAGCATGTGACAGTTTGAGTGGTTTTGAGGCAGCAGATAGGAGGAATAGTTGGGAGACATTTAAGCTACTCCTATCAGATGATACACATTTAAGCAGTAATTGATGATAACACATCAGCATAAAAAAAACTACCAGCAAGACAAAATGGTGATATCAATCAAGTAAATAGTCGCGAGCCCCATTATGAAGCATGTTATTGTACTTTCTCAATGCAAAGATGTATAATAATTGTGCTTTCTTACATTTAAAACAATGTAATCTACATTTCAAGTTGGATTGTGTATTGTAGATATAATCAATAGTTTTTGTACATAAAGTAGGTGTGAAATTGAAAGTTAATGCTTTTTTTATTTAATTAGAATGTAGCAAGGACTGATATCAAAATAAAAAAATCACACCCCATCATTGTATATGCATACATCAATTTAATCATATAAAGCACATTGCCTTCTAATAAATCATTTATTCTCGGGATCTATAATCTTCCCACATCCTACTTGCTATATCTTCTCGAAATTGGGACCACTCATTTCTATCCTCCTGAGACAACCCATATGTCTCAAGTAGTGGTACCTCTATCCCATCACGATCATCTTCCTCTTCAATAGCTACTTCCAATGGAAGACCATCCTCTATCGTAATGAAATTGTGAAGTATGCAACATGCTAAAACAATATAAGATTGTGTCATGATATCCTAAGACATTGCATGTCTTAAGATTGGAAAATGCTACTTTAGAATACCAAATGTATGTTCTATTGCATTTCTAAGAGAGGAGTGTTATTGGGTTCTCTCTTGACCACTCTTTCAAGTGGTAGCGTGTACACCGATAAGGAACAAGAAATCCAGGTGCATTTGGATATCTAACATCCACTAGATAATATTTTCCTACATAAAGAAATCATTTTGTCAATACTTGAACCATTTAGGATAACCTTGAGTATATTAAAATGTGATTTGGCTTACCAGGGGGAACTACAAGTGGATCTAATCTGGATAGAGCCAAGGCTAGAACACAACTATCTATAGTAGAGCCTTCCCAACCAGTAAGGCAGTACTGAAACTTACAATCAAAGGAGTAGACACCCATAACATTTTGTGATAGGTTCCCTTTTCTATCATGATATTTACCCTGTATGTTGACATCGACTCACACTGGAATATGGGTTCTGTCGGTGGCTCCAATGCAATCTTATGGGATATGGTACACTGATCAAATGTATGCTCAAGTAATAATAAGATAAGGATAACAATCTAGACAATAAACTTGTAACAATGTGTGATTAACCTTAAAAATGGTTCAAAACGATCCTTCCCACTAATTTTGGGAGGAGTACCTGGACTAGGTGGTACGAAGTAATCTTTGTGAAGGGCTAAGATAGCCATCAAAACCTTGTGGAAGTACCGACTGACTATCTCTCCTAAGTGCCCAATCAAAACCTTGTGGAAGTACCGATTGACTATCTCCTAGACTATCTCTATTATGGGCAATCTTGTGGTTCCTTAGATTGCGCCCAAGGGTGTGGAGGAACATCACTAGTTGTTCCTCTAACTTCAAGTGGATCATATCTCTCAAGCTTCCTTTCAGCCTGAGAATACGAGCTAGAGAAAAGAAGGCTACCCTACTCATCTGAATCTGATCATGACAAACCACCTCATTTGAATGAATAATGTCTCTACAAAAGGAATTTCCTTTTCTTATTCGTTTACCCATTTGACTGCCTTCTCAGGCTACCAGTACTTTGGCTATGCCAATGAAAGAAAAAAGAATTGTGAAAATGCGGGTGTATGTGGTCTTCATAACTATGCTTCCTTGAACCTCTATAGTCTCCATAGGATCCATTAGTGGCCTGAAACGTGGACAATTTAAATACTATTAGTTATGAGATATCAACTATCACCTATTGAGATACAACATGATTATTTGCTAGCCTCATTGCATTAAGAAGTCAATTATTTATTTAAATATAGTAAGGAGTACCAACTATTGAGGATCATAAGCCCATAATGAACAAATTACAATAATATGTCATTCTACTCCATGTAATCTATCTATACCAATGAAAGCATAATACTGATTCCATTTGTCTATATGTATAAACACATGTACATACACACACATGTATGCATGCATGTACATACACATACATGTATGCATGTATGTACATACACACACATGTATGTATGTACGTACGTACACACACATGTATGTATGTATGTATGTACACACACATGTATGTATGTACGTACGTACACACACATGTATGTATGTATGTATGTACACACACATGTATGTATGTATGTATACACATACACACATGTACAAATGTACAGACACATATGTATGTATGTATGCATACACATGTACAAACTATAACCTGAATTTGGGTTTTTATGAATGTGTTTTAATAAACCGTCAGGTCTGCTGAAATTGAGGCTCATCTTTTAGAAGATGAAAAGGAGCATTGTTGGCAGTGGGAATAGGGTTTCTTTCTACATTGATCTATACATAGTTTATGACCTCATAAACTATGTATAGTTGATGTATACATAGTTTAGTTTCTCATTTCATTGGCATGATTTGCATTGATCTCATTACTGAGCACACATTTACTATTTTCCTAAGAAGATTTGAAACAAACTGTTACAACATATATTGATTGTTTGGCTAAGTAGATAGTAGATACAAACAAAAACTATGGATAGGTCAACTATGTATAGATAAAAGCTATGATTGTCATTGATCTACCATGTATACAATATACGGCATAAATATAAGATAGATTTAGTATCCACCCTTTCCCAATGCAAAACTAAAACATGTGAATAGGGTCATAGGCATAAATGCTTATAGTTAGGTACAACCATACATAGTTTATGACTGGGCTGTGTTTAATGGATTTGCAATGATCTATACATAGTTTATGATTTGGCTATGTTTAATGGAATTGCAATTATGTATACATAGTTTATGACCTCATAAACTATGTGTGCATGCACTATGTATAGATTAGAGCCAAGATTGGCATTGATCTATACATAGTTTACAATGTCATAAACTATGTACAAATAAAAACCCTGATTTCCATTGATCTATACATAGTTGATCCATACAGAGTTTACGACTTGGCTCTATTTAATGGTATTGCATTCATCTCTCACAACACTATACTAGAACTCATTACTGGCAAGAAATTGTTACAAAGTTTAGTTGTTCATTTCACTAGTATTGATCTCTCACAACACTATACTAGAATTCATTAGTGAGCACATATTGACTATTTTTCTAAACAGATTTGAAACAAATAGTTACAACATATACTGACTAAATTGCTAAGTAGATAGCAGATAGAAATAGAACCATGATAAACTATGTATAGATAAAAGCTATTGATATACTTGTAAATTTCATTGCTATGGGTATAGAAAATCAGAGAATTAACTATGAGATATACAAGTAATCATAGGTAATGGCGTGACCACATACTAGAACTCATTCCTGAGCATATATTAACTATTTTTCTAAGTAGACTTGCAACAAACTATTATTGTTCGAATGAACAAAAAAACTCAAAAAAAAACCCAATATGCAAATGTGGGTGGGAGAAGAGAACCGTGCGTGTGAGAAGAGAGCTATGTTCAAAGCCACCACCACCATTCAAAGCAGAGAAATCCTAGCCACAACCAAAGCCATGACAAACGAGTTGTGTTCAAAGCCCCTATCACTGTCATCCAAAGTAGAGAAACCCTAGCCCCAACCACAGCCATGATAAATGCCACAACCTAGCAAATGCCGTGAGCACAACAAATGCCACAGAAAATGCCACACCAAGCACCATAGAAAATGCCACAATAGCCGTAGAAACCCTCGTTCTTCCACAACACAACAAAAAAATAATGACGAAAAAACAACAATGCATTTTTGCTCTTCCAAAAACCTAAGGCAGATTCTGTGGACCCGATGGTTTATTCAAACCCATTCATTAAAACCTAACTTTGGGTTTTCATTTCAACTTCCACCTATTTGTTGGAAGATGTTTCTTCCATTTTTGGAGCAAAATTGGCAGAAGAAAGCAGAAATCGGGCTCTGTGTTTGATGATGCAAATGCCCCTTTTTCCCTCCATAACCAGATTTTGGCCCTCGAAACCCTATTCTGCCTCGCTTCTTCCTGTAGCCAAACGAGGCCCAAATGACTACGACAATAAGAATCTGGTCCTCGACTCTTAATTTGTTATTTTTATTTTTTATTTTGTTAGGGTTTTATTTAGGTTAATCCTTTGTAAGCTTTTATTTTGTTTATGTTCTTTTCATTTTATTTTAATATTATTAGTTCCTGTTGTAGGTAGGATACTATTGCATCCATTAGGTGCAATTAAAACTTTATAAACAACCAATCACATGAAAGAATTTTTTCAGCTGGCATATATTTACTATAGTTCATACATTTATCTATGATTTTAAAATATGAAAAAAAGTTAATTATCTTTATTGCGATTGGTTGGGAGTAAAAATAGTAGGGAGTAAAAATAGTAAGGAGTAAAATTAATTTTCATTATATATAAATATAGATTTTTCAAACACTTTGCAAATACATTGATTTATAAAAATCTATTAATGCATTAATTACAACTTTATCTTTTCTACATTTGTGACAAGTGGATTAACTTTTTAAAAAACAATCATTTTTATCTTCCACCTTACAAATGAATGTCTAATCAAAATAAATTATCACTATCTATTTTTCTTCCCAAGTTCAAATATACATATTTTAATCAAATATAGAGTTCAATATTATATCTTTGTATTTGAATTACTAATTTTTTTAAAACTTGATTTTTTAATAAAAGTAGTTAAATTATTACTATTGTTTTACTTTTATAAAAAGAAATTAAACAATATTATTTTTTAATTATATTTTATAATAGTATTTGTAATATGTATAATCGATAAGTGTTACAATTTAAAAATTAAATCATTTATTATTATTATTATTATTATTTATTTAAACAATTTATCATATAGTTTAAATATATTTAAAACATAAATATATATTTTAATATTAAATTAATAATTATATTTTATATCAAAAAAGCATACTAAAGGAAATAACCACAAAAATGAAATAATTCAATTCTAAAAGAAATATAAATTATTATTAAGTTTTTATAAACTATGTATTAAAATTAAATAGTTATATTCTTTTTCTTATTTATTACATCGTATTTATTTATTATGTCTGTTTATTATTTACAAACGTACATATTAAATTATATAGATATTATTTCATAATTAAAAATTACTTTATTTTATGAAAAAATTGGAAATACAAAACATTAAATAGTAAACCTTCTTTAATTGTGTAAAATTAAACAATTATTAGTTTTACTTATAAAATCTTTTTATATTTCAATACATTTCATTTTTCCTCAAATGTGAGTTTTCATATAAAAATTAAATTTTTAGTTTCATTAATTAAAATATAACATATTTTATTTTTTTATTATAACCATGATTTTATTTTGACTATTTGTTTTATTAAGAAAAATAATTGTATTTAATTCTCTCTCTCTCTCTCTCTCTCTCTCTCACACACACACACACACACACACACACACACACACACACACACACACACCTTATGTTGGTATCACTCTATTCTTCTTCTTGCTCTATATTATCTATCATTTTTTCCTCTGCATACATGTTTATGTTGTTATTGCTCCATACAACTATTTATCTCTATCTATGTCTATATCTTAGTTTTTGTCCAGTGCTAATGATAGGTGCAAATTTGTCTAAAGCATATGTGTTGATCGTAGTATGATATTAAGTACTTAGTGCCATATTAGGGACTTTGGCCTCTTATTCTTGGGCTTAACTGCCCAAAGATATAATAATATAAGACAAGAACTTAACTTAACAACAAGATATGAACCATCCTATTAGATCACAAGTGCATTTCTAGGCAAAAATTAATGCATTCACAATGCTAATTTAGAACTATTTAACCTTATTCCCACTCATCTACACCTCTAAAACCATAATGTATTAGGCAGGAACTATGATGCATTGTGTCTCTTGTTAACTTACAATTTTTATTCTTATTTTCTTTTTACAGTTTTTAAATTCTTAAATTTTTAAATTATTTTTTATTACTTTTTCAAAGTCTACTTTACTTTTTCCAT
Source organism: Cupressus sempervirens (assembly GCA_028749045.1). Taxonomy (NCBI): domain Eukaryota; kingdom Viridiplantae; phylum Streptophyta; class Pinopsida; order Cupressales; family Cupressaceae; genus Cupressus; species Cupressus sempervirens. Next base: position 762,914,130 of record CM053787.1, read on the forward strand.
TCTTCAATGATTCTTTTTTATTTGCGCGCTCTCTCTCTCTCTCTCTCTCTCTCTCTCTCTCTCTCTATATATATATATATATATATATATATATATATATATATATATATATTCTCTCATTTATTTTTTAATTTTTTATATTTTTGTTTTCTTTATTTATTTATTTTATTGCACTTATTAAGTATTTTAAAGTGAATATCATATTGATAAGTAGGAGATAATTTCCATACCAAGTCAAATTGTGATATTGCTATCACGATTTAATTGTGTAATTTTGAGTCAATGAATGCTAAGTGTTCCATTTATTCTCATGAGAGATGGATTCATGTTGAATCACTACTCATGAAACATGGGTCAATGAGTTTGACTCAAAATCACATAGTTAAATCCTAATAACAATCTCACAATTTGACTTGCTGTGGAAATTATCTGCTACTTATGTAGGACCTTGTTACAATTACAACAATTGGATGTGGATTGTGTAATAAAAAAAAAAGTATGTGTAGGTATGCATTGTCACCAAATTACATACAATACAAATAAAATGATCAAAGTAAAAGATTCACTATGTATATTGATGGAACTCCAAAAGCAATAAGGAGTATTGCAAGATTTATAAATAGTTCTCAACCTGTGTCAACTAATAAGTGGTCAAATTGTATATTCAAGGCATGCAAGGGAAATCATGTTTTTGTATGTGTGATAAAATCAATAAGTACAGGGGAAGAGCTTCTGATAGATTACAATTTGAATCATGTAGATACTAAAAAATTCTCTATCATGGGCCTGATATAACATTTAAACCAACTGCCTCCAATTAATATTGACTCTAATATACAATCTACTATTTTACTAATAATTTTTTTTGGTAAGTCTGTTACTCTATTTTGCTATTGATTGCTAATAATTACTAATCTTTTCCACAGGGCTACATGGATAGACCACCACCCATAGGCGGGGATGCACCATCTGGTACAACTTCTTTAGTGAAGGTAAACCTTAATTATTGTAATTATTCAAATTATATAGAAACAAATGTTGTATTACTATGTTCTTTTCTTTATGGCTTTGTAGTTATTTTGATGGAATTTTATTGATATTGATGTCATAACTTGATACTTATTGATAGGGAAAAGCTAAAATGACAATAGATCAGATGCGATTTGAAACATGAGTGTCATTTCTAGATGACATCTCCCGTAGTGTTGACCCCATGTTCATGGCTCAACAACTCATACAGAGATACATCGATGAAATTATTAACATTCTCATCAAGAGTGACATAAGTAAGGAGGCAAAGACACTAAAAGAAAAATTGGTCTATAGATTCAAAACTTTGAAGGTAAGCAGTAATTAATCTCAAGCAATAATAGAAGTTAAATATATGTTTATATTTTATAGTATCTTATAGATCATGATCTAAAATATTATGTGTTCTTCTACAGAGTTTTGTGACACCTATGAGACTGCGTGGTGAACATGGTGAGGGTTGTAGTGCACAAACTTTGTGTAAGTAATACTTTCTCTTTACAACATTACTAAAAATTATAGTGTTATTACACCATTGAGTTTATTTTAAGGCAAATTGAGTTATAATTGAGTGCTATTCCGTACTTGGGTCTTTGTTTGAACTAGTTTAGGTTGTGCTTGATTATGAAAGGTGAGAGTGTTATGACCATCGAGTTCAACTAAGAACTTATTTACTATTAACAGATCCATGTAATAGCAATATTAAACTATTTAAATCAATGACAATCTACTAAATTAGGCATAGGGTTTCTAGACATTGTAATATGCCTTGCACATTCTAGTTCCTCAGCAAAGTTTGGTATTTAATTAGACATTCATGGTTGTTGATTCTAGCTAGTCAAATAGTATCCCATTTGATCTTTATGCAATTTGATCTCAATACAATTTTTGACTATAAGTCACATAGTGTCTTGGATTTCTAGCAAGAAATGCATTGTCATTGGGTAAGTCAAATCTAAATCATTTGAAACATTTTCTAATGTTATGTATATGGTTTTTGCTTCTATGGGATTGCTATGAGTTATATAGCAACCTTACAGTCAATGCCACAACCAATCATATTTTGGAAAAAAATCTTTCATTCACTAGAACATTGTTGAGATCAATAACATAAAGGTGCACAATCAAAGACCCAATCATTACCTCAACATGTGAGAAGTCATTTTCAGCCCCTTGGATTGGCCTAATGAATCCAAAATGAAGTAGACGTGGGATCATATAGCAACAACATTAATTTCATGTCATTCTAGGAAGCCCAAGAATAAAAAACTTATTTTGTAGGAATGTGATGAACTTCGTAGAATCATCCTTCAATATATGCTTGTCATTGTTCACATTTCCATTTAAAATATTGGTGGTAAAAGAAACATCAACAAAGAATTACATGTTGGAAATACCATATCTACTACGGAAGGTAAGAAGACACCAAGAAGCAAACATTCTAAAAAGTCATCTATTAACTTCACTTGTAATATTTATCAATATGGTTGATCTTTCCAAAAGTACCAAACCCAAAACTAGCTCATTTAATGCAACCAATAACCTAGATATTCCTAACATGAACCATAGGATATTTGAATTGTTTCAAAGCACAACTGATATTTAAGAACTCAAAATATCTTGTGAATCCATCTTTTTACATTTGAAATCAATTGATTTGAACTCCTTGGATTCCAATATTTGCATTGAAATCTAAACCATTCCTTTTCTTGAAACTCCACGCTATAAAAAAAAGCACTAGGAAAATATGGAGAACTTTGCAAACAACATGAGAGGATTATCCTAGCAATACCCTTCCACACTTAACTTTCATTTTTAGATGCTTCTAGCTAGTATCCCATTTGATCTTTATCCATTGCAAATGTCTTTGCTAATAATATTGTTTTCTTCAGCTCATGATGAAGTGCTAATGCCTCTTTCAGTTGTCACTCCAATATTGTCGAGTGCATTGTTGGCAACAAGGACTATGCAAACATCTTTGACTATGCCAAATACAATTGGTAAAACCTTGTTTATCTATATTTTGTAATGTGCTAATCATGCCTTTTTTTTTGTTGGTTGTTTTATACTCATGTACCTATTTTGTGCACTAATAGATAGACCTTCAGTTAATAGAGCAACATAGACTAGTGCTACTAAAGCTGATCCATTTCCTGGAGCAGTCTATGTGACTAGTACTAGTTCATTTGCAGGGACATTGTTGTTGAACAAGAAAACTATGTTTTCATTAAAATTACAAAAGCTCCTAGGTGCTTTAAAATTGTTATTATTTATAGTGTAATTGTAGTTTACTTATACATAACTCATTTTGGATTGATAATCCCATGATGTTTTTGTAGGAAATAATGTTTTTTTTGATCATCTTTTTGATATGACATTGAAGCTATTTGGACCCACCATACATAAAAGGAATACAGTTTCATATCATTGCTACAAAATTCTTCTTTTCTTCCATTTATTGCACTATATTAAAGTTATTGATCTAACAATTTTTTTTTTAAAGGTGGAATGAGCAAGGTCTTGAATTAAAAAATCAGCTCATTACATCTTTTGAGGGCCTTTTTGGAAAAAACATTTTTGACACTTCCCTACTTCTCAAAGGAGCATCAAAACATATAAAGACTATGAGGGACCAATATAGAAGGGGTCCAAATGAAAACCCAAAGTACAACCATTCCCTTATGCTTCCACCGATAGAGTGGAATGAAATAACTGAAGATGGAAAAGAGAAAAGACTATGTAATCATATATCAAATGAACTAGAATAGGGAAAAAGAAGGTATATCATGATAGTATTAAGTAGAATGTAATCATGCACTAATTAGTGATCTTTGTAAATATATAATCTAACATGTTTCAAATTGTTCATAGACTACAGAACACATCAATGGCTACAAAAGCAAGACTACAAAAGGTTGGCCAACAAAAACTTGGCTCTAGTGGCTATATGAATCTTTAGTCTCGACTTGTAAGTAGGAGCAATAGAATTTCAGATAATCTTTTTTTATATAATATTGTAAAAAAATTTGTTTAATCAAATCATACATGCAAAATTGATGATATTAAGCAAAAAAATACAAGGCACAAAATTCAATGTAGAGCTCACAGATGATGATAAAAAAGTTTCCTTGAATGATGGCTATAAAGTCATTGTTGGATGCCTATGACAAGAACCTGAAAGCCTTACCCAAGAATCTAGTGCACCAAATGAGACAAAGGTAAATTAGTGAAATAAAAAGTAAATAAAATTGAATAGTTGAGAAATTTCTTTTTTTGTGTTAGTTTGAAACATAAATTGACTACATAACAATGCACATAACATTTCATTACAGCCTTCATATCCTATCATAGAACCTGCATGTGATGAAGGCCATGATGTGCATCATAGTGGTGGAGGTATTAATTTGGTATTGAATATTAATTAGAAAATTATGAATACAACTTAACATTTTCAATTGCAATTTGATATGTAACCTTTTTTCAAATATTTTAGAGCATGTTGAACATCATGGTGAAGGATTGGAGTATGTTCCAAGTGTTCAACATGTTGACATGGTGATGGATTAAAATGTTAATGTACACTATGTGGCATTGTTAGATAAGAAAAATGCATGTTATGTTGTACTATTTAATTAAATACTTGTAATAGTTAAAAAAAGAAAAAGAGTATGTCAATTTAACCCATTTACTTGTTCTTGCAACAGAGCCCCCTTTAGCGCAGTAGCCTCTTGCTCCTAAAAATAGGAGACATCATAATTTGACATTACATATGCTACAAGAGTAGAAGGATGAGGTAGATATTGATTCTCCTATCAACCTTTATGTTAAGAGATCTAACAAAAACAAAGAGAATAAATGATTTTTTAAAAATGCTCTTTGATAAACCTTGTTTGATAAAATTTGTTGGATAATGAAAGAATGTTGTTTTAAGTAATTATCTATGAATGTTGTGTATTAATATTGATTTTTATTTCATGTTAATTAATATTGTTATGTGTTAATGAAGTGTTAATTAATATTACATATTAATGAATTTTATATCATATTAATGAATGTTATATGATTGTATTGATTGAATGTTATAATCCATAAATGGATGAATGAATAAATGAAGTATGTGTTAGAAATATGGATTACTGGGGGATCGGGGGGTGAACCAGTAATCTACAAATTTTAGTCACCAACTAGATATTATTTCTTACTTTAAACCATACATAACAAAGTAATAAAGTAATGCTAAATAGTAACAATAACCATGTAAAAAGATAACTCATAACACCATATTTTGTTAACTTGAGAAACCCTGGCCAAGGAAAAACCCCAGTGGGGATGATACCCACTAGATAATATACTTATATATAAGTTCCTTTTTAGAGGATGGACCCTGTTAGGAGTTAATGAGAAAATTCAATATAGGGAGTCCTTGTTAGGAGACTTTGAATCCCTATTAGGAGTTGTAGTACAGTAGATGCAAGATGAGCCCATTACCCAAACATGCACTTCCAATTACAAGAAGAGCTCATTGCCCAAATAAGTAATCAAACTTCTGGAATATAGGTACTATAACTTCTTCCTCAACTGATCTCTAATCTTTAGTTCAATCTCGGATCATAAATTAGCTTTATAAAAATTTGCATATATCACTTTCATAGTAAGTTCGCATATCACAATACTCACACAACTTACATCACAATTACACTTCTCATCACAAGATGTCCTTTTCATAAATACCAAATTTTTACAAAAATTGTTGCTAAGTCAGCTAAGACCACAATAAACTTTTCCAACTTAGAGTAAACATCTACAATGTTGCCCCTAATTGGACAAGTAATTATTTTGTAAACAAAATAATTCCTTTCCTTTTATTTTGCTATCCTGTTTCACTTCAAACACAAATATCTCTTTTTCATATAGTCTGTACTAACTTCCAAGGTTATACTCATCATCATCAACATGTATACTATCTCCATCTAACTTTTCTAGTCATAATATGACATCACCAACAAGTTACAAACAAAACAATATACTGTTGTATACCAAATTCATACTTAGACAATTTTTTGAGTATCAAAAGTTAAGTATCTTTATTTTTGAGGTTTCTTGTAAGCATGTACATAATGTGTTTTCATAAATTAAAATAATAACATATCTTCATTAACCAATTTTCGACAATCTCCCCCTTTGGAAACAAAATAGGGAAAATTGGCTTAGTGACAAGAACTTAACAAAAATAATATAGTAACATTACATCTATTACAACTTGTTCATTTTACATATGCCTCCCCTTACAATATGATTTCATACTTTACAATATTATCTTTTCTTTAGCTGATTTACAATTTTCTCATGTACTTCTCCCCCTTTGTCATCAATGACAAAGGTTAAAATGTCAAAAATTATCCAAACTCTATTGTCAAAAATGTTGTCCTTCTTCCTTAAGCTAATAGAATCTTCATGAAATCATCAAAATTTTCTTTCAAACTATCCATACCTTTAGTCCATGTATCTTTTGCTACTTCAACAGAGGTGAGAATTGCACATAAGGCATATCATGCAATCTCAATTGTGTTAAGGTTTGAATACAAAAAGTCAGAATAAGTGTCCTTGGCCTTGACACATTCCTCCAACTATTTCTCAACAAAAGATATTTTCAAAGAAATAGACTCAATGAAATCTGATACTCTCTTCAAAATTTGTTCCTTCTAAAGTTCCAATTTCTTGTTATCATTGTGAATACTAGCCACTTGTCCTTCAAAATCATCAACTCTACAAGATGAATGTTGTATCTAGTTAGATAGAGCCTCTAGCTCACTTATCTTTCCACCAATCTAACTATCAATATCCTTAGTCAATTTATAAGATAGGGCACACTTAATGTACAATATCTTCCCATATTGTTGACACTTTCGAAGTTTCTTGATACAAGTATCAAGACTTATTAAATCATTCTTAATATTTTGACAAATGATGCTAAACAAGTTAGCATCCTGTGAGATTTGTGCCTTAGATTCTGCAAAATTCAAAAAAATAGTGAATTCTTCATCAAATGACTTTAGCACTGCCTGTCCCCTCTATTTTGGATCTACCTCTATGTGTTGTACTACCAGTTTACTATGTAGTATGTTAGTAACCTCCATCAAGATTTTCTGCAGGCTCTTCACTATTTTGTTCTTCTGAATGAGTTTTGATAAGAATGAGATCAAATCAATTTGATGATCATCATTAGTTGCTAGGCTAGCAAGTGAAAGTAGAGTAGATGAACTAGAAGGTTTAGTGTCATCTTCTCTTTGCTTCTTGGCTACCTCTTTGACTCTTCTCTCTTCTTCCTCTCCTTCTTCTCTTTCCTTCCTTTCATTTTCTCTCTTTTCTTCTTCTACTAATCTCGTCTTCTTGTCTTCCTCTATTTTTCTTTTCATTTCTTCTTCAATCAATCTTTTCTTTTCATCCTCTATTCTCCTTTTCTTCTCATCTTCAAGTAATTTCTACTTGGCCTCTTCCACTTTCCTCTTCTCTTCCTCTAATGACCTATTCTATTCTTCTGTTTGCCTTAGTTTATCTTCTATATCTTTGAAATGATATTCAGGTGGTTTGGAATTCTCAAATGGGTTAGTATCCTCAATGTTAATAGTGACATTGGTTTGATCTATCTATATTTTGTCACCGCTCACTAACACTTTTGAGGTTTTGGGTGTTGGTGAAGATGTTGCCTTAGACTCTGCCATCATTTGACTTATGGCTACCTTAGTCTCACTTCTTATCTTGTCCTTCTCACTCACTATAAACAAAAATGGTCTTACCTTGTTCCTCAAGTATGGTGCTATATTGTTTAACAATCTCTTGACTTCTTTTTTGTCATTAGTCTTGCAAATAGTCATTAGCATAGACTTCCAAAATTCTAAATCTTCTTCTCTAGTTGATGTCTTTTTCTCAATAAGTCTTTCATAGACCTTCTAGTTTACTATGCCCTCAATATCCTTCATTTTTAGATTGTTGGCTATAGCCTATAACATGTCTCATAGTAGAGATATCAATTTGATCTTTCTCAAAGTTATTATACAAATTATAGAATTTTTTCATCTGCACAAAGTTGCCTTCATTAGAAATAGTTGAGTTTATCTTGTCTATCTTTGGCTTCCAGGGTTGTCAAGCTTTACCTATTGACTAATTTGAAGTGGTTACCTTCTCTACTTGTTTAACTTCTTGTTCTTCTTCTTCTTCACTAGACTCAACAATTATGAACAATGTCTTTTGTCTCTTGCCTAGTCTAGTGGCTTGTTGCTTGACCCTTTTAGTCTTTGTAGTCACAACTTCCACTAATCTTTGAGATTTTCTCTTTGGCTCACTTGGTTGCACATCTGACACTGCTACATATAGAATGGTATACTCTAAAGATGTGTCTATAATAGATCCTAATAAAGGTTGCACATTCATTATACCTTGCTTCATGGTTTGTGTGACTGCTTATGACTTGCTCTCAGTCATATCGGCCTCTAATAAAGCTTTCTTCATTATATTTTCAATCTTCTTGTGAGATGCCTTCTCCAAGGATACCTAATGAACTGACTAGGTAATCTCATCATAAGTTCCAAATCTGTATTCTACTTGGTCCTTTACTAATTTCAATAATAAATCAATATATCCAACTATTGTTTCATCACTCAATTGATAACCTAAGGGATTAAGAAATGTTTCCCTAGGTTCTACTACTTGAATATAAGTAAAATCTATATCAACCATAACACAAATATCTTCCTTAAATCTGTCTATAGTTGTAGGTGCAATTTTGAATCTTTGCCTTATTTCATTCTGAAATGTTTTCATAATCAAATTCCCACTATCCAATATCTTATTTTTTGGATGTCTTTTGCATACTTCTATGATCTTCTCCATTGTACATCTATCATTGCTCATAATGTCTGTGACTAATAAATATGGAAATCTTTTAACCACATGAAAGAATTTGTGATTAATTAGTGACTGAAATCTAAACACACAATTCTTAGTCCTTTTGATCTTTTCTAGGTTCTCAAGTAGTTGCATTCTTAGTATTTCACTAAGGTTTACTTTTTCCTTCTCAATACATATCTAGTAGATTGCATAGATGAATCTAGATGACAATTCATCAATCTTTGAACTTGCACATACATAGTAGACAATGATTCTACTTAGGACTCTTACATTGTCTTGCTTAAAGGTACTGATCACCATGGCCTTTCCATTATAAATTGCTTTGGTATGACTCTAAACTTTCTTCTTAACCATTTTTTCACCAATAGGTACATTGCCTTGTTTACAAAGACTAGTTACCTCATGAATAAGGTCAGCTAAGATATTAACTACACTATCTTGCATCCATAATTTCCCATCATGTATTCTTCTCAGTATGATCTGTGTGCACTCATCTATGTCAAATTCTCAGCATAAATGATATTTGAACGGGTCTAGTTCCTTCAAGTGTTCAAATCTAGGTTTTACAGTCATATCATGATTGAAAACTAATTCCATATCCTTGTTCATATATTTACTTCCAATAGATTCAAACTTGTTGTTAAGATAACTTCCTATATCTTCCAAATGCACTACATTGTTCAGAGTAATGGATAATGTAGAGATAGAGTTTCCTTCTAAAAGTTTCATGGAAACAACCTTTAATTTTGGTCTCTCCTCATTCTCAACATTTTGAACTACTGACATATCCATGACTCTATCAAATATGAACTTTTATCAAATAAATTCTATCGAAAAATGAAAAAATACCTCTTCTGACAATAGGGTTTTCTTCAAAATTTCCTTAACAAGTTGCTTTTGATTGCCCTCTACTTCAAATTTATTTACAATGAAGTGGAAATCAAGTCTATACTCCATTTATTCCATCAACTTGAACTTGCATTAATTGCATACTTTACAAACATGAAAAAGTTGTCAATCACATTTTGAAATCAAATAACTTCTCAAGATCATCTATCTGATCTTTAGATGCCACTCGAGGCTTTCCATAGCTTCCTCTCATTATGAAAATGCTCCTCAAGACTTCAATTCATGATTTTTTTTGTGAAAACATAGTTTTCATTTTCTACTACAGAATTAACTTTCTCTATAATAATAGTAACTCTTAATTCCTTCACAACTAGTTTAGATAAGCTCCAAATTACAAGCGAGCTTAGGTACCGTCTAAACTTATCTTCATACAACTTTTCACAACTTTTCTACCCACAATTCTATCTTTGAATGAAGTTTTCAAATTTTGGTGCTGTGGTCAATCTTAATTCAACTTAATTGAATCAAACTCAATAACTATGATGCTATGGTCAAGCTTAATTCAACTTAATTGAATCAAACTCAATAATTAACTTCAATCTTCCTGTCTCATTATCATCTAACTTATCTTTTGAGATCTCTAATCCTTTTATAAATGCCTCATTGAGTTCTTCTCAAAGTTCATTGACTACATTTCTTTGTTCCTCATTGTCTTTGTTAGTTATGGAGTTCCTCTCATGGTTCCTTCTATCATTTCTAATGTTCCTTCCATCATTCCTTCTATTTCCAAAGTTTTTTCCATTATTCCATCTATCTTTGAAGTTTCTATCCATTCTGCAATACTTTGTTGTATGTTTGAAGCTGTTGCATAACTGACATACTGGAGTTTTTTTGATCATGAGGTGCATGATAGTTTTGAGCTATGTGTTCAAGGTTGTTACACTTATAATACATGATCTATCTTCTTTCCTCATAAGGTCTCCCTTCTCTTGATGTCCTTTCATTGGATCTTTTTCTATCTATAGGGTTAGTATTTCTAGACATTCTACTATTCCTTCTACCATTATCATATTTAGGTTTCCTACAATCAGTTGTTTTATGACCGATACCATGACGATTATGACAATAAAAGTCCTTAACATGATTAAATGACTTATTTGTACAATCTCTTTTCATATGACCTATTTTATTATATGAAAAAAACTTACCTCTAAATTCATACCTAGTTTCCTTAGGAGATTCCACTTGCTTTGGTTCATCCAAAATTTCAACTTCCTTGTCTTGTCCAACTTCTTTAGGTTTATTAGAAGATTGACTATATTCAATCTTATCATCAGATTTATCTTTTTCTTTTAGATATGATCTAATCTCAAGTTTCTTTGTAGACATGTTAATTAGATAACCAAGACCAGTCTTATGATAATTAGGTCTTTGTATTGACTTTGAATCATCAATATTTTCTTTGCTAAAATAAAGCTTCTCAAGTTGTTGCTTACACTAAGTTAATTCACCTTTCACAGTAGTATTACATTTCTGAAGTTCTTCATGATCTTCTTTCAATGTTTCAATCTCAAATGTCTTCTTTGCCGAACTTGCTCTAAGATCTATATTCTTAGTCTTTAAATCACTTTCAACTTTTCTAGGATCACTCCTCAAAGTTAAATTCAAATTCATAATCTTCAATTCATACTTCAAGATCTTGTACTCTATCTTCAACTTTGAATAATCGTCATCACTAGTTTTAGATTCAATGGATTCAGGCTTGGATTTGAGATGTTCAATCTTTTCCTTCAGTTGTCCAATGTATACTTTGGAGTCTTCATATCTATCCTTTAACTTATCTCTTTCTTTAGTAAGGAGATCAATTTGTTCAAGTGCCTCTTCAAGGTTCTTCATCAACTGTTCCCTATCCATAGGGATCTTACTCAAGCTGTTAAGCCTCTTTTGAGTAACTGTGCTCTAATACCAATTGTTAGAAATATGAATTATTGAGGAGGTGGGGGTGAATTAGTAATCTAAAAAATTTAGTCGCCAACTAGATATTGTTTATTACTTTAAACCATACTTAAGAAAGTAATAAAGTAATGCTAAATAGTAACAGTAAACATGCACGAAGATAATTCATAATGCCATATTTTGTTAACTAGGGAAACCTTGGCCAAGAGAAAACCTCGATGGGGATGATAACCACTAGATAATATACTGATATATAAGTTCCTTTTTAGTGGATGGACCCTGTTAGGAGTCAATGAGAAAATTCAATATAGGGAGTCCTTGTTAGGAGACTTTGAATCCCTATTAGGAGATTCCAAACTTGTTAGGAGTTGTGCCAAACCTATTAGGAGTTGTGCCAACCTTGTTAGGAGTTGTGCCAACCCTATTAGGATTTGTAGTATAGTCGATGTAAGATGAGCCCACTACCCAAACATGCACTTCCAATTACAAGAAGAGCTCACTACCCAAACAAGTAATTAGACTTCTAGAATATAGGTATTGTAACATATTTCTTGACTAATCTCTGATCTTCAACTCAATCTCAGATCAAAAAATAGCTTCATAAAAATTTACATTTATCACTTTCATAGTAAGTTCACATATCACAATACTCGCACACCTTACATCACAATTGCACTTATCATCACAAGATATCCTTTGCATAAATACCATGCTTTTACAAAAATTTCTTCTAGGTTAGCTAAGACCACAAAAAACTTTTCCAACTTAGAGTAAACATCTAGGATGTTGCCCCTAATTAGACAAGTAATTATTTTGTAAACAAAATAATTCCTTTCCTTTAATTTTGCTATCCTGTTTCACTTTAAACACAAATATCTCTTTTTCATACAGTCTGTACTAGCTTCCAAGTTTATACTCATCATCATTAACATGTATACTATCTCCATCTAACTTTGCTAGTCATAATATGACATTATTAACAAGTTACAAAAAAATAATATACTATTGTATACCAAATTCATACTTAGACAATTTTTTGAGTATCAAAAGCTAAGTATCTTTATTTCTAAGGTTTCCTGTAAGCATGTACATCATGTGTTGTCATAAATGACAAAAAATACATATCTTCATTATCCAATTGTCAATAGTATGTAATTGGATGATAATGGGGAATTTAGATTATGTTAAGGGGTGATGGGTGAGGTTAGATGAGCTTCCACCTTCACATGGTTGGCCTTGTTAAGTAGAGATTATTAAAGTATTCTCAAAACCAAGTGAAGCTCAAACTAACATACCAAGGATATCGTAATAACTAGCTAATAGTTTCTTTTCTTTGAGATAGAGTTTCATGTCCATTCTTTTATTAATCACTACCCTTTTAGGCTCCTCAATTTCGTACTTTTTTTTTTCTTTTGCTTCAAAATTATTACCAAAGTAGCAATATAATTTTGATCCTGATACCTCTACTTCCTTCAACTACTATCCTATTGTATTCATTAGGTTTTCATCCCTCACCAACATTTTTTCAAACTTTAAAGACATTGTTTTGGGAGCGAATCCCCAATGATGTTCAGCTGAGCTACAAAGTGGTTTGGACTAGAATGAGGAAGGTATGGGACAAGACAATGTAAGAACCTAATGGAGATAACACTATGATTCTTTTAGTGGAAGAATCTAATGGATATAACACTATGATTCTTTCATAGAATAACTATCCATTGAACTTAAATACGAGCAATGATCATGTGCAATGCTTCAAAAGATATTGCAACAATAAAAATGGTCTACTACATTTTTACAATGAAGAATAACAATTTCAAAATCTTCTTTTCATCTACATGTAATTACCTCTGCACTTTTACCCTGTCTAATCTTAATTCTTAAGGCCAACATCATTAGATTAGTCTCCTAGAAAGAAACTTGAAGTCTAGATAACTCTTTTATTTACCCCCTAAAATTAAATTTTTGTTTCTGTCAAATATTCTTGAATGGCTTAATCTAGTTACACAATATTTAAAAAATTAGTGCTCATTCATCATGATTTTTGTTACCTATCATAAACACACCACCGACATGATTTTAAAATTTCCAAGGGTATCAAGACAACTGACCTAGGTTTTGATTGTATTGAAGATAGTAGATCCTTGAAAAAAAAAAATTATGAATATTACAAGAGTTGGCAAGAAAAATAACAGAAGTTTGAGGGATTATATTAGCAATAGGAGAACATAACACAATGCTGTCAATGAGAAGTGCATCAGTGCCACCTTTTGCTTAGTTTTGTAATCCATTTCATGTTCAAAAGTTATATTTTAGATTCTATATGAGCAAAACATATTGCATCATTGGCACCAATAACTATTTTGTTTGTTTACATTTACTAAAGTCTTCAATGGTACTAAACGTGCATGGCTAATAGTACTAAATTATGACACACATTTGTCAAAAAATCATATATGTAGAGAGATATTTTTTCTATTATTCTTTGACATATAAACTAATATTTCAATTTCTACCATTACTAAACCATAGTATATAACTCTTTCCATTATGGTCCTATTTATAGGTTGCAGTAGCTACAAGAATTCTCTTTTTATATTTAGAAGTGCTAAAATATTGTGGCATTCTTACATATGATAGGAGAAGCATCATTGAGAATAACCAACTTAAAATCACAATATTATACTAGGACAATCACTTATCATAACAGTAAGTTATCACAAAATCTATCTTTCTAATTGCATTCAAAAAATGACCTTGAAGAAGATGTGAAATATCATATGGTAATTCAACCCAACAATCAAATTTAATAGATTTGTGATTACCATTGGCATGAGACATTCTTTCTCCTTTCCTAGAATAAAAAATGTCTAGTTACGCAATTTCATTCCTCCCTATACATGTCTTAATTCATGTGTAGAATCTTAATTCTACAAGGTATTATTAGTAAAGAATAGAATTGAAAGATGAATGCCCAATTGCTTTACATTAATTTTAGATGAAACTTGAAGATTATGCGAGAAAAGCTTTATATTGATCCATTGTATCTTGAACATTGAGCTCCCCAAATGTTGTGCTCACTGTTATCAAGATACATTCTTATGTATCATGTATTTGACTAGCTTGGCATGCTTTTCTTTCCTATATAATGCTCATATTCATATTTAATATGGTTGTGTTGGCATCCTTGTTATCCATGACTTGATAATACTCTATTATATTGACATTGATGGCTACAATATTGAATATTTTGTAGATCTCCAGAATCCATAGGTGGAACTTGATGGAAAACCATGTGCTATTGTTGGGCAAAGTGGTCTCATGGCTCTATATGATAGTTTATTTAGTTAGGTTTACAATAGCCTTAATCTTATTTATGGTTGCCATATTTCTAACACTCAATATTATTTCTTAGGAGATAAATAGGAAAGATAATTTATTTCAATACATTACACAAATTAAAGTATGTCTTGCTATCATGCAGCTAGATGTTATATCATCCAAACTACTTGTAATTGATAATGAATTCAGTGATTCATAGTTCAAAAAAAATTGAGTAAAATTATAGGTTCTTTGATAGAGTTTCACGTAGTTCTAATTTTCAATAAAAATGATGCAGTGAGCACAACAAAAGCACCATACAAGGTATTTATTCCTACAAGAAATTTAAACTACATGCTTTATTTATAAGTATGCCAAATTTTTATTTTCATTCATGTTGTAAGACTATATTTATTTATGTATTCTAGATGTAGGATGTGAAGATTGACATCTAATGTATAATCTTAGAGAATTATGTATCATGATGTATGGATATTATTGAAATTTGACAATGATGTATAGTTTCACACATTTAACTATCTTTTAGGTGTATTTCTCAAATCCCTTCCATGAATGATAAACACTTTTGAATATAACAACCTCCATATCAGATATGGCGAGACAATCAATATGTTCAAACTTTTTAATTGTGTGCACATTTAAATTCATCTATAATTTACAACAACCTTTCGAAGGTTGGTCTATGAAAGGGCTATTATCTTTTGACCCATTTATTTGGAATGTTGAATGAAATTACATTTTTTCATTATGGTTAGATTATGTACATGGTTCTAAATGAAACAATTGTTCATCCAAATTATTACTTGACTTGTTAATCTGTATGTTATTTTATGATTAGATTGTGTTGTTTTCTTTTCATCATTGTGCTAGATCATTTCGCTACTAATCTGCATGAGTGTTTTTATGTATTTGGTTTTAGATCATTTTCTTATTAACTTGTATGTTGTTTTTGAAATCTGGATTAGATTGTGTAAGTATTTTTGTATCAATATTTTTAGATGACTTCTCTTATGTCAATTTATTAAAGGCTCATAAATAAGATTGTGGAAATATTTTTCTATCAACATTTCAGATCACTCCCCTATATTAATCTGTATGTTGTTTCTAGATTAGATTGCATGAGTATTTTTTTTCATTTTTTGAGTTTACATTTTGAATCAATCTTCCCATATTAATTTGTATATTGCTTATAAGTACCTTAATATTTTTATACCAAAATTTTAGAATAGTCTCTTATACTAATCTTTATACTAATTATGAAATCATTATTTTTATGTTTAACATTTTAGATCATTCTCCTAGACATTCAGTTTTATAGAAAATGAAGAGGAAATAGTGTTAAGACATCCATGTGACCACATATGTGTTTAACTTCAGCCACACATTACAACAATTAACAAGATTGCAAAAGCAGATTAAGAAGAATCAAAAGCAACCAACCGCTAATAGGTCTGACATCTCAAGGATGATTTTTTTAAAAAATTGTACTTGTTTTAATATCAAACTGTTCATTGTAATCATCTTTATGATATTTTGATATAATAGAAATATTTTATTTGTTGTCATGCCCTAAATTTACAAGACAAAACTCAACCCAATTTTTCTTTGTTTTATTATTATTATTTTATTCTAAAAGGTGAACTTAAAAATAGAATGTGAAGACCTACATTAAGCTATAAATGTTCTATCAAACTACTGATGCTTAGAATAATCATCTCATACCCTTTAAGGACATTGGATGGTTACCTTAATAGGTTGTTATTATTGATTGTCATGGAAGCATTTTGTTCAATCCAATATATTGTATCTCAAGTTTCCAAAGGGAAAAAAAATTAGCACCTAACATTTCTTGAAAACCTAAGAGGTCGATGGTGATGTGTCCTTTTGAACTACATATCCTATCCTTGAAAATTAGTACTTTTCGCATAAGAATGGGAATAGGTTTTGTGATTGTTCTAGATGTTTTGTTTTCTTTAGATCATCATGCCATATATGTATTCGTAATCATAACTCATTATGTTCAATTTCATTTTAATTTATATTTTTTCTAAGGATCATATCATTTTCAAATTTAGGGTTAAATAATTTTAAGATAACATGAAGGCTCCAACAAATGTTACACACCCCTTTTCTAATTTACTCCTTTCATCTTACTTTACTATAAATAAAGAAATAGCACCAAATAGCTTTAAACCCTTCATTCAATTATCTTCCCCTTTACCACACACTAATACTTTATTATGTAGTTTAATGACTTAATTATGATTCTATAACTTAATTATAATTTAATAATTTAATAATCTTAAAAGTGATTTAACTCAAATTCTTTCATACATGATTTACTAACTTAACTATAGTCCTAACCACTACATATGACCCAATCACAATCTAACCATTAAACATTTTAATAAAAGAACCTATTAAATAGGAGGGACACATTTTGTTCCCTTACACACAACATGAAACAAGACATAAAATAAATTAACTCACTTTAAGGTCCTAACATTTACCTCTACCTAACTACACATACCCCCATCCCCACTTAAACATTGATTAAACCTAGTATTTTTTTTTAAAGCAAAATTTATTAAATCCTAAGTCCTAAGCTCATGTACCCTCTATCTCATTCCCCAAAGTCAAGTTGCTTTAAACCTACTCCTATCCCTCTTACCACAATTTTCCTATTAGTTAAACCTTCCCTTTATGCCACCTAAGCCACTAGGAAACCACAACCTTTCCTCCAATGATGGAGGCACCTAGGAAAAAGGTCATGATTAGAATCCCCAAGCAAGTATGCCTAGGAAATGGGTTGCACCATTTTCTTTTTTAAGAACTTAAAACATTCCCATCAATCATTCAAGGTGGCTTTCTTTGTTTTCTCTCAAGGTGAAATTGACTAGGACAACTTCTAACTTATGCAAGCTATGTCCCATTGTTTTATGCACTTGGTGGGGGTTTCCCAAGCCATAGGTGCCTAAGTGGGGCCCTCTCCTTTTGCTGATTCCCTTTTCCCTTGGGTAAAGGCCACTAACTAATGCCTTAGTTAGTGTCTTTTTTTTACGTTAGTTTGTTTTTTTATTTGAAGTTTCTTTATTAGCAACTTATGGGGATTTCCCACTTAGGTACTTCCTATTTTAATAATTTTATATCTAGGTTTATCTTATTTTTGATATGACATAGCTTTTTCTTATATATATATTGGATGATCTTGTCTTGATAGCCATCATGAGCCCAACCCCCAATTCTCTCTCTCTCTCTATATATATATATATTTATGTTATTTTATAAAAGAATAACCTAGGGGTCATGGGATCTATATGGTCTTTCCTTATAAAAAATTTTGGGGAATAGGTCATGATTATTATTTGAGACTTTCAAATAGTACTTATATTATTTTATTACTCTGGCCCTCCCCACCCCAACCAAGATTCTTAGTATATCCTCTTTGATTAAAAAATTTCTCTGTAATCTAGGGGAGGGATTTTTTTTTTGTCCCCATACATTTTCCAGCAACTTAATATACACCTACAGGCTTGTCCCCTTATGGGTTTTGGACTATGCATTGATTCTCAAACCATTTTCTCTCCCATTCTTTTTTCCTACCATGGTATCTTAGTGAATATGTTTTGGGAATGTGATGGTTCTACTTAACCTAGAAATTTGTTAGACTTGAAAACCAAGTGATCTAATTTTCATAAACATAAAATGAACTATTAAGTAAAATAACTTCCTTCCATTACATAATAGGTGAACTTACAAATCAATCACCTATATTTTTGAATTGAGTCAACTACATCCATCATAATCTTGTACAAAAAAACTATGTAATGTATCTTAAAAATAATCTATAGATCATCAAAAGAAGGAGGGTTTCATTTCATAAATTTCTCTCTATTACATCTAGTTACATAATGTGGAAAAATTTAGAAAAATTATTTCCTTGTAAGTAACTCTATACAATCTCTCAACCTTTCTTTACACAATTGCAACAATTTACAATGATTAACAAATCTCTTTTACATCATAATGGAATCACAATGGGAGCTTGACATCACAATACATTTGAGATGACATGAAAAATTTGTCTCTCTTTACACACTTGGTTTTATTCAACTTTGTCAAGGGTAAAACCCTAATATCTTCAAGGAATCCATCTTCACAAAACTTGTATACGTATACAAACTAGGAACCATGGAGGCTCACCTCCCAACCTAGGCTTCTATTAAGCCACCCACCAAGCAGGGAAAAAAGATTCAAATGGGATACACACACATCACTTGTCATTGCATGAATACAACACATAACAAAAAACAAATCCTTCCCATGGCTCGTAGATTGATTCACCATTGGAATCATTTCACATTGGGTGAAGGTGGACTCTTCAAAGAGGATATGACATAACCAAACATAAACATTAGATTGCAATTGCATTTGCCTCTCAAGGCCATCATAAAAATCTCCTCCTTCTTACACATAAAACCCCTTATATCTCCCAAACCAACAAAGGTATATGGCTTCAATGGAGCCCATACTTCATTAAAGAACAAAAAATCCTCATCATTAGGTAAATCTTCTCAACTACAATGTTAAGCCCAACCAATCCCTTCACCCAAGGCTTCTCTTCCCTCCCAATGGTGAGTGAAGCCTTCACACCCATGATCACAACCAACATCCAAAGAAAACAAGAAAATTGAAGAAAGAAAACCAAGAGATTTACAAGAACACAATACACATTTACAACATCACAACACAATGCCAAATCCTTCAATACAAGTTTCACAACAACATTTCATGAACCCACAATGATTTCTCCATACTTGTAGATATTTTTTTATGCAATACTAAAAGAAAAGGAAAAGAACATGGTTTGAATCACCAACATTAGTCCAAGCTAAAGGCAATGATAGTTGTAGTAGATCTCCCTTAATCTCACTCCAAAACTCTAACTATCTCTAAACTTAAAGAGTGAGTGAATAACCAACCAATTTGACCAAGGCTCTCTAATAAGGCCTTCCCACTAACTATTTTAGCAAAGATGCCAAGCCACTTCCTCTTACAAACTTGTCTCCCTCCAAATTTGCTATAATTGACTTAGTGGGAACATGGGAGAAAACACATGTGACAAGTCCAAATTCGAATTGATGGAAGAATGCATGGGTAAAGGGCCCCCATAGGCTATCTAGGCACTCACATGGTCAAAATTAGTTCCCTAACTTGATATACTATCATATGGGTAACTTATTTTAACATAAAAGACATGTTGGGACCACCTAATGACCCCTCAAAACCCTAGCCAAGTCCAAATTTGAATTTCCTTTGATTGTGACCTAGCCTAACCCTTATCAAGTGGGTTTAATTACTTATTAATAAGGTAATAAATTTTAGGGTAAATTGCTACCATGATCAAAGCCCCAAATGACATATCAATTACACCCAAAGTTCACAAGTGTCAAGTGACACACAAAAACACATTTCAGATCACCATGACATGTCCATAATGCATCTTTATGATTAAACATTTCCACATGCAAGAAAAATCAAATTTAAAAAGAAAAATACTTTCACAACAAGGCTTTGAATCTTCCAAAGATTTGCCTTGGTTAAACTGTGTTCACAAAGTTTGGAACCTATTTTCCCCAAGAATTTTCATGGTTCTACTTCTTGCACATTAAAATTGAGCATCAATAGTCCAAGGAGGTCATATAACATGTATATCATAAAATGCATAATTCAAATTTTATGAAATCCATATTAACATAATTTAAATTAAATTCCCTTTCCTAATCATTTCAATTGAATCATTCAAGAAGTTAGAATCTCAAATCTACATATCATAATCCATCATAATAAATTTAACATTTATCTGCATATCATAAATCATTGTAATCAATTTAACATTTATTTTCATATCATAAATAATCATAATCAATTTAACATTTGCATCGTATTATAATCTAATACTATTATGCCATAAAACTACGTCCATATGTATTCGATCATTTCATACATAATGTTACGTTCTTACTGCAGATTGCAAATATAAAACACTACTAAAGCATTAAAATCAATGGGTAATACATTCCATTTTCCATCTAAGTCTCGAATAGTTGTCAAAATATCAAAGTGATGGTTTTACTTAACCTAGAAATTTATTAGACTTGAAAACCAAGTGATATAATTTTCATAAACATAAAATGAACTATTAAGTAAAATAACTTACTTCCATTACATAATATGTGAATTTACAAATCAATCACCTATATTTTTGAATTGAGTCAACTACATCTATAATAATCTTCTACAAAACTATGCAATGTATCTAACAAATCATCTATAGGTCATCAAAAGAAGCAGGGTTTCATTTCATAAATTTCTCTCTATTACATCGAGTCACATAATGTGGAAAAATTTAGAACAATTATTTCCTTGTAGGTAACTCTATACAATCTCTTAACATTTCTTTACACAATTGAAACAATATAAAATGATTAACAAATCTCTTTTACATCATAATGGAATCACAATGGGAGCTTGATATCACAATACATTTGAGATGACATGAAACATTTGTCTCCCTTTTCACAATTTTCTTCAACTTTGTCAAGGGTGAAACCATAATATCTTCAAGGAATCCATTTTTACAAAACCTACATACACACAAAAACTAGGAACCATGGAAGCTCACCTCCCAACCTAGGCTTCTATGAAGCCACCCACTGAGTAGGGGAAACAATGTCCAAATAGGATACACACACACACACACACACACATCACTTGTCATTGCATGAACACAACACATAATAGAAAACAAATCCCTCCCATGGCTTGCACATTGATTCACCATTGGAATCATTTCACATTGCATGAAGGTGGACTTTTCAAAGAGGAGATGTCATAACCAAACATAAAAATCATATTGCAATTGCATTTGCCTCTCAAAGCCATAATAAAATTCTCCTCCTTCGTACACACAAAACCCCTTATATCTCCCAAAACAAAAAAGGTATATGGCTTCAATGGAGCCCATAGTCCATGAAAGAAAAAGAACTCCTCATCATGAGGTAAATCTTCTCAACTACAATGTTGAGCCTAACTAATCCCTTCATGCAAGGCTTCTCTTCCCTCCCAAGGGTGAGTGAAGCCCTCACACCCATGATCACATTCAACATCCAAAGAAAACAAGAAAATTCAAGAAAGAAAACCAAGAGATTTACAAGAACACAATACACATTTACAACATCACAACACAATGCCAAATCCTTCAATACAAGTTTCACAAGAATATTGCATGAACCTACAACCATTTCTCCATACTTGTAGTTTTTTTTATGCAATACTAAAAGAAAAGGAAAAGAACATGGTTTGAATCACCAACTTTGGTCCAAGATAAAGACAATGATAGTTGTAGTAAATATCCCTTAATCTCCCTCCAAAACCCTAACTGTCTCTAAACTTAGAGAGTGGGTGAAAAACCCACCAATTTGACCAAGACTCTCTAATAAGGCCTTCCCACTAACTATTTCAGCAAAGACACCAAGCCACTTCCTCTTACAAACTTGTCTCCCACCAAATTTTCTATAATTGACTTAGTGGGAACATGGGAGAAAACACATGTGACAACTCTAAATTCGAATTGATCAAAGAATGCATGGGTAAAGGGCCCCCCTAGGCTATCTAGGCACTCACATGGTCAAAATTGGTTCCCTAACATCATATACTATCATATGGGTAACTTATTTTAACATAAAAGACATCTTGGGACCACCTAATGACCTTTCAAAACCCTAGCCAAGTCCAAATTCGAATTTCCTATGATTGTGACCCATCCTACCCATTGTCAAATGGGTTTACTTACTCATTAATATGGTAATCAATTTTAGGGTAAATTACCACCATGATCAAAACCCTAAATGACATGATAATTAGACCCAAAGTTCACAAGTGTAAAGTGACACATAAAAATGTATTCCACATCACCATGACATGTCCCTAATGCATCTTTATGATTAAACATTTCCACATGCAAGAAAACTCACATTTACAAAGAAAAATACTTTGAGAACAAGGCTTTTGAATCTTCCAAAGATTCACCTTTGTTAAACTGTGTTCACAAAAGTTTGGAACTTGTTTCCCCCAAGAATTTCCATGGTTTCACTTCCTGCACATTAAACTCGAGAATCAATAGTCCAAGGAGGTCATATAAAATGTATATCATTAAATTTATAATTCAAATTTTATGAAATCCATATTAACATAATTAAAATTAAATTCCCTTTCCTAATTATTTCAATTAGATCTTTCAAGAAGTTAGAATCTCAAATCTGCATATCATAAACCATCATAATAAATTTAATATTTATCTGCATATCATAAATCATCATAACCAGTTTAACATTTATCTACATATCATAAATCATCATAATCAATTTAACATTTATCTCCATATCATAAATCGTTATAATCAATTTAACATTTGCATCGCATTATAATCTAATATTATCATGCCATAAAAATGCATCCATATGCATATGATCATCTCATACATAATATCAGGTTCTTAGTGCATATTGTAAATATAAAACACTACTGAAGTATCAAAATCAATAGGTAACACAATCCACTATCCAAGTCTTGAATAGTTGTCAAAATATAAAAGTCTCGAGTATCAGAACATAAATAAAATATCTATGCTATGAGGGGTCGGGGTGAGGCCTTACATTTGTCAATTCAATAATTTGTATTGAATATTCTAAATTCTACTAATTTAACATTTGTAATGTTGCAATTTTAGTTCTTAATAGTTTTATACATCTTTGATAGCTAGCATATTTTAAGTGCATATGTTTAGTATATATTCAAAAACTAACATTTTAGGTACATATGTTTAGTATACAACAAATTCAACAACCCATAAACCTATTTATTTTGTTCGCAAAATGCAAATTTTCTTTTATTTCTAAGGGATTTTTTATTATAAAACTTCATTATTGGAATGTAAGCATAGTTCTTATATGTTGATGCAATCATGGGTAGTCATAAATATGTCTACAAAAAAGAAGCTCTCGATCAATTGTTATCTAATATGCCGATGACTATAACTATAGGATTGTCAAAGTCTACTACTTCTTGGAGGCATGGAAACATGAACAACTCATCCACTAGGAGGCAACAACAAAGTTCAAATGAAGTACATTTGTTAGGTGTATTAGATACTAGTGGTGTGGTAGGGCCAAGCAATAGTCATGATAATGTAGGCTCAAATGATCCTACTTTGGATGACATCTTCAATACCTCACTTCAAGAGAAACATAGTTAGCTTCAAGAGAAACATATATCTTTGTTGTTAGAGAATTTGGCTTCATGTGAAGTAGATAATAAGTGCCTAAAGTTTTAGAATTTTGAATTGGAGATGAAAAACAAAGAGCTAGATAGGTTGCTTATAAAGGTTAAGGAGAAAAATATGGAGTACTATCTTCTACTGCATGAACAATAGGCAATCAATCACAATATGGAGGAATCATTTTCTGCAAACAAGATGTTCTTTGAGTCAACTCATATGTACGATGACATGTTAGATGTCTTGAGAGGTCATAATGAAGGGTGGAAGGAGAAGTACAATGAGGTGGCTAGTTTTCCTTCTAATAGAGGGAAACAACCAACTTCCACGCCATCTTCAACACACAGATCTAAAGGTACATCAAAACATGGTTAGTTGCACATATTTTATTCAATATTTTTAGCCACAAGTAGTTGTTGTTCATTTCAATGAAAAATCCCAGTTGTAGTAGACAATGTCATATGAACCTAATGTTTGGATATATAAACTGATATCTTCTAAAAAATAGGAGACCATTGCTACTTATAGTTGATAATTTGGTGCTTTGATAATTAATAGCTGAAATATATTTTGTACACTATTAATATTTATAAATCATTATGGATCCACTTTATTTGTAATTATATTATTGGAATGCCATTTTTATATACATATTACTGCTCTTATTTTGCAAGGACTAAATGCAATAAAATTCATGGATGGATTGAAGTTTTTTCTTACTAAGTAAATATCATATTAGATGAGTTTCAATTGCAAGTTATTAAACTAAGGTGCATTGTTGCTCATTTCATTTGATACAATACTTAATTCAAGAAATCTGATGAATGGATGTTTTACCTTTGCTATATTTTTTTAACAAATTATCTTGGTCGACATTTCCACCAAGAATTGGTCAAAATTTCAACCAATTCTTTGGTCGTATGGAATTTTGGTCATTGAGAGACCAGAATTTGTTGATGTTTTGACCAAGACTTGATTTTGATTTCAACTAAGTTTGGTCAAAATGTCGACCAATGACCATCAATAATGCTCATACCAAAGGCAATATATTTCGACCATGTATTTGGTCAAACTTTTGACCAATTCAATGATTCATTGAAAGTTCAATGAAAAAAATTGTGATGCACCTCTTGGTCACAAATTTTACCAACATGGGTCAAAATTTTGACCAATATTCATTGAAAAATTGGGTCAAATTTTACTAGTGTCTACACACACACACATATATATATATATATATATATATATATATATATATATATATATATATATATATATATATATATATATACACACACTTACATGCACACACTTATACAATCAAAATTTTGTACCAAGGAAAACTTATTTATACCAACTATAGAATATCAACTAAATTTATCTCTAATGCTTAGAAATATATATCCCAAGTCTCCTTCAAAGACTATGTAATTTGGACTTCTTCGTACAAACCATATGCAACTACTTTTGGTTCCTCAAGGTCTTTTGGACTGAATATATCATAAGACTATTGTGCTATCTCTAATAAATCAAGCTCCTTCTAGATCACCTGAATTTTGAAGGTAACAAGAGTCTTTAACTCTACAAACCACTTAAGTATCCTATTGTTCTCAAATGAAGTACATTATCTTGTCCATTAACTTGGATGCCTCCTTATCAAAATATGATAAAGCTTGGTTTGATGTTTTGAATAACCCTTTGCAAGCTTCTCCAAACTTTCCTCATCATCTCTAATGAGATTCTCCAAGTCTACTACATTGTTGGTTATTCTTATGCATTGAATGTGATGAGGGTACAACTCAAGATGCAAATGGAAATAAAAAAGAAGGAAATTCATATGATGCAAAAAACATGTTATTACATGTCATACAATATAAATAGACCCAACTATATTCCCTATATGTTACAATATTATCATATTCTAAAGAAAACTCCCCCCCCATACTTTCTCCTAATGTTCCTCTAAAGTTATCCTTTTTATGCAAGGGTGGGCCTTAAATAGCCTCTTTTATAGTTAGGAGCAAGAATAAAACTTACATGATGAGATTTGGGAGCTGTGCACCAAAATAGAAGATCTAGAACTCAAATTAGAACTAGGTGTATAAAATAGAAGGTTGTAGAAAAGTGATGCAACTTATAGGAAGCATAAAATTTGATCTAGGACTCTAATTGATAAACTAAGAAATATCTCTTAGTTTTCTATAACCCTATGGAAATATGAGATTTGGAATCTCAAATTTTCCCAAACAAGTATCCATAAATGAAAAAATATCACTAGAATAGAAAAGACAACACACTCCCTAGATGTTTAAAATTGACCCCCTCTTTGACTATTATCAATTAAAATTGTGCCGGTAAACTAAAACATACACTAAGCTATTGAACACAAGTAGCAAGATTCTCATGATGTATCTTCTCTAGTAGTTTTGAGGACCACACACCATTATTAAATATTAGTTGGTAATTTGTAGTAGGCCAACTTGTGGTCATGCAAGTATTTAAAGGGGTATTCGGTAGAGTCTTAGGCATGATTTTTCAATAAGGAAGAAGAGTCAACAGAAGTTAGAGAAAAAGGGTAGTTTTTTCTAGAGAGTTAGAATGCAAATATCATCGTTGAAGATCAAAGTTTGAATTATATTGTTGGTCATAGCCCAGAAGGCTTCACAAATGGGCATGTATGTTGATGATTTTATGAATCAATAAGTGTTTTTTTCTTCTATCTCCTTTGGTTGTTGTTCTTTGTGTTGTGTTTCCACTATTTGTACTCTTGTAGGTGGCTTTGGTAGTTGGGCATGCCTTTGGCCCTAGTGTCCATCTCCCACCCTACATCATATATTCACTTGCCAATAATATCCTCCTTTTGCATTGATAGAAAAACTTAGGGAAAAATGAATGCGTCCAATACCAAAAGAAAAAATCTCTAAGTAGTTGATCTAACAACACTCCCCCTTACTACATGATCTATATATATCAACATATTGTATCTCCTAATTTTTAAATATATTTCTCCATCTTTGACATTAATGACAAAGGTGAGATTCCCAAAACTCTTAAGTGCACACATGCACATGTGTGTGCACACACACACACACACGCATGCACACACACACCCACACACAGACATAGACACACAGACACACATACACACACATACACACACAAAAAATAAAATAAAAAATAAATAAATAAATATATAAATAAATCAAGATTTGTATAAAGGAAAACTTGTTTATACCAACTATAGAATATCAACTAAATTTACCTTTGATACTTAGAAATATATATCCCAAGTCTTCTTCAAAGATTGTAATTTGGAATTCTTTGCACAAAGCATATGCATCTAGTTTTGGTTCCTCAAGGTATGTTGGACTAAATATATCATAAGTTGTATCCAACAACTCAAGCTTCTTCTACATCACCTCAATTTTGAAGGTAATAACAGTCTTTAATTTTGCAAACCTCTTAAGTATCCTATCATTCTCAAATGAAGTACATTATCTTGTCCATTAATTTGTATACTTCCTTTTCAAAATATGATATAGCTAGGTTTGATTTTTTGAATAACCCTTTGCAAGCTTCTCCAAGCTTTCCTCATCATCTTTGATGAGATTCTCCAAGTCTACTACATAGTTGGTTATTCTTATGCATTGAATGTGATGAGGGCACAACTCAAGACACAAATGAAAACAAAAAAGAAGGAAATTCATATTATCTAAAACACATGTTATTAAACATGTAATACAATCTAAATAGATCCAACTATATTTCCTATAGGTTACAATATTATCATATTTTAAAGAAAACTCTTCACCCTGTACCTTCTCCCAAAGTTCCTTTAAAATTATTATTTTTATACAAGGATGGGCCTTAAATAGCCTATTTTAGGATTTCGAGCAAGAATGAAACTTACATGATGAAATTTGGGAATTGTGCACCAAAATAAAAGATCTAGAACTCAAATTAGAAGTAGGTGCAAAATAGAAGGTTCTAGAAAAGTGATCCAACTTATAGGAAGCATAACTTTTGATCTAGGACTCTAATTGATGAACTATTTATATCATTAGAAATATCTTTGAGTTTTCTATAACCTTATGGAAATATTAGATTTGGAATCTCTAATTTTCCCAAATAGGTATCCATAAATGAAAAAATATCACTAGAAAAGAAAAGACAACATACTCCCTAGATGCATAAAGTTGACACCCTATTTGACTACTATCCAATAAAATTGTACCAATGAACTAAAACATACACTAAGCTTGTGAATGCAAGTAGTAGGATACTCATGAGATATCTTCTCTGACACTTTTGAGGACTACACATCATCATTGAATATAGAGGAACACAAAAAATGAATCAAAATAGTTACAATTCAAATTATGCAAGAAGAATGCCCATTTAAACAAAAATAATGGCATAATATTGACAAAATTTGAGGAAAAGATAAGGGAAAAGAGTGCAAGCTTAGATAAATAAATTGTATAGGTAGTCCTAAGGAGAAGAGATGTGATGGATCACAATATATTCATATTGTACTTAGACTAGCTACATAGTCAAATGTAGAGACCAATTTTGATGCCTAAACCCAAGGATGTTGATGGACCTTTCTCCTAATCACACTACCATGAGATGAAATAAAATAATAAGTTATCTTCCTCTCGAAATCAACTAAAATAGAAAATGATCAAAATAATTCCAACTCTATGGATAACATTACTTCTTGTTCTAGGAAGGATGCTAAAATAATCATGTGCCTTCTAATATTTGATGTCATGCAAATGAAGTGTGCTAGAGATTGCATCTTTCAAAAATAAAGACTAGTATTGAAAAATTATATTATACAATGTTTGTACAAAAAACCACAAGGTTAATGAAAAATTAGTTGTTAATACATGATCAATCTATAAAAGAAAATTCATGATATGTTGATGTACTAGTGTAACATTGAAGGAATTTTGTAGAAGTTACAAGAAATAAACTACTTTCCTTCTATGGCTTCAAATCTCCTTCTTATCATTTTATAGAAACTCTATTTCATAGCTACACAAAATAGGGTTGACTCTATAAGAACTATTGAAAAATGAACAAGAGGAGTTATAACTTTTATATGGTTTCAAGTATCAATATTGGACACTGAGGTGAGAGTCAAGAATGGGTCCTCATGAGATCAAATCATCAGTGACCATACAAGTATAATGCTAAAGGTTGCATACCACCATCAAAGGAAACACAATGACCAAAGCTAAAGTATCATTCTAGAAAATAGTGTTAAAGTTACATGAAAATTAAATCTTTTATATGATACCATGGTTTAAAAAAATTAGGATTATTGAATTTTGTGTTAAACATGTTTTTTCCATTGTAGTCAATGCACCCTCTTATCTCAACACAAACAAAGAGTGAACAATGTCATGCTATAAAAATAATTACAATGAGTTGAAAATAGTGCTAACAAAACCATGGACTAATGTGAATGTAATGACTTACATCAATATAATAAAAACATTATTCTTACTACAACAAAAAAAATTCTATTGACTGCCAAGTATAATAATGTGACTAGCATATGGAAACATGCACGAACAAACTCTAAAGTGATTAGCATAGGGAAAAAAAATGCTTTGTGTACCCAAGGAAAATAACATCATATTGGTGTACATCTCGTACCCATAACAACAACATCGGGTGGACTTAAATTTTATCATAATATAGCTAGAAACTAACTAGTATGTGTACTATTGATATGGTTATTAAATATTATTTCCAAATCTAGTCTCACATCCTCCCATTTTCCCTAATGAATAATAACAATCATATTATGCACATGAGAAATGCTTTATGAGATTTGGGTTGGGTTACCAAAGTTGAAAAATGTATGATATAATGAATGATTATTGAGTGTATACATAAATTTAGACATGGCATGAAAGTAAAAGTTAAAAAAAAACAAACTCAAAATGGTTACATAAGTCCTCCTCAATAGACCAGTGAAAATCTTAATATAATAGCTTTGAGGGGGAAAATCCTACAAAAACATATGCATCACCCATGGCTTGTCAATTTTCAATAGTTGGGTATTCATTATAAGGAACTCATAGTATAAGCAAAAGGAACAAATGAAAATAATCTCTAAAATAGTCATTGAGAGATCATAGGGTGTATTGAAATCAATGTAGGATAAAAATATAAAAATCTAGAGTCCACACCTCCATAAAAATATGATCATGCCCTCAGTAGTTGGAATTTCATACACCTATGCCATATTGCTTGATGCACTCAAGAAATAATTTGTCCTTATAAAATATAAGCCTCTTGATTCACACTTTAGTATAGATCAAGATCTTGAAAGGTTGTGTGTGAAGAATCTGAAAGTTGAATTTGTTAAAAATTCTAGTTTTTGAAGTGATACATACTGCCAATCTCTTATTGGATCTTTGGAAATTACACTATCCTAAAAATTTGTATCATTCACTCAACTGTCATATCTAGTGACCCAACTAAATGTGTAAAATTTCTATTTTGATAAAGTATGCTTTCACTCAACTTTGCCATTATTTTGGATATTAGCATCCGATCTCTAAATGAACTTATATAAAAAATCCACTTGTGAAGGTCCAATTTACTTGAAAAAGAAACCAATATGTATCTCATTATGTTATCCATAATTCTCTTGTGAGTTAAATAGATCTCCATCATGCACATTCATACCATAAAATACAAGGTTTGAAGAAAAATGAAGAGGCCTAAAATATCAAATGTAGATAAAAAAACAATAATTATATACACCAATAATTTAAGGAAAGTATTTGTCAATTTGTTTTTGAGGGAAAAAATGTCAAGGAGAATAAGAGTGAAAATGAGGGTCTTCTATTAGAAAGGGGGTTTATGTTAGATACTATAGTTGGGAATTATCTTTGATAAACATGTATTCAAATTTTGGAAGAATAGACAACACACATAAATTAGTGAACATGAAATTGAATAAGAAATGCATTTTATGTCATTATCATAAGATGCTATTAGAGAAATAGAATATACATCTTTGAAGGATTTAGAAAGGTTATAAATGTCTTGAAAATCATGTTTACTTGGTTTTTCATAATAATCAATAAATGAAATAGTTCATTTTGCTTAACACTATTGATAGTTTCCTACATAAGAACTTCTTTTGTTGTTCTAATAAACATTTATCATGGAGTTTTATTTAAATGATCCTAAAAACCTATTAGAAGTTGTAGAAGGGAGAGTTATCTTTTCTTTGAAACTAGTTTGGTGCCTTTTGATTAAGTATTTCATCCTATTCATTGAAGATTTTTTAGTTTACATTTGACTATGATTATATATGACTTCAAAGTATGGGTGTTTCCTTTAATCCATTGGAATAATTGCAACTAAGATCCCTACTTATACCTTACTATGGCAGTATGTGGCTCTTCTAGTTAGATAATCATTGATATAGTTTTGATATGTTTTTCTATCTTGATCAACATTTTTCTAGAAAAGTGTTTGAAATTTATTTACGTTGTTTATTTGGTGTAATTCTTTTAATAATGGCTTCTTGAAAACTTACAATAAGTTGGGGTGAGCAGGAAGACATAGAGGGACTAAAAAAGTGTTAAAAAGGCAAGAAAATTAGAAAAATAACATGGTCAAAGGAAAAGGGGCTCACTAGAGGGGTTAGAGATGGAAATAGGGCACCATAGGGGGCCTATAAGAAGGTCTAGGAGGGTCAAAATGGAGTTACTACGCTTAGATTTACAGTGATAAATTGTCATTTTGGAACTCTAATTGAGATGATGTGATGGATGTGTAGGGATGACTAGAGCATTGTGCAGATGTGGTATGACAAGTATGGGCATGATAGAAACTAGACCATTTAGTAGGCACTAAAAGTTTTCTTTCTGATTTTTGTTTTTGTAGTTTATAGCATTCTCAAATTTTCATAAGGGCATTCCCATAGGCATGGGTCTAGCAAGAATACACTAGGGATCAGTAAGATCACAATCCCCCAAAAGGGCTGAGGGTAAGGGGGACAAATGGAGGGTTGTAAGATTTTTTCATGAGAAAGAGAATCTGGTTTATAGGCTTCATAGAAAAGTAGATTTGGGTCACATGTTTCGTAGGCTATAAAATTTGAATGCAAGAAAGTGTTCCCATTGGTAAGAATGTATTCTCATAGGCTAAGGGTGCAATAGGGTAAAGTCAAAGAGGGAAGGTTTCACCCATGGGGTAGAAATGGGAGATGCATTCCCACTATAATCTATAGCTACAAGAATAAGGGACAAGAAGGGACTGCACAAATGCAAATTTGCTGGCGAGAATGTGGGTAAAGGTTTAACCCTAAGGGGTAAAGGGAGTTTTAGAAAACATAGGCAAAAGGGGTTAATGGAAAGAACTTGTGTTTGATGTTTTTAGATGTAGTGGTCACTAGATACATTGATGTTGCAAGAGTGACATGCCACAATTCTACATGTTGGAGAGTAGTTCAAACTAGCAGGCTGGGCTAGGATTTATGCTATTAGGCTAGGATGTCTAGCAAAGTTGTCGCATACTTCCACATACATGGTGATGGTGACAACATTGTATGAGCATTGGCACAATGAGATAGGGACATTTCATTTGTTGACAGGAGAGATGACGGTGATCTTGGAGGACGTGTACTTGATTTTATGGCTTCTAATATGGAGCACAATGGTGTTGGTAGATAGAGGAGTCTAAGGAGAGAGGGTGATGTAGTGACTTGTGGGACTTGGGGTGTAGTTTCAAATCCAAAGGGGTCAGTTTGCATTGGATGAGCACTTGGACCCAGTGGTCTTTACTATTTACACTTACTTAAGTTTACTTAGGTTAATGCATTATTTTATTATTTATTTTGTGAGACACTTAGAAGTTTGTGCACCTTTATGAGTTGTCATGTTGACAACACAGAAGTACGCAACTCTAATTCAGCACATGGTGTCGACAACACTAGAGTTTGCATCATTCACTAAGTTGTCATGTAGACAACATAGTTATTCACACTCCCTTTTTAGCACATATTGTCTACAATATTAATTTGCGTGTTACACCTTTGTAGGCTTCTTATCCTCTCATCATTGCACTTACTTTCATACTTAATGGAGGATAACCCATATTTGGTGGACATATGCTTGGTTGTATGACTTATCATGATGCTGATTCTTAGGCATTCTAGATGCATCTCAAAGGCCTTTATATATAGGCACTCCTAGTGTACTTTCATGATATTGAATCAAATACATATCAATATTCTAATCATACTCTTTTCTGGTCTATAGTTGTTCTTGTGTTTGAGTTCTTAGTTCTTGGGTGAATTTTTCCCTAAGGAAAATTCTTACATGGTATCAAAGCTTGGAGAATCTCTCTTCACATAGCCATTCAAGACCATTTTTGCTTCAACACCTCAGCCCAAATATGGAGTACCACAAAAATTGGGAGCATCTAGAGCCAGAATGGACCTTGTCATTGCATCTTGAATGTCAATTCGGTGCAAATTGACTATAAATTTGGCTAACCTAGGCCAAAGCCAATCATGAGGAAATTTTTTTTTGTAAATCGGCACCCGGAGGCCTCGATTTGCAACTTGGGTATGGTCATTTTTCAGATCTAATTAATTATTTTTTAGATTTTTAATTTTATTATCTTTGCATTTTTAAGAATATTTTTGAGTTTTTTTTTCGGCTAGGCGACTTGTAGAGAATTTTTTTTTTTGCACAGGTATTGGGTAGTGACACCCCAACCCTACATAGAGAATATTTTTCAAAATATTCTTTTATTACGTTAGTGGCATATTCCATTATTATTGGGTGAATATTCCTTAGTAGCAATTAAGCACATTTCAACATGGCAAACTGACCATCGGTGGTCGAGCACCACTCCGCAGATCGGTGATTGCCTTTTTCAACTTCTAGCTGCTCTTTTTCTTTGATGACAGTGGCTATTTATTTAAACAAGTGCAGGGACCTCCTACGATGCATGTGGGATATTAATCCCACACCATCAACTTGAATCCTTCCCTGGTGCCATTTTTTACAAACCTGACTAAACAATCCCAATCACTGGCAATGTGCTTAGTGGCTCACAAAATTTATCTAGCTCGTAAAGAGATCTCTGATGGTCATAAAATACTTCTGGCCCCCCACACATAGGCTTCCCAGTGCTAAGTTCAGAATAGGACACACGTTGTCTCTTGAAAGGTAGACACGTGGAGCAATGACATTTTCCCACCTTAGTCCTCCACTATGACAACAACCCCTCCACGTGAACTAATATAACTCCTGTGACGTGGACACTATTTTGCCACTATGGACATTGGCTAGTCACACAACAACATCAGTGCCTACTTTGATGGATTTTGCCACATCTATTGTACGTCATACCTAGTCAGTAGTCATGCAAGCTATACTTTTTCCACATCATCCATACATCTGTACATTCTGCCATGTTAGTGTATGGCCCTACCATGTCACCAAGGGGACTTTTTTTTTGCTGATGTTAGCAGGACATGAAGTTAAATTTAATAATCATCTGACCATCATTTCTAGGCATTTTCTAATTGTTGTGATGATTTTTTGAGTATCAAATTTAAGCTAGCAATTTTGTGCCCATACCCCTCTCTAGATTGATTTTTGATTTGGCAACCTAACTTTGTGAGGCCATAACTTGATCATCTAGACTCCAAATTAGGTGTGATTTTTTTGATTTTGGATAGAATTTCTTGAAATTTTTAGTGGTGGTGTTCTTTTCTAGTTTTTGTGCAAGAATTTTTGAAGAAATTGCATTTTTTGGCAATTGTACCTATTCAATCCTGCATTTTGCAACTTCAAATGCTTTATATGGGCTCATTTGGATACTTTTTCATGTTTTATTTTTTTTGAAAGTGCATTTTTTTTTTCTACTTTCTAGATCTATAGATGGATTCTAGGGTTGTGTGGATAGAAGTCTCACTTTCAGAATTAGGGCTTTTTCTACACTGTATTACTTTGATTACTTTTTAGAATTGTTGTACATCTAAGCTATAGTGCTTAGTGATAGATTTGGGCCTCAAAAGGTAGTTGTAAAAATAAAAATTAGAAGTCCACTTTGTACATTTTGATAAGTGGCCTATTGTACTTGCACTACATATAAAGTGCCAAAAGCATCTTTTTTGGGGGGATCTTTTGATTGAGTGAAAAGGGGGGTTGTGTATTGTGTTCTTGTGTCTCTCTTGTGTGCTCACCTAAATGTCCACTTCTAACTTCATGTAATTATTCTATATGGAAAGATATTTCATGGAGTATATTAATAGAAAAAGGTCTAAGTCATTATGTTGATGGTATAATTACTGAACCCACTAATGCTAAAGAACTCATTAATTGGAAATAACAAGACCAACAGGATTTAGGAATTATTAAGAATTATGTACATAAAGATCTCTTCTTCCACATTTCCAGTTTCACAGAATCCAAACCTACATGGGAAAAAATTGAATCATTGTATGGTAAGGTGGATGAGGAAAAGGGTTTTTAGATTGAGGATGATCTACTTCACTTGGATCCAAAGAAATTTGACACAATTCAAGATTACATCAATGAAGCCAATGAGTATACGAAACTACTTAAAGATTGTGGAAATTCCATGAAGGATGAAAAGTTGATTCATCACATCCTAAAGAGGCTACCTTCAAAGTATGCCTTTTTTGTTTTGAGTTATAATACTCACAGGTTGACCATGGGAAGTGCTTTCCAAAAGCCTACATTTGATGCATTTGTAGAGATGTTGATTGTTGAACAATCTCACTTGATAGATTTGAGACTTCCCACAACATCAAAGACCAAAGCATTGGTGGTTAGTGATGATCACCAATCAAGTCAAGGAGGAAAAAGTTCTAACAAGAAGAAGAAGTAGCGGAAGTAGAAATCACAATTTGAGACACAACAATCCTCCTCACAGCAAGGCAATTCTTCTTCCAACAAGAAGGGAAGTAATGAAAAGAATGACAAATTTTTTTGTGCATATTGCAAAAAGCCAAATCATGATGAGCATCATTGCAAGGTTAAGAGAATTGATGAATTGGAAAATCTACTATAGAAGAAAAAAATTCAAGTGCCATGTACTTACAAGGATTCAAATCCAACCTCTTCAAAGGGAAAAGGGCAAGCACATAGGGAAAACACAAGTTCTTCTTCAGAATGGATACTTGACTCAGGTACCTTCTATCATATGGGTTCTTCAAAGGGATACTTTTCTTCAATGAAGCAGTCATAGGTACCACACATTTTTGTGGGAGATGATACAA
Organism: Cupressus sempervirens; assembly: GCA_028749045.1. Taxonomy (NCBI): domain Eukaryota; kingdom Viridiplantae; phylum Streptophyta; class Pinopsida; order Cupressales; family Cupressaceae; genus Cupressus; species Cupressus sempervirens. Next base: position 762,950,846 of record CM053787.1, read on the forward strand.
AAATGGAAGTTGAACGAAAAGGACATGTGGAGATGGAAAATGGAGAATTCAAAGGCATTCTCTACATTCCAAATCTTAGCTCTAATCTTCTCTCAATTTACCAAATCACTCACCTTGGAGATGGCAACAAAGTTGAATTCCTTCTAGATTCAGTGATGATGCGAGGTCTAAAAGATGATTCATTGGTTGTAGTGGGGAAAGTCAACCATGACAAGAGGATTTATTCCTTCTCCCACTTTGTGCCTAAGTCTCCTTCTCAAGCCTTGATAACTCAATCTAATTCAAAAATCAAACTATAGCATGAGTGGTTTGGTCATCTTGCCTTCCGCTATCTTCAACAACATTGCTCAAAACACATGGTCAAAGGTCTACCTACCATAAACTTTTCTAAGGGTGAGCATTCATTATGTTTAGTGGATATGCATCTTGAGGAGAAGTATGATAAAGGGAAGTCTTCAAGAGCACTAGTTGTTCTTTAGTTGGTTAACATGCTTTTAGTAGGACCTTTTGCAGTGACATTAGTTAGCCAAGGCCACTACATCCTTACTTTTGTTGATGAATTTTCATGCTTCACATGGGTCTACTTCCTTCATCACAAGAATGAAGTGGTTGATAAGCTTCAAGCCTTTAAGATTCATGTTGAATACAAATCTAGGAAAGCCATCAAGGTTCTACAGATGGACAATGAAAGCAGATATGTGGATAGAAGACTTAAAGACTTTTGCAAACTTTAGGGAATTGATCTTCAAAACCCACGAGCATTCAGTCCACACAAGATAGATGTTGCAGCATTGAGGATTAGGACTCTAAAGTCTATGGAGAGTTGCATGATAAAATCCAAGTCTCTTGATCCAACACTTGAAGTTGAAGTTATTAGCAGTGCCACTCACATACTTAATAGGTCTCCTCATAATGCCATGGGAAGACTCCTTTTGAGGCATGGTGCGATAGAAAAATAGTTATGAGTCACTTTAGAATCTTTGGTTATTTGGCATGGGAAAACATATCTTCTAGAGGATGCAAGGCACCAACACCTAGGCCTTGTACTTTCATTGGTTATGAAGACAACATTAAGGCTTACAAACTTATGAATCCAAAGAATCATGGGATATTTGTGGAGAAGGATGTTCACTTTGAGAAAAGCTTAGCCAACTTATCCTCTAATCCTCTCTACACTTCATATACTGTGGAAATTGATAGTGACACTAGTGATAGTGCTTCAACAGATTCAGACACATGGGGTTCTATCGACAGTTGTAGCAAGAGGTCACGACATCAATATAGTCCACATGCATATATTACCATAGTGATAGGTCCATCATAGTAGGGTACATCATGTCTTCCAAGATCAGTTATAGGGAATGACTACATAGCAAACATTGCAACTTTGTTCATGGAGTCACACATGGTAGATTTGGGAGACAACCTTTATGATTTACATCTCTTTGATGAAGATGATCCTTCTACAATTGTTGCAAGGCCTCACTCTAACCCTCATGTCCATTCTGTACATGATCAATCTTCACAGGTTGATGTAATTATGGATCCTTATGAAAAGTAGTTGTTGAAGTTCTCTTTATTAGTAGAGGAGACTAATGGTTTTATGGGATAGGTTCTATAGACATCCTTTCTAGATCTACATTTTTTCTTTTTAGCAGTGTTTGGGGGGTGAATATCAGCATCAACATAGGGACACTTGAGTAGGTTTCAGGGCCACCATACATCTTCAGGATTGTACCTTTGCCATTGTTTCTTCCAAAGGGGAGGAACATCATTCTGCACTCATGGACCAGATTCTTCGTTGGAGTAATAATCATTGGTCAAAATTCTTCATTGGGGGTGTACTACCTTGTCTCTCTTCCTCTTCTCTCTTTTGGGGGGGACTTTTTCCTCTTATGAGGTCATGTTCTTCTCATTCTTCACTATTGTATATACTTGATGTATGTCTTAATGGGGGGGTTTTGATTACTCCATCCATCCATGCATCTAATTTTTTCATCTCTCTTTTTGGAGGAGGGGTTTTCCCATGAGGTTTTCCCTCTTTCTTCTCTTTATGAGAGATTGCATTTCATTATGTACATGGGTGCATAATATGGCCTAGTAGCTAGGACCCATTATGCATTTCATCCTAGTTTTCGTAAGCTTAAGGGTATTCTCCTTTGTTGCACTTAAGGGGGGGGTGTTGGTGTAAATACATATTTACTATTTAAACTTACTTAAGTTTACTTAGGTTAATACATTATTTTATTATTTATTTTGTGAGACACTTAGGAGTTTGTGCACCTTTATGAGTTGTCATGTTGACAACACAGAAGTACGCAATTCTAATTCAACACATGGTGTCTACAATACTAGAGTTTGCATCATTCACTAAGTTGTCATGTAGACAACATAGTTATTCACACTCCATTTTTAGCACATGTTGTCTACAATATTAATTTGCATGTTACACCCTTGTAGGCTTATCCTCTCATCATCACTCTTACTTTCATGCTTAATGGAGGATAACCCATATCTAGTGGACATGTGCCTAGTTGTATGACTTATCATGATGCTGATTCTTAGGCATCCTAGATGCATCTCAAAGGCCTTCATATATAGGCACTCCTAGTGTAATTTCATGATATTGAATCAAATACATATCGATATTCTAATCATACTCTTTTGTGGTCTACAATTGTGCTTGTGTTTGAGTTCTTAGTTCTTGGGTGAATATTTCCCTAAGGAAAAATTCTTAAAATTTTTTTTCATGAGAAAGAGAATCTGATTTATGGACTTCATAAAAAAGTAGATTTGGATCACATGTTTCGTGGGCTATAAAATTTGGACATAAGAAAGTGTTCCCATTGGCGAGAATGCATTCTCTCAAGCTAAGGGTGCAATAGGGAAAAGTCAAAGAGGGAAACAAGGAAGGTTTCACCCATGGTGTAGAAATGGGAGATGCATTCCCACTATAATCTATAGCTGCAAGAATGTAGGGATAGGAAGGAATTGTGCAAATGCAAATCCACTAGCAAAAATGAGGGTAAATGTTTAGCCCTAAGGGGTAAAGAGAGGTTTAGGAAACATAGGCAGAAGGGGTTAATGGAAAGAAGAACTTACTTATGTTTGATGATTTTAGATGTAGTGGGCACTAGAGACATTAGTGTCGCAAGAGTGACATGTCACAATTCTACATGTTGGAGAGTAGTTCACATCAATAGACTGGGCTAGGATTGATGTTATTAGGCTAGGATATCTAGTGAGGTTGTTGCATACTCATACATACATGGTGATGGTGACAACATTGTATGAGCATTAGTATAATGAGACATGGACATTTCATCTGTCAATAGTTGAGATGACAATGACCTTGGAGGATGTGTACATGATTTTATGGCTTCTAATGTGGGGCACAATATTTTTGGTAGATAGAAGAGTCTTTAGAGAGAGGGTGATGCAGTGACTAGTCGGACCTAGGGTGTAATTTTAGATCCAGAGGGTTTAGTTTGCATTAAATGAGCACTTGGATCAGGTGGTTGTAGATTGATGGATATATTTTTGCATATGAAGGATATTGTCAAGGTACATTTTTCCCCACATATTGGTGGTATAGGAGTAACATTAGAATTGATTCCTACAATCATCTAGATTATAGATGAGGGAATCCCAACTATATGGGGTTTGATGACGCTCATAGAGATATACCAAGATCTACATCAAATAGTATATCAGGATGCAAGGCATCATTAGGGGAGGAGCTTGGGCTTTTTAACCCTAGTTCAGGTTTGGGCCTGGTAGCATATTGTAACATTTAGACTAATTAGGCATAGGGATAGGTAGTTTAAGGAGCCTATGGTATACAGTTGGGGAGATCTTCTGACATACCACCATATAGATGAGGTGGACTATTGGCAAGTCTAGATTGATGAGATTAGGGATGTGACATGGAGGCCATACATAGGTCTTAGACTATGGGCAGAGGAGAGGAAACAACTACCATACACTATATCATTATTTTTTGTGTTAGGGAAATGGACTATGTAGTTTAGTAGTATCAACTAGATAGGGTGTTGTGTTAGCTAAGATGGTCATAGGATGTGTCACGGGATCCTATGTAGTACTAGAGGGTTGCTAGAGAGTTAATCACACTATTTGGGACACCCTTATAGAGAGTTGGATTATTCTAGGCATGATAAGATATGGTTTTGTAGGATTGGGACTAGTTTGGTGGGCCTATAGATGTTGGGTTCACAAAGGGCTATATGGATCTCTTCTAGTGCCTAAGGCTAGTGTAGAGAGTATAGGTTAAGAGGGAAGTAGTTGTGGCAAGACAGATCACTCAAACAGTGAGGTGAGGGAGATATGAGGCGAGGGGCCTAAGATAGTGGGAGGAGGTTGTGGTGCAAAGGTAGGCACCATAGAGGTAGAGGTAGAGGGAGGGAGAGGGGTTAGGAGGAGGGGAGGTAGGAGGATGGGAGGCCACATCAGGAGGGAGGATAGGGGGCCCAGGGGCTGGTTGGGGGAGGAGGAGGAGATTGTCATCAAGAGGAGGGGATGACAGACTGGCTAGGAGATATACATCCCTATAGTAGGCACATGATGCCATGAGCCAACTACTAAGGGATACACAGGGCAAGAAGGATCAACTCAAAGATGATTGTGATTAGTTTAGGAGGGAGTGGGATACTACCTTGGGACAACTAGACAAAGTGTAGATTGAGCTAGGGGGATTGTGACTAGAGTTAGGGAATTTGGAGGGGAGGTTGGAGGTGGTAGAATCAAAGAGGGACAAACTCAAGGGGAGAGTGGATAGGTTGTAGGATGAGAGAGACAAGATGGTGGTGGAGGTGGTCATTCTCAAGGCACATATAGTAGTGAGGGGAGGGTTGGAGGAGCTACGGTGATTGAGGGGGCAGGTGGAGGATCTGTAGAAGAGAGAAGAGTTCTACATGGGATATATTATGAAGTTGTGCTAGAAAATCAAATCAAACATTATAGACATTTGACATAATCAGGTACAACTAGTACACATACAATTATGTAGGGTGGTGGGGGGAGTGGGTGGAGAACAAGAGGATCTTAGAGGACTGGCAGGTCTTAGAAGATAGGGTAGAGCCATAGATCAAGGTAGAGCTAGAGATAGGAGAGGGGGACAGCTAGGAGGAGGGATGAGGTAGAGAGTTTGGGGATAGGAGGAGGAGGCGAGAGGATGAGGCCACCATCACCACCACTAGTAGCATAGGGTGTAGAGAGGCATCCCTATGAGTCCCATGGAGAGGATATGATGGATGAGGATACAGATGAGTGGTGATATGCTACAATTTTGTGATTTCTAGGATATATTTGATGTATAGATATGTGTTTTTGTCGGCATAGCCCAAGATGTATTTGTATTGGTATATGTATTATATGGACACTATTTTGGACTATGATAGTCATTTTTTGTATTCTTTTAGGTATGTGTGATGCATTTTTATTTTTTGAGGATATGATATATAGATATGATGAGCATTCTTTGGGGTGGTATATGTGTGTAATGATTATTGTGCCTATGAGATTTTATTGTACTATATGCATTTATGAGATGTATTTGGATATATGTATGAGGTGGACTGACATGTATTATGTAGGATGTGGTGTTTTATATGAGATGGATGATATGCATGATGTTTCTGACATGTTTGATGTTGGATGTGATGCTTTGTTTATGAGACGGACAATATGTATGATGTTGCCAATTCTTTGTGATGCAGGTTGTGATATTTGTTTATGGGATGGATGATATGTGGAAAAGAGAATCTAAAAAAGAAAAGACTAGGATGATGTAAAAAGAAGATAACGAAAAGAAATCTACAAACTATGATGATGTAAAATGAGAACTAGAAAACTATGAGGATGCAAAAAAGGATAAGAATGAACCTAACAACTATGATGATGCAAATGATAACAAAAATAAACCTAAAAATTATGATGATACAAAAGCATAAAAATGAACCTAACAAATGATGATGATGCAAATGATAACTGAAATGAATCTAAAAATGATGATGAGGCAAATGATAACTAAAATTAACCTAAAAGCTATAATGAGGCAAAACGATAAAAATGAACCTAAAAAATATGATGATGCAAATGATAACATAAATATATCTAAAAATGATGATGAGACAAATGATAAAGGAAATGAACCTAAAAGCTATGATGATGCTAGAAGATAAAAATGAACCTAACAAACTATGATGATGCAAATGATAACAGAAATGAACCTAAAAACTATGATGATGCAAAAGGATAAAAATGAACCTAGCAACTATGATGATGCAAATGATAATTGAAATGAATCTAAAAATGATGATGAGGCAAATCATAACTAAAATAAATCTAAAAATGATGATGAGGCAAATGATAACTGAAATGAACCTAAAAGCTATGATGAGGCAAAAGGATAAAAATGAACCTAAAAATATTGATGATGCAAATGATAATAGAAATGAACCTAAAAAGGAATCTAAAATATATGATGATGCAAAATTTAATGGAAATGAATTGAAAAAGATAATGATGGTGAAGTAAGAGATGAATGGATGCGATGTGAATGTAAGCATAATGGTAGGGAAGTGAATGTGGTAGTAGGGGGATGGGTAGGATGGACCTGTAGCATATCACTAATTGATCATGGCCTCAAATGGAGGCAGAAAACAATGTGCACATCTTTTATTATGAGATGAGAGATTCAGGGTGATTTGATGGGCTAGGAGATGGTGAGATTTTTTATATTGGACCCTTGGAATGGGGTGGAATGGGGATAGGAAAATAGGAGAACTAGGGATGTATTGGGAAAAGAAATGATAAGATAGATATGATGGATGTGTAAGATAAGATAGAAACATGTAGGATTGATAGGTATTGATGTAGTGAAAGGAGGTGAGGGAGATTTTCTATTTAGAAGAAAGAGAGTTAATGGGGGGGATGAGATTATACTTGAAGCTTGAGGGTAGGGTACTTCATAAAGAAGTTCCACCATGTAGTTTGAGCACCTAGTTTGATATAGGAATATTGGGGATATGCCAAGGTTACCAAGAATATCAAGGCATGTTCATCAATATTAAATAGTACTAACTCAAAAAAATACACAAGGATTTCTTCAACATCAAACATGAATCCTAGAGGAATGAGAGTGGAAATGATACTAGATAATCCACAAGAAAATGATATTTCCCAATTGCACCAGAAAATGCAAGGGTCACATTCGACAGACTCACAAGCAGAAAATACCTGATCAAGACCTCTCTTTCTAATTGCTTAATTCACATCATAGCATAATATAGAATATCATGGTGACCTTGAGGAGAGAATAACCAAATTTCTTGGAAAAGATATCTTAAGAACCAAAAACTGAAATGCAATATTGAAAGAAAGAATAAATCCATAAAAAGTAACCTTCACCAAAGAGATTAATAGAACTGGATACTGATAGACCAAAATCAAACATGAGGAAGGATTGCATCCTACAAGGACCTATTGGTATTATTTAGGACTAAGATGACTATGGAAGCTATAACCATCTCTAAGAAAACTTTTTGATGGAAAGGGATCTTGCCAGAGGGTTGTAAAAATGACCTTTTGAGAGGAAACATCAATAACAACTAGAAACAAACTTACCTGAGAGAGAAAATGAGGTATGTACAAAGGGATTGAGCTAAGAAGGATGAAAACTGGGGTGTACAACAAATAGACCAAGATATGTTCAAGGAGTACTATGTAAAATCCCAGAAGGTTTTGACATTTAGCATGATAGTTTAGTAGTTTTATTTACAATGGGAAAAAGATCAGGATGAGGGGATAACATGAAATAAGATGTGATACACTATGTTTTACCAATATAAGGGGTATGACACACGATTATGATACATGAGATAAGATAGAGCTGATATGATACATGTGGTAGGGTACAAGGATATGATATATGTGGGAAGCATCATGACATAATACATTATTCTAGTTTGATTTCCAAGCTCAGGGATGGGGATAGCATGAAACAAGATATGGTATACTATGTTTTACCTATTCAAGGATTATGATACATGGGTATGATACAAAAGATAAGATACAACTCATATAATACATGTGGTAGAGTAATAGATATGATATACATTGGAAACATCATGACATAATACATTGTTTTGATTTGATTTCCAAGCTCAAGGATGGGGATATCATGAAACAAGATATAGTACAATATTTTTTACCTATACAAGGGGTATGATACATGGGTATGATATTAGAGATAAGATACAACTAATATGATACATATGGTAGAGTACAAGGATATGATATATGTGGGAAGTGTCATGACATAATACACTATTCTGATTCAATTTCCAAGCTCAATGATGAGGATAGTGATGATGGTAGTGATGATGATAGTATGGTGATAGGATGTTTGGAGCACCTTGTAAAAATGGGGAGATTGACGATGAGATGTGGGGAAAGATGGAGATATGTAGATCATTCATAGATAATGGGAAAGACAAGTACACATGGTGCCTATTGGCTAGGTTTTCACCAAGATACCTATCCAAGGTGATTGAATTGACAAGTTTTCACCATTGGTCAATGAATATTTTTCTATAATATTTTCTTTTTCTTCTTTTTGGATATTTTAATTTTTGTGATCTTTTCAATATGATTAGCAAGATACACTAAGGATTTCAGGCATAGAAATTCTTGAGATGAATGATGTTGGTGGGATCATTCATTGTTTCACCTTCAAGTGTCGATAGCTAGAATGCTCTTGAGCTGAAAGATGCTATCACAACATATGGACCAAGCCATGTGGGCTCAAACTTTCTCTTCTTTTCTTAGTCTACTTAGAATTTCATATTTTCTTTGAGGACCATGTCACCTAATTGAAATTGTCATGGATGAACCATCTTATTGAAGTTGTGCTTCAGGTGATTATGATAGACTGTTAGGTGGTCATAAGCCAATTTTTTTTTTCCATCAAGTAGATTTGCCCATGTGAGTTTGGCTACTCTGTAATCCTCATCTAATAGTTTCCCTCATAAAGATATGCACAAGGATGGGAGTTCAACTTCTATAGGTAGGACTGCTTCTACACCATAGACTAGGGAGTATGGGGTTGTGCCTCTAAATGTATGGAATGAGGTGTAGTAAACCCACAAGGTAGGATTGATTTGTAAATGCAAATTGCAACCAAAATCATTGACAACTTTACTGAGGATATTTATTAAGGTTTTGTTAGTTGCCTTAGTCTGACTATTACCTTGTGGGAAATATGGGCTAGAAAAATTGTGATGAATGTGTAGGGAGGTACACAACTCTTCCATATTGAAGATTTCAAAATTATCTCCATGGTCTATAAAAATAGTAGCAGGGATACTAAAGAGACATATAATGTGATAGAGGATGAATTTTAATACTTGAAATCCTATGGTACTTGCAAGTGGGACTAACTCTACCCACTTGATGAAATAATATATTGTGGTGATTATCTATTTGTGGCCTTTTGAAGATAGAGGTGAAATAACACCTACAAGGTCAAATCCCTAGCATACAAATGGCCATGACATTGTAATGGGTTAAAGATTTTGAGCTAGAGCTTGTATCAAATTTGCATGTTGTTGACAAGATAGAAACCTTTTGACAAACTCACAAGCATCATGTTCTAATGTAGGCCAATAGTATCCAACTCTGAGTATTTTTTTAGCTAGGACTATATTGCTCATGTGAGCACCACAAAGTCTAGAGTGTACCATTTTTAATGCCATAGCAGCCTTTCTTTGGTCTAAACATCGAGAAAGAGTATCATGATAACCTTGACAATATATGGTGTTAGCTACAATAGTGTAGTGGGATGCTCTACGAATGAGGTTTTAGTATTGGATTCTTGTGAGATGGGAAAACATGATACCATTTTGTAGATAAGCATGAATTTTGTGGTACCATGAGGATTAGGGACCAACCAACATGCATACTCATGTTGATTCATCTTTCTCATAGATGGGCTTGTGTAGCTTCTTGACTAAGAACACATATTTTGTAGCTTCTTGAGGAAATTCTAAGAGAAAACCAATAGTAGGCATGGCATGTACTACCTTGTTTTGCAACCTTGGTACGTATGTAAATTGGATCTAAGTGAAACGTTGGTTTAACTAGTCAACCAATTCTTTGTAGAGTTGGAGTTTATCATCCTTTATCTAGTACTCATTAAGGACTTTCTTGATAATTAGTTGTGAGTCTCCAAAGGCCTATATCTCTGTGATGTTCCATTCAACTACTATCTTGAGTCCTACAATAAGAGCTTCATACTCTGATATGTTGTTGGTGTACTAGAGCTACAGTTTGAAAGACTTAGGAATGTAGTCACCTTAAGGGGTGACCAACAAGATGCTTGTTCCAGAGCCATGAGATGTATAAGATCCATCAAAGTATAGCTTCCATAATGGTTGTGCCTCTATCATGCCAAGATGTTCATCTAGAAATTACATAATGAGGGGATGATCAATAACCAAGGGTGCATCAACCAATTTTTTTGCAATAACTTGTCCTTTGATTTCCTTTCTATCAACATATTGAATGTCAAATTTTCTAAAAAGCATAACCCATTTGGCTAGGCAGTCTGTCAGTACTATGCATGATAACATGTATTTCAAAGGATCAATTTTGGAGATAAGTTGTACATAATTTCTCAACATGTAATGGTGGAGCTTTTGAGTGGCAAAAACCATAGCTAAAAGAGATTTTCCCATAGGTGTATAATTAAGCTCATAAGTAACTAGAGTGTGACTCATATAGTAAATAGTCCTTTCTTTCCCTCTGTCATCAAGTTGCATGAGAAGTGTGCCTAATGTTGTTGGGGTAGTTGTTATGTATAATATTAATGGTCTCCCTCTTGGAAATATAAGAGTAACTAAGAGGGGAGGGCTGAATTAGTTACCACTAAAATAAATCCCAGATCCCTTAGATGTCAATGCAAATCAAAACATAAAATCTGACTAAATTGTATTTTGTTATTACTCAACAAACACACATGCGCTTGGTTTACACTAGCAAATGTTGTAAGTCAGTAAACATTGAAATAGCTTAGCAATTGCTTAACATGAAAATCTTAAGATATTATCTATGATTAATCTTACTTAACTTAGTTGCATACACATAAAAGAAGTAGCATGAACACAAGTGACAACAAGATTTAATATGCAAACCCAATTTTGGAAAAACACCAATTGCAACTAGTTACTATTTTTCACTCTTCTGAAGTGAGCCTTGTTAGGAGTCAACCCTATTAAAGGTTATAAAACACACTGTTAGGTGTGACTTTGTTAGAGGATTTAATCACCTTGTTAGGAGTGTCCTTGTTAGAGGTCTTTAGACACTTCAATCTAGAAATGCCACCTTGTTAGAGGATTTAAAAATAGCTATTAAGCCAACTCTATTGAGAGATTTAGATCACTTCTACAATGGTTAGAGAGTACCAATGAGATGGCCTAATTTTTGATGCAACTAAATTTTTGATTACAGATCTCAATTCTAGGTTGTCTTGATCCTTTATGATCAAATGTATCTTTGCAGTTCAACAAAGATATTCTGCTTATCCTTCTAATTCACTTCCTCTAAGCATCTTCAAATCTTCTGTTATGTTCCACATATTCAATCCTCAACTTGACCTTATATTTATATTTGACATATTGTCAAGTTGGCTTGAATACAACTTAGAATACTTGATATTCATCTCCTTAGTTGGCTTAGAACCAACAAACAAATCAAGTAAAATCAATATGCCAAAATAAGAAAATCCTTTGTTAGTCGACCCTTCTTAGTAGATACTAACTCATAAACTATTTTCCTATGTTAACCATTTGAACTAGGCTAACACTGAAAGATTCTTTGATAATTGAGTGAGCTCGGTTAACACTAGTTCCATCCAACATTTTTTCATCTGTAAACTTTCCTTTAATGACCAAGTGAACTCCTTTAAACTTGGCAAACTCTAGAATGCTTGAAAAATACATGAAATTATCTTCAATGCTTGAGTGAGCTCGGCATACACTGAATGGAAATGATATGATATTTTGTGTAACATCAAAGACTATACACAATTAATCAATTTTTTTCAACAATCTCCTTCATTGGTATTGATGACAACACAACATGTCATAATAAAATGAAATTTTTAGAGTAAGAATCAAATAAGGAACATATCCTGAGTTTCATTTTGATTCTCATCCATGAGAACTCCCTCTATTAGTATGAACTCCCTCTACCTTTAGTTTCTTCTTTCGTCAACAAAACTTTTTCTTCAACATCTTCTTCTAATAGAAAACTTTCCTTCTTTAATATCAAATCAAGTTCTCCCTCTTTGACATCTCAAGAAGTAATATTTTTTTGTTAAATATATACTCTCCCTCTTTATAAAATCCTCGTGAGATATGACAACTCTCCCTTTTTGACATCTCATGCCAAAGATAATATTCAATGAATATCAATGTACCCTATGTATTGATTCATTTTCAATATGCCTTTTTAACACTACATCAACTATGTAATCTTCAACATGCTCTGGTTGATGCATCACTAAACTACATTTAATGAGCTTCAGATAGGGGAATGACCCCTAACTTACCTCTAAGATACAAAAATGCATCCTTAGGTAATGGATTAGTGAATATGTATGTAATTTATTCTTTAGTATTCACATATTCCAATATCACCTCTTTATCTTGTACCAATTCTCTCAAAAAATGATATTTTATAGCAATGTGCTTGGTTTTGGTATGCATCATAGGATTCTTTGATATATTAATTACATTAGTGTTATCACAGAATATAACCACTGGATCCTTGATTTCTATCTTCATACCTACCAATAGTTGTTTGAACCAAACAACATTGGAACAATTAACTATTGCTACCACATATTATGCTTCTGTCATGGACTAAGAAATACAATTCTGCTTCTTACTTGTCCAAGACACTAGTCTTTTACCTAGAAACAACACTCCACCAGTGGTGCTCTTTCTGTCATCAACACTTCCTACCCAATCAACATTTGTGAATGCTTCCAAATCCAAATTGCCTCCTTTTTTGTACGATAATCCATAGTCTTTAATACCCTTTAAATACTTGATGATTCTCTGTATTGCCATGATGTGATTTTTTAGGATTTTTTAAGAATCTTGCCATCATACCATCTGCTAATGCAATATTAGGCCTTGTGTGCACTACATATTGCAATTTTCCAATCATTGATCTATATGTGGTCTGATCTACCTCTTCGGTATCATCATTTTTGGAAAGGTTATGTCTAGTAGACATAGGTGTTCCAACTAGTCTTGAATCTTCCATTCCAATCTTCTTTAGTATCTCCTCTATATGTTTGGATTGATTAATGTAGATACCATTTTTCTTCTGCTAGATCTGCAATCCAATAGAGAATTTTATCTCTCCAAACATTGACATCTCAAATTATTTACTCATCTCTTCTAAAAATTCCTTGCATAAGTCATCATTTCCTATAAATAAAGTGTCATCCACAAAGATATCAGCCAACACAATTTTCTTGTCTGGTCCTTCTTTGATGTACAAGCTATTGTTATTGTTTGTTCTTTGAAAACCAATCTTTATCAAGTAGTTATGAAGTCTTTCAAACTAAGCTCTGGGATCTTTCTTGATACTATACAATGCTTTGTGTAATTTATAGGCTATATCCTTTTTTTTAGGATCCACAATACCTTTAGGTTGTTCTATTTAAATTTTCTCTTCAAGAATTGCATTCAAGAATATAGATTTTGCATTCATTTGATAAAATTTAAATCCTTTATGTATAACATAAGTGAGTAAAGTTCCAACACATTCTAATCTAGCAATAGGAGAAAAAGTTTCACCATAGTCAATACCTTCTTCTTGAGAATAACTTTTGCATACTAACCTTGTTTTGTATCTAGAAACTTCTCCATCTTCATTCAACTTATTTTTGAAAACCCATTTTATGCCAGTTACATTTTTATCCTTGGGTCTAGGAACAAGAGTCCAAGTCTTATTCCTCTCTATCTGTTCAATTTCTTTATTCATAGATTCAATCCAACTTTCATTATGCAAAGCATCTTTCATTGGTCTAGGTTCAGATTTAGCAAGAAAAAATGTACCTTTTAATTTGTTTCTTGTCATTGTTCCATCTAACTTTTCTCCAATGATTTGATAAGGTGCATGGTACCCTTTGACATATATAGCTAGCATAGGTACTTTGGATTTAGAATTTTTTCTACTAACCTCTCCATGATCTTCTATATCAAGCTTGGGTCCCACTGTTGGTGACTCAGGTCCTTCAGACTCGATTTTGTTTGGCTGCAACTCAATAGCCTCTGATTGTGACTTGGATCCTTTAGACTGTGACTCATGTTGCATTTTTTGCAATTCAATAGCTTTTGAAGATTTTGGGGACTCAAGAGGTGAAGTCTATTGACTTCTAATTTGATTTGGCAATGTATCATGTTCATGGTAGATAAGCCTTCTATAATCCTTAATTTTTTTGCTACTTTCTTCTTCACTCTTTTTGCAAACTCATTGATTCTCACATGTGCACTTTCTATGAACTTATGAGTTGAAAAATTCAAACATTTGCATGCTTTACTTCTATAGGAGTATCCTAGGAATATGCCTTCATTACCTTTGACATCAAATTTACCCTTCCTAGATTCTTTCAAGATATAAAATTTACTACCAAATACTTTCAAGTAACTTACATTATTTTTGTAGCTATACCATAGTTCATAAGGAGTTTGATTTGAGTCTTTCTTCAAATATACTCTATTCAAGGTATGCAGTGTAGTACTAATTGCTTCCTTCCAGTATTTGATTGCAACACTCTTTTCTATCATTAAAGTTCTTGTATTATCCATGATTGACTTGTTCCTTCTTTCAACTATACCATTTTGCTATGGTGTACCAGGGGTTGATACTTATCTCTTAATTCCTCTTTTAATGTATAATTCTTTGAACTCATTTGAAATAAATTTACCACCTCTATCTGATCTCAAACACTTTAACTTATTTCTAGTTTCTTTCTCTACTCTTGCTAGATACCACTTAAAATTTTGAAATGCTTTAGACTTTTCTTTTAGATACATTACAATCATCATTCTAGAATAATCATCAAGAAAAATAATAAAGTACTTATCTCTACTGTAACTATCGATTCCAATAGGTCCACATAAGTCTGTATGAACTAGATCCAAGACTTCTTCAGAATGATAGTCCTTACTTTAAAAACTTGTCTTTCCAATTTGACCAATTTGAGAATTTTTTGCCTAAGCCCATATCAGGTTTCCTTAGGCTAGGAATACCTCTTACTCTTTTCTTCTTTCTTATCTTGATTAGATTATCTAAGTTCACACGACATAACATTTTATACCACAACCAAATTTCTTCTACTTGAGCAATAAAACATGAACTTTCACTGAGATCTAGGTAGAATAGGTTACTTTTTGTGTTTGCTAGACCCAATCAGATTTCCTTTTCCATCCAGTAATTTGGCCTTCCCATTCATGAACAATGCCACACTAAATAGATTATGCTTCAGTCCTTCAACCCAATAAGCATTATCACATATAAGTTCATTGGTTAGTGAGATAAAACCTTTTCCCTTTATGTAACATGGTTCATTGTTTCCAAAGCTTACACTACCACCATCATAACGTTCCATATGTTCAAACTTTTTTTTTGTCACTAGTCATATAATGTGAGTAGCCACTATCAATAATCCATCTATCATTTTGGCTAACATGAGAGATAAGTGCCATTTTATCTCTTTTATCATCATATTCACCTTTTACAACAATATATACCATTTCATCATCTTCACTACTATTTGAATCTTTAACCATAAAACAAGATTTCTTACCTTTGTCCTTGTATTCTTTGTAGTTCTTGAAATCCTTCTTGCCTTTGTACTTTTTGTGCTTCTTTTCATCTTTGTCTTCTCTATTTGGACATCTTGTAGAAATGTGTCCAAATTCTTCACAAGAAAAATAGATTAAAGGAATCTTTCCTTTGAACTTTCTTTTGCCTTTGGGATATCTTCTTGCAATCAATGCCTCAATAGTTTCACAATAATTGTCAGAACTATCTTCCTCTTCACTTTTAGATTGTTTGGCTTTTGAATTTTTGGCTTTCATCTTGAGTGACAACTTGGTTTCAAATGTAAACTCAAGATTTCTAGAACTAGGAACATAATTATCATAGTTATCTAACTCAAATATTGTCAATCTTCCAACTATTGCACCCAATGTTATTTCATTATTTGGATTGCATCTCATTTCTTGAATTTTTGATACTCTAATTGCATGTATAGGAATAAGTGTTCTAAGAAATTTACTTACCACTATTTCATCTTCAATCTTTCCTCTTGAAGCTTTGATAGCACAAACATTGGCTTTGATTCTGTCACTCTAGTTTGCAATGCTCTCATATTTATTTGATTAATTTCTCCTCTAGGATTTTTAGCTTTATCTCTTCTTACAATATCATCTCCTCCATAGATGGATTTCAACTTGATCCTCATTTCATAAGAAATTCCATAGTCTTTGATCTCATCAAATTTTCCATCATTGAGAGATGAAGCAATATAAATAATCATGATCTTATGATTCTTTTTCTCTACAATTTCTTCAATAGTCATAGTTCTAGTAGGTGTCATGTATTTGGTGTCTAAATAATTTATCTTTGAATCTCCAATGGTTTCCAAGTGCAATGTCATGAATTCCTATTATGCTTTGAAGTTATCTTTGTTCAACTTTGGGATCTCCCTTTTGTAAGACATCTTGATCTTTAGGTTAGGTCCTTGAAACCTTTTTTGCAAGAACTAAGAAGCTTTGATACCAATTTTTAGAAATATAAGAGTAACTAAGAGGGGAGGGGTGAATTAGTTACCACTAAAATAAATCCCAAATCCCTTACATGTCAATACAAAGTTAAAATATAAACTCTAACTAAACTATATTTTGTTGTAACTCAACAAATACACATGCACTCAAGAAACACTGAAATAACTCAACAACTGCTTAACATGTAATATTAAGATATTATCTATGATTAATCTTACTTAACTTAGTTGCATACACATAAAATAAATATCATGAACACAAGTGACACCAAGATTTAATGTGAATACCCAATTTGGAGAAAACCACCAATTGCAACTAGTTACTATTTTTCACTCTTTTGAAGTGAGCCCTATTAGGAGCCAACCCCGTAAAAGGTTAGAAAACATAATGTTAGGTGTGACCCTATTAGTAGATTTAATCACCCTATAAGGAGTGTCCTTATTAGAGGTCTTTAGACACTTCAATCTAGAAATGACACCTTGTTAGAGGATTTACAAATAGCTATTAAGCCAACTCTGTCAAGAGGTTTAGATCACTGCTACAATGGTTAGAGAGTAACAATGAGATGAAATAATTTCTAATGCAACTAAATTTTTGATTATAGATCTCAATTTTGGCTTGTATACTTGATCCTTTCTAATTGAATGTATCTTTGCAGCTCAATAAGGATATTCTGCTTATCCTTCTAATTTTCTTCCTCTAAGAATCTTTAGATCTTTTGTTATGTTCCACATATTCAATCCTCAACTTGACCTTATATTTATATCTTACATATTGTTAAGTTAGTTTGAATACAACTTAGAATAATTAATATTCATCTCCTTGGTTAGCTTAGAATGAACAAACAAATCAATCAAACTCAATATGCCAAAATGAGAAAATCCTTTGGTAGCCTTCCCTACTCAGTAGATACTAACTCAGAAATAATTTTCTTGTGTAAACTGTTAGTGTGGTTTTTCTATTTCCTAGCTTAGGTTAATAAAGCATGTCTTATTAGGTGAATAGTTACAAGGTGTCACCTTCTTACATGTGAGCATCCATTAGCTATCTCGAGAAGATACTTTTCTATCTTTAGTCTGATAGATGGTTCCTCCTCATTGGTTGGTGTTGCCACCTCCTCCCTCTTCCTAGCCTATATAAGCATGCTACCTAGCTTGTATTTGCATCTCTTATTTTTGCATCCTCTTAATATTATTTTTCTTCTAGAATTTGCATTACTCTCTTGGAGAGTAACTCTATGTCGTTATTTTGATTTTGTATCATTTGCATTCATAGTTTAGATATCTTTTCTTTGCACTAATTCTAGGTTATTAATCTTTTCAAATTCTAACATGGTACCAGAGATTTTTTATGTGCAAAAGTAGACTTTAGTTTCCTTATTTGAGAGATTTAGGGGGGCCTAATAAATCTTATTGTAAGTTTTTGAAAAACCTAGTATGCTCTTCTCTTGCATCTTCAGATGATCTTGAGAATTAGAAAAGTTTGACAAAAATGTTTTTAATCTCTAGGTTTACACGTCTTTTATGAAATCTATGTGATTGAAACATTTTTGGTTATATTAGAATTTTTTTTGGTTGTTCCAACATGTCCATGAGGCTTGAGAAAGTCATATTTGGCTTTCATTTCACTGAGATCAGAGATTGTCATACAAGTTGCAAAACTGGGGTTTCAATCACAAATTTGACAACCAACTTGCATATTTGGTGTTTTCAATCAATATTACAAGTTCCAACATGCCACTAATGTACTTAGGTAGTTGATTCAACCTTTTCATGATGTCTTTTGGTTGCTAGGGTCATTTTTTGTTTGTTGGGGCCATTTTTTGTTTTTAAAGGTGTTTGATTTACACTACAACTACATCTTTTGTACATTAGCAAGAAAAATGCTTTTTGAGTTCTGTTTGCAGCCCTAAAAAACCATTTTTGAATCTTTTATTTTTTGCATGCAATCTATATATTTTTCAAAATCAAGCATGGAAGGCTATAGTTGTACCCCTCTCCATTGGCAGTCACAGATTTGAATGTAATTTTCAAATGCCTCATTCTTGCTCATATGGACACCAATTTTGATGATTCTTGTTATAATCTTGTCTATTTTTTTGTTCTCTATCCACTAGTACAGTCATTTTTTGATTTTTACGCATAATTTTTTTAGAAATTGCAGATTCTCAACCATGGCTTTGCACAGTTCTTATTTTAGAAACTTCGGAGGATCATAACTTTCTCATATGACCTTGTATCGAGGTGATTATTTTTTTGAAAGTGGATGGTTTTTTGAGTAGATTATAGTGGTGCTATTTGTTCCTTGAGTATTTTACCTAGGTTTCAATTTCAACATATCCTCTTTGTGAGGGTCTTTGTATTGCATTCAAATCAAGACCACTTAGTATTTCTTGCTAATGGTAGTTGTAAATGCACTAGAATAAAGTGCCAAATCATATTTCTTTGGCATGGGGAGGGGGGGGGGGGGGTGGTTCTCTAATTGAGTAAAAAAGGGGGGTGGCATTGTTGTGACTGGGTTCTCTTCTTCGTAGCATTTCTTCTCTAAATTTCTTTATCATGAATCAAACAAATATGCCCATCCCAACTCCATATAATTACTTTGAGTGCAAATCACGCATGACAATTCACTTAAAGAAAGCTGGATTAAATATGATAACTATGGGACTTGAAATTGAACCTAATAAAGATGAAGATACGCCTAAGTGGTATAACAAATGTGATGAGGCATATGGAACATTGTTCTTGTCTATTTCTCCTGACTTGCTATTTTACATTGAGTCTTTGGATACACGAAATGAAATATGGATAGAGCTAGAGATAGTATTTGGCACATAAGATTCAATGAGGGGTCATATGTTGGAAAATGAACTTATTAGTTTAAGTCCAGGCAATTTTAGCACAATCTAGGATTTCTAAATTGAAATCACGAAGGCTACAGTTAAAACAATGTGGAATTGAAAAGAAAGATGACCAACTAATTCTTAGTATTCTCTCTAAGCTAAGTTCAAAATTTTTGGTGTTTTTCTCTACCTTCTATGCTACTAAGGGTGCACTTGGTACTCAATTCACCATGCCATCTTTAGATGATTTTTCTATTAGTCTCACTCAAGAATAGGACAAGCTAATCTAGATGGGCACTCTTAAGTCCTCCAAGTCACATGCCTTGGTTGCCAACCAAGGTACAAAAGAACAAAAAGGAAAAAGTAGTAACAACAATAGTAAGGATGAGAAACAAAATAATAGTAAGGAGAAGAGGGATTAGATACCGATTGCTTCAAAAACAAGTGTTGATACCCCATCTTCCAAGAGTGATAAGCCTAAGAAAGAAAAAGTCCAATGTGCCTATTATAAAAGACTCGGTCATGATGAACATAAATTTTTGAAGAAAAAAATAGATTACTTGACACACATTCTTGAGAAGAATAACATCAGTGTTCCTAAGTCTATCAAACAATGCTTTACTGAAGGATCAAACAAGGAAAAAGAAAACAAAGGGAAAGGAAAGGGGAAGGCCCTTGTTTCCATTGCTTCGTCACCATCCACTTGGGTTCTTGATTTGGGTGTTTTGCAACACATGGCTTCATCTAAGGAAGAACTTGCATCCTTGGAGTTGTGTACTATGCCTTCTATTTTGATGGGTGATGACACTCCTATTGAAGTGTGTGGGAGAGGGTCTATTGATGTGTAGGATGGTAGATTCCATGATGTTCTTTATGTACCCTCATTATCAAATAACCTCCTATCAGTATACCAGATCACTCACATAGGTTTAGGCAAGTGGGTTGAGTTCACTCTTGCTTTAGTGGAGATATGTGAGTTGCACAATAATTCTACAGTTACAGTTGGGAGAGCAGATCATTAGTCATGAATCTATCTATTTTCTCACTTTGTTCCTGATCCTCCTTCAACTATTTTTCTCACTCACTCTAATGATGTGAGTAAATTATGGCATGAGTGGTTTGGCCATTTTAACTTTCACTATTTGCATCAGTTGAACTAGCAGAGCATGGTCACAGGGTTGCCTTTGCTTTAGTTCTTAGGTAATGTTTGCCAAGGTTACATTCTTGGTAAGCACCCTAAGGAAAATTTCAACAAAACAAAGGCATGGAGAGCTTCACAGATACTAGAGTTAGTTTACAGTGATTTGGCTATCCATTTCAACATCCTTCTTTCAATAGGCTTGATATGTCCTTACATTGATTGATGGCTTTTTATAATATACTTGGGTGTAATTTCTCAAATAGAAGTCAGAGGTATTGGGTCATTTTTAAGACTTCAATTTTTTTGTAGAAAAAAAATCTAGGAAAGCCATCAAAGTTTTGCACACAAATGATGGTGGTGAGTATGTCAACCACCAGTTTGAAAGATTTTTCATTCCAAAAGGAATTGATTTACAACATTCAGTGCCATACAATCCTTAGCAAAACTATGTTGCAGAATGAAAGAATAGATCCTTGAAGGAAATGGCAAACTATATGATTCACTCTAGATCTCTTGCACCATAGTATTGGGCACAATCCATTAACTGTGCTTGTTATATCTAGAACCATGTTCCTCATCTAGCCTTGAAGGGAGTTACTCCTTTTGAAGCTTGGAGTAATAAAAAACCATCAGTTAAGCACTTTTGAGTTTTTGGCTCTCCTGCATGGGCCCACATTCCTATAGAGAAATGCAAGGCCTTTGATCCACAGAGTAGGCCTTGCATATTTTTAGGTTATCTTGATGGTGTGAAGGGTTATTGGTTGCTCCACCCTAGTACACATGAGTTGTTCATTAAGAGGAGTGTTTAGTTTGAGAAGGGATCTTCAAGTTCACTTTCTATCACTTCTCCAACTCCTACTTTGACATTAGAGTCACTTGGAATACAAGAAAGATCTTCTGATGAGTTAGATTCACCTAAGTAGTCTTCTACCTCTACTTTTGATGTAGAGAGTGATTTAGAGAACTCATCTCCTTCCTCTCCTAGTCATCATTCAGAGGTTAATGATTCCCCTCTAGATTCTCCATCTTTCAGTCCACTTCAGGCTAGATAGACCTTGCAGTCTATAGGTGGTTGGGTTTGGGATCCATCAGACACTAAGTAGACTCGTTCATAATTCTAGGATGCTCCATATGTCTTTATCATTATTGCCTCAGATCCATAGTCCTTTCATGAGGCTTCTGGTATTCTTGAGTGGGATACAACTATGTAGGAAGAGTATAGTTCCTTGATGAGGAACCACACATGGTATCTTGTCCCTCTTCCTAAGGGAAGAAAACTTGTTTAATGTAAGTGGATCTATCAGACAAAATTTGTAGTAGATGGGTTAGTTGACAAACACAAGGCTTGCTTGGTCACCAAAGGATTCTCCCAAGTTCTTGGGATTGACTACTCTGAGACTTTTGTGCCAGTTTCTTGAATGAATTCCACTCGACTTGTTCTTGCCATTACTGCAAATAATTATTGGGAAGTACATCAAATGGATGTGAAGAGTGCTTTTCTTCATGGTTACCTTCATGAGGAGATCTACATGGAGCATCTACAAGGCTTCCTTCAAGATTCTTCACTTGTGTGCCATCTTTAGAAGTCTCTCTATGGCCTCAAATAGGCTCCTCAGGCCTAGTATGCCAAGATGGACTCCTTCCTTCTATCAATTGGGTTCACTCTGTGCCATTCTGATCCTAATGTCTACATTCTACAAAAGCATGATTCACTTCTATTTTTGGTTTTGTACATTGATGATTTGCTAGTCATAGGAAGTTCTTCACCCACCATTAAGGCTATCAAAGTTTCCCTTTAGGATAGTTTTTTGATGACTAACTTGGGCTTGTTGCATTACTTTCTCAGGATTTAGATCTTTAAATCTCCTTCTAAGATCACCATCACATAGTACAGGTATGCTCTAGATTTAATCTTGAGGTTTCATATGGCTAACTATAATCTTGCTCTGACTCCCTTCATTTCTAGAGTCAAACTTGAGGCTCATTGTTCTTCTCCACTTGTTGATGGAACTTTGTACCACCAACTTGTTGGGAGTCTTAGTTATCTGACTCATACAAGACTTGACATCTCATTTTCTATAGGCATGGTCTCTTAATTCATGCAAGAGCCTCATGAACTACACTAGAAAGTAGCCAAGCGGATCCTTCACTACATTCAAGGTTCTCATAGTTGTGAGATTTACTACGCAATAGGTATTGAGCTTGATTTGGTGGGCTACATAGATTTAGATTGGGTGGGTGATTCCTAGGATCACAAGTCTTCTTCAGGTTATAGCTTCTCACTTGGTTTAGGTCTTGTTTGTTGGTCAAGAAAAAATAAGTTTTCTATTGCTCTATCTTCTACTAAGGCTGAGGATTAGGGGGTTGTAAATGTTGTCACTGAGGCCATTTGGCTTCAACATCTTCTCACCAATTTTGGTATCCATATTAGATGGGCATCAGTCATATTTTGTGACAACCACAGTGCCATTCAAATCTTACAAAATCTAATTCATCATCAGTAGACAAAAAAAATAGACTTCCAAATAGGTTGTTGATATCTTCACCAAACCCTTCACTGAGAGCAAGTTCCTTCATTTGCAAGCTTTGTTGGGGGTGTGGGATGCTTCATCTTTTGGGGGAGCCTCTTCTTCTCATTCAGAGTCCTGAATTTTTTTTGGGGAAGTCTCTTTTCTCTCTCTTTTGGGGGAATTTTATGTACATGGGTACCTCATTAGGCTTTACTTAATAGGACCCATTTCTACATCCACCTAAGCTTCACTTATGGGGGTGTTAGTGTAGTTTTTTATTTCCTAGTAGGTTATTTATTTTTCCCTATATTGCTAGGTTTTTCCTACATTTTTAGCAATCTCGCTTAGGTTAATAAAGCATGTCTTATTAGGTAAATACTTGTGAGGTGTCACCTTCCTTCATGTGAGCATCCATTAGCTATCTCGAGAAGATACTTTTCTATCTTTAGTCTGATAGATGGTTTCTCCTCATTGGTTAGTGTTACCACTTTCTCCCTCTTCCTAGCCTATATAAGCATGCTACTAGGCTTATATTTGCATGTCTTGTTTTTGCATCCTCTTAATGCTATTTTGCTTCTAGCCTTTGCATTACTCTTTTGGAGACTAACTCTATGTTGCTATTTTGATTTTGTATCATTTGCATTCATACTTTAGATATCTATTCTTTGCACTAGTTTTTTGGATTATTAATCTTTTCAGATCCTAACATTAACCATGTAAATTAAGTTAACACCACATCTTCACAAAGTTCCTTTGGTAACCAAGTGAGCTAGGTTAACACTAATTCCATCCAACATTTTCTTCATTAACCAAGTGAGCTCAGTTAACATTCAACTTTTGTAAACTTTCCTTTGATGAATGAGTCAACTTGGTAGACACTATCTTTTGAACTTGGCAAACTCTAGAATGCTCGACTGACATAGAAAGCTATCTTTAATATCATAGTGAGCTCGACATACACTGATTGATAATGGAATGCCATTTTGTGTAACATCAAAGACAATAAAAATTAATCAATTGTTTTCAACACCTCCAAAAATTGGTGGAACTAAGATGGGTGGGTTGGCCAAGTATTTTTGATTTGGTCAAAGCTAAGCTAAAAAATAGGATCCCATCTAAAATTTTGATCCTTTTTTAGTACATGTGTGAATGGCTGACATTTATCTGCTATTTGTGAGATGAACCTTTTGATTGATTGTAACTTCCCTCGGAGGAAGTGAAGCTATCATAGTGTCTTGGGAGGAGACATATCCATGGTGGATTTGACCTTTTGAGGATCAATCTCAATGTCATGCCTTAATATAATAAAACCTAGGAACTTTCTAGATATGATGCCCAAGACATATTTCTTGGGGTTCAACATAAGACAATACTTGGCCAAGTGATCAAACACTTCCTCAAGGTGAGATAAGTGATCAAGGGTATTGAGAGATTTGATCAAGATGTCATACACATAATTAGCAAGGGTTTTATGGATGAGATCATGGAAGATGACCATCATCACTCACTAATAGGATGCCCCTGCATTCTTTAAACCAAATGTCATCATGTTGTAACAAAAGGTTCCCTAAGTGTTGGTGAATGGTGTCTTGTGTTGATCTTCTTCTACTTTTTGAATCTAATTATAGTTGGAGAAACCTCCCCAAAGTAAGCTTTAGGGTCTAACTTGCAGACATAAGCTAATTGTGGTGGTAGCTTTTTGTGTAGTGTCTTAGCTCCCATGAATTTGATGAGAACATGCTCCATAGAGAACTTATTGATATGAAAAGAACTTGGTTGACCCCATTTGATGAGTTTAGGATGAGCAAGGGGTAAGTCTACAAGGTTAATGGATAGTTCATAGAGCACAGAGGCTCCTATGATGAGTTTCTCAAGGAATATATCATCATAGGCTTTCTTTTCAACTTCCTTAGGGATGTCTTTGACTTCTAAAAGGTTATTTTGGATGTTTATAAAGGCATGACCATATTTAGTAGTGCCCCCAATCATGGGGATTCCATATCCTAGACCTTTCATCTTCTCCTCTTTGTATGCTTCTACATGTTGTATGATGCCTAGTTCTTCATGGTCGAGGCCACCTCCTTGATAATCCCACTATTTAGTAGTGACACAGTGTGAATATGGATATTTTTGTCAGAAATAGTCAAGGAGCTCTTTACTTTTTGGAGGTGGGTCTTTGTATAAATGTGGTGGGTCTAAGTTGTTTGAGCTAGGGAGTTATGTCTAGCTTTGATCCCTAATAGGTCAAGCACCCCCAAGTATGTGGGTCAAGAGGTAGAGCACCAACAACAAAGACATCTAAAAGACTATATTCACCAAAACCTTGGTAGTTGATCTTAATTGTGGAAAGAGTGGGCCTAAAATGGTGTTTGGATCATGGAAAATATAAGAGGAGTTAGCCATAGTGTTATTAATCTCAATTCTAGGACAATGGTTATCATATGAGGCATCTACTAAATTGCAATAAGAAAAGGGTTCATGATCAGCATGGATGGTTGTCTCAGTGTCATGATGCAAAAACTTGATGCATTGATGAAAAGTAGAGGGGATGACCTTCATATCATGAATCCATGTCAGCCAAGAAGGATATTGAAGGGTAGGTTAAGATTAACTACATGAAAAAATATCTTTTGAGTAGTGGGGCCAACTCTTATAGTTAGCAAGATAGTTCCCTCGGTGGTCTACTCTAGTTTGTCATAGGCTTTGATAGTGATAACCTTATTTAGGATATCTACCTTAGTGTATCCTTCCTATTTGATGAATTTCAATGCACATAGATTAAAGGCTGATCCATTATCTATCATGACCCTTTTGACTACAAAGTCAGAAACCATGATGGCTATGTGAAGTGGAAGGATATGATCTGGCTCAAAATTTGGGATGTCAAAGGTTTTGAAAGACAATGTGCATGATGCAAAGAGATGGCTTACCAAGTTTCGAAATTCTATAGCATTAATATTGGTAGGGATGCAAGACTCATGAATAGAACTGTCAAGGATTTCTTTGTAAAGTGGAATAGTACACAAAATATCTAGAATATAGATTTGGGCTTGCATATTCCCAAGGTGTTCGAAGAAATTATACTATGATCTTGATGGAGTAGGTATAGATGGTTTGACGATGTTGAGTCAAGTTTTTCATGTGGTAACTATGCATTGGTTATCTAGGCCTTTGATCTTTATCACATTTACAAAAGGATTCATCTAATATATGAAGTTGATCAAATTACCATAGTCTAAGTATGCCAATGGATAGTTCTATAATTTTTTGTGGTTATCACCTTGTTTGGTTTGAATAGTATTTGGTTTGTTGGCATTGTTGGTAGTAGTACAATTCATAGGGCCTTGCCTACATTTTTTTTTTGTGTGAGGGAAGTGCATTTTGATATATTAGTAATCCTAAATTTGGAGAGGTTTGTGCCTCCAATGTGATTTCCTTTTGTTCAATGGGATCTTGTACATAGTCTTTGAGTTGCTACATTTTAGGGTGGGATGCGTAATGACATAGTGAAATTTGCAAAAAATATTTTTGTTATACCATGATGCCCTTGATATATTTTGGTCTAATGGCTGAGTCTGTGGATGTTGGATGAGAGTTTTTTGGCCAATTTTTAAAAGATGATATCAAGTGGTTCTCCCAAAGGGATGTATAGCCAAGATTTCCTCTAGACTTGTGGTTGTGGCCCAACTATGCTAGTAATGGCATTGGTCTAATTTTAAGGAATTGGTGCTTGTGTATTGAATCCATTGTGCTATGATGGAGACTGTTGGTAGGGTTGTTCATACACAAGTACATTGATATGCTGACATTTTTTGTTGTAGTATTTGTTGGTAAGGAATACTTGGTGTGCTAGGTGTTGCTCTGACTACCTGAACTTGTTGGGTGTCAGTGGCACCATCAGTGATGATTTTTTTGTTTTTGTTAGAATACCATGGTTTATCATTGTATTGTCCTCATTCTTGGGTCTTTTCCTTGTAAATTTTGATGACACCATCTTTAATAAGTCCTTTCTCAAGGCCCATCCCCTTTCTTGATGTCTTTATATGCTTACAAGCAATTCATAACCATGTGGTGCACAAGATTATGTGCATTGTTAGTGAACACTTTGATGAGGTGATGCTCGAGGATAGTACAAGAGATCCAAGTTGTAAGGTTTTGCCACCCTATAAGTAATTAGCAAGGATTTTCCCTCCCATTTGTTTGGTATGGACTAGATCCATGACACATAACTCAATTTCAACTAGGTGAGCATATTAAGCCACAAAGGCTTTTGAAAGACCTACAAAGGTACTAATTGTACCTTGAAGTATGTAGAAAAACCATTCAAGAGTGGGGCCTTCTACATTTTTAGCGAAAAACTACATGAGGAATATGTCATTGTAAGACACTTCTTGGCAATACATATAAAAATCTTTGACATGCGTGATCAAATCTCCTTTTCCCTTGAATTTATCAAATTTTGGAATTTCAAAGTGTTTAGGAAAGGGTGTCATTGCTATAGTCTTGTCAAATGGATATGGACAATAATTTTCAAACTTGAAGGTCTTGGATTTATTTTCATCCTTGAGTGATTTTAGGGGACTTTTCATTTCATCCCACTCTAAGTTGATAGCTACTATTGTTGGTTCCCCTACTCCTTGTGCCCCTAGTGGAGGGAATGTATTGGATGTCAATAGTGAATGTAGGTGGCTTTTTTTGGTATACTATAGAGGATGAAATATGGATTGTGCTACTATTGGGATGAGAGTTATGGGTTTTTAGAAAGGTGGTTGGACATATTGTTGCACTTGTTGGATGTAGTTTGATAGGGTGGTTGTTGCAATAGAGGGTAGACATGAGACTGTTGTCTAGTAAAAGGATTTTGTGTGGAGGTTTGGACATGTGATGATTGTAGTGAGATTATTTTGAAGGGTGGGGGTGGTGGATATAGTGGTGTTGTAGTTTGGGATTGTGTGCTTGGTTCAGGTGGCAACTAGCAGTTGTATAGAGCCAAATACTTAGTGTAAGGAAATGTGCCTACTACTATCATTGGATGGTGTGGTATGGTTTGGTTGCTTCCTAGAGATAGTATGGAAAAATAATTCATGATTTTAGGTGTGGGGTTGATCTAGGATGGTAGCAGTGGTTGGAAATTATGCATGAATGGACTGCTAGTGAAAAAGGTTGGTAGATGGAACCTATGATTATGTAAAATTCCAAGGACCTAGTAGAAATGAGGTGGTATCATTGTGACTAGTAGGAAATGGGTTGCTACTAATAGTGGGTGGGATAAAATGTGGATTTCTAGACCCTAAGGAGGGAACCCCTATGGTGTGATGAAGTGCTGATTGGTTGTGCTACCAAGGGGGATGGACTGTAGTGCTAGTAGATGCATATGAAGTGGAAGTGGAAATTTGAGGCAAGGGGGATCCAAAACTACTAAGTAGTATAGAAGTAGGTTGCGATAGTGGAGTAGCAATGGTGGTGGTGTTTATAGACATGGATGGTGTAGTATTGGTATGTTGGGATGTTGTATGGACTAATGATTGTGCTATGGTAGGTTGATGACTTTGTGGAATGGGAGCACTAAGTTGGGTTGATGGTATATTTGGATTCATGAGTTCTTGTTGCATCATTTGATGTCCTCATTTTAGTACAAAAAGGGATAATTTGGATCAGATGGACCAATGGGGGGTATTAGCCTTCCAAATAGGGGATGGGCAAGATCAGATATGTCTAAAGGTGGTGGCATTCAAAAGAAAATGACACTAATGTTGTCTCTCAGGAAGTTCACCATGATGCTTTCCCTATTTCTATCTATGATGGCATTAACAATGGTTGTGTGTCCTGGTTGATTCATAAAGGCATCTATGTCTAGTGAAGGACCCAACACTTATAGATTTTGTGGTGGTGGATCATATGTGATTGTAGATGTTGTTGGGTATGGATGTGCACTAGCTAAACTACTGCTAAGATTAGGATCCATGTTTCTCTTCTTTCTTTTATTCTTAGTGAGATGTATGGTAGGTGACATAAAATGATTATTTTCCTAAGGATGAAATGCAATATGGTAGGAAAATAAGTGTAAGTATATTTGGGGGGATAGTTTTGCTAAAACTTTCTAAGGATATAACTATGATAGTGGGATTTTATAGGAGGCAAAAGGATGCATGATAGACGTGCGAGAAGGATCCTAGTTCTACTGATATGATACCTAGAAAACCTAAGGATGAGTGATGTGATTTAAAAGTTAAAGAGGAGATGCTTTTCCCAATGTCTAAGATCAAGATATGATGGTGATGTTAACTTTAGGGTAGATTTGTGGCCTTTTGGAAGACAAATAATGATCACATGTGGAGCCCAACCTTTTGCTCAAGGTGATGAGGGACACACATAAGAAAGAAAGATTACCCTAAATAGTGCTTAGTTTTAAGGATAACCAAGATAGTGTTATGGATTTAGGATGTAGGGTAGACAATTCTCAACAAAGTGACACCAAATGCTTATGTATGATGGAGATGATGGAGGATGGTTTGATCTATGATACTGATTTGGATGGGGTTGGCTTTATAAAGTGCATGACCTAGAGATGATGAAACCATAAAATATCTAAGTAGGATGAGAACTTGTATGGAGACCTAAATCTATGATATGATAAGTGTAAAGTGTGTGTGGAAGAAGAAGATCCTAATCAAAGTGGGTGCAACTAGTGTAGTCAATGCAGATTTTGTTAACTCCACATCTTAAGGTTAAGTTTTGAACTTTACAGTCCCACTCAGTTTGTAGAGAAACTTCAATACCTTCTTTCTCAATTTGATCTAGTTTGGCAAGTCTTGGATTAGGTGCATGCTTTTTGCATTTTGCTTCTATCTCTCTATAAAATGTTGTTTGTGGAAGCTTAACCTTTTTGAACTTGGTTTTTGGTTGGTCTAACATAAGGTATTCTTACTAGATTTATCTCAACTATGGGTCAAGGTAGTGTCTACACTAAGCATAGCTTTTTCTTTAAGTTGGACAATATGAACCTTATTGATAATAAATAGGTCTAAGTAGATAAATAAATAGTTTTTATCAAAGGATGGTATAACAACTTTTGTTAAAAAGAGATGAGGTAAAACCAACTTAGACTTAGGGTTGTTGTGAATATACTTTCTAACAACCATTTTGAAATAAAAAGGATATTAATATTTTTTTGATAATGGATATGGTGCATTAAATCTCTCAAAGGACAAACCAACTTTGAGAGAGAAAGAAATGTTACCTCTTTAGCAGAAGGATTTGATAGTAACCAAAAATGTGTATTCTCTACAAATGTTTTTCATGAGGTATAATTTACAAATAAGACAATTCAAGCATACTTTTATTTCTAAGGTCAATTTGGTTTCAATGTGTTACTCATTAGGCTTGTCGAGAGGAGCCCATCTTGATGTTTTCTAGATCTAGTGTGATATTTCACTCTAATCGAAGAGGTGAGTCAATACAAGAGTCAATCAAAAAACTTACAGATCAATGATCCTTCAAGGTATGAAAAATAGAAGCTCTCCTTATATGGGGACAATGACTCTTGGAGATGAAACCAAAGTAGCCTTATGCTTCTACGAGGGAAAACACATATATCATGTAACTTTAGAGAAGCTTTATATTATCTTGCACCAGGGGTAACACATCAAGGATAAAAGGGTAGCTACTAAGTTGGTTTGTAATTATATTTGTGGAGTTAGCATTGGTTGTTACATATGTGATTCGCTTAAGAATGTATTCTAGACATACTAAAATTGTGAAAATGTTTTCCCACCTCAGGCTACCCTAAGAAACACACCACCCAAACTTGCCTAATGGAGCAAGATGGTTTACCCTTCCTCTCATTTATATACTAGCCAGACTATTTTACCAATTTAAGCTTCTATCCAGAGGTGATGCACTTCCTAGAGAATTGTGAAATCTCTAGAAGCACTCTTAGGTTGTTGTGGATGATCTTGCTAACAAATTTTGGTACATGCATCACATATTTAAATGGTTCTATTTTGCATGAAATAGAGAAGTCAAAGATGTGCTAAAAGACATAATCTCAATACTCACAAGACACTTGATTCATTCTATTTTTTAGACTTTTAGTTAGTCTTTCCTATTTTATGACTTTGAAAACACTCATGATTAACATGAAAGCTAAATTCCAACTTATCAATGATGGTCAACATAGTAAATTGAGTCAACATAAGAAATTTTTCATATGAAAGCTTTGAAAAGGATGGGAATAAGAGCAATTTTTCCTTTAGGGCATTCAAGATTGTATGAATTTATTCTAAGCACAAAATTTTGAGGTGTTTGATTCACAATAATCTTTTAACACTCAAATTAAATTTTCATCACATCCATTCTTTTTAATGTTCAATATTCAAGATTTGTTCTCTATTCAGCCATTCATTCCATTAGAAAAAATTATAAATTTTCTTTAAGGAATTCAAGAATGAATTTGATTGTTGCAAGACTATAGTAAATTTGTTAGTAGATAGTTAGAAAAAAATCTAAAACAATGCCTGCATGTTATTTCTCCTGCAAGACTTGAACAGAAATAGGTTAAAAATACTAGTGAACCCACAAGAGTCAACCCAAAATCCCATAATGCAAGAATGTAATCAACCTTTGTGGGATCATGGTACAAAAATTGATGGAATAGAAAAAAAATTACGTGCCACATAAAAATTACTCACAGAGTGAACCTGCCAAATAGCAGTCCCTCGTCTATGATAAATGTTCTTGTCAAAGGTTTTACTACAGGTTTGAAGGCAGAAATTTAAACAAGATTTTCGGGACTAAATTTTTTAATAGAGAAATCCAACGAAGAGATTGGAAGGTGGAAATGAAGAAAGGGGTTTTAATGGCCATGTGGAAGGTAAGTTTAGTGATGACCTTGATCCCACATTTGTGGGTTTGCATTCCCTTGAAGTTCTTCCCTTAAACTCGCAGCTATAGGTTTGCAAAATTTATGTGTTTTTAGGTCTCACTTCTAGAAAATGGATAATATTATTTGGAGTGCCTTTCCTATATCAAGATCAATACACCTACAAACATCATTAAAAAACTAACACATAATGACAGTAAGCACAATATGTTAATTTGGTTAGTTAGAAAATGTAAGTGCAAAATGATTGAAAGTGACCTGAATGTGACGTCCCATTGGGTGTATCAAAATGTAGTGGTATAAAATTAGTGTTGCAAAGAACATCAAAGTAAGGGTATGTGTAAGATCATGGTGTACCAAACTATGGCCTTAACTAGCAGTGAAAAATTAGCAAATTAGGGTTATGTCAACTTGACACATAATTTTAAAGTGGTTATGGACTTTATATCAAAAAGTTGTAAGAAAATAATTTGTAAGAAATTGAATGTAGTTTATAAACTACTAGGCCTTATCTAGAGAAAATAATAATTGATTAGTCAAAAGTTTGGATTTTAATGCAAAACTACGAAAATGTTAGGGTGAAAATAAAAAGTAGGTGTATGCCTGACCACCTTAATCAAAATCAAATGATAATACTTTAAAAATATAATAATAGATATAAAAAGTAGACTCATGCCCAGATGTGACAAATATTTTTGGGTAATTTTATTCCAAATAAATAATTAAATATGAATTTTCTAATAAAACATTTTTGAAAAAAAACTCCTGTGTATGACCACCTTAACTAATAGAGAATTTTAACAAATTTAATTTTTTCAATTTTTTTTCTTATACTAGGTGAAGCATAGAATGTGACACAACTTTTGGATTTAAAAAATGTTATACCGTTTGAAAGTTATAGCTATTTCTCAATCAGTATGTCAATCAACACGTTACAATAATCTTCATTAAAAATTAACTAATAAATACTTATTGAACTCAGAATTTGATAGCAATTATGACGATGAAATCTCGAGAATGATATTAAAAAACTCATTTCATTTCATTCAATTTCGATCAAAATAACATTGTCAGATGGCTACCCGAACTTTGAGTGTCACTGAAACCCTTCTCAAACACATTTTTTGGGTTGACCAAATAGGCTTGGTAAATATAGGTCCAATCAAATATTCGATATGAAATCGGATATCCAATTTCAAATAGAATATCTGATCAGGCCCGACAATTTTATATACCAATTTGGAGGGAAACTTTAGACTATCTTAGAGGGAAATTTATTTCGAGAAAGTGTGGACATTAATATTTTTATAATTATTATTACATTATAGTAATATGTATAATTATTATTAAATATAATATAGTTGTCACTATAATAATAATAATTATAACTAAATATAATATAGTGATATATATGATATATATTATTATTATTAAATATATATAGTAGTATCATATGACTAAATTATTATATATAATAATATATATGGTTATTATTAATAAATCTATAATCTACTAACATATAAGATTATTATTGTTATATAATCTAATAATATATTATTATTATATTAAAATATACAATATCATACAATTATTAAATATAATATTGTCATGAAATGCATCATTTCGACGCATTTCATGATAACATATGTCCCTAAGGGTCTTAGGGATATACATTGTCATGGAATGTGTCGAATGGGGTCACAGGTCATCCTATGACCCCCTTTGACCCATATGAATGACTCTAATATGTCCCTACGGGTCTTAGGATCCATAGGGACACATGTCATCGTGGAATGTGTTGAAGGGGGTCAAAGGTAGTCCTATGACCCCCTCTGACCCATATGAATGACTCTAATATGTCCCTAGGGGTCCTACGACACCTAGGGTCACATGTCATTATGGAATGTGTCGAAGGGCATCATAGGGGCACAAGTCATTATGGAATGTGTTGAAGGGCATCATAGGTCATCCTATGAACCCCTTCAATCCATATGAATGATTATAATATGTCCCTAGGGGTCATAGGAACCCTAGGGACACATGTCGTCATGGAATGTATCGAAGGGGGTCATAAGTCATCCTATGACACCATTCGACGCATATGAACGATTCTAATATGTCCTTAGGGGTCCTAGAACCCCTAGGGACAAATGTCATTATGGAATATGTCAAAGGGGGTCATATGTCACCCTATGACCCCCTTTAACCCACATGAATGATTCTAATATGTCCCTGCAGGTCCTAAGACACCTAGGGACACATGCCATCATGAAATGGGTCAAAGAGGGTCATAGGTCACCCTATGACTCCCTTCGACCCATATGAATCATTCTAATATGTCCCTAGGGGTCCTAAGACCCCTAGGGACACATGTCATCTTGGAATGGGTCCAAGGAGATCATAGGTCACCCTATAACCCCCTTCGACCCATATGAATGATTCTAATATGTCCCTAGGGACACATGTCATCATGGAATGTGTCGAAGGGGGTCATAGGTTGTCCTATGACCCCTTTGACCCATATGAAAAATTCTAATATGTCCCTAGGGGTCCTAGGAACCCAAGGGACACATGTCATCATGGAATGTGTTGAAGAGGGTCATAGGTCAACCTATGATCCCCTTCGACCCATATGAATGATTCTAATATGTCCCTAGCAGTCCTAAGACCCCTACGGATACATGTCATCATGGAATGTGTTGAAGGGGGTCATAGGTCATCCTATGACCTTGTTCGACCCATATGAACAATTCTAATATGTCCCTAGGGGTCCTAGGACCCCTAAGGACATATGCCATCATGGAATGGGTTGAAGGGGGTCATAGGTCATCCTATGATCCCCTTCAACCCATATAAATGATTCTAATATGTCCCTAGAGGTCCTAGGACCCCTAGGGACACATGTCGTCATGGAATGGGTCCAAGGCCTTCGACCCATATGAACAATTCTAATATGTTCCTAGGGGTCCTAGGAACCCTAGGGACACATGTCATCATGAAATGGGTTGAAGGGGCTCATAGGTGACCCTATGACCCCCTTTGACCCATATGAATGACTCTAATATGTCCCTAGGGGTCCTAGGACTCCTAGGGACATATGTCATCATGGAATGTGTCAAAGAGGGTCATAGGTCACCTTATGGCCCCCTTCGACCCATATGAATGACTCTAATATGTCCATGGGGGTCCTAGGACCCCAAGGACACATGTCATCATAGAATGTGTCAAAGGAGGTCATAGGTCACCCTATGACCCCCTTCAACCCATATGAATGATTCTAATATGTTCGTAGGGGTCCTAAGACCCCTAGGGGGTCATAATTCACCATATGACCCCCTTCAACCCATATGAACGATTGTAATATGTCCCTAGGGTTCTTAGGAACCCTAGGGACATATGTTGTCATTAAATGAGTCAAAAGGGATCATAGGTCATCCTATGACCCCCTTCGACCCATATGAATGATTCTAATATGTCCCTAGGCATCCTAGGACCCCTAGGGACATATGTCATCATGGAATGGGTCGAAGGGGGTCATAGGTCACCCTCTGACCCCCTTCAACTCATATGAATGATTCTAATATTTTCCTAGGGGTGCTAAGACCCCTAGGGACACATATCATCATAGAATGGGTCGAATGGGGTCATAGTTCACCTTATGACCCCCTTCAATGCATATGAATGATTCTGATATGTCATCATGGAATGGGTCGAAGGCGGTCATAGGTTCAAAGGGGGTCATAGATTACCCTATGACCCCCTTCGACCCATATGAATGCTTCTAATATGTCCCTAGGGTTCCTAGGACCCCTAGGGACATATGTCATTATGGAATGGGTCGAAAGGGTTCATAGGTCACCCTATGACTCTGTTTGACCCATATGAACGATTCTAATATGTCCCTAGGGGTCCTAGGACCCCTAGGGACATATGTTGTCATGGAATGTGTTGAAGTGACCCATATGAATGATTCTAATATGTCCCTAGGGGTGCTAGGACCCTTAGGGACACATGTCATCATGGAATGTGTCGAAAGGACCTATGACCCCATTTGACCCATATGAATGATTCTAATATGTCCCTAGGGGTCCTAGCCCTAGGGACATGTATCATCATGGAATGGGTTGAAGGAGTTATAGGTCACCCTATGACCCCCTTCGACCCATATGAACGATTCTAATATATCCCTAGTGGTCCTAGGACCCCTAGGGACATATGTTGTCATGGAATGTGTTGAAGGGTGTCATAGGTCACCCACACATGTTGTCATGGAATGTGTCGAAGGGACCCATGACCCCCTTCAACTGATATGAACGATTCTAATATGTCCCTAGGGGTCCTAGGACCCATAGGGACACATGTTGTAATGGAATGTGTCGAAGGGACCTATGACCCCCTTCAACCCATATGAATGATTCTAATAGGTCGCTAGGGATCGCAGGACCCCTATGGATATATGTCATCATGAAATGGGTTGAAGGGGGTCATAGGGTTTGACCCATATGAACAATTCTAATATGTCATCATGGAATGGGTCGATGAATGATTCTTGACCTATGATCCCCTTCAACCCAAATCAATGAATCTAATATGTCCCTAGGGGTCCTAGGACCCCTAGGGACATATGTTGTCATGGAATGAGTTGAAGCCTTCAACCCACATGATGTCATCATGTAATGTGTCGAAGGGGGTCATAGGTCAACCTATGACCCCCTTTGACCCATATGAATGATTCTAATATGTCCCAAGGGTTCCTAGGAACCCTAGGGACATATGTCCTTATGGAATGTGTCGAAGGGGGTCATAGGTCACCCTATGACCCCCTTTGACCCATATGAACGATTATAATATGTCCCTAGGTTTCTTAGGACCCCTAGGGACACATGTCGTCATGGAATGGGTCGAATGGGGTCATAGGGTGCCCTATGACCCCCTTCGACCCATATGAACAATTCTAATATGTCCGTAGGGGTCTTAGGACCCCTAGGGATACATGTCATCGTGGAATGGGTCCTATGACTCTCTTTCAACCCATATAAATTTTTTTAATATGTTCCCAGGGGTCCGGGACATATGTTGTCATGTAAATGATTCTAATATGTCCCTAGGGGTCCTAGGACCCCTAGGGACATATGCCATAATGGAATGTGTCAAAAGGGGTGATAGGTCATCCTATGAACCCCTTTGACCCATATAAATTTTTTTAATATGTTTGTAGGGGTCTTAGGACCCCTAGGGACATATGTTGTCATGGAATGTGTCGAAGGGGTCATAGGTGATCCCGTGACCCCCTTCGACCCATATAAATGATTCTAATGTGTCCCTAGGTGTCCTAGGACCCCTATTGACATATGTCATCATGGAATGTGTTGGATGAACCATAGAAACAATTTTAATATGTCCTTAGGGGTTGTAGGACCCCTAGGGACATATGTTATCATGGAATGTGTCAAAAGGGATCAGAGGTCATCGTATGATCCCCTTTGACTCATATAAACGATTCTAATATGTCCCTCGGGGTCCTAGGGCCCCTATGGACATATGTTGTCATGGAATGTGTCGAAAGGGGTCATAGGTTATCCTGTGACACCTTTCAACCCATATAAATGATTCTAAAAGAAATAATATAGTAGAAATATAATAATATAGTAAAAATCATAATAATATAGTATAATAATCACATATATATATTAATATATATTATATTTATAGTTTATAATAATAATAACATAATATATTATTATATATTAATAACATACGTCATAATAATAATAATATATTATAGATTATAATTTATAAATGATAATAATAATAATATATATTAATAACACACACACACACACACACACACACACACACACACACATATATATATATATATAATATAAAGTTATTATATTTAATAAAAATATAGTAAAAATAATAATAATATAATATAATAATATATATTATATTTATAGATAATAATAATAACATAATATATTATTATATATTAATATATTATATATTATATCTTTATGTTACATTATTATATATATGTTATATATTATATAATATAATATTATTATATAATATATAGATTATATATTATATTATATATAATAGTTACGTTATTATATTATATATTTATAGATTATATATTATATCTTTAAATATTTCATAACTCAAATTAGTCATATAACTCACAAATTCATTTTTCCCTCCAAATTTTTTGCCGCTAGTATCTTTGATATTGGATATCCAATCTCATATCGAATATTCGATAATGCTTGGGGCTAACTTTCCAGGTTTGGTACTTGGATAGGTGAAAAAAATTCAGAGTGGATTTTGAAGCACTTTTAGACATCTTCAAACTCTAATTTTTTCACATCGCCACTTTTTGACACACCGTGATCTTGCACATACCCGTAAATCTAATATCCACGTAAGTAAAGAAACAAAAATACATATGAGACGATGAAGGAAACACTATAGAGGAATGCAAACCAAGTGTGGTGAGTTTCTTAAGTGTGACCTTGATACTTTGATGTGTCCAATGATGAGGATGTGTTCTTAAGAATTCTTCAAGCTTCAAGTGGTTGGTTATAATTGATCATAAGGGTGAATGAAGGGTTTTAACAATGGGAGCATGGAGGGATTTAGCCATTATAGATGGTATTTTGGTAGTTTTTAGGTTTTCAAAATAACATTATAACATTAGCATGAGAAGTGTTATTTTGTGAGAGGGGAAGGGTCCAATTTATAGGCTAAGGGGTGGTGAGATGGATGGCTAGGATGCAAGGATGGAGAAAGGATTGGGGAGCACCAGGATGCAAGGAAGGGGAAACACATAGATTGTGCTTCTTCAAATCCATAGCCTTCTGACAAGTGACACAAGGGGATTGAATGGGGGAAGAGGGTCAAAATGGAGGGTCAAAGGGAGTTATGAGGGAAAAGGAGTGTGGAAGAGGGATTTAAGAGGCATTAAAGTGCCATTAAGACATGTAAGATTGTGAAAGGCCTTAGATAGGAATATAAGAGGATGGGGTAGGACTTTGACTTTGGCTTGGGTTAGAAAGTCTTAACCCTTGTTTAAAGTTGTGCACATGTTTAGGAGGGAGACTAGGTTAGCTTAGGAGGAGATTAGGATGTAAGTGGCTTGGCATTAATGAGATAGATTAATTAGCTAGCTAAGTGAGGTTAGTATGGGTGAATATATTAAATTTAGATAATGATAGGGTTTGGGGATGGTTAGTGGTTAGGAATTGATTTATTAAAATGATTTATTTAATAAAAGGGGGTGTGAGATTAAATTAAATAAGTGTAGTGCAATTATTCAATTTAATGGAGGAATAGTGATTTAATTGATAATTTGACTTTGGGTTGTCATTTGATTTTATCAATTGGACTATAATTAATTAAATAAATAAATAAACTAGGGGATGATGATTAATTAATTAAATATTAAATTTTTGATCAATAATGTCCTAGAAGATAACTAAATAAGATTACTTAGTGATGTAATCTAATTTAGGTGTCTACATTGGGTTCTCGTACCCACATTCACATCCAAATATGAACCAATAACTTAGATTATTAGTGATATACGATGAGAAAGAACCATGAAACCTAAGATACCAATGTGCAACATTTTGGCTAGGATGCAGGTGAGGGTGTACAGATGAATTTGGCATTGAAAAATATTTTAGCCTAAATAACCATGTAGGAAAATATGGCCATCCATTTATTTTGTGACCATAGTTAATACAATGTAATTTTAACATTTGTCTCTAGTAGATGTAATAACAACTCAGTTCAAGAATACTTCTCACATCTATTAGGTAGTCAATAATTACACATGTATTGAGGAAAAATTAGAGGTAATATTTGGATAATAACACATCCTACTGATGGCATGCCTTCCACAAGCCATTTTGTACATATCCTGCAATGGCATTCTAGGAGATGACATCTACTTGAGGCATTTTTTCAAATAGTTCATGCTTCTTTTGTGTGTTTCCATATTTTGAATACATGTCTATTAGGGCATTTGCACATACATCTTCTACGATTTTTTTCTATTATGTATTGATGGATTTTTATACCTTGTTTCAAACTTCTCATTTTCTTGCATGTTGGCAAAGGTTTGGAGTCTAGCTTTACACTATTGGATTATATTTTCTTATAATTTTCCAAGGCATTTTTAATAAGCCCATTTTGTGCATATACTACAATGATTTTAGTTTATGAGACCACATACTTCCAAGCATTTTATAAAATAGTTTGAGTTCCTTGTGTAGCGGTCCACATTTTGAGTAAATGTCTATTATAGAACTCATCACTATAATGTATAAAATATTTCCACTTTTGATTATGAATTTATGGATGTCCTACCCTATCCTAAACTCACCAATTTAACACAAGCCAAGGTAAACATCTAGGCCTAGAGCATGTTGGCATAGGTTGTCAAGTTTGGATTTATGCCTATCAATTGAACTTCCTTAAATACCTCTAAAGAATTTCTATCAAACTCATTCTAATCTTTTAAATTCAATCACAATATCTTGTACACCATTTCCAGTTAGATATATTGGAGAGTTACTAATGTGACTCAAACTTGTGACCCAATCATGGGTGCCTACAATTGAACCCAAATGCTAAGGCAAGTGCCTAACCATTTAGTTTATCCTTGTGGGTCAACAATAAAAAATGAGCCTAATATCTATAAGGTGATCAAAAGTGTGAACCATATTAGAACTATCATAAGGAAATTCATAAGTACGGGGTCATGTCCTTTTAATGTGCAAGGCATATTGACTAGGATTACATGCATCAGAATTGTTAAATTGATTAGTACAACAATACTTATAAATTATCAAAGTATGCAGTCTTACAAGCTACCACTTCCTCTTCCCCATTCTTCACTTGCATAATATGAGGACAAGTGTTGATGAAATCACCTCTACATAGTACCTTAATAAAGTTCCCTTCACATAGATGAGCCATAATGTTTAAGATAAAATTGAATCCCTTCAAAAGATTTATTGTATAATATGTAATGTTATGATAGAATGATAGCACAACAAAAGTGATAGGGTTTTTTCTCCCTTTGTTCTATTGCACTATAGTTTTACATTATAGTCTCCTATGAGGTAGAAATTTTGATGTGTGAAATTGCATCTTGTCCTACCCCAAATATCCCCCTCTAACTCTTTTGGCATTTTGGGGCTTTTGAGCTCATTAGGTTTTAGAGTAAACCCTCCTAGGGCTAGAGTAGGGTACCCTTACCTTGGTTGCACTCAAGGTTATATGTTAAAACTACAGTTGTTTACAATGCTTATTCTCCATGACTCACTTTTGTAGCTTCTAACCACCATCACATTTTCACCCTCCATTCCTTATGACCCAAT
This sequence comes from Cupressus sempervirens, assembly GCA_028749045.1. Lineage (NCBI taxonomy): Eukaryota > Viridiplantae > Streptophyta > Pinopsida > Cupressales > Cupressaceae > Cupressus > Cupressus sempervirens. The sequence goes on from CM053787.1 coordinate 762,992,495, forward strand.
TATATTATGTTATAAAAATCTTTAGGATAAGAATAAAACCCAATTATACTATGTTATAAAAATCTTCAGGATAAGAAAGGAACAAAAAAATGCTACCTATTTACTTTTGAACATTTTCTCTCTCCATATATGGTTAGAATGAAAATCTCTTATTTTACGGTACCTAAGTTGGAATAACAAATATAATTGATAGGTCAATCTTGAACTATCTTCAACTAGACTTAACTAAAAATAAAGAAAATAGCATAAGAAGCCCCCATATTGACATTGAACTCATTCTAGTATTAAATAAGTGAGAAGACATGAGATGTGATTAGGCAAAACTAATTGCATGTAGTCCTATGGATCCCCCATGCAAGGTCATGCAAGACCAACGTAAAGAAAAATGTATTTCATCACATAATATTTTCTGAACATTTAGTTCAAAAATAAATTGAGATTTCTAAGTGCAAAGGAGAAAAATAATAAAGTATAGGTAAAATAGATATTCAAATAAAAGGATCCAATACCAATGAAAATCTTAAAAATATAAAAGAGTAAGAAGACCATACAAAAAGGTAATAGTTGAAGAGAAACTCCATCTAAAATTTTTCATTGTTTAAAAAATTATACAATTTGCAAGTTTTTTAGATGATGAATTCTAAAATAAAATTTAATATATTTATGTATTAATCAAAACATTTGATTGAGTGGACTTAACACCTTTTAATGTAAGGAGTAACTAATTTATAAGAAATAATATCTACTAGTAACTTGAGTGAAAGAGTTCTGAATTTACCAGTTATGATATTTGCATAATTGGAAGTAGCTTGATCCAATCTTTGGTGTTTGTTCAACTAAACATTTTCTCTGAATATTTTTTTCTTTCTTGTGTTTCTCCATATACTCTAAGAGAGTCAACAATATGATGTATATACTCTATGGATAGAGATAAATTATCATTATTAGATAAGAAAAATCCAGTTAATACCCCCTTCAAGAAGAATAGGGTAGAAAATAAATAACAACCCAGTTCCTATGGCTTTGGATCCTCGTGCAAAAGGAAAAAACAAAGAAGAAAGGTCATGACCATAGTTGCAGCCCAAGGTCAAACACATGCAGTTGAGTTTGATGGATCTAGTGGTTGTGGAGTTTCTATAGCAACTTAGGATTCTTTGTACCAGGCCTTGATTGGATTTTCCCCAAATGATTCCATTGTTGAGTAGGGGTGTGCTTAGAACTATTGTACGGGTTGATCTATACTCTTGTTATTAAAAACAATCATACAAAAGTCTACATGAGAACAGAGATGAAACACAAGAATCATATATTGAGAATGCAATTAGTGTGGTAGTTGATGGGTAATGAAAAATGATGAGGGCAGGGAATTGGGATCACCTATGGCAGTCCCTGCAATCATTGCATTCATTAGATGAGATATCTTTGAGGAATTTTGTCAAATAGTTCATGTTCCTTCTCAATACTTCTACATTTTGCATACATGCCTACCAATGTAGTTGCAACACCATTTGACAAACTCCAATATTGTTCACGTATTGATGGATGCCCATTTCCTATTCAAAAGCTTCCATTTTGAAATTGGTGAGGAGGTTTTTGGAAAAAGTTGCGAAGTCCTACTTTACACCTTCCAATTGCACTTTCTCTAAAGTTTCTCAATATTTTCCATCAAATTTTGCATATATCCTAAAATAATTACAATCTACAATAGTAAACTTCTTTTGGGTATTCTGTCAAAAAAACAAAAGTAATTTGCACGGGCAATTTTAATGAAGGATGCAAGTGAAGAATGGGGAAGAGGAAGTGGTAGCTTGTAAGACTGCATACTTTGAGAATGTATAAGTATTGTTGTACTAATCAAATTATATATTTTTTAAATAAATAAATAAATAAATAAATAAATAAATAAATAAATAATAATTTATTACTTAATTTAAAAAACTTAATGTCATAAATTAATTAATTTATATAATAATAGTTTATTATTTAATAAAAATATACAATTTGATAAGAAATAAAAGAATAATATAATATATAATAAATAAAGATTTAATTTATAGACAAGAGCCTACAACAAAATGACAAATTATGAGACTCTCATCTAAAAGAGTTTGGATTCTAGTCTACTTGAGCTTAATGCATGATACACATTAATCTCAAAAAATAATAATCTATAATCTCTAAGATAGGAGATAAACTTGAATGCACCATGCTGGGGTTGATACACAAATAATACATATATGGTTTTCATCAACTTCGAATGTGCATATTGTTTTGGTATAGTACACTTTAAAATCGACAATTAAATTTGGAGAGCTAATTTTGTTTTTAAATATAGGCTATTATTTTTAAATACTTTATATTTTTGTTTGCAATTTTTTATTTATGTAGAGAAAGTTAGAACTTTGAAATCTATAGACATATTACTTATTATTCTAATTATATTGCATCATTTATATGTTATATGTAAAATTTTTTTTGATGTAAGGGTTTGCTTTAAAATATTACTAGTTTTATTTTAGAGTACAAGAACACATTTCTTTGAGGTATCGTAACAAACAATTCACATGCATTGTCTATGCTTCTACATTTTGCAAACATGTTTGTCAAGGAAGTTACAACTACGTCTAACAACAATTATGAGTCCTATAAGATTTTGTAAATAACCATACCCTCCTCCTAAGCCCCCATTGTGGCATAGATAGGGAGGATGCTAAAATAGGTTGTAGAATATGATTTTAAGCCTTCCAATCGTATTTTTTGTTGAAAAGAGATTGTTTTGAAGTGAAGAACCTGTAATGGAACAATCATTATTTTGTCAATGATGTCAAACCTACTACCTATTGGTGAGGCAATTGTTTTTTGGTCTAAAAGCTATCATTTAGTTGATTACTGAAGAGGATTTGAAAAGAGGAGATAACAAGAGCACTTAGAGAAAGGTTGAGTTATTTGGTTTATAAAAGGAGCACAAAGACTAGGTAAGAAGTTGATACTATAATATATTGTTTATCTACTTAAAGTCTAAAATGAAAGATTACACAAGAAAAAACTAGAATAAAATCAAGTAAGAAAAGTGTTTTCCAAGCCTTGCTGAGCAGTCAGTGCAAGCCAAGTAGAAATCATTAGAAGTCGAGTGAAAATAAAGAGGTGTTGAGAAGAGAAGATAAATAGTGCAAGTTGAGTGAATGTTAGTATATGTCAAGTAAATTTTAGTTGGTGAGGAGCATCAATAAACTTTAGTGTTTTCCAAGTGAACTAGTAATGATCGAGTGACAACAAACAATGCCAAATCAAAGATTTGGCAAATTTGAGCTGACTAATTTGATTTCTTGAATTATGTGAAGCCTATGGAAGATAACTATGATGAGCTGGTGGCACAAAATTCAAGGTACACTATTTTGTGGTGAACTCAAGAAAGATTGTGGAGGAAGTTTCTAGAGGAACCAAATGAAAAAGTGGGTATATTCACTGAATCCTACCTAACCCTAGAAAGGATGATTGTGGTTAAGCGGAAAAAGATCTAAAATTCTCTATTTATAGAGATAGATGGTCAAAAGAAAAGGTTGTCATGTTTGAGAACCTAAGGAAGACAAAGATTCTAGGGTATTGCTTCATCTAGTGGTTGAATAGAAGAGATTTTAGTTGGAATACAAAGTAAGAAGGCTTAAAGGGATGAATATTTGAATGGTGAGCAAGCTATCAAAGTTGAAGAGTATGAATGACAAGTAGAATGGAGGATTGAAACAAAGATCTATAATTTGCAAATGATTTGTAAGTTTTTATCAGATCAAGTCCTACTATTACTTTCTAATAACTGCACTAGTGTGCATAAAATTCATTGATTAAGGTTTAACTAATAGTCATTTATAAATCTTTTAACCAGGGGACATTCTAGTGGAATGGCCTAAAGTTCTCTAACAAAGCTCACTCCTAATAGGGTGATTGAAATCCTTTAACCAAGTCACATTTAACAGTGTGTATTGTAACCTTTATTAGGGTTGGGCTTTCACAAGGCATCACTTTAGAAGAGTGAGAATTAGTAGCATGTTACTTGTGGTTTTTCTCAAATTGGATTTCCATGTAAAATCCTTGTGTCAAATTATGTGAATGTTCTTATGGTATTTCATGTTTACATTTGTACAAAGTTATTTTGACCTAGGACAGTAACATATAAAGTTAAGGTATTGTATGATATAATGGATACATGCATATTAAGGTTTTATGGATATGGATCTAATTAGTATTGAAAAGTTTTATTTGTACATCTAGACCTTGGATAACTGATTCAACCCACTTTTAGTTATTCTAAAGAATTCTAACAATTGGTATTAGAGCACCAGTGCTTGAGAGGAAATAGTTTGAAGCTACTAAGAGCTAAAGATCAAGACGTATGAAAAGGAGGTGCCCAAACTGAACAAGGAAAACTTTCTTGCATAGAAAAGTTTGATGAAGCTACACCTAGAAGGTCTTGGAGATAATGCACAATCTACCATCACCACTGAACATGTTGATCCTACTAGAGCCATAACCGTTGATGATTTAAAAAAGAAGAAAGATCATAATCAAGCAATGTTGGAGATTTCTTCTGCCTAAATTACTTAGAGTTTGATGACATCAAATATTGTGACACTACAAAGAAGATGTGGGATGCTATACAAACAATTTATGGAGGAGATACAAATGTTTTCAGAGCTAAATCTAAAATTTTAAGAGGGAAGTTCAATGACATGAGAATGAAAAAAGGTGAAAACATTGTTCAATATTGCACTAGAATAAAAGATGTTGTGAATGTTATTAGAGGAGCTAATGTTATTATTGATGATGAGACTATAATCAACAAAGTGAACACTGTTACCTATCTATGCTATTAGAGTTTTTTCCATACAATAACTAAGGTGTATACTTGGTAGTAATTTGAGCCTTGAAGGATTGATGGGTAGACTCACTACCTTTGAACTCTCTAATTATAATAATTTCAAAAATGAAAATATTGAATCTTCTTTCAAAGATAAACTGTCATTAAAGGAACCTAAAGAGAAAAAGAAAAAGGTCAAATATGTTTCTAGTGATACTGATATAGATGAGGAGGATGTATGACAACTTGAAGCATTTCTAAAAATATATTTCATAGAGGCAAAGGGAAATTCAAAAGTAAGCTACCTATCATGTTCTTTAATTGTAATGAGGTTGGTCATATTGCTGCTAGGTGTCCAAAGAAGAAGAAAAATAGAAGTAGAGATAAATATAGAAGTAAAAGAGATGAGGACATCAAAGATTATAAATATAAAGGAAAGAAGTATTCCTACATTGTTGAGGAGGAAAAAAAAGATGGATCTAATGACCATGATGATGAATTTGGATACAATTGATTAATTGTGTGTTGTCTTTGATGTTACCCAAATGTCATATAATTATAAATCAATATACACTGAGCTTACTCAAGCAAGTGAAGACAGTTCTCAGTGTCTACCAAATGTTCCTATGTTTTCCTAGTCTAGAAGGAAATGTCTACTGAGTTCACTTAGGCATCAAAGGAATTTTTTTAGAAAGCAAGTGTTAACCGAGCTTGAACTCGGTTAAAGAAGGAAAGTTGGACGGAACCAATGCTAACTAAACTCACTCAATTGCCAAATGATTTTCATGAGTTTATAGTGTTAACCAAGCTTTTGTGTGATAACATAGAAATTTTTTTTTGAGTAAGTTTCTACCGAGCTAGGTTGACTGATGAAGGATTTTATTATTTTGGCATATTAAGCTTAATTTATTTATCTATTGATTCTAGCTGACTAAGGCGATGAATATTAATTATTCTAAGTTGTATTTGAGCTGACTTGACAAAGAGGAAGATATAAGTATAAGGTCAAGATGTGACTTCAAAGTGTGTAAGTATGATGATGTGATTGAAGATTTAATGATGAGAAGAGGAAGTGAATTTGAAGGATAAGTAGAATATCCTTATGGAGCAACAAAGCTATATTTGATCAAGAAGGATCAAATATAAGCCAGAATAGAGATTTGTAATCAAAAAATTAGCTACATTTAGATTAGGTCATCTCATTATTACTCTTTAACCATTGTAGCAGTGATCAAAATCTCTTAACAGAGTTGGCTTAACAACTATTTGCAAATCCTCTAACAAGGTGGCAATTCCATTGAGTTGTTCTCAAGACCTCTAATGAGGCCACTCCTAATAGGGTGATTAAATCCTTTAATAGGGTCACATCTAATAGTATGTTTTGTAACCTTTAATAGGGTTGGCTCCTAGCAGGGCTCACTTTAGAAGAGTGAAAAATAGTAAATAGTTGCAATTGGTGGTTTTTTCCAAATTGAGTTTCCATGTTAAATTCCGGTGTCAAATGTGTTCATGCTATTTTATTTTATGTATTTTCAACTAAGTTAAAGTAATGATAATCATAGATAACATCTAAAGGTTTAAATGTTAATCATTTATTGAGCTAATCTAGTTATTACCAAGCTACAACATTCTGTATGTGTTTATTGAGCTTCAACAGTATTCAGTTATCTATTTGTCTTTTTTACTGACAGCTAAGAGATCTGAGATTTTTTTTTTGTAGTAACTAATTCACCCCTCCCCTCTCAATTACTCTTATATTTGCAACAATTGGTATTACAACTTTTGTTTCTTGTAGAGAAGGTTTCAAGAACCTAAGCTAAAGATTAGGATGTCTTACAAAAGAGAGATTTCCAAGTTGAACAAAGACAATTTTGTAGCATGGAAAGGACTTATGAGATTACATCTAGCTACTATAAATGAGTTAGGTTGCAAGTATCTTGATGCTGAATACAAAAATCCCACTGGAACTTTATTAGTTGAAGATATTGTTGAAAAGAAGAATCATAATATCATGATTATAGATATTGCATTTGCTCTCATTTATGTTGAATATGATGAGGTAAAGGATTGCAAAAATTCTTTTGAAAAATGGAACAAACTAAAAGATATCTATGGAGTTGATGAAAATGTAAGAAGAGCCAAAGCAGAAAATCTTAGAGGGAAATTTGATCAAATGAGAATGAGAGAAGATGAAAACATTACAAAATATGTGGAAAGAATCAAGGCTAGTGTAAGTGCAATCAAAGCATCTGGAGGAGACATTAAGGAGGAAAATGTTGTAAGGTGCTCTGAACTCTTCTTCCTATTTATGAAATTAGAGTGTTTTCTATTCAAGAAAAGAGATGTTATCCAAATAAAAATATAGGCTTGGATGCTCTAGTTGGAAGATTGACAACTTTTGAATTAGATAACTATAATAACTAGGTTCCTGCTTCAAAGAATATTGAATCTGCATTCAAAGCTAAACTCACACTCAAAGAAAAGGGTAAAGATTTAAAATCCAGTAAATTAGGAAGTGAAGAAGATGGAACATCAAAAGAAAGTTTAGATAATGATCTTGAAGTTGTTGAAGCCTTGCTTGCAAGGAAGTATTCAAAGGCAGAGGAAAGTACAAAGGTAAAGTTCCTCTGATTTGCTTTTCTTGTGAAGAAATTGGTCACATTGTTGCTAGGTGTCAAAACAAGGAAAAAAAGGATGAGAAGAAAAGAATCAAGCATAAAGGTAAGAAAGATTTTAAGAACTACAAGAACTTCAAACGAAAAGATAAGAAATCTTGTTTCATAGCTAAAGATTCTAATAACAGTGAAGATGAAATGGTATATATTGCTGTGAAAGATGAATCTAATGATGAAGGAGATAAGATGGCACTTATCTCTCATATTAGCAAGAATGATATGTGGATTATTGATAGTGGCTGCTCACATCATATGACTGATAACAAAATAATATTTGAGCATATGGAATATTATGATGGATGTAGTGTAAGATTTGGAAACAATGAACCATATAACATAAAAGGAAAAGGATGTATATTGTTGACTAAAGAACTTGTATGTGACAATACTTATTGGGCCGAAGGACTAAAGCATAATCTACTGAGTGTGGTACAATCTAACAACATTGAATTCAAGGTTGAATTTATGAATGGATAGGCCAAACTGCTAGATGGGAAAGGAAATCTGGTTGGATCTGGCAAGCAAACAAATTGTAATCTATTTTATCTTGATTTTATTGTTTGTTCATGTTTTATTGCTCTAGTAGAAGAAAGCTAGTTATGGCACAAAAGGCTATGTCATGTGAACTTTGATAATTTGGTTAAGATAAGAAAACATAGAAGAGTAAGAGGTATTCCTAGTTTAAAGAAGCTTGACATGGGTCTATGAAAGAATTGCCAAATTGGCGAAATGGGAAAGACTAGCTTCAAAAGTAAAGACTATTAGTCAAAAGAAGTCTTGGAAATTGTTCATACAAAATTATGTGAGCCTATTGGAATAGAAAGCTATAAGGGATAAAATTTTTTCATTCTTTTTGTTGATGACTATTCTAGAATGATAACTATAATGTATCTAAAAGATAAATCAAAAGCCTTTCAAAAATTCAAATGGTATCTGGCAAGAGTAGAAAAAGAAACTGGGAAGAAGATGAAATGTTTAAGATAAGATAGAGGTGGTGAATTCATCTCCCATGAATTGAAAAATTTCTGCATTGAAAGAGGAATTAAAAGACAAGTATTAGCCCCTGGTACACCACAATAGAATGGTATAGCTGAAAGAAGAAACATATCTATTTTGGAGTGTCCAAGAACACCAATGATTGAAAAGAATGTTGCTCTCAAAAATTGGAAGGAAGCTATCAACACTTCAGTTCATACCTTGAATAGAGTTTAGTTGAAGAATGATTCAAATAAAACACCTTATCAGCTATGGTATGGCTACAATCCTAATGTCAGTCACTTGAAAGTATTTGGCAACAAATGTTATTTATTGAAAGAATTTAGAAAAGGAAAATTTGATGTAAAAGGTGATGAAGGCATATTTCTAGGATACTCCTGCAGAAGTAAAGCATACAAATGTTTGAATTTGTCTACTCACAAAATCATAGAAAGTGCATATGTCAGAATTGATGAGTTTGTAGAAAAGAGTGAAGAAGAAAAAAAAAATGAACTTGAAGATTATAGAAGTTTTTTTGCCTATGAACCTGATACCCTGCCAAATTTATCTAAGAGAAAAGAAGCTTCATTTCCCAAGTCCCTAAAAACTTCAATAGTTACTGAGTTATAAACAGTGCAACTTGAAGTACAAGGACTCGAGTCACAATCATAGGCTACTGAGCTAGTTCAAACTGAGCCTAATGGACCCAAGTCACAAATAGAAGGACCTGAGCTTGAAACTAAAATTCAAGAAGAAGATGGTGGAACTCATTCAAAGACCAAAGAACTTGTGTTAGCAAGAAATTTCAGAAGACATCATGCACTTGAGTAGATCATTGGAGACAAATCTGATGGAACAATGACAAGAGGCAAATTAAATGGTGTAGACACCTAAATTTGATTACATTGCTTTGGTAATCCTATTTAGTTATCTCTAAAGGCATAATTAATTAAATTTCTATTTAATTAATCCTTTGCCATCCCCTAGCTGATTAATTTAATTAATCATCTATAGTCCTAATTGATAAATCAAACAGCCTATTATTTATCAATTAAATCCTATTCTTCTATCTAAATCCAAAATCCCCATTTATTAAATAAACCTATTTGATAAATAAAACCCTCAAATCTAATAACCCCTAACCTATCCTAAATCCCCCTTTTAGCCTAATCCACCCCATCCACCCATACTAACCAAGCTTAGCCACTAACTCACCCACCCTCATGAATGCCATCCACTTGCAAATCTCTAACATCCCTAATCTAATCCTAAACCCAAGCCTAATCCACCCCTAATGTTGTCACATTCCCTAAGCAAGCTTAAGACTTTCTTAAGCCAAGGAAAGTCAAAAATCTCAACTCCCTCCAAAATATCCCAACCACCCAACAATGAATGCTCTTACAAAAGTCATAAAGACTCTTACAAGCTCTTACAAGCCATAATGAAGGGTCTTTATGAAGATATTATTCTTTCAGCCTCCTTTGTTGACTCATCCTTCTCCTTTCCTTCATCCACTCACCTTGTGACATGTGTCACTCTCTGATTGGTGCTAAACAAGCACAATCCATGTGCTCCCTTTTGAGTGCATTCTAGCCCTCCTTAAGCTTTCATCTTTCCTTCCATCTTAGCCCTCCATCCCTCAAGCCCTTAGCCTATAAATTGAATCCCCTCCCAACCCATCTCATCACAATCTTGGAGCTAAAGTTATAATGCCCTTTTGAGAGCCAAAAGCCATCAACCATACCCTTATGATGCCAAATTAAGAGCTCACAAAGCTACCAATTTGCCATTTTCCATCTCCATTGAAGCTAATTTTTGGGAACCTTGAGCATACATCCAAATCCTTAGACCCCTCTACCAAGAAAGGAGCTAAATCCTATTGGGAGAGTCCATTCATTTGGCTCACATTTGCAATTGGGGTTTCTTCTTTAGTCTCTCATTTATGTTATGGTTTATATGCTAGTTAATGCTTTTGTTTTTGAATAGATTAGTATTACTTGCTAACATATTTCTCATATACATTTTGGCATGCCTGGTGGGACCCCACTATGGGTCATTTAATCCTCTATTTCTATCTATATATTGTTTTTTGCTAATAATCTAATGTTTCTTGTTATTTGAGTGAGTTGTAGGGTTTAATCTTGTTCTTGCAGGTTAAAGGAAGCATTAGGGAGAAAAATGAAGCTTCAAAAATTAAATTCCAAATTTTTTCTGAAGAAAATTGGCGTGTTTTAAACCAAATTCTATGCAGTGTCGTCTCTATAGATCGACGTCTCCGACTAGTCGACTGTCGTCTTCGAGTCTGAAACTGTCGTCTTCGAAGTGAATTCTATCGTCTATGCTGATCAGCGTCTCTGCGTTTCAATGTCTCCACCTAGCTTTTATCGTCGTCTCTGCCTCTAACCATCATTTCCACCTGGCCATTTCCTTATTCAAAATCCACTATGTCGTCTCTACTGCCGCCATCAGTCAAACTATCGTCTCCGCTGCTGCCAGCAAACAAACTATCATCTTCCCTGTTGCCAACTTAATCTATCATCTCTGCCTCTTCCTCTATCATCTTCACAAATTAGTGTCTCTGCAGATCAGCGTCTCCGTAGTCTGGCATCTGCGCCTGATGAACTGTCATCTTCGCCTGTCACTGTTGCACTTTTGCTTTAAAATCTTTATTTTTGAAAAAAAAAAAGTTAAATTTTTTTTCCCATAGTTAAGCTTTCTTTTTTTGAAGATTTTGGTGACTAATCAATTTCTTTTTTGTCTTATTATAGGTTGGAGCAACTTTTTGGGTGACTAATCATGTTTTTTAGATTTTTTATGGAATGAACTTGAATGGTTAAACACATTTTCTGTTGAATGAATGTTGCTCAAAAACACACTCTTGAATGCCATGGATTAAAATCAAATTTTTTTTGAATGCATGATCAAAAACAACAAATTCAATCTTGAATGCCAAGGATCAATTAACCATTGCAATATCAAACACTTCATTTGGAGCTTCTAAAATTGAACAAAACAAATCTCTTTTCCACGTGCAATCTAGGTAAAGTTTGATTTTTGGACATTTAAGAAACTTTGTTAAGTTAAATACAAATTTGCAAAAATCAATTTGAGTAGTTCCTTGGACTCACTCTTTTCTAATCACCCATCAATTCAACCATTGGTTGTAATCTCAGCGCCATTTATGGGGATGGGTCTACTTGAAAAAGGTGTTAAATGTTCCACAATCTAACTCACTCACTTGGTCTTTGAACGTTTGCTTTAACTTTATCAAAATTCTTAAATGATCAAAACTCTAGATTAAATCGATTACACTTCAAGTTTGGGCACTAAAATTGAACAACTATTGACGTGGAGGGCCTCCGGGCGCGCGCTTGACAAATCGAGTCTCACACATCTTTGCTTTGGGCTTTAAAACAAAATCACACCAACTCTTGAATGCTTTAAAAGGAAATTAATCGATACTTGACATGGAGGGCCTCTGGGCACATGGGTTTACTTTTTTGTTGACCCTAACTCTTCTTCTTGTATTTATTCTTTGCTCAATTTTGTTTTGTTGGTGCTTCAAGTTATAATTGAACATTGTCTCTTAAACATGAGTTCTTGCAAAGTCTAGATCAGCACACATAAGAGTCAGTTGGTAAAAGAACAAGCATGTTTTTTAGCCCAAGGTCATCCAAGTCTTCTCTCCTCTTGTCATCTTTCGAGGCCATCTTAGGTGCATAAGATTAGGATCCAAAACCTTGTTTTTTTTTAGGAGGCCTGCTTGGAGATTTCATCACCCGTTGGGACGACCTCAACTCCAGCATTTCGATAGATTATAAAGATCAGGAGGTGAATCCAAAGACACCTCTCTTGGAATCAAGATTTTTGTCACTCGAGCTAAGCCTCAAGGAACTTTATACCCTTGAGAAGTGAAAGAGGAGAAGTGGGTTACCGCTCCTCTCGGCTGTGTGACATATTTTTGGTTTTATCTACGGATTTGGGCCTCACGTACCTTTGGGTATATTGAGGACTCCCTAGCTAAACCAACTGTTAGCCTTTTAGACAACCATCTAGGATGTTAATGTGTTTGAAGTGACTAATCGAAATTTTTTTAAAACACACACACTCCTTCGCGCAAGTATCACATTCTGGGAATCAAAACTTCTATCTGGTTGTTTCTATCTATTGCTTGGTCTTTTACTTATTAAATGCATGTTTACCAAACTTGGTCAATCCTAGCTTAGGGCATACTTAGCGTAGTTACTGCCTATTCCAGAAGTTGAAAAAGTTGAAGAAAAGTAATCGAGGTCTCTCAAAGCCAAGCAGATTCAAGAATTCATGTCAGAGCAAGCTAAACCCAAACAGAAGTTCCACAAAGTTAAACTCAAGCCATCTCAGGCATACCAAGAAATTTCAGCCAAGAGAAAAGAACTAACACCAAGCCCTGAAATTTCCAAACTCCACAAAATAGAGGACAAAACTACTGACGAAGCCCTTCAAGAGGCCTGGTTAGAGCGCACCATCAAATTTAGCCAAAATCCAGGAGTTAATCCTGCTTATGCCTTACCAACTAGGCATGATTTCTATGATTAGACCCTCTTGTTTCTCCACATCTTCTTGGATAAGCTTCACTTTAGAGTCATCTTTGTAGAAAAGCCAATCATTTTAGGTTATCCCCTTAAGCATTATTAGCTCATTCATCTCATTTAGGACCAAACCATCTAGCCAGCAATCCAAAATCTTCACATCCAAGCCTTCAAAATTTGTTGTCACCTTGCCAAAAGTTTTCCATTCCTAAAATCTTCCAAATCCACCAATCTCACCAAGGTTATCCCTTTGACAGAACTTTGTCTAGGGTAATCTAGCTTTGTCACTTGTCATCCCTCATCACCTTGAGCTAAATGTTGGGATCCACAAGTGGTCAATCTCGTGTTCTTTCTAAAGGATCATCAGTCTATCCTTAAGTTGACACAATCACCACCAAGCTTGCACATAGGAAAGCAGACCTTTCATGCTTTGGCAACATATCTTTGAAGTTAGAATCCCCAACCCAATCCTCCTTAGGTTTTTTCATATAGCTTTGCCTCAACCTAGGAAATCATTTGCATAGAAAATCCTCCCCCCCCTTTTTTTGCATCCATCAACATTTATTGCATCTCATCCCTAGGAACATTCTGCATCTTCATGCCACCCATCACTCGCTTAGCCAAGAAGAAAGAAACAATGGAGCCCTATCATTTGGATCGAACAACCTCAAACCCCTTGAGCACTTAGCCATCCTTTAGCCCAGAGAAAGCTATGCCATCACCTACTGACATTGAAGCTTGCATGAACCAACCAGGAAATGTAGTATTGGTAAATGCCATTATAGACAAGAACAAAGAGACAATCATGGCTAATTTTTGAAGGGATAATGTAGGAACCTTTGACTTTGGAAGACCCCCTCCATTATTAGATCCATCTCACCCATTTTTTGGGTAGCTTCCACCACCCATAGGCTCTTATGATCCAAATTATCCTCAATATATGCCAAAAGAAGAGCCTCCAGCCAATCCATATGATCCAACAGACCCAAACATAAAATCATCCACCCAAGTTGAAATTTCCATGCCGCAAGCCAACCCAGCCACCACCACTCCATCCTTGGTTCATACCTCTCCGCTCCAAACCCCCTTTACCCAAAACACCTCATCGTTCACCCCCTTCACTATTGCTGCTTCTGCTCACCAACCCAGCCTTCCAAATCGAACCATATCCCAAATCAGTGCTAGCATCTTTGGCCAACCTCAGCAATATACAATAGGGATGCCACCCATGGGGCCAAGTAATCAACCTTTCATCACCCCCAACTTGTTCACTACAGCCCAAAGCACAATCCCATCATTTCCATTAGGTCTTGGGAGCTTAGTGCCATTAGCCACAAATCCACAAGCTAATACCCTCACTCCACAAAGCTATCAAACCCCACAAGCTACTACCAATTTTCTACCAAGCTCCCAAGTAACCCCAACTCCTGCCACCACTCTACCAAGCTTTCAAATCCAACCACCAAGCTATCAAACCCCATCAGTTCCATTCCCAAGCTTTTAATTCCCACCACCTCCACCACCAACTAATCCATTACCTCCTATTACCAACTAATTTTCAATGCCACTTCTAGGAGGTAATCCACCAATCCAACCAACCACCAATTATTTGCAGGTACCATCCCAAATGGGGGCACAACCCACATACCTTGGTCAAACCCCACAAGCCCCCCGATCCTTTCCCCAAGCTTCACAACCATCTTACACATTACCTCCACAAAGCCATTCATTTATCCCACAGCCAGCTTATGTTCCTCAATCCCAACCTCAAATCCCATTTCAACAGCAAGCCTTGCAGCACATGCAACAATATGTGCCACCTCCCCCTCAACAACTCGTCATCCACCATGCAGTTGCCCAAACAATGTACAATCCCTATCAGCAAATCCCTCACAACCATCCATATTTAGTGGCCCCATCTAGTGCATACCTACCTCAAGGCACTCCTACATTGGGGGCACCCCAGCCATCACCTATCAATTTAGAATGGGAGCAAATGAAGATAGCTTTGAAATCCATCCAAGAAGGGAATGATCCAAAGACATTCAAGTTTGAGAATGTGTGTCCTTACCCATTTGACAGAGCCATTACCATGACACCATTTTCCAAACACTTTGATGTACCCAAATTTGACAAATTCAGAGGAAAAGGAGACCCTATCACACATATCAAAGAATTTTACATGCACTGCCAAGACGTAGCATACAATGATGTCTTCCTCTTGCACCTTTTTTCCAAAAGCTTGGCTGGACCAGCTCTTGAATGGTTTTACAGAATCCCCTATGGCACAATTAAAAGCTTTGCTGAATTATCTGAGGCATTCGTAGCCCAATATGCCCATCTTGTTGAAACAGAGCTATCAATAGCTGACCTTGTCCACACTAAGCAAAAAGGTGGAGAAAGCCTTGCTGAATACCTACAAAGATGAAAAACCCTTACCACCCGCATATCTTGCACCTTGCCAAAATGCCATGTAGTGAAAATGTTTATTGATAATGCCCATCCCAGCTTGGCTCACCACATGACCATGAACTATTTGCAAACCTATAAAGATATCAAAGAGAAAGGAATGATCCTTGAGCAAGGACTCATTAAAGATGGTGTGGTCAAGATTTACAAGGAAGCCAACCAAAACCAATCACATTCCAATGACAAGTTTAGGTATTGGAACAAAAACAAGCATGTTGCAATAGATGGCGTCAATGACACCAGACATGTGAATATTGTTGGTCCTTCTCACAAGTAGTCCAACCCACCATATCAACCAAAAAATCAACAAGCTATCAACTACCAACAATAGAATAACCAAAGCTATCAAAACCACAATCCAAGACCCAACTTCCAAGGGTCTAGCAATCAAGCTAATGCCATCGATGTAGCTGCAGGACAAAAGCCCAGATTCCAACCTACACCTAGAAACTATACACCCCTTTGTGAGCCATTGGATGTCATTTTTGAGAAATTAGTCAAGGAAAACCTCATCAAATTTCCTCCTACCCAGCAAATTGACCCAAACCAATCCAAAGCTGCATGATACAAAGACAATGATTACTACAAATTTCATAGGGTAAAAGGTCACACTACTCTGAGATGCATAAAACTGAAAGACTATGTGCAGGACCTCATTGATCATAAGGAAATCACTGTTGGTTCCCAAACCTCTCCCAATGCAGGCTTACAGATCTATCAAAATGCTTTTCCTCCTCACAACAATCAAAATCTTGAAAAAGAACCTATCCAAACCAACAACAACAACACCAACAACCATCAGCCAAACCAACAGCATGGGAAGAACAATGACCACACTTCATCCTATATAGACTATGGTAGCCTTATAGGTTGTATATCCAAGAAAGAGCCTTCTGTCAATGTTATCAATATCCAAGGACCAAACAATGAGTGTGTAGTCACCACTCGAAGAGACCAATTTAACATCGCAAGCCCACCCATTTCACTAGCACCATCAGCTCCATCAAAAAGCCAGTACAATATCTTGGAACACCTTGGGAACATGCCAGCCCAAATCTCCATTTTAGACCTTCTTCGCACTAGTCCTATGTACAAAAACATCCTTGATAGTGCTATCATAGAATCCCATGTCCCTTTAGATATCAATGCTACTGATTTTTGTAATCTCGTTGGACACCTATCCTCCTCAGGCACCCTATCATTCAAACCCACCAACATACCCGTGGTCAAGCCAGATCACACCCTTCCACTTCGCATAGCCATCATGGTATCCAACTTTGCCATGAAAAGAGTAATGATAGATAATGGCTCAGCCTTGAATATTTGCACCCTAAAATTCATAAAACAAGCTAGGTATATTGAAGCAGATATCATCAGTGAGGTTATCACCATCAAAGCTTATGACAACTTGGAAAGAACCATAGAAGGAACTATTTTGCTGCCAATCAAGGTTGGACCAGTCATCCAAGAAACACTCTGCCATGTTATTGATCTAAACCTACCATTTAACATCCTCCTCGGTCGCCCATGGATTCATGCCATGAAAGCCGTTCCATCCACTTACCATCAGTGCATCAAATTTTCGCATCAAGGCACTGAGGTAACCATCCATGCTGATCCAAAACCCTTTGCTTACTGCAATGCGGTTGAAGCTTCATATACAAACCATTTCCTTGGAATTGATATCGGCATAGCCATCGCTAGCTCATCCCACACTTGTAATGACCCAGAAACCATTCTCGCCTCCACCTTATCTATTGTGAAGATCAATAACAAAGGTTGTGGAGAGTATAGTCTAACAAATGCATTTGCTGTCGGGGCACTCCCACTTGATCCACATGCCCATGGGTGACCAACATATCACAAAGCTAAGGAGATTCCACCTCCTTGATACAAATAGTTTGGCCCAACAACCTTTGTATCCTCGAAAATCCCTCTTCATGAGGAGCTCACTCCAAATATCAACAAATGGTTACATAAGGATGCACCTCAAAGAAATCAAGCACACCTTGATCACTTTAGCCAGAAGTATCCCCAAGAAAATAAGCTCATCACTGACAAATGGAACTATCAAGGTGGTGGTCTAGGACTAGAAGAAAGAGGCATGTAGTGCCCCATCGACACACACAAGTGGGAATCAAAGTCAGGTCTTGGCTTTGGCATACCCACAACTGGGGGCACCAATGAGAATGATCACACTTTTTTGAACATTCACCGTGACCTTGTCAAAACCGAAGACATTCCTAAGGAAGTTGAAAAGAGAGCCCACGATGATATCTTAGACCAAATCTCTCTCGAAGACTCTGTTCTCCAAGAACTATCCATCCACCTCATTGACCTACCACTCGCCCATCCACAACTAATAGATTGGGACCAACCAAGTGTCATACACATTGATGAGTTCACATCAGAGGAAGCACTTCTAAGATTCATGGGAGCCGAAACTCCTCACAAGAAAACAAAGCCAGATTCTGCCTATATCTACAAGCTAGATCCCAAGGGGTATTTTGGAGAAAATCCCCAACCTAGTTCCGATATACCCAAAAATGGAACTAAGGTGAATCTGAGACTAGCTAAGGCAGCGAAGAGAACCCCTCAGCAAGGAAATCTAGAGCCACAAGCAGAACATGAGGATTTAGCATTACCTCCTCAAGATAATTGACCAGAGATATCTTCTATTCTAATTGAGGATACTAGGGAACTCAACATCGGTTCTTCAAAGATCCCTAAGCTTGTTCACATTGCTGCATCCCTATCATAGGACCAAGCTGACCTCCTCTTTGAGGTCTTAAGAGAGAACATTGGTCAATTTGCATGGTCATATCAGGACATGCCAAGGCTTGATCCAAAGCTTGTAGTTCATCATCTTGCAGTCGATCCAAAGATGAAGCCCGTTAGACAAAAGCTTAGAAAAATGCACCCCAAGGTGGCATTATTAGTCAAAGTTGAATTAGAAAGAATCTTAGCTGCTAAGGTTATCCGACCTATCGACTACTCAGAGTGGATCTCCAACATGGTCCCCATCACTAAACCTTCTGGTGACATCAGAATCTACACTGATTTTAGAGATCTTAACAAAGCTTGTCCAAAAGATGATTTTTCCTTGCCCAACATAGATATGATTGTAGATCTTACAGTTGGATATGAAATTTTGTCCCTCATGGATGGATTTTCTGGGTATAATCAAATAAAAATTGCAGAAGAGGATCAACATAAGACAACATTCACTACCCCTTGGGGAAATTTTTGCTACAACATGATGCCTTTTGGCCTAAAGAATGATGGGGCTACCTATTAAAGAGCTATGACAGCCATTTTCCATGATCTTATCCATAACATTTTGGAGGATTATGTGGATGATATCTTGGTCAAGTCTCATACCTTCATGGATCATCTTGCTAACCTGGAGAAAGTCTTTAATAGGCTAGCCCAATATAATCTCATGCTAAATCCCAAGAAGTGTGTCTTTGGGGTCACATCTGGCAAGCTTCTGGGCTTCATAGTTTCTAAACAAGGTATAGAGATTGACCCCAAAAAGGTCAAGGCTATCTTAGACGTGCCTCCTCCCTAGACACTGCGATAGCTTCGCTCTCTTCAGGGAAAGATTCAATCCATTCGACGCTTCATCTCCCAGCTTGCAGATAAGTGTACACCATTTTCACATTTACTAAAGAAGGATGATAACTTCAAGTGGAATCCTTTATGTCAGCACAGCTTCGACCAGCTCAAGCAGTATCTCACCAATCCTCCTATCTTGGTTCCACTAGTTCCTTGTCATCCTCTAATTTTGTACATATCTGCAATGCCTACTGCTCTAGGGGCACTTCTAGCATAGCTTGATGATTATAGAAGAGAAAGAGCCATCTACTATATCAGTAGAACCCTAGGTGGTTATGAACTCAATTAAACTCCTATGGAAAAAGCTTGTTTGGCAGTTGTTTTCTCAACTCAAAAGCTTCGCCACTACATGCTAAGTCATACTGTCCAACTAGTCTCCAAGATTGACCCTCTCAAGTATATGCTCTCCAGAACAACACTTACAGGATGTTTGGCCAAATGGGTTATGCTCCTTAGTGAATTTGACATCCAATATGTGGATAGAAAGGCAATCAAAGGGCAAGCTATAGCAGATCACCTAGCTAATGCACCTCTAATAGATGCATATCCTTTGATAACAAAATTTCCAGATGAGCATATCTGCCTAATTGAAGAACAACCCCCATGGAAACTTTATTTTGATGGCTCATACACATCTCATGGATCAGGGGTAAGAATATTGTTGGTCACACCTCAAGGAGATTACATTCCAAAAGCCTTTAAGCTACAATTCCCTAGCACCAACAATATAGCTAAATATGAGGCCCTCATAGTAGGATTAAAGATAGCTGTAGAATGGAATATCACTCAGTTACAAATCTTTGGTAATTCTCAGCTCATCATCAAGCGAGCCCTAAATGAATATCAAAACAAAGATGAAAAGCTATTACCCTACAAAGAGCTAGTTGATCAGCTAACCCAGCATTTTACAAAGCTTCAGTTTACACAAGTACCTCAAATATAGAACAAAACAGCAGATGTTATGGCTACTATAGGCTCGCTCTTGGAAATTCCCCAAGTAGCTACACAGTATGAGTTTTTAGTCGAGCAGCTCCTCACGCCTGCCTATGTGAATGATGACTCAAATCGTGTTTGTATCTTGGTTGGTCCCCAATCCCCTTGGTACCATGAGATTCATGCTTACCTTAACAATGGTATCATATCCCCTCACCTCACACCTACCCAATGCTAGAACCTCATCCAAAAATCCTCCCACTATGTTATCATAGCCAATGCCCTATATCATCGGGGTTATCATGATACTCTCTCTCAATGTTTAGACCAAAATGAGGCCGCAATGGTGTTAAAAGAAGTACACTCTAGACTTTGCAGTGCCCACACGAGTGGTATTGTCCTAGCGCGAAAAATCCTTAGAGAAGGCTACTATTGGCCTACCATTGAAGAAGACTCCTGTGACTTTGTCAAAAAGTGTCTCCCATGTCAGCAGCATGCAAATCTTGGGCACGCTTTAGCATAGGATCTACAGCCTATTGCACCACCTTGGCCTTTCGCTTGTTGGGGCCTTGATCTAGTTGGAACTATCACACCCCTCTCATCTGATGGAAATAAATGGATAATAACAGCTACAAACTATTTCACTAAATGGGTGGAAGCAGTCCCCCTCATCTTAGCTATGGGAGTTCAGGTCTCCAAGTTCATCTTATACCACATTGTTTGCCATTTCGGCATACCATCCACCATCTTCACCGACCACAGAGGTAACTTTGAAAATCTCAACATGGAAGAATTATGCACTTCCCTCTGCATCCATCATCGCTTTTGTAGCCCATCTTTCCCACAAGGCAACAGCTAGGCAGAGGCAACTAACAAAACCCTCCTCAAAATCCTAAAGAAAGTTGTCAATGATTTCGGTCATGATTGACACCTACAAATAAATCTAGCTCTATGGGCCTATCGAACTTCCTTCCATACATCCACAAGTACAACTCCATACTCCCATGTCTATGGTGCCGAAGCAGTACTACCTATAGAGGTTGAACTTCCCTCCTTGTACATATCTTTGCGAGGGAAAATATCAGATGAAGAATACAGAGTAGCTCGACTCACTCAGCTAGATCTCTTAGGTGAGAAGAGACAACAAGCCTATGACCATCTCACAGTCTACCAAACTCATCTCAAAAGGAATTTCAACAAGAAGGTGCTCCCATGACACTTTCAGCCAGGTGACATGGTCCTCAAAGAAAACATGAAAGTCCAAGCAGATCGAGAAAAGAAAGGCAAGTTTGAACCTACATGGCTTGGTCCTTATGTTGTCACTGCTTCCTTTGGTTCCACAGCCTATCAGTTATCTACACCGGAAGGAGAACTCTTGAATGATCCCACTAACATCATTCATCTCAAGAGGTTCTATGCTTGAAGATCCTTGGTATACCTAGCTTTTGAAAAATACAAAAAAATAGTAAAGAAAAATAAGCGTCCAATGGTGAAAACTTGGCAATTCAAGCGCCCTAGATAGGTACTTTGGTGAAAACCTAATAATTTAGGCACCTTGTGTACTAAGACTAATCTATTATCTATCACTATCCTATCCCTCATCCATCCACCCACCATCCCATAAACACACCTACTTGTTCCCTTGGTGTTCCAACCAAATATCCAAAATCTAATGGAGCTTGTAAATACCTCCTGTACAGCTTGTAAAATATTGTACCTCAGCTTGTAAAGTCTTGTACCAAAGCTTGTATTATACCTTGTAAATCTTGTACCATACCATGTATATCTGAATCTTGTCCAAAGTTTGTACCATATTCCAGCCTATAAATAATCTTGTATCCTAGCTTGTATACTATCACATGCACACACAAAAACCCATTTTCACTTAAGCTTTTCGCAAACCATCTACCTATCCACCTATCACCTATTATAGACATCCCATCCTTCACAAACATTTCCATCTCACAAAAACCAAAACATGAACAAACTTATACATTTGTAACATATCTTGGTCCATCAGCTTGTACATCCTCTTTAGCTTAGTACCATTGTATCTATCCAACTTTCATGTCAGTTCCTCCTTGATCAGCATCTTGCACACATTGCACAACCCTTGGTTAGCCATTACAATGCATCCTTTAGCTAGATCTCCTATCACCAAAGTGTTATCCTTCTTAGTTCAGCCTAATAGATGCATCACTCATCCAAATCCACCAGCTTAGGTGCTCTCCGATAGGTCCTTATAGGATATAGCTTTCTTCATGTCTAATCTTGGTCCGTTAGTACCTCATCCTGCCCATCTCGTTGGCAAACAGTTCTCTTTTAGATTTTCACTTTCTTTTGATTTGGACTCTTCCCTGTTGGGTCTTGAAATATCTTTTCCAAACAATCTTTTTGTTCCCTCCTCAAAGTTGCCACGATCTTCCATATCATGGTATGCTGCAAATGGGGCACTCAGAGCGTAAGGTCTTGATCATGTCTTTTGTTTGTTTTTCTTTTCTGCTTGTGGGTTACCTAGTGTCGGTTCCACGCTGCTTCCTCTAGGATTCATGTGTGATGCTAGGGAAATCCTTGCGTGTTTGTTTTGAGTTAGTTCGTCAGTCCTCTAGATGGTTGGTGAAAAGGCCTTGATGTTCTTGGTAACCTTGGCAATTAACCAACAGTCTTAGAGCAAATCTAGTGCTCAACTACATGGTGGTACTTCTCTTTGAAGTATCCCCCAGCTCAAAAAGCTTGAATGGAATTCCTTCATCCCCATTATCCCCCATCCATATCCAACATTCGTCTCTCCTACCCCAGCTTATGCATCAGTATCTCTTTGAATCACTCCTCACCTTTAGCTTTAGGGATGCACAATCCTAGTCTTAGGGATCCACCAATCCAAATCAATCCACCAAGCCTCATCTTTCAAGATCCACAATCCTAGTCCTAGGGATCTTCGAAACCCATCTTCCACCAATCAGACTCTTTGAAATCCTATTGCATCAGCTCTATCATCCCATCATCCATCTCCCTACCATGGATTCATTTTATAGCACTCCGCTCATCCATCCTCCCCCCAATCCTAGAAAGTCTTAAGCTTGCTTCCTCTTGTGCATCTGATAGCCCTTTATCATTCTCCTGTAGTGAGAGTTTGAGCTAATTCAGCCCCTTCTCTTAAGCCAATCTACATCTCCTTGCTCATCTCAGATTCTTCTACTTTTCAAGAAGCCGTCGAGCCTCATTTCTCTCTTCACCACCTTCTTGAGGGGGCATCATCTAAGTCTAGTCTCTCCTCTTCTTATCCGAGATTGGGGCAACCTTGTTGCCAAAACATCTTCCTCTTGTCATCTTCATTCGAACTTTTTTGAAATAGTGTTGTCTCAAAACTATGTCAAAGAGGGGCAAAATGTAGACACCTAAATTTGATTACATTGCTTTGGTAATCCTATTTAGTTATCTCTAAAGGCATCATTAATTAAATTCCTATTTAATTTATCCTTTGCCATCCCCTAGCTGATTAATTTAATTAATCATCTATAGTCCTAATTGATAAATCAAATAACCTATTATTTATCAATTAAATCTTATTCTTCTATCTAAATCCAAAATCCCCATTTATTAAATAAACCTATTTGATAAATAAAACCCTCAAATCTAATAACCCCTAACCTATCCTAAATCCCCCTTTTAGCCTAATCCACCCCATCCACCCATACTAACCAAGCTTAGCCACTAACTCACCCACCCTCATGAATGCCATCCACTTGCAAATCTCTAACATCCCTAATCTAATCCTAAACCCAAGCCTAATCCACCCCCTAATGTTGTCACATTCCCTAAGCAAGCTTAAGACTTTCTTAAGCCAAGGAAAGTCAACAATTCAACTCCCTCCAAAATATCCCAACCATCCAACAATGAATGCTCTTACAAAAGTCATAAAGACTCTTACAAGCTCTTACAAGCCATAATGAAGGGTCTTTATGAAGATATTATCCTTTGAGCCTCCTTTGTTGACTCATCCTTCCCCTTTCCTCCATCCACTCACCTTGTGACATTTGTCACTCCTTGATTGGTGCTAAACAAGCACAATCCATGTGCTCCCTTTTGAGTGCATCCTAGCCCTCCTTAAGCTTTCATCTTTCCTTCCATATTAGCCCTCCATCCCTCAAGCCCTTAGCCTATAAATTGAATCCCCTCCCAAGCCATTTCATCACAATCTTGGAGCTAAAGTTATAATGCCCTTTTGCGAGCCAAAAGCCATCAACCATACCCTTATGATGCCAAATTGAGAGCTCATAAAGCTACCAATTTGCCATTTTCCATCTCCATTGAAGCTAGTTTTTGGGAACCTTGAGCATACATCCCAATCCTTAGACCCATCTACCAAGCAAGGAGCTAAATCCTATTGGGAGAGTCCATTCATTTGGCTCACATTTCCAATTGGGGTTTCCTCTTTAGTCTCTCATTTATGTTATGGTTTATATGCTAGTTAATGCTTTTGTTTTTGAATAGATTAGTATTAATTGCTAACATATTTCTCATATACAAATGGTACATGTTTACTTGTTGAATTTGAACCTAGAAGTATTAAGGATGATCTAGAAAATAAAAGTTGGATTGAAGCAATGAATGAAGAGATAGAATAGATAGAAAATAACAAAGCTTGGAATCTTGCTCCTAGACCCAAGGATAAAAAAGTAATTGGTACAAAGTGGGTATTTAGAAATAAGCTGAATGAAGATGGAAAAGTCTCAAGAAATAAAGCAAGATTAGTATGCAAAAGTTACTCTCAAGAAGAAGGTATTGATTATGGTGAAAATTTTTCTCTTGTGGCAAGAGTAGAAGGTGTTCTAACTTTACTAGCATATGCAGGACATAGAGGATTTAAAGTATATCAAATGGATGTCAAATCTGCATTCTTGATGAGGAAGTTTACATTGAGCAACCAGAAGGCATTGTAGATCCCAACAAAAGAGACATGGTTTGCAAGTTACACAAAGCATTATATGGCCTCAAACATGCCCCCAAATCTTGGTATGAAAGATTACATAATTACTTGGCACGGATTGGTTTTCAAAGTAAAAATGACAACAATAGTCTGTATATCAAAGAAGGACCAGATAAGAAGATTGTGTTGGCAGAAATATTTGTTGATGATACTCTATTTACAAGAAATGATGACTTGTGCAAATCATTTTTAGAAGAAATGAGTAAAGAATTTGAGATGTCCATGTTTGGCAAAATAAAATTCTTTATTGGTCTATAGATAGAATGGAAAGAAAATGGTATCTACATCACTCAATCTAATTATATCAAGGAAATATTAAAGAAATTAAGAATGGAAGATTCAAAACCTGTTGGAACCCCTATGTCTACTGGACATAAAGTTTTCAAAAATGGTGATTCCAAGGTAGTAGATCAATCCACATATAGATCAATGATTGGAAAACTGTAGTATGTAGTGCATACAAGGCCTAATATTGGATTAGTAGTTGGTATGGTGGTAAGATTCTCAACAAATCCTAGAGAAAATCATATGATGGCAATCAAGAGAATCATGAGGTATCTAAAAGGTACTGAAGACTATGGTTTATGATACAAACTTGGAGGAAATTTGGACTTGAAAGTATTTAATAATGATGATTGGGAAGGAAGTCTTGATGACAAAAAAAAACACTAGTGGTGGAGCATTCTTTCTTAGTAAAAGACTAGTATCTTGGACAAGCAAGAAGCAAAATTATACATCTTAATCCACAACATAGGTGTAATATGTAGTAGCAACAGTCAATTATTCTAACATTGTTTGGTTCAAACAACTATTGGAAGGAATGAAGGTAGAAATCAAAGATCTAGTTGTCATACATTGTGATAACACCAGTGCAATCAACATATCAAAGAATCTAGTAATGCATTCCAAAACAAAGAATATTGCTATAAAATATCACTTATCAAGAGAGTTAGTGCAAGACAAACAATTTAGATTAGAATATGTGAGTATAAAGGAATAGATTGTAGATATATTCACCAATCCATTACCTAAAGATGCATTTTTGTATCTAAGAGGTAAGCTAGGTGTCATACCCCTATTTGAGATTCACTAAGTGAAGTTTAGTGAATGCATCAACCAGAACCTATTGAAGATCAATAAGTTGGTGCAAAATTGGCAAGGGCATATTGCAGATGAATTAGTAATTAAGGTACATTGGTATTTATAGGATTATTGTCTTTAGCATGTGTTGTCAAAGAGGGAGAAGTTTACTATCATATCTCTAAGAAATTTTTGGAACCAAAACAAAGTAAGGAACTAGAGAGGGAGAAGTTTTCCAAAAAAGAAGTTTGCTAAAAGAGGGAGAATGTTTTGAATGAACTTGGTGGTAGCTATTGTAGAAAAAAATCTCGTAAAAGGAAGAGCTCATAATGATAGAGGGAGTTCTCAAAGTCTAAAATCCAAAATTTCATGGTGCTATGAAATCTTGTGTTGCCACCAATGCCAAAGAGGGAAATTGTTGGATACAATTGATTAATTGTGTGTTGTCTTTGATGTTACACAAATGTCATATAATTATCAGTTAGTATATGTTGAGCTCACTCAGGTAGTGAAGATAGTTCTTAGTGTCTACCAAAAATTCATGTGTTTGCCTAGTTTAGAAGGTAGTGTCTACCGAGGTCACTTGGGCGTCAAAGGAAAAGTTGCAAAAACTGAGTGTTAACAAAGTTCATTTGGTTAAAGAAAGAAAATTGGATGGAACTAGTGCTAACCAAACTCACTCGATTGCCAAAGGATTTTCATGAGTTCACAGTGTTAACCGAGCTTCTATTGGTTAACAAAAGAAATTGTTTCTAAGTTAGTTTCTGCTAAGTTGGGTTGGCTAACGAAGGATTTTCTTATTTTGGCATATTAAGCTTAATTGATTTATCTATTGATTCCAACTGACTAAGGTGACGAATATTAATTATTCTAAGTTGTATTTGAGCTAACTTGACAAAGAGGAAGATATAAGTATAAGGTCAAGTTGTGACATTAAAGTGTGTAAGTATGATGATGTGATTGAAGATTTAATGATGAGAAGAGGAAGAAAATTTGAAGGAAAAGAAGAATATCCTTGTAGAGAAACAAAGCTATATTCTATTAGGAAGGATCAATTATAAGCTAGAACCAAGATCTGTAATCAAAAAATTAGTTGCATTCAAATTAGCTCACCTTATTGTTATTCTTTAACCATTGTAGTAGTGATCTAAATCTCCTAACAGAGTTGGCTTCACAACTATTTGCAAATCCTCTAACAAGGTGGCAATTCCATTGAGTTACTCTCAAGACCTTTAACAAGGCCACTTCTAATAGGGTGATTAAATCCTTTAACAGGGTCACACTTAATAGTGTATTTTGTAACTTTTAATAGGGTTGGCTCCTAATAGGGCTCACTTCAGAAGAGTGAAAAATAGTAACTAGTTGCAATTGGTGGTTTTTCCCTTTCTACATTAAATGTTGGTGTCAAATGTGTTCATGCTATTTTATTTTATGTGTTTGCAACTAAGTTAAAGTAATGATAATTGTAGATAACATCTAAAGGTTTATATGTTAATCACTTACCAAGCTAATCTATTTATTACTGAGCTACAACATTCTGTATGTGTTTACTAAGGTTCAGTAGTATTCAGTTATCTATTTGCCTTTTGTACTGACATCTAAGGGATTTGAGATTTATTTTTGTAGTAACTAATTCACCCCTCCCCTCTTAGTTACTCCTCTTATATTTCCAATAGATGAAGTCATGTGTATTGCAATGAAGGATGATTCTGATGAGGATGAGACAACTATACTAGTATCTTATGTGAACAAGATTGACAGATGGATCATTGACAGTGGCTATTCACAACACATGACTAGAGATAAAATTAAGTTCATTACCCTTGATTATTACAATGAAAATAATGTAAGGTCTAGCAATGATGCACCCTGTATGATAAAAAGTAAAAGATCAATCAAAATGACATAAAAGATAATGTGTGACAATGCTTATTATGTAGAAGGATAACTATAACTTATTGAGTGTATCACAACTGAGTAGTTAAGGTTGTAAAGTTGAGTTTGAGGACAAGGAAAAAAAGATCTATGACATGATGGGAAACTAATTGGAAAAGGTCATTATACTAGAGGTAATCTATTTTATCTTGACATGAATGATGAAAATTGTCTTGTTGCAAAATTTGATGATGTGTGTTTGTGGCACAATTCATGTTAAGTTTGATAACTTAGTTAGTGTCAGTAAGATGAAAAGAGTTAGAGGTTTTCCTAAAATGAAGAAACTTGAAAATATGATTTGAAAAAAATGTTAGTTAGGAAAGATGAAAAAATCTAGTTTTAAAAGTAAGACCCACTCCTCTAAAGAAATTCTGTAATTAGTTCATATTGATTTGTGTGGACCAATTGATGTGCAAAGATACAAAGGTGTCACATACATTATACTATTTTTTGATGATTATTCTAGGATGATGAAAATTATGTTTCTAAAAAAAAATTTGATGCTTTCCAAATGTTTAAGTGGTACTTAGCTAGATTTGAAAAGGAGACAACCAAAAGATTGAAATGTCTAAGATATGACAAAGGTGGAGAATTGACATCAAATGAATTTGAGATATTCTGTAATGATAGAGGAATCAAGAGACAAACTTCTACAACTAGAACCCCTCCACAAAATAGAATTTATGAAAGGAGAAACACATCTATAATGGACTATTCTAGAACACTCATGATGGAGAAGAATGTTGCTTTGAAATATTGGAGAGAACCTGTAAGTACATCTGTCTATACCCTGAACAGTGTGCAAGTCAAGAAAGGTACTCATTCAACACCTTTTGAACTATGGTATGGATATTGACCCAATGTAAAATATTTTAAGGTATTTGGAAGAAAGTGCTACATTCTTTAGGAGAATGGTAAACTTGATGCTAAAAGTGAAGAATATATATTCTTTGGTTATTCCACAAGAGGTAAAGCTTATAAGTGTTTGAATATTAACACTAACAAAGTTGTGGAAAGTGAAAATATGAAGTTTGATGAATATACAAAGGTACATAAAACTAAACTTATGAAGGAACATGAAGAGTAAAAATCCTTTATATACCTTTATAAAGGCATGCCTGCTAATGAAGTTTTTGTAAATCAAAAACAAGTATTAGTGACTACCAATTCACATACCCTGAATGTTGAGTCACATTTAGGAACTGAGTTGCATTTAGAAGTTGAGTTGCACACATAAGATGAGGTACATTCTGATTCTGAGTTAAGTGTACATGAAAGGAATGTCAATCTACCTGATAAAGAAGTACATAGTAATTCTAAAGTTGATAGACCCATTGAAGAAATAACAAAAAAACCAAGATTTTCAAAGTGTGTCTGAAGACATCACCCCACTAAACCAATTATTGGAGATAAAGAAGCTAGACCAATGACAAGGAATAGGTTGAGAAGTGATACATGTTTTTTGAGCATGCATGAACCTAATTCAGTGAAAGATTCCTTAGAGAATGAAGACTGGAGTAAAGCCATGAAAGAAGAGATTGATCAAATTGAGAAAAATAAGACATGGACTCTAGTACCCAGACCAGAGAACAAGAATGTGATTGGAACTAAGTGGGTGTATAGAAAAAATATATGGGAATAGTGAAGCCACAAGGAATGAGGCAAGATTAGTTTGCAAGGGGTATGCATAAGAAAAAAGAATCAACTAGGGAGAAACATTTGCCCCAGTTGCAAGATTGGAAGGAGTAAGAACTATTCTTCATACAAAGGTTTCAAAGTTTATCAGATGGATGTGAAGTCAATATTTCTAAAAGGTGTATTAGAAGAAGAGGTTTACATAGAACAACTTGAAGGATTTGTTGTTCCAAACAAAAATAATATGGCATGTAGACTAGACAAAGCTTTATATGGTTTAAAGAAAGCCTTAAGAGTATGGTATGAAAGTCTTCACAATTATCTTGTGAAGATTGATTTTGAGAAGATTGATGATAACAATAATCTATACCTGAAGACAAAAGGATGCAAAGGTATTTTACTAGCTGAAATTTTTGCTGATGATATCATATTTGGAGGTCAAAATGCATTATGTAACTCCTTTGCAAATGAAATGAAGAAATAATTTGAGATGTTTATTTTTGGAGAGATCAAGTTATTTATTGGTTTGTAAGTATATCAGATGAAATATGGTATATACATCACTTAGTCTAAGTATGTGAAGGAAATATTGGAAACTTTTGGTTTAGAGGATTCAAAACCAGTTACCACTCCTGTGGTGATAGGACATAAACTTTCAAAAAATAATGGTTCTGCTGAAGTGAATCAAACATTATACAAGTCTATGATTGGTAAGTTTCAATATGTAGTACATAATAGACCTGGCATTGCATTAGTTTTTGGTATTGTTGCAATATTTTCTACAAATCCTAAGGAGAATAATTTGATAGTCATTGAGAGAATTATGAGATATCTAAAAGGAACATAAGATTATGGTCTATACTACAAGAAAAATGACAAATTTGAGTTAAGAGCCTATACAGATGCTAATTGGGTTGGAAACATTGATGATAGAAAGAGTACACGTAGTTGAGAAATTTTCTTAGGAAATAAATTGGTCACCTACACCAATAAGGAAACAAATTATATATCTCAATATATTGCTGAAGTTGAATATGTGGTTATTGCAATAAATTGTACAAATGTGGTATAGATCAAACAACTACTCAAAGGCATGAAGGAGGAAATCATTGAACCTATAGTACTTTATTGTGATAATAGAAGTGCTATAAATATATCAAAGAACCCTGTGATGCACACAAAAAATAAGCACATTATAATCAAGTATAATTATTTAAGAGATTTGGTTCAAGACAAAGAAGTGAGGATGGAATATGTGAATACGAAAGAATAGATAGCTGATATATTGACAAAAGCTTTACCTAAGGATGCCAATGGATATCTTAGAGGTAAACTAGGGGTGATACCCCTATCTCAAGCTACTTAAGAAGCATGAGTAGTGCCCTACATCAACTAAGCATCAACTGAGATGAATGTTGTATCTTACAACTTGTTGCAGTGGATCTTACTTTAGGAATTGCCTAAAGTAATGAAGGAGCTAAATTAGAAGATTTACAATCACATGCAAGGTGATAGATGATAAGTCTTTGGCATTATTGTCAAAGAGGAAGTTATCAGAAAGACAGAGAAAACCTAAGGGAGAGGTACACCAATGAGAGATAGATATTCCTAGAGACTGAAATATAAATCAGAGGGAGAAGATACATTGAAGGAGATTGACAAAGCTTACATTACCCTATATAGAGGAAGGAAATTTACTTATAGATGGGGAAATCTCAAAGATATTATTTTCTTTTTGGTATTGTTGTTGGTGTTGGTTTTCCATCAATTCCAAAGAGGGAGATTGTTGAAAAGAGATTTTTTTGAAGTTAAGAACCTATAATGGAATAAACATTATTTTGTCAATGATGTCAAACCTACTACCTGCTTGTGAGACATGATTTTTGGTCTAAAATGTTTCATTTAGTTGATTGATGAAGAGGATTTGAAAAGAGGAGATAACAAGAGCATCTAGAGAAAGGTTGTGTTATTTGGTGTACAAAAAGAGCACTAAGACCAAGTAAGACATTAATACTATAATATATTTTTTATCTACTAAAAGTCTAAAATGAAAGATTATACAAGAAAAGATTGGAAGAAGATCAAGTAAGAGAAGTGTTTGACAAGCCATGCTGAGTAGTTAGTGCAAGCTGAGAAAAAATTAGTTGAAGCCAAGTGAAAATAAAGAGGTTTCAAGAAAAGAAGACAAATAGTTCAAGCTAAGTGAATGTTAGTACATGTTGAGTAAAGTTTAGTGGGCACCGAGCATCAGTAAACTTTGGTGTTTTTTGAGTAAACTAGTGTTGGCAGAGTGATAGAATAGTATAGATGCCAAGTGACGTCAAAAAATATTAAACCAAAGATGTGATGAATCTGAACTGACTAATTTGATTTCTTGAATTATGTGAACCATGTGGAAGATAACTATGATGAGATGGTGGTACATAATTCAAGGTAAACCATTTTGAGATGAATTCAAGGAAGATTGTATAGGAAGTTTCTAGAGGAACCAAATGGAAAAGTGGGTAGATTTATTGAATCCTACCTAACCCTAGAATGTTACTTATGGTTAAGTGACAAAAGATCTAAATTCTACATTTATAGAGATAGCTATTTAGAAGTAAAGGTTGTCATGTGTAAGAGCATAAGGAAGACAAGGAGTCTAGGGTATTGCTTCAACTAGTGGCTGAACAAAAGAGATTGTAGTTAGAATACAAAGCAAGATGACTTAAAGTGATGAATGCTAGAAGGGTGAACAAGCTATCAGAGCTGAAGAGTATGAATTCCAAGCAAAATAGAGGACTGAAATAGAGATCTATAATTTGCAAGTGAGTTGTAAGTTTTTTTCAGATCAAGTCCTACTATTATTTTCTAATAACTATACTAGTGTGAATAAAATCCTTTAGATTAAGGTTGACCTAACCATCATTTGTAAATCCTTTAATTGTGCAACATTCTAATGGAATGGTCTAAATTACTCTAACAAGGCTCAGTCCTAATAGGATGATTGAATTCCTTTAACCAGGTTACATTTAATAGTGTGTATTGTAACCTTTAATAGAGTTGGCCTTTCACATGGCATTAGTTTAAAAGAGTGAGAATTAGTAGCATATTATTGGTGATTTTTCCCAAATTGGGTTTCCACGTAAAATCCTTATGTCAAATTATGTGAATTTTCTTATGGTATTTCATGTTTAGATTTCTACAAAGTTATTTTGACCTAGGACAGTAACCTAAAAAGATAAGGTACTTTATGATCTAATGGATGCATGCATGTTAAAGTTTTATGGATATATATCTTATTAGTACTGATAAGTTTTATTTTTACATCTGGACCTTGGATAACTGATTCACCCCCTCTCAGTTATTCTAAAGAATTTAAATATTTTCTTGAAAGTTTGTTAAGTCTTTACAAAAATTCCAATTTGACATTCCTTTTCCACTTTTTTGGATTTTACATAAAAGATTTCTACTTTTTTGTCTTACACAAAGATAGTAGCACAAAAAGATGGTGTGTCTTATCCATGTTACCATATTTTGCATACATGTAATATTTAAATGATGTAATGTATGCTAAATACATTTTTGGCTTCCCTCAAGTCTGCATACCTGTGTGAACATCAAGATGGAATGGGTACTAAGTTTTCTACTTGTTATCACGAGAGATGGGTTCTTCTGAACCACTACTCCTATAACATGGGCCAATGAGTTTGACTAAAAAAACTACACAATTGAATCTTGATAGCAAAAATACATTGATTTATTTTTTACAGTAGAAATTTTAGAATTAGTTCATTTGAAGAAGTTAGATAGTTTAATCTATAAGTAGAAGATATTTTCTATAGAAATTCAAATTTTGATTTTTCTACTAGAAATCATCTGTATCTCTTTCAAGTCAAACTCATTGACCTATATACCTCCAAAGTTGTACACGAATCTTCTATATCTCCTCTTCATGTTTATTTTACATGTAACTCTAATCCTAAGCTTAATATCATAAATGAATTAATTTCTATAATAATAATAATATATTATTTAATTAAAAATATATAATTTCATTAAAAATAAAAGATTACTATAATATATATTAAATAAAAAATTGATTTATTAATTTAATAATATTTATACTTACTTATATATAATTTAAGTATTCTATAAAATTTATTAGTTTTTTCCATAATTCTAATTGCTATTTTAAGTATTTTATATAATTTAATATATTATAAACATCACATATATTAATTACAAGATTTACTTAACTACTATATTTATAAGACATGTTATGAAATAATCTTACAACCTTGCACAAAGAGCATACAGATGGATCTGTGAGCATCACCTAAATCTAATGAGTGTTAAGTGGTGTTCTATTCATTCTCACAAGATATTGGTTTGTGGGAGTCACTACTCATGAAACACAGTTTAATGAGATTGAAAAACTTCACCTTGACATCTATACCTATGTCAAATATGCATATTTATAATGCTTATAACTATAAAATGCTTAGAAGAATTTTCAATCTTATCATGAGAATAGTTACCATTTAGAAATAGCTTAGTTGGAATAGCCATGTCTACTTGTTCCCACTTGAGTCGTTCTCACAATTTTTTTCCCTCAACAAAAATCCCTCTAGAGGACCTAAACAAAAATAAATGACAAGTGAAGGTCTAAATGTATAATTTCCCTAAAAATTAGAAGACCATATTATCCTATTTCACATGCTTCTACCAAAGAAATAATACCCTTTTTAATTAAGGTTGCTAAAGAGAAATCTTCTCCCAACTCACGTAACAAAAAGTTAAAGAATGTAATAATATGATGAAAATAATAATCTCCCATTCATCTAGTCATTTGTTTGGGTGACTATTTTTTTTATCGATAAGAGGCCAAAGAAAAGATTACTTATTATTATGTATTGTGATTAATTATTATTTTTATTAATCTCAAGTAGAATTGAATGCAAGAGCTCCCAGATAAGAGGCTCACAATTTACCATTGTGTTGTAGGCTCTTTCCTTGTTTGGGTGACTAATTATTAGCAACAAATTTTTTAGTCATTTATTTGATTATTTTTTAGTCACTTACCTTTGTCTAACCTTGTGATTTTAACCAATGACCAAATTAGTCTTTTATTTAGTCACTTATACATATAAACTATAAAATATTACTAGAATTTGATAATTTTTAGCCCCATGACTAAACTTTTTTGTCTTGTGACTAATTATTTTAGTCATGTAAACATTTTATTTGCCAAAATTGTGCTAGTGGACCCCTAGGGGCATATATTGTCATGTAATGTGTCAAAAGGTGTCACATATTATCCTATGACCCCTTTGGACCCATATGAATAAATGAAATAGGTCCCTGGTGGTAGTGGCTACCCCTAGTTTTCTCTTAGGTTATATTACCAAATTCTTTTAGGCTAGCTTTCATGGTTACATGATTTGATTTAGTGGTACTTGGTTACTAACTTCATTGATACTATTTGCATGTTTGGATTATATATTTGATGAGATATCTTATACTTGGATATTTGACATGTTCATCACTATTCTTGTGATGATGATGATGTGCATACTTCATATAGTGGTTTTAGTTAGTTTCATGATGAAAATATATGGATGATTTAATATATATGGTTTTATGGTTACCTACCCCATACTTGCATGTGTATGGTGTACATGTATGTTTTACCTTTTGTTTGATGTATCTGATGTGGTTAAGGGAGGGAGTCATAGTCGCTTGCTAGTTAGGATCTACATAATGTACCACTCTCCACCATTGCATGTTTAGTTTAGATATATGCATATGTAAATATTCAACTTTAATGCAAATTGCAAGTATCGAGCATCAACTTCCCTGAATTGTTAGGATGAGTGCCCTATCACAGTATTTTAATGGTAAAAGAGATGAGATATTTCTCAAGTACAAGTCCTTAGCTTGAGCCAATTGTCCTAAAATATAGGATAAACATATGATTTAATTACCTTTCCAAATTTTTCAAAGTGATGTGAATTCAAGATTTTTAACCTTTGAGTTTGTTTCATACCATGCCATCTTATCATTATTTCTCGAGCTAGTATATTATAAGAGTTAGTGTATTACCTTGCCCATGCCTCGAGTGCTAGTATAGACTAGGGTGAGAGTAGAGAGGATTCTTTTTTGCAACCTTGCCTCATTAGTATGCCTTGTCTATTAAAAAGGATACTGATGCTGCATATAGTTACTAGGGGGCCAGATTCCAGAGAGATTGCCAGGGTAACCTTGTAGTTGACTCATGTGATGAAATTTTTCCACATGTGTATATTAGGTTTCCTAAATGTCTTGTCACCTCTAGGATTTGATATTACTTGTTTACATGGTTTCTTTTAGATAGGTTGGTATCTAGATTCCTTGACCTAGATTCTTGTTATCACTTTTAGATTGTTATCTATTTGGAACTTGAGATTATCTCCTTGACATAGTGGGGGTGGGTCATTGAGGTTCCACAAGATTGGGTGGTAGTGTTTCTCATACTATTGAGATCAAAAAGCTGAATGCCAATGTTGGATGTATCCTTTGTAGTTGTTATATTCTTCTTGTCTTGTGATTATGTTCTATGATCATATTCAAGTATATTGTACTTTAATTATTTGAGATCCCATGAGATGTTGTATCTTATCATGATGTACACTCTTTTAACATTTCAAACCATGCAATGTGTGTAGAGGATGAGCATGCTACCATGCGACACATTATGTACCTGTATATTATTTCATGTGATTTCATACCTATGGTTATTCTATGACACAGACTTTGTTTACTTATTAGATTTAATCTTAATAAAACTTATGTGTGTGATTCAACATTATGGAACCCTTGAGAGATTTAACTATTATTATTTCTTATATATGTCTATGAGTTATTACTTTCGTTATGTTATCTATTGTTTGTTTTAATCTTAAACAAGATATTTAGCAAACTTAGTGACATTATAGGCTAATTTCTCTTGGGTTCCTTGGCAAGGCATTTCGCTAGGGATCCTAGGAACCATAGGGACATATGTTGTCATGAAATGTGTTAAAAGGGGTCATAGGTTATCCTATGGTCCCTTTCGACCCATATGATCAATTATAATATGTCCCTAGGGGTCCCAAGATCCCTAGGGATATATGTTGTCATAAAATAGGTCAAAAAAGGCCATAGGTTATCTTATGACCCCTTTTGACCCATAGGTTATCCTAACTATATAATAAATACTTTTACACACACACACACACACAAACACACACACACACACAAACACACACACACACACACACACACACACACACACACACAGACACACACACAGACACACACACACACACACACACACACACACACACACACACACACACACACACACACACACACACAAATTCGGTAGATATTTTCAATGAAAATTGAAGTGTCTCATATCTCTCCAGAATTTGCACCATCAAAAAGATCTTGGTGTCCTGATTCCAATGCAACTTGAATAGACAAAAATAGAGTCTGGATACAGAAGTTAAGCTCAGTCAAAGTTTTGGTCAACAGGTAGACTAGAGGGCTAGATAAGAGGTGAGATTAGACCATCTCAGAAGTAGTCAACAATGGGTTTCAAATTAAAGATCTCGTCATAAGCTTTTCAACGGTGTTCATTTCGTCAAAAATGGACTTCATATGTGAAAGTTATGACAATTTGAATTTTGGAGGTAAAAATGTCATTTGAAAGTTGATGACATCATCATGATGTCATGGTGGCAATTTTAAACCAAAAAAAAAAGAAAAAAAAAAAGTGGTGAGATTCGAACCCCTAACCACCCCTTTGCTAAAATAAGGCTTGGTTATTGGGCCACCTAGAGTGTTCGTTACATAAATGTCAAAACTTCTATTTAAATTTGAGCTAGCTGCCAATTCAATTGTGAAAAAGGTGCCAAAGGGGGTTGAACCACTGACCCAACACCTTCCAAATTTGGCTATAACCATTGCGCCACATGCATGTTCTAAGATATGGAATGTGTGATTGTCATTTAAAGTTTAACAAACCACGCGCTCCCCTTTTAAATAAGGAATGTGGTTATTTTGTTAATCTTTAACCACCCTAATTTGGTAAAATGCCAAAATACAAAAATTTAAAGAGGGCTATTTCAAAAGGGGGAATTTTTTCAAGGCCTATAATTAAATATTTTTGTTTTGGCTTAATTCAAGTAAATTTCTTGTATAAAAAGGGGGAGAGAGTGAGTGTTTTTCACTCATAATTTTCAAGAGTATTTTGGAGGAGAATTTTGGCCAAGTGTTCTTGGAGGCAAATTTTATTCTCTTCAAGTGACAATGTATTGAAACAGGCGTTGTGACAAAGAGGTCTTGTAAGGAGATTTTTCTACCATTCTTGTATCTCAGAGTTTTGTTGCTACTGAAGTGCTCAAAGGAATGGTCTTGGTGCTTTGTAATTGATTTTTGAGATTAATCAGATTGGTTGTACTCTATTAGAGCTGACCCAGAGACGTAGTCACATTTGTGGCAAACTCTAAAATCAAACTTTGTTTGCACTCTCTATCTTCTTCTCTCTCAATTTTGTTTCTCATCTTAAGTTTTAATGTTTTAATTCATTAATGTATAAATGTAATAAGTCTTCCACTAAGATGGGTTTTTATTTAAGCATTCAATACTGCAATTAGTCTAGATCCATTTTCAGATCACATACATACTTGTAATATTTCATAATAAGTACTAATATATAAATGATCATGATTATAAAATATATTAAATTATATTATAATATACTAATACTAAATATAAAATACTAATACATATAGTATTATGTTACAATATATTAATAATAAATAGGAATACATATAATATTGGATAAAAAATACTAAATACTAATATACATTATAGTATTTACACTAATTTTTATAATAATTATTCCCCATACAAAAGGTGGTCCTATAGAAAAAGTTGTTCCTATTTTAAATAGTATGTTTGCACTTGATTCCCCCTCATCATTTTGGTACATATTTTGGGTATACTATTTTATATCAGGTACCTACTTATTTCGAGTATTCTATATGGGATCGAATACCTGATCTATTTTACTAGTAAACTTTTACCAAAATATGCTCTATCATTGTAGACTTGAAAATTACATTTTGATTTTCCCTTTTCATGAGTTTCAACAATGTTTTTTTAGAAAAATAGGGTTTGGGGCCCATTGTTTGAAAATGTGGCTAAAAGACTTGATAAGGTGTCTTGGATTGTTGTTTGAATGAGGAGCAATAGTTGTCAAAAGGTTAAATGCAAAAGGAAGGCATGAAATGAAGACATCAAAGAATATAGGTAAAGTGACAAAGAGAATGATTGAAGGAAGAGGTATGTTAAATGTCAATCAAGTTGACAATGTATTGATTGAAGGTGAAATTATAGAGTTGGGAAATGAATATGTGTTCATCTAGAGGATGAAAATGTACCAATTTATAATGAAAATGCCAAGGCTGAAAATGTGGAGGATGATAATGTACCAATTTATAATCTAATGCTGAGATTGACCATGTGGAAAATGAAAATGCATAGGAAGCCTACATATATCCTAATTATAACTAAAAATGAAGGTCCTAAAACACCAAAATAGTTAATTGAAATTGATGAAACCATTATTAGAAATTTGAAAGGGAAGAATTCATAGAGAACCATTGGGTTATGGGCTTCAAAATTGTGTGATATGTTTTTTGGAAACAAGAGAATAGTGGAGAAATGCCAAATTTTTGTGTACTTATTAAAGATGCAAAAGATGAGACCTATGCTTGCCAAATTGAAGATTTGTGTCAACAAGAAAATACTGAGAAATGCCATTATTGTGAAGAATATTTTCAGTGCTCTTAATAAAATTGGTAAAAATAGTAGGGGGAAGGACAAGAGAGATGCTCAAAAGGTTATTACAACCTCTTTGGTAAATCATCATTTGAGAAAGGGTAGATATAAGAGAAAAAGTTGTGTTGAGTTGAACCTAAATTACACTACTTTGAGAAGAGAACTTGCTAGAAGAGAGAGAATAGATGATCCAGATCTTCAAAATGATACATGGGCTTATGGTGGGAGACTTCCACATTTTGATATGAAGATAACCAATGATGTCAAGCAAGAAATTACATAATTTTGGCAGTCTAGATCAAGAGTCTCACCAAATGCTAAGGATCTATTGAAGTTCATAATTGACATTAGAGAACTCACACCACATCTCATCAAAAATTGCATATATCACAAAGGGCTTTTGAATCCTTGAAGTCATTTTATTTAATTCTACATAAGATTCAAAATAAGGGTAAAAACATAAATGTGCATCATCTTTTAGGATATCTAAACCTATTTTGGTCAAATATCATTTCTCTATCAAAGCTCAATTTTTTTTCAAAAATTTAAAATACCCTTTTGTAGATATAAAATATGTTATAATTTCAAAATATTATAAGTAGGTATTTTAACATTTGAGAAGATGCTACCTCAAAAAATGAAAAAAATAGTAAATCATATATATATTTTAATATTTATCCCTAGAGGACAGAGTCATCTTTAAGATTATGCAATTTTTTTTCAAAAAGGTGTATATTTGATAGGAAAGTTTTGATGGGTGGTAAAAAAACTGTTGGTTTCTCATAAGGTCAAACTTGAGAAGTTATAGAAAATAAAATATACATCAAAAAACAATATTTCATTTTTTCCCCTAGCTATAGATATTATCTGTAACATATTTTTAAATTAGAGAAAAAAATGATGATTTGTATATACTAGTTTGACAGGAACTACAACCTATATCTTTTCTAGGTGAAAAAAGGAGTTCAAAAATTTAAAAAAATGAATAAATTCTCACTTGGCATAAAATTCATCCAATTTTACACATTTCATCATTTCACATCATCTTCAAATTTTAAGCACAAATACCATTTTTATGTCATTTAAGTTGAATAATTTACATTCAAGGATCTTTTTTCTTTATAAAAGGTGATGCACATTTGTGGTTTTACCCATACATGTTTTTGCAAATATCATGTGGATTTTTCTATGCACCATGAACTAGTCTACTCCATCTATTCTACTTTGTATAGTAATAAATATTGGAGAATTATGGTGCTAGTGAGTTTCCAAAATCATGAAGGGACTTGCTAGATCAATTTTTATGTCATAGATTTGATGGTTGTTTCTTTATATAAATGATTTCTTAAATGAGAAGTGTTCACAATGTGGTGGCTTATCCAAATCTATAACATTATTCAATGAGGGGTGTGAACAAGATCTTGGGAGGACAATAGTAAAAAATAATGGTATATGAAATGATGAAATATTCATTGAAGGGTGTGAGGGCTCTAGAACATTGTGTAAGAGGTAAACAAAAGATTGGACAACTAATTACAGATTATGAAGGATTAACATATCCTACTGGTTCAGTTGTTGTTGCTGGGACATGGTTACATACATACATTCTTAGAAGGAATGGAATTCCCACATTCAAAAACTATGAGAAACACAAGAAAAATATCATATATTCACACCTTATCATAGCAACAAAAGTAAGATTGTTGAAGCATCAAGGAAGACCAAAAGCAATTTTTTTTTTACTATTAGTAATACTGATCACAAAGCCCTATTGGAGACTATTGACATAGAAGTCTGCAACCTTGGTTGAGGTATGATCCTCAAGTGACCTTGTGTAAAATGGAAATGACCTCCAAGTGTGGGACTTGCATTGTGAGGTCAAATCTCTGAAGAAGGCCGACTTCCTTAAAATTAGAATGCACCTAACTACACTTTGAAGGAAAAGGGAGACGGAGATGCATGAAAGAAAACTGCCTAGTCTAATCTAAAGGGGGTGATGCAACTAGATTGAATGATCACAACTCTATCTACAATTACACAAAATAGATCAATGAAAACCAAAAATACACTAAACTTAACTTCAATCTATCTCTTAAAGTGACATGCAGATCTAAAACTAATGAAATGTTGAAATGAAGGATACTATTCATTTATGCAATGATTGCCAATAGATTAAACATGACATTTAAACATAAGAAAATAGAAATAAAACATTCTCTGTATGGCATATACATGCACTAGAAAACAAAATGGCAAGGAAAGGTAAGGAACAAAGATTTCATCAATGGAGGGAAAAAGTTGCAGAGCATAATGCTACTACAAAAAAAAGATAGGGGAGAAACCTCAAAACATATTTACAACTACCTTTTATAGAGTTCAAGAATAACTCTGATATTACATTAAGTTCAAACTATAACAAAGTAGAGTTGAGATTGCAGAGGAGAGAAATAACTACTGAATAGAGGAAATCATGATCAGATGCACATCCCCATATAGGAAATCAAATCTTTTACATACAAATCTAGTTGTGAAGAGATAAAAAATGAGGACCATAATTGCCTTGATTAAATAGAAGGATAAGTAAGCAATGGGAGGAAGAAAACTACATTGAATAAGCATGGAGAGCACTCAAAAAAGTGGCTGTAAGCAATCAAGGACCTATTCACCATTAAAGAACTACTTAATGTTGTGTCTACAACCATGCCAAGTAATTTGTCTCAGCAATTGAATAATCAACCTCACCACATGGATGAATCTTCTATTTTATGTTGAACCTATATCTTTGTTTCATGCTTGATCGCTGTGTCATACCTCTTTAACACTTTAACCCCTTAACCACTGCAACCCCACAACTGCCATGATTTCCACTATTGTAGCTGATTTCCTAGTTGGCATGAAACATTTGTGACCATATTATCCATGTATTTTTCTACTTCATGGCTTAAGATTTGATCACATCCTTGATACTTGCGACTATGCAAAGACCAATCCTTGACTGTTGATCACCTAGTCACAACTGCAAATAACTATCTTTATTTAACCCTACAAAGCCATTACCTAAGAGTTTACTAATTTGTTGCCTTAACCTAGAGTTCTACATTTAGCCCTATGACTATGTGAAAACACATAATTTTACTCTATTGGGGTTGAGGTTTGCATGTTTGCAACTTCAAAAATGAAACTTCATCGATGGAGTGATATCAATTCAATTGGTCCACTTTCTTTCAATGAGCAACTCATTTGAAATTGACCCTTGTGATGGTACAACTGAAGTAGTCCTAAAATATGTGTGGCCCACTATGACATGCATCACATGCTCATATTCCCACAATGGTTAAACATCGAGAAATTTCAAAATGTAGGGATACGCCAGACATTGATATGCTAACATCTAATGGTAGCTGTGAAATTGAAAACCCTTAGCATATTCAACAACCAATAAGGAAATGCCCCTTTGTCACTTGATCTAACACATCCTTCACATTATAGCCCATGACTGAGTCTGGTCCCAACTTGTCCACACGGAAAATGCTCTCTTCCCAACTTTCATTAAAGTTTGAAAGACTTCAAAAAGCACATATATGCCAACCACAGATCTAATAAGATCTAATGGTCATGAAAATGTGGGCCCTCTGAGGTATTCTAATGCAAAAGTTGACCTAAAACCATGCAAATAAAGCTAATCACTTCATCACAACCATTAACTAGATGTTAGCTCTCTGAGCCATGAAGTTGCACTGACATCTGAGAAGATCATGTCACACATTTGTAGCTCCCCTACTAGTTAAGTGCTAACTATTTGCGACCAAGTGATGAAAGGAAGTCACACAATCACAAATTAAAATGTTCTAAGGATATATCATACAAATACGATAATACTTAAGACCAAGCAATATAAAGAAAATATATTTTGACCAAGTTTTTATGTATCCATCTAAAGTTTGCATGGCAATAAATGAATAGTCCAAAGGACGTGGATCAAGGCTACCACCTTGGTTTTCATGAGATTGGCAATATCTAGAAGACAGGGGGTGCAAAAATGGTCAACATTTCTAGTGACTCAGAGGGAATGCTTGCATGCTAAGTATGGACTAGTGACCTTAAGCATTCCATTAGGCTATGGAGTTACAAAAAATGAAATCTTTACACTGCAAGGACCAAAAAAATTGCAACCAAAAATAAATTGTAACCTCTAAAACTACAAAAATTCAAAAACTTTGCCATCTCATAGAGAACTAGCCTATGCTTGTGCAGTTCTTTAAAAATTGGAAAAATGCCTATTCTAATATGTACATAAATTTACAAAAAAAAAAATCAAACAAACCCATTGACAAGTTTGTTGAAATAGCTACCCTTCCTCACCAATTGATATCTTCTTCCATGTGTGGGTAGCTAAAAATGGAAGCAACAAGCATGACAAGAATAGTGCTACATGGAATACTTCTTCCCTAATCTTGAAGACCATGAAGCTTTCTAGCACTGGAGGACCTTGATTCTAATAAAAACATGCTTGCTCTTCCTTGTTGACTTCTCCCTCATGCTTTGGAATGAACATAATTGGGGGCAACATGTTGATTTGTTGTAGACCTAGATACCTAATAGGGCATCCTATTAATGGTGTTGGGTCTAGGCAATCAGCCTTGACCATGTTGATGTGCTCTGCAATGGTAGCATCCAACTAATTTGGAAGTGGCTCCTTTTCTTGTGAAGAAAAAATCTCCACCTTGTCTTCATATTGTTCACGAACCACCTCGTCTAGAGCTATTGATATGGTGTGAGTATCCAATAATTGTGGTTGAAGAAAATTCTCTTCATGCATAGGAGATGATGACTAAACATCTATGGAAGAGTAGATATCATAATATTCATCCAAGAGAATATCCTCATCATTGATATCCTCCATTATAGTTGCAATAACATGAATAGGTTGAGGGGAAACCTCATGCATGATAGCATGTTCTTCCTCAAGGATGAAGCTATCCTTGGGATCCTCCTTTTCATTCTCCATATCATGGAGGATAGTCTACTGTAATAAGTGATCTTTTTCCTCCTTAGTTTGCAACAGATCCTCATCCACTTA
Organism: Cupressus sempervirens; assembly: GCA_028749045.1. NCBI lineage: Eukaryota > Viridiplantae > Streptophyta > Pinopsida > Cupressales > Cupressaceae > Cupressus > Cupressus sempervirens. The sequence goes on from CM053787.1 coordinate 763,037,154, forward strand.
TAAAGGCTCAAAGGCCATGATTTGTTCCTCAAGAGAAGGAACAACCTTTTCTTATTCTTTCTCAACAAAAGAGGGAAGATCTTTAGATAATATTATTGAATCCTCTTCCTTCTTCTCAACTGCTACCTCTTTGTTCTCCTGAGTAGGCTACAACTCCTCACTTTGTGGTTCTATTTTCTTTATTTCATTCTCCCAAAACTCTATGTTTGGGCCATCAGGAGACCATATGACTAGTCCACCCTCAAAAAGTGAAATGGTGTTAGGTATGGAAGGCTCATGAGGCCATCTTTTCTACATAGGGAGTGGAGGGATTACAGTAATTTTCTCTTGCGATGGAGGGGGCTTCTTAAATCTTGGGATGGCATACTTTGGAGAGGGGGTTGCTTCTGCTTCCTTGGTCTAAAAATGAGCCTACTAGAGTGTCATTTTCTCCTCTCTTGCTGTAGCAACTTGTATAGCAAGTCTCTCCTTAAAATTTCTCTATTTCTCCCCCATCTTATTTTTGTTGGAGATAGGCCTGGTATGCCACCACCTCCTGCTGTCTCTCTATCTCTTGCCACCTCCAAATCTCATCAAGCTACCTATCACAGGCCAATAATTGTTCATCATGATCATGCAACATAGAAACTATTCTCATACTCCTCTCTTGGAGGTTGTAGTCGATCTATCTTTGTAACTCCAAAATCTTATCGTTAAGATTCTCATATAGGGATGTTGGGACTAGTGGAACAAGGATAGGGGAATATGAATAACCTTGAGCATACTAGCTATAATGAACTTGGGGATGAGATTGGAATTGGAAATGTGAGGCCTAAGGAATATAAATTTCATGATATGGGGGTGGGGGGGGAGGAATAGTAGTTATTTGTATGAAATGGGTCCATGGTTAGAGTTTCATAAAAACTACATTTTGATAGAAACTTGAAAATCACCAAAAGATCAAGAATAACCTTTACATACTAGCACTATTTCATCTTGAAAATAGTATATTGACACTTAGAGTCACCATGGTGTTTGATGGAATGCTTCCAAAAGTTGATGGCACTAAGAATAACACCCAAATTCTCAATGCATAAGATGGAGCTTCAACTGGCTTATCAACGGACTTATGAATTTGTATCTATCCCATCAGGCATACCAAAAACTCTTGACACTAAAGTTTGCACCCTTTCTCAAGGTATGATACTCAAGAGACCTCCTGTAACATGGAAATGACCTCCAAGTGTTGGACTTGCGCTATTAGGCCAAATCTCTAGAGAAGGCCAACTTCCTTACAATCAGGATGCACCTAACTACACTTTGAAGGAAATGGGAGAAGGAGAAGCAGGAAAGAAAACTACCTAGTCTAATCTAAAGGGGGTGATGCATGTAGATTGAATGGTCACAACTTCATCTATAACTACATAAAACATCAATGAAAACCAAAAATACACAAGACTTGACTTTAGTCTATTTCCCAGAGTGACATGTTGGTCTAAAAATGATGAAATGTTGAAAGGAAAGATAATATTCACTTATGCAATGATTGCCAATAGATTAAACAAGACATGTAAACTTAAAAAAATAGAAAGAAAACATTCTCTGCAAGGCATATATATGTACTAGAGTAAGGAAAGGTAAGGAACATAGATTTAATTAATGGAGGGAAAAAGTTGCAGAGCATAATGCTACTGCAAAATATGGATAGGGGAGAACCCTCAAAACATATTTACAACTACCTTTTACAGAGTTTAGGGATAACTTTGATATTAGATTGAGTTCAAACTCTAACTAGGTAGAGTTGAGATTATAGAGGAGAGCTCAATAACTACTAAGAAGAGGAAATCATGATCATATGCATGTTCCCACATAGACAAGAAACAATGATCATAACTGCCTTGATTGAATAGATGGATAAGAAATCCATAAAAGGAAGAAAACTACATTGAACAAGCATGGAGAGCACTCAAAAAGTGATTGTAAGAAATTGAGGACTTGTTCATCATTAAAGAACTACTTAATGTCATATCCGTAACCATGCCAAATAAATTGTGTTAGCATTTGAATAATCAACCTCACCATATGGCCCAACCTTCTATTTTATGTTGACCTTGTATCTTTATTGCATGCTTAATCATTATGTCACAACTCTTTAACACTTTAACCCCTTAATCGTAGTGACCCATCAACTGCCATGATCGTCGTTATCACTGCTTATTTCCTAGCTAGCATGAAATGTTCACAAACCTATAATCCATGTATTTCATTGTTTTGCAACTTAATATTTGACAACATCCTTGATACTTGTGATTGTGCGAAGACCAACCCTTGATTTCTGATTGTCCAATCACAACTGCAAAGAACTATCTTTATTTAACCTTGCAAAGCTATGACCAAAGAGTTTTCTACTTCATGGCCTTAACCTGGAGTTCAAAATTTAAGATTGTGACTATGAAAAAGCACATAATTTTAATTTGATGGGGTTGAGGTTTGTGTGGTCACAACTTGAAAAATGAAGCTTCATCGATTAAGTGATATCGATTCAATTGGTTCACTTTGCTTCGATGAAAAAATACTTCAAAATTGACCCTTGCAACATTGCAATTAAAGAAGTCCTCAATTATGCTTGGCCCACTATAACACGTGTCGAATGCTCATATTCCCACAATGGTTAAACATTGAGCATTTTCAAAATGCAAGGATATGCTAGACATTGATCTGCTAAGATTTGATGGTAGCTGTAAAACTGAAAACCCTTAGCATAGTCAACACCCTCTACCAATGAGGCACTACCCCTCTATCAATTGATCTAACACATCCTTCATATCATGGCCCACTACTATTTCTGGTCCCATCTCATCCATGTGGAAAATGCTTGCTTCCCCACTTTGATTAAAGCTTGCAAAACTTTGGATAGCATAGATACATCAACCATTGATTTGATAAGATCTAACGATCATGAAAATGTAGGTCCTCTAAGGTATTCTAATGCAAAAATTGACCTATGACTATGTGACTAAAGATAATCACTTCATCACAACTATTAGCTAGATGTTGGCTCTCTGAACTATGAAACTATGCTAACTGCTAAGAAGATAGTATCACACATTTGTAGCTTCCCTACTGGTTAAGTGCTAACTACTTATGACAAAGTGATGAAAGGCAGTCACACGGTTGCAACTTGCAATGTTCTAAGGATATATCATGCAAATATGAAAATATTTAAGACCAAGGGATATAAAGAAAATACATTTTTACAAATTTTTTATGCATCCCTCTAAAGGTTGCATGGCAATAAATGAATAGTCCAAAGGACATGAATCAAGGCTACCACCTTGGTTTTTGTGAGATTGGCATTATTTGGAGTATACAAGGGGGGGGGATTGTATGTGTTAATGGTCAACATAGACCCTCATGTAGAAAGAGGACCCTACAAGAACACTCAACTAGGAATATTTACTTCTTATGTTCTTTTTTTCATAATGATTTGGTGAACCAAATAGTATCTTTTTTACATTAAATTAAATGATGATACAATCTTGGTTACCAATCTACTTATTATTAACTGATATTTTGTATGATATTGGAATATAGGTACATCATGAAGAGTAGCAATACATGAATATAGAAACTCAATAAGGAGTAGAATGAATAAAATTCTATTGTATTTTTGACACTAGGATTTTTGGTAGTTGTGTATTAATGTAATAACAATGCAACACTTGAGAAATTGTAAAAATGAACTCATTGATTTAATATATTTTTGGTAGTAGTGCATTGATGTAATAATAATGAAACACTTGAATTTTTTTATTAAAAACTCAACAACTAACATTGAGGGAGCTAAAAAAAGATGTTTTTACTTTGTCTAAATTATTTGGTAATAACCCCTATTTTTTCTATGAAGCCCTTGTTACTTGGTCTAATTTACTTGGTAATAGCCTTAGTTCATTGGTGCATCACTGTGGAACTTTTAAACTTTTAAATTTGGCATCAAATCATTAGCTCCTTTAGCTTTGGATGGGAAGGTGAACTCTAATGAAACCCCTATTCCTTTTGCCAAGATTCTATAATGTTTGTAACCACCTAAGAACGAAGCATTCCCAAGGTGCACTAAGTGCATTTGGAGATCAATCTTTGGAGGGTTATAACTTGGAGCTCATGAGAGATATCAATGTTAGATGTCAATTGCTACAAGATCAGAGATAACTTTAAGATACCCCCTTTTGAAAAATGTATAAAATTGTGGCAAATCCAACATAATTTTATGGGGAAAAAATTATTTCTATTGGCAATTATTTTTTTGAAATTAGGGAAAAATTAATTTTATTGTGATTTTATTTTCGTTGTATGAAAATTTTGTTAAAACTTGGTGAATCTATAAGTATTGAATAAAATTGTGACCAAAAGTATAAATACCCATAATTTTATATCATCTAAAATGCAATTTTTTTAATAACTGTTGTATGATCCTAAATTAACGATTTAAAGCCTATTTCAAGGCAAAATGTTAAAGGACAATAAGTTTTGGAGAAAGGCTCCCAAATAATGACACATGTCTACATTCAAATATATTTTTGGCCAAAGATTAAAAGGATCAAAACTTGCTTGAAAAGTATATGGAATAGAGACATGTGTCAAGTATATGTACTTACTATATGGGTAAAAGCACAAACTTGTGTCACCCTTTTATAAAGGAAAATGCTAACAAAAGTATATCTGCTCAACTTCATAGACATAAAAATGGTATTATTATTTAGAATTTGAAAATGAATTAAACTAATGAAATGTGTAGAAATGGATAAATTTTATAATTATTACTTTTAATAATTATTTGAAATAAGAATTGATGTATATTTCTAATTTCTAAGGATGATTTTTTAGTTGCTAAAATACGCTAAAAATTAGGGGTCTAGTTCCCACCATAAAACTATATGAAAATAAAACTTTTTCCCTTTGAGCTTGGATTATGTTATAGATGACATATATAGCTAGATCAATCAAAAATTAAAATTGGCATTTGACCTATATTTTCTCTTTAATAACCATTCAAATATCAACTTGTCATAAATCAATAGTTTTCATCTCCCACCATATTTTTCAAAGAAAATCTATTCTAACAAAAAGATAAATTATACATTGTCGAAGAGGACTCTCTCCTTTAGAATGTGATATGATTTTATTTATTTATATGATTTAATATTATTTTCTTTTTCAAAATCAACATCTTTTTGAGTGTTAAAATATGTACTTGTACTATATTTTTAATTACAATATACTATATCTAATTAAAACACTATAAACTCTATATGAGAGTATTATTGATTTCAAGATCTATAAGATGGTGTTTATATGTTATTAAGAATACATCATTAAAAAGAGTAAGAGTTATTGAAACACCATTTTTCTGAAATAATTTTATTTCTTTAGTAATTGGATACAAACTAGTATAAAACATGCATTTAATAGACATTTCCAATTGAAAATGTGTGAGAACTTATATAACTTAGCTAGAATAAATTTATCTAGATCATATGTTTGAACCAAATCGATCTTAGATAGACATACTTGTATATGTGAAAATCCTACCAGTTGGGAACACACTTGAACAAGAAAAATGTTAGTTGTACATGCATATCAAGATTCAAACAATGAAACACAACTAAGATACTTGAGTTTCATAAAGCAATGCAACCAAGAAATAGAATCCCCATGCAACCTTATAGCAGCTCGACAAAGGTCACCCATAAGAAGCCTTGTTGGTGTGCTCAAGATTCAGGATGTGGATGTGCACTCCCAAACACAACTATGATTGAATCTAAATACTAATGGGATGAAATAATTATGAATCTTATGCTATATGAGTGAAATAATGCTTTCAAGAAATGGCTATGAGTAAGCCAATCTCAAGAGGATTCCAAGAGGATGTGAGATGGAAATACAATGCAAGAAATCAAACTAAGTTACCAATGTAAATGCAAAAAAACTAGCAACTACCAAAGATTAACAATAATGAATTAAATCTATAAAAGGCTCTAGAACTATACTAGCATGATAACAATGCAAATGAAGGAGATATTGATGAAACTAACATTATAACAATGCATATAGAGGAGATGCCCAAATTCTTGAGACAAGGGCTCTATTTATAGGTTTGAAAGAGGCCTTGGGGAGGTGGCAAAGGAATTTAATAAAGAAAGGGAGATATTGGGATCAATTTAAATTGAAGGTAATGGGGGACATGTCATAGTGCAGGAATAAATAAATGAGGAGAGTGGAAGAAATGTCATAGTGGAGGAATAAAGTAATTAGGAGAGTGGAAGAAATGTCATAGTGGAAGAATTAAAAATGAAAAAAGTGGGAGACATGTCATAGTATAGGAATAAATAAATGAGGAGTGGAAGACATTTCATAGTGAAGGAATAAAGAAATGAGGAGAGTGGAAGACATGTCATAGTGGAAGAATTAAAAATGAAGAAACTGGGAAACATGTCATAGTGGAAGAATTAAAAATGAAGAAAGTGGGAGACATGGAGGAGTGAGGGATTAAAGAATGAGATGAGTGGGAGACATGGAGGATAAATAAATTAAAAATTCATTTTGAGGGCTAGATGGATAAAGGGGGAATAAATGATTTTTAGAAACCATTTATTAAATTTGATGGAGGATGGATTATGGTTAATATTTATTTAGATTAATCTTAATTAGGTTTGAGAAGATTAAGCATCTGGAGGATTTAAATAAATTGAATTTATTTAAAAGGGAATATATGATGTCACTATGCACTATATGAATTTAACACATTAGAGGGGAGTATATGAATTAAATTCAAAATACATTAGGGAAGTGAACTTATTTAATTGAATAAAATTAATTAAATAAGTAGAAGAATATGAAAAAATAGAATTAATTAATTAATAATTAATCATAATGTCAAAGGAGATATTAAATTAATTAATATAGTGTTTTAGGAAAATTTTAGGTGTCTACATTTTCCCCCTCTTTGATGTAGTGTTAGGATGACATTGCATCAAAGAAAAAGAAAATAGAGATTGCTCCAGTGAGGAAAGGAGTCAAAAGAGTTGTGCCATAGCTACGACAAGGGAGGAGGGTGCCCCCTCAAGAAAATGGGGTGAAAAAGGGAAACATATTTTTTTTGCTCCATTTTCTTGAAAATAGATACGAGAAGGAAAAAGGAAAGTCTTAAATAGGACCCTTGTCTGAAAAAATAAATCACAATGAAGCCCTAGTCTACATGAAATCTAAATACATGAATGCATGGGATTCAGTTGTGTTCATACAGGAGAGCATACCCTAGTTTGATATTGCAAAAGGAGAGATGCACCAAATGCTATAGTAGCATAGATGACAAGGTTCCTTTACATGGACTAGACTCTCAAAACAATAGATGTAGGTTTCAAAGTGAAGATGGAGAAAATGACATGTACACATTGGAGAGGTTTGGGCACACCCAAATTCTTTTGAAGGAATTTGGTGGTAAGTTTGCTAACCTGTTGCTCCCAGTGAGCAATGCATAATCATAACTCAAAACCAACAGAGATGTGCTAAAGAATTATGAAAATAGATCATACTACAAAATGACATGTGTAATCAAGTAAGTCATTCAAATGATACCAAGATATTGAATATTGAGGCACACTTGAGAAGCTATCATTGATACACAAAGATAAAATCTACAAAAAGACCTCATGACCAAGTAGTCATTCAGTCCACAATTGATGCAGGAGCATCTTGCATGGGAAAATTAAATTATTAGAAAGAAAAATAAAAAAAATAAAAATTGTGGAGGAGAGAGAAAGTGACAAAAATAGAAGGAAAAATAATTTATAAATAAACTAAGGGAAAAAGGAGAAAAGAGGAATTTCTATTTTCAAGATGCATAGGTGGCGTAAATAGAAAAATAATAAAAATAGTTGTTATTCCATTAATTGAGGTGTGTAGGTGGCATCATGCATAGAAAAATAATAAAAATAGCTATTATTCCATTAATTGAGGTGTGTAGGTGGCATCATGCATAGAAAAATAATAAAAATAGCTGTTATTCCATTAATTGAGGTGTGTAGGTGGCATCATGCATTTAATATTTGTTGTGATCCACAAAAGAAATGTAATTTTCTAATTAGGCCACATAGTGGTGCTTATTTGTATTTAAGTGGAAATTCTAGAAGGTTGTAGATATTGTAGAAGGTTGTGGAGATTCTAGAATGTTGTGGATAAATCATGCCTTGGGTGGTAAGTGCCTATTTAAGAAAGGCCTATTATCATTTGTAAAAAAAGTTCAAGAAATGGAAGTTCTTCTAATGGAAGTTGGAGAAATAGAAGCTCTTCAAGACAAGCTCTTCAAGTAGAAGCTCTTCGGATGTAATTTCTTGTAGAAGCTCTTAGCGAGCAATCTCTCTTATATTGTAAGAATTTGGAGTTTTTCCATTTGGAGAATATTCTAATGAATTTCAAGTATTAATGGAAGTTTTATGAAGCATTTTGCCATCTCTCTTGTCTCCATATTATTGCATTTTTTTTTGTGAGTTGGTATAGGTGGTGTGGCCCATCATTAGTGGTATCAGAGCAGGAGTTCTTGAGAGTGCAGATAGATCGTTGAACGTGAGGCAGTTTGCACCAGGACCTTGAGTTGGTTGAAATTTGTCAAGAAGTTCTTGATTGTGTAGATAGATCGCCGACTGTGAGGCAGTTTGCACAAGGTTCTTGTGTTGCATGAGATTTTTCTTCTAAAGAATTGATTATGGAGAAGAGAAAGAAGAAGATGACTTTTGTGATTGGATGGAATCTGAGGATTCCTCGACTTGAGAAATTTAGAGCAAGAAATCAACAATCATTGCTAGTTGATTTGCAGAAGCAAGTGAATGAATTAGAAGCTGAGTTGCGGAAATAAAAAGCATGTCACCAGAAAAGAGATGTTGATAATTCCTTGGATGTGGAAAAGAAAGATGATCCAGTGGAAGAGCAAGTGGATGAAGAGGAAATCATTTGCGAACCTAAAGTTCAAGAAGATGAACGAGAAGAGGAAGAGCATAAAGATGACAAGACTTATGAACCTGAAGTAGATCAAGATGATTTGAAGATTGCAGCAATGGAGGAGAAGTATAGTGCCTTAGTTGGAGATCAAGCAAGTGGAGTAGTTACGTGCATTGTTGATGACATAAAAGAGGCAAGCAAAGATGAAGATGTCAAACAGGTAAATTCTTATGAATCATGGGATGTTGTCTTTGATATGAGTTTAAAAGATAATGATGATTTTTTGCATGAGGATCTTGTTAGTCATGTGTGGTATGCAAAGGAAGATTGGTATGGTGTTGCTGGATTTATTACAAGTGTGATTAATTCAACAAGATTGAATGAGGATGAGATTTATGCTTGGATAGAGTTCATTGCAAAGGAGAAATTTCAGCATCGGATACTTGTTCCAGCTATGTGTTGGAGGAAGAGAAAAAGAATTATGTCAACAATGGCTACTTCATTTTGTGACTCCATATTCACAAATTTTTTTTCTACCATGGGAGTCGGATGCAGGAGCATCATGCATCAGCAGGAAAAAAAAAATGTGGAAGATTTGCATGTTGATTTTCTTGTCCCTATTGAGGTGGAAGCTTGTGGTGAAGATAAAAATGGTTCTATATCTTTCTTTTGACATCAAAGTGTGGGACACACTTTTCTATCTACCAAGGGAGTCTGATGCAGGAGCATCTTGCATGGGAAAATTAAATTATTAGAAAGGAAAAAAAAAAAAAAAAATTGTCGAGGAGAGAAAAAGTGACGAAAATAGAAGGAAAAATAATTTAAAAATAAAATAAGGGAAAAAGGAGAAAAGAGTAATTTCTATTTTCAAGATGCATAGGTGGCGTAAATAGAAAAATAAAAAAAATAGTTGTTATTCCATTAATTGAGGTGTGTAGGTGGCATCATGCATAGAAAAATAATAAAAATAGCTATTATTCCATTAATTGAGGTGTGTAGGTGGCATCATGCATAGAAAAATAATAAAAATAGCTGTTATTCCATTAATTGAGGTGTGTAGGTGGCATCATGCATTTAATATTTGTTGTGATCCACAAAAGAAATGTAATTTTCTAATTGGGCCACATAGTGGTGCTTAGTTGTATTTAAGTGAAAATTCTAGAAGGTTGTAGATATTGTAGAAGGTTGTGGAGATTCTAGAATGTTGTGGATAAATCATGCCTTGGGTGGTAAGTGCCTATTTAAGAAAGGCCTATTATCATTTGTAAAAAAAGTTCAAGAAATGGAAGTTCTTCTAATGGAAGTTGGAGAAATAGAAGCTCTTCAAGACAAGCTCTTCAAGTAGAAGCTCTTCGGATGTAATTTCTTGTAGAAGCTCTTAGCGAGCAATCTCTCTTATATTGTAAGAATTTGGAGTTTTTCCATTTGGAGAATATTCTAATGAATTTCAAGTATTAATGGAAGTTTTATGAAGCATTTTGTCATCTCTCTTGTCTCCATATTATTGCATATTTTTTTGTGAGTTGGTACGGGTGGTGTGGCCTGTCATCAATGCTATCAGAGTAGGAGTTCCTGAGAGTGCGGATAGATCACCGAACGTGAGGCAGTTTGCACTAGGACCTTGAGTTGGTTGAAGTTTGTCAAGAAGTTCTTGATTGTGTATATAGATCGCCGACTGTGAGGCAGTTTGCACAAGGTTCTTGTGTTGCATGAGATTTTTCTTCTAAAGACTTGATTATGGAGAAGAGAAAGAAGAAGATGAATTTTGTGATTGGATGGATTCTGAGGATTCCTCGACTTGAGAAATTTAGAGCAAAAAATCAACAATCATTGCTAGTTGATTTGTAGAAGCAAGTGAATGAATTAGAAGCTGAGTTGTGGAACTAAAAAGCATGTCACCAGAAAAGAGATGTTGATAATTCCTTGGATGTGGAAAAGAAAGATGATCCAGTGGAAGAGCAAGCGGATGAAGAGGAAATCATTTGCAAACCTAAAGTTGAAGAAGATGAACAAGAAGAGGAAGAGCATAAAGAGACAAGACTTATGAACCTGAAGTAGATCAAGATGATTTGAAGATTGCAGAAATGGAGGAGAAGTATAGTGCCTTAGTTGGAGATCAAGCAAGTGGAGTAGTTACGTGCATTGTTGATGACATAAAAGAGGCAAGAAAATATGAAGATGTCAAAAAGGTAAATTCTTATGAATCATGGGATGTTGTCTTTGATATGAGTTTAAAAGATATTGATGATTTTTTGCATGAGGATCTTGTTAGTCATGTGTGGTATGCAAAGGAAGATTGGTATGGTGTTGCTGGATTTATTACAAGTGTGATTAATTCAACAAGATTGAATGAGGATGAGATTTATGCTTGGATAGAGTTCATTGCAAAGGAGAAATTTCAGCATCGGATACTTATTCCAGCTATGTGTTGGAGGAAGAGAAAAAAAATTATGTCAACAATGGCTACTTCATTTTGTGACTCCATATTCACAAAATTTTTTTGTACCATGGGAGTTAGATGTAGGAGCATCATGCATCAGCAGAAAAAAAAAAAATGTGGAAGATTTGCATGTTGGTTTTCTTGTCCCTATTGAGGTGGAAGCTTGTGGTGAAGATAAAAATGGTCCTATATCTTTCTTTTGACATCAAAGTGTGCGACACACTTTTCTATCTACCAAGGGAGTCTGATGCAGGAGCATCTTGCATGGGAAAATTAAATTATTAGAAAGAAAAAAAAATAAAATAAAAAAAAAATTGTGGAGGAGAGAAAAAGTGACGAAAATAGAAGGAAAAATAATTTAAAAATAAAATAAGGGAAAAAGGAGAAATGAGGAATTTCTATTTTCAAGATGCATAGGTGGCGTAAATAGAAAAATAAAAAAAATATTTGTTATTCCATTAATTGAGGTGTGTAGGTGGCATCATGCATAGAAAAATAATAAAAATAGCTATTATTCCATTAATTGAGGTGTGTAGGTGGCATCATGCATAGAAAAATAATAAAAATAGCTATTATTCCATTAATTGAGGTGTGTAGGTGGCATCATGCATTTAATATTTGTTGTGATCCACAAAAGAAATGTAATTTTCTAATTGGGCCACATAGTGATGCTTAGTTGTATTTAAGTGGAAATTCTAGAAGGTTGTAGATATTGTAGAAGGTTGTGGAGATTCTAGAATGTTGTGGATAAATCATGCCTTGGGTGGTAAGTGCCTATTTAAGAAAGGCCTATTATCATTTGTAAAAAAAGTTCAAGAAATGGAAGTTCTTCTAATGGAAGTTGGAGAAATAGAAGCTCTTCAAGACAAGCTCTTCAAGTAGAAGCTCTTCGGATGTAATTTCTTGTAGAAGCTCTTAGCGAGAAATCTCTCTTATATTGTAATAATTTGGAGTTTTTCCATTTGGAGAATATTCTAATGAATTTCAAGTATTAATGGAAGTTTTATGAAGCATTTTGTCATCTCTCTTGTCTCCATATTATTGCATTTTTGGTTGTGAGTTGGTACGGGTGGGGTTGGCCCGTCATCAGTGGTATATGCATCAACAATTCTTGCCATGAACTAGATTTTGATAGTGATAGTTGATATTAAGCCCGTGTAGGAAGGATACATCCTATAAGGTAAAGATTGATTATTTGATCGAAATTGATTGAATTGATTGAGTTATTTATGATTGAATTGATGGTAATTGTGTGAATGAAATAAGGTTCTCAAATCATTTAGTTGCAATGTGAATTTGTGAAAGATTGGTTTGCAATCACTATTTTGATAAGCTTAGTGTGATGGAGTGAAGATAAATGTCACAAGATATGATGATGAATAGAAGAATGTGGATAAGATATGACAAGATGATGAATTAATTGAATTGAATGATATGAATAATTTTGAAAAGATTGATTTGGATGAAATGATTAGAAGGGAATAAGATTAGATTAGAGGATAAATGAATTTATTGAATTGAGGAAAATGACTATATGGGAACCACTAACAAGGGAGATCCAAGGAATGGAAAATGGAGGTGAAGGGTGGGGATTTCTGAATGGAGGAAAAAAATAGGGGACCAAAGGATCTAGTATAGGATGATGGGGGGCCAAGGACCATGTTTCAAAGGAGTTACTAAAAATGCCACATACCAAGGATATAAAAATGGAAGAAAAATATGGTGAGAAAGGATGTGTGAACATGGAAGGATGGCATGAAGGCAAGTGCATGGAGGAAGTGAAGGCATGTGTTCTTCAAAAGCATGTATGAATAGATTATTGTTGTGCCTCTAGTATTGATCACAAGCATAGGCATCAAAGGGAAATGAATAAGGGATATGGAAGGGAGGGTATGAATATGATAGGGATAATGATACGAAGGCTATGGATGGAAACTGAAACATGAAATGGAGGAAAGACATGAGATAATCAAGACCAGAGACTTATGAAAAGGGAATGGAAGTACATAGGATTATGTATGGAGGATAATGAGGATATGAATATTAAAGGGACTAATGGGATGCAAGATATGGATATAATATCAAGATCAAAATATGTGAATGGATGAGAGTGTGTAGGATAATGTATGGATAAGACGCAAGGGAGATGTGTAGCATATGGATGGATGAAAGGTAAAGGATAGTCAAGATCAAAGATGGAAAAGAAGGATGAATGGTAGATAGGAATATGGAAGATATACAAGGTAGTATGGTATGGATGGAACTTTTCCTTAGTATAGAGTTCCATTGGAATAGAAAAATTGAATGGATGGATAAGCATAAGTGGAAGGGAGGACTCATGCACCAAGATACATGAATGGTATCCCTTGATATTTATTTATTGTTTTGTTTTTCTTTTTGCAAGGAATTTTTATTTTTATTTTCCCATAGATGCTGGTAGGAAGGGGAAAAGAAGGATGAAATTGATTGGGACATGAAGGCCACATACATATGAAAAAGTTTGGATTAAGGGGGTGGATTGATTTGGAGGAAGACTGGGTTGATGGATGCTAGGTTGGAAGAGTTGTGAGTGAGTAGATGAAGGAAATGGAAAGATCATTATTGGCACACACCTTGAAGGGTGATGGAAAAGTGGAAATATCAGAGGATATGTAGGAAAAAGGTTGAATTTTGGGATATAGGGACCCAAAATGGATGAAAGAGATGATGGATTTAGGATGGTGAATTTGGGTACATAAGGACCAAAAATGGATTTGGAAAATGGAAGTTTGGATGATTTATGAATGAGGGAAGCCTTTGGATTAGCTAAATTGGATGTCATGTTCTTTTCTTTAAGAATAATTGCTGCTATAAGTAGCTCTGGAATCCACATAATTTTTGCATTTTTTATTTTTAGCCTTTGTGGCCTTCTGATTTCTTCTTTCTTTTGGATCACATTTTTCTTTTCTTGAACATGTCGTTTAGAGGGGACATGTTGATCCTTGGATTTTTGTGGATGTTTGGATTGATTCACTTTATCTTTGGCCTCAAATTTACTTCCATTGCCCATTATACGATTGCTCGAGGAAAAATGGGATGGAGAACTTATGGTTGGTGAACATGGGAATGCATTCAAGGATATGTGCCTTTGTTGATCATTATGAGGAGCATGAGGGAATGAAGTGGAATAATTGGATATGGTGGATGAAGGAATTTATGGACCCAAAATGGATGGAAGAAATGAAGGGTTCAAATTTGGAACATAAGGACCTAAAATGGATGGAAGAAATGAAGGGTTCAAATTTGGAACATAAGGACCTAAAATGGACGAAAATGAGGAAGGAACCAGAATATGGATATAAGAGTCCAAAATGGACTTGGAATATGGATGATAGGAATACTTGGGTTTGGGAAGATGAATTTCAGATTTGGAATGAGTGGAAGGTGCACCAACATCTTGAGACATTATTTATTCAATGGGATACTTATTATTTTCAATATCAGTTGTGAGTCCATGTATAGGGGATTCATGAGTGGATTAGATAAGTGTGATATGATCTTATGGGGGATTAGTATTGTGATAGGAATCATGGGGGATAATAGGACCATGAGATGGATTGGGATCGTGAAATGGGCATGAAGGGATACTTTGATCTTGACTTAAAAAGAGGAACATGTTGTGGAATGGAATGAATTATAGGATCGTCTAGTGGAATAGGATCATATAATGGAGTGGATGGAATGGAACCATGAGATGGAGTGATTTGATCTTGACATGGAGGAGAGCTAGTAGGTAGAGTGGAAGGAATTATAGAATCATCTAGTGAGATAGGATCATATAATGGAGTGGATGGAATAGAATCATGAGATGTAACATTTTGATCTTGACATGGCAGAGTATTACTGGATGGAATGGAAGGAGAATCTTCATGAAGTGAAGGATCTATGGATGCTAACTCTTGAGATGGAGTGGAAATATGAGGTGGAACATTTTGATCTTGATATGGAGGAGAGCTAGTAGATTATATAGAAGGAACATCTTCATGAGATAGAGAATCTATGGATGCTAACTCTTGAGATGGAGGGAAATCTATAATGTGTGCGATAGAGGGCATGTCTTGATCTTGCTTAGGAAGGGAATCATGAAGTGGACTAAGAGGAATAAATGGATCTTGAGGGATAATGGAATCATGAGATGGACTAAGAGGAATAAATGAATCTAGAGGGATAATGGAATCATGAGATGGAGAAATGCTTGGATCTAGAGGAGAAGAGGACTCCATAATGACATGCTTTGGAGGAAGGCTTTGAGATGGAACTGGGTGTATGACTTTGGGTGATTGGATCACTTTATTTTTAGTGTTGTATTTAGCCATGGTTTCTAGTGAGAGAAACCTATTACAAAGTGGGGATGATGTTGATTTTGGAGGATTAGGATTATGTGGAGGTTGAGGTATGGGATGATGACTTTGGACAATAACCTAAAAGTATGGAGAATTGCATGGAGGATTTGGGTTGGATGGGACATAAGGATTCCAATCTTGGAAACATGGGGAAAGAGGACATAATTTCCAAATTATTTGGCAGTGACATACTTGTTTAAAGAATTATGTGGGCTATGGCTAGAATTATATGTGGATGAATGATAATGAAGTGGATTTCCCTTGTCAAAGGTAGAAGAATAATGAGCATGAGATGGATTAGAAATAGACATGAAGTGTTGAGGATTGATTTGATATACAAAATTACATGGAGGATTCAAGTTGGATGGGACATGAGGATTATGGTCTTCAAAACATGGGGGAAGAGGACATATGTCTTCAAAGGTAAGTTTTTGCTTTTGATTCACTAGGCTCAAGATAGAATTCTTGATTTTCTCAATTTCTTTGGCAGTGACATTTATGTTTGAGGAATTATGTGGACTATGAATGGAATTGTACATGGTTGAAGGATAATGAGGTAGATTTCCCTTGTCATATGTAGAAGAATAAAAAATGTGAGATGGGTTAGAATTGGATATGAAGTTTTGAGGATTGAGTTGATATGTGTGTTGCATGGGAGGTATGACTCCATATTGCCTTTGAAGATCATCAACCATTTGGTTAAGCCAATTCATATCCATTGAGACTGGATCAAGAGTGGTGAGAGATTTGATGAGAAATGAAATATGAACTTGAGACTAGGAGTTGTTGGAAATAGATATGGAGTAACTGAGAGGGGAGGGGTGAATCAGTTACCACAAAAATAAATCTACAGATCCTTAGATGTCTTAAAATACAGTTGCTACTAACACTCGGTAACCACACAAATAAATGTTGAAACTTGGTAGACATTCTATTAACTTATTAAGCATTTAAAGTGATTAACATGCATGCATAAAGAAATAACATGAACACAAGAGACACTAGATTTAACGTGGAAACCCAATTTGAGAAAAACCACCAAGTAACTAGTTACCAATTTTCACTCTTCTAAAGTGAGCCCTGTTAGGAGCCAACCCTGTTAAAGGTTACAAAACACACTATTAGGTGTGACCCTGTTAGAGGATTTGATCACCTTGTTAGAAGTGGCCTTGTCAGAGGTCTTTAAAACAATTCAACTGAATTGTCACCTTGTTAGAGGATTTACAAAATGGTTGTCAAACCAACTCTGTTAAGAGATTTTGAATCACTGTTACAATGATTAGAAAGCAACAATGAAGTGATCTAAAATATATGCAACTTATCTTTACTGAATATAGATCTTTGTTCTACTTCACTAGATCCTTACTGATCGAATGCAACTTTGTAGCTTCATAGGGATATCTAATTCTTCCTCAACATTCGCTCATATATTTGCTTATTCGCACTTTTATGCATCCACACTTTTCTACATCATTTGAATTCACAACTTGACCTTTCATATATACCTTACAGATTGTCAAGTCAGCTCAATTACAAGTTACAACAACTAAAAAAAATAAAATTAGTTGGTTGCACAAAACAGTTAAACTTAATTCTTTAGAAAAATCCTTCACTACCCGACCCAGCTTGATGACCACTACTCCAGAATGGTTTCCCCAGTGTTAGCCAAGTGAAGCTTGGTAAACACTGTGAAATTTGCAACTTCCTTCAGAGATCAAGTTAACTCGGTAAATGCTGTCCTTCTTTTGTTTACCGAGTGAGCTCGATAAAAGCTAACTTTCTTTCGCTTACCGAGTGAGCTCAGTAAAAGATAAATTTCCTTCAATTACTGAGTGAGCTTGGCAAAAGCTAACTTTCCTTTTCTTACCAAGTGAGCTCGGTAAAAGCTAATTTTCCTTCACTTACCAATTGAGTTCGATAGACATTGACTTTCCCTTTGTTAACCTTGGGAGCTCGGTTAACATTAAATTTTTGCTACAAAATTCTTTGATGCCCGAGTGAGCTCGATAAGAGCTAACTTTCTGTGTAACATTCAGGAATACTCAGTAGTCACTATAAATTTCTTTGCTAACCATCTAAGCTTGGTAAACTCTGCTTGATGACTGATATGACATTTGTGTAACATCAAAAACAATACACAATTAACAATTGTATCCAACAATCTCCCTCTTTGGCATTGATGGCAACACAACATGTCATAGAAAAAATGAAATTTGAAAACAAGTCTTTTTCTTATATGGCAACTCAACATGTCAACATAACAATTCTCCCTCTAAGATAGAAAACTCTCCCTCTGTGAAGGAATTACATACCAAACTCTATATCTTAAACAAATTTAAGAGAGATATGCTCTATATCTTAAACAAATTTCAGAGAGATATGACAGTAAAACTCTCCCTCTTTGACAACAGATGCCAAAGACAACTTAACTCAAGTGAATTTTAGTGTACCTTAAGTACTGATTCATATGCAATATTTTTTGGTTATGCTGCATCAATTGATAGATCTTCAATCTGGTATGAGTTGATGCATCACTAAAACTTTATTTTAGTGAACTTCAGATAGGGGAGTGACCCCTAACTTACCTCTTAGATACAAGAATGCATCCTTAGGTAATGGATTTGTGAATATGTCAGAAATTTGTTCCTTTGTATGAACATATTCCAATCTGATCTCCTTATCTTACACCAATTCTCTGACAAAATGATATTTTATTGTGATGTTCTTGGTTTTGGAATGCATCACTGGATTCTTAAATATGTTGATTGCACTTGTATTATCACAGAACATAACATTCTTTGATTTCCATCTTCATGCCTTCCAATAATTTTTTAAACCAAACAATGTTAGAATAGTTTACTGCTGCAACAAGATACTCTGCCTCTACTATTGATTGAGATGTACAATTCTGCTTTTTGCTTGTCCAAGAAACCAACCTTTTTCCAAGAAAGAATGCACCTCCACTTGTACTTTTTCTATCATCAAGGTTTCCTGCCCAATTAGCATTAGTAAACACTTTCAAATCCAAATTTCCTCCAAATTTATACCATAACCCATACTCTTCAGTTCCTTTCAAATATCTCATTATTCTTTTGATTGCCATCATGTGATTTTCTCTTGGTTTTGCTGAAAATCTTGCTACAATACCAACGGCAAGGGCAATATCTGGCCTAGTATGAACTACATACTGCAACTTTCCAATTATAGATCTATACAATATTTGATCTACTTCTTTTGATTCATCTTCCTTAGTAAGTTTTAATCCAGTACACATAGGAGTCCCAACTGGTCTACAATCTTCCATTCCAAACTTTTTCAATATCTCCTTGATGTACTTTGATTGAGTGATGTAGATACCACTTTTATTCTATTGAATTTGAAGACCAAAAAAGAATTTGATCTCACCAAACATAGACATTTAAAATTCCTTGTTCATTTGTTCTGAGAATTCTTTGCACATATCATCATTCCCTATGAAAATAGTGTCATCTACAAATATTTTTGCCAAGACAATCTTATTATCTGTCTCTTCCTTAATATACAAGCTACTGTTATCATTAGTTCTTTGAAAACCAATCTGAATAAGATCGTTATGCAATCTTTCATACCATGCTCTAGGGGCTTGTTTCAGACTGTATAATGCCTTGTGTAATTTGCAGACCATGTTCTTCTTTTTTGGGTCAACAAAACCTTCAGGTTGTTCAATGTAAACCTCTTCATCTAGTATACCATTGAGGAATGCTGATTTGACATCCATCTGATAAACTTTGAATCCCTTGTTAGCAGCATATGCTAGTAAGGTTCTAACTCCTTCCAATCTTACAACAGGAGCAAAAGTTTCTCCATAGTCTATTCCTTCTTCTTGAGCATATCCTTTGCATACTAGTCTAGCTTTGTTTCTTGATACCTTACCATTTTCATCCAACTTGTTTGTGAATACCCACTTAGTTCCAATCACATTTTTGTCTTTAGGTTTGGGTACAAGAGTCCATGTCTTGTTTTTCTCTATTTTCTCTATTTCTTCATTCATAGCTTCAATCCAACTATCATTTTCCAATGCATCTTTGATGTTTCTAAGTTCAAAATCAGCAAGTAAACAAGTACCTTTCAGCTTATTTCTTGTCATGGTTCCTTCATATTTATCTCCAATGATATGATCTGCTGAATGATGTCTCCTGACATACTTAGCTAATATAGGTTCCTTGCCTTTTGAATGGATTTCATTATTATCTTCTTACATTTCAATTTCAAGCTCTGTCTATTCTGGCTTAGTAGATATTTGCTCGGTAGACACTTGCTCGGTAGACACTGAATTTAACTCGGTTTGTTGTACTTCCTATAACTCGATTACAGATGACTTGGGAGTAGAAGTTTCTTGATTCTCTGATGTAACTGGTACTATATCAGGTTCACTAAATACAAACCTTTTATAATCTTCTGGTTCCCTTTTTCTTTCTTCTTGAGTCCTTTCTGCAAACTCATAAATTTTCACATGTGCACTTTCTATGACTTTGTGAGTGGACAAGTTCAAACATCTATATGCCTTACTTTTTCATGAGTATCCAAAGAATATACCTTCATCACCTTTTACATCAAATTTTCCTTTTCTAGATTCTTTCAAAATGTAACATTTACTTCCAAATACTTTAAGGTAACTTACATTAGGTTTATAGTCATACTATAACTCATAGGGGGTTTTGAATGAGTCTTTCTTCAAATGTACTTGGTTCAAGGTATAGACTGTAGTGCTGATGAAATGTCCCTTTCCTGATTTTTTATGATATTTCAAGCCTCTAATCATATCTTCAAGATCAAACAACTAATATCACAAAGATCCACCAAATTTTTCAAGAAACCCCAAATTGGGTATGCCAGAAATTGTGCCAAAAGCTTCACAGCTTCACCTATTATTAATAAATCTGAAAGTGGACATTTTTACAGAAATTTCAGCAGCATAATAGCCTAAAAAATGACATTTCTAGATCCGTATAGCCTTTACACAACAGTTCTCAAATGTAGGACAAAAACTATGCTCATCGGGCTCCCGAAATTAACACAAAAATGCCCGAAAATACCACAAAAACACTAATAATCTATCTCAAAAGTTTAATCACATCCCAATACATATATTCAGCTCTATTTTAACAACTTAAAGTCTGAAATACAGCAGCAACCCAAACTGATATGAAATACTCAACTGAAAACACCAAACTCATACAAAAAACACACCCGAAAACCCACAAATCTGCACTGTTCAGCACAAAGGCAAACTCTGTATGAGCTTGCACATGGAATGGCTTCAAAATCCTATCCTTAGCCTTCTTGAAAACCTGAAAAATCCCATTCTTGGGTCTCCCTGGAAACCTGTAAACTCCCGTTCTTGGGTCTCCTTCTCCACAGGTTTGGCAGCCTCTGAAGAATAACAAAGAAATGAGCAAAATCAAGTTCTGGAATCAACCCAAAATGCCTCCAAACCCCTTAAAAGAGGGCATAACCATAACTCACGTCCAAGAGAGGTTAATGAAACATATTTTAATAATAATTTTCATTTATTAGTCCAACGGTTTCCAAAGATTAACCCCCTTTTTCCGAAACTTCACTTTCTTGGGCCTGCCTGCCTTAGCAAAGATTAGTATTTTTTAATTATTTGAAAAGGGGACATGACAAGTCCTCCCCTCACAAAAATTTCTTGTCCTCAAGCAATGGCTGAAAAATAAACCAATCAATCCACCTGGATCCCAAATGTAGTCATGAACTATACTACTACCAATTAACACAAGCTCCTGCAATATCCTCTGCAATATGACCAAGAGGAATTCATAATCAAACTGACAATTATAGCTCAACCAAACTCCAAAATCACCACTACCACAGTCAAAAACCCATGAGACACAAACTCTTAGAACGTCAGAACCCAAGTAAAGTGGACAAATCAAACTACCAACACAGTAAATACCATCAATGCATCCTACTGGCCTATACAGAATGTACAATCCAACTCTACAACAATGGTGAATGCTCTCGAATGAATCTGTACCAAGTATGGAGAATCCACACATTGTACAACTCCTACAGTCAACACAACTCTACAAATCACCGACCACTATCTCATAACCATAACTCCCATGCACTGCTGATGGTGAAAAGACATTACAAGATAAAGAGTAAGAAATGGAATCCAAACCAAATTTTCCTACCATCAACTCCTCAAAAAAAGGATCAAATGCTAACTGATGTACATACCCTGCAATATAATTTTGATTAAAAAAACTAACCTCAGTCAACAGCTCACCATGAACAAGTGATACAACCCATTGTGACTGATCACTAGCTAAGTCAGGAGATGTCATAGCCAAAGGAGTAGAATCAATAACAACACCCACTGAAGCATCACTCCCAAACTCCTGCTCTAAGTCACATATTATCAAGCTATCAACTGCAGAACCTATCACCATGTCATGCCCATCACAACTCTCATCTTGAGGCATCAAACTATCCCATAACTGATGATAAGCACTAGGAACCAAAGTACATCTTTGTATCATCATCTCATCAACATGGTCATCAAAGGTGAATTGATGAGCGTACCTCACAGTGTAATGCCGATAGAATTCACCAATCTTAGTCAGTGGCTTAGACTATAATCTAGATGAAACTAACTGCAATTGATCATTAACCATGTTGGAACTGACTACTACCTTCGAAGATATCACCAAGGGAGTAGTATTACTAGCAGGAACCATGCCAACTGCCGACTCACCAACATCACACATGATCTTTGATACATCTCTAGTCTTTGTGCCATCAGTACTAGAGGCCACCACCATGTCAGGCATACAAAAATCTGCTACAACACCCAACTCAACTAAACCTGACTCTAGTGGGAATGAACCTGATATGCCAATGTTAGTATCGAGGATGGGTGCATCCCCATCTCCACTGTCTCTGACAATCTCGGCCATGGACATCCTCGGATCACCAAACACCACAGCTTGTGACTATATAGAATCAGGTAAAGACTGTAGTCACTCTAACTCCATGGTCACCTTAGCCAAATGAAACTGTGACTCCTTGAAAGCCAACTGTGTACTCTCAAGAATCTCAGAAGTCACCTCAACCTACTCAGTAAGCTCACTCACCTCATCTTCCTTGGCCAACAATGCATCATATGCTATACTGTCCCACTCCATAAGATAATCTCTGTCGGCTACCAACTGCATATAATTCTGTCTCAAAATATGAATAGCCTCCCATAAAGAGTGGAACTCTGTCAAGGAAAGATAACTGCCTCCTTGCTCATTACTAGTAGGAGAACCCCATCCATAAACTGCTAACAATTGACGAACAACATCGAAATGTTGGCAAGTGATAGCAATGTCTCGGTCACTAACTCTCAACCAATTAGACACATGATGGCATTGGCTTGACTGTCTCCTACAAACCTCCTCTGATGCACTGTTTAAAGGAGTGTCCTCAAAGTTACTAGTCTCTAGAGTATTACCATCCATATCCTGTGAATCAAATCTAAAGCTCATATCAACATACGAAGTATCAAAAACATTAGCATTGCTGTCCAACTCCTCTATACCCAAGGAAACTAAGTCTTCAAAACTGCCCACTACATCCTCCTAGATGTCATCAATGCCAATATGATCCTGGGACTCATCTATACACACTACCAAATATGAAATATCATCAACATATTCCAGCAAGTATGGTCGACTGGATATATGAACAAAACCCAACATCGGTGTATAAAAACTAATACCAACATCAGACAAGATACTGGCACAAGAAAAGACAACACTATGTAATTTGCTAATCAAATCCATGATAGCACCCAAACAAACACTGCTACCAAAAAGTGTTAAAGATCTCCAGTCAACTGAATCCCAAACGCCAATATAACAATCTCGAGTCCATATCTGTAAACTAGAATCAACTGGTAACTCAAGCAAACTCCTCACTTAAGTAATATGACCAATACCAACTAACTCCACATACCTGTCATGATGAGATAATGAAGTCACAATACTATCTTTGTTCACCTTTAGCTGGCTGGACAAATCATGTGAAGTACTACCAGCCTCAACCTCATGTGATGAAGCATCTAACTGTGCCTGGTACTCCTTCTCAGCAAAGTCATGAATGCTCAATGTCTGCTCATCTCTACCAAGTATCTCACCATCTTGCACAACAACATCCTCATAATCATCATCTAAACCCACTACACTATAGTCACTGCCTGTTGTAACTATACCATCCTGAATACCTGTGGCATCACCCTTTGACGACCTGTAAACAATTTTCTCAATTTGAGTATCAAGTTGATCGTTACTATTCAATCTATGTAATATCCTTTCCCACCACCTCCTGTGGGAGAGTAGAATCTGAGACCTCTACCTGGCTATCAGCTAGTTTCTGAAACTCCTCATGCAAGTTCTTGGGAATTGTGTCATCTGTCCTGTGAGAAAATCTACCAAATAGAAATCCAATCAACTTATCCACCTTAGCTGGGTCGAAAAACATGTTATTCATTATACAGTGGTGCTCTATCAACTGTTCAAACATGTCATGGCTTATTTTCATAAGTTTATGAAATGACCCTTACTATAAAGGTCACTAAATCTCAATATTGTACTGTGGCAATTCGTCAAATAATTTGCAAGCACTGAAATAACCCCGACAGGATTATTGCTTCTTTAAGCACCAAAATACTAAACTTCAAGGGTTTGACATTTCGTCAAACAATTAGCAATCAAGCTCTGATACTAGTAAAGGGTTCTAATTTGAAGAACTACTAAAATTACCCTAACTGAGGTACAACAATTTATCAAATGCCAACTTTATTTGCTAAATTAAACAACTTGCAAATGCTATAATTAATTAGATGCACCTGGCAAGAGAAGAATCGATACTAAAATACTGATTGAGACTTTTTTTTTTTTGCTTCAACCCCAACCATCACTGTTCCTCAAGCCGATGAATCTAAACATATCGAACATACTCTATCTAGAAAACATAGGCCAGTGCCCACCAATTCAACCACTCTTCTGTCACAATTTTACCAATGTTGGTGCCGATGCTAGCTGGTTCTAAATCTAGTCAGCCTCTATAATGTTCAAGCAAAATTGACCTGCAGTTTATACTCCGCCCAACCTCCAGCACTTCCACTGTTAACAACTATGTCATTTTCCATATAGATAGCACCATAATTTGTTGTCATTTCCAATACTCCCATCTCATCAACTGACCCAAACGATTTTTGACAGCTCTCAAAGGTGATTTGATGATAAATCATCTCCTGTCATGTATAAGACTACATCCACAATATGCCTAAAATGTGTGGCCCGGCTATATCTCCTGTCTTTGTCACATGACCAACTAAAATATTGGAATCTGTATGCTCTTTGCAAACCGTAACAGAGCTGTTGATCCGACCTGCGATTATGTGTTTATTGCGGATGGTTTCATATCCCAATTCTGGCGACTGCAATCGTAGACTGGATCCGTGTATGAGCATGCGTTAACCCTCATCGCCCAGTCACCTTCATCTTCCTTTACCTACGCTGATGGCCGGTTACACGTTATGTTCTAGAATGCCGCAGATGGGTTGCTCGGCTGATGGTTGACTCTCTAAATATCCAAATATATAATTGAGATGCAAGAATTCCCAATTTTGGCAATATTTAATGATCTTCAAATAATGACTGAATTGAGAAGAAAGGCACCACAGATTTGATTATTTGGGAATTAATTCATTGTTTTAGTTACCTTTAAATTAATCCCTCAGACCCCCGTGTTTAGTAATTTGTGAATGTTATAGATCCTGCTTGGATTGGCTAGAATGCTGACGAAATCTCCTTACTTTTCTGCCAACAGATTCTGGTAAAAATGATGAACTTCAAACCTTGCAAAAACTTCGAATATCAATTCTCAAAATGATCCTCCAAATTTGGCCTCAGGCCACAAATTTTTCCCTGATGAAATGACTGATTGTCACCTCCAATCTGCAATAATTCAGATGATATTTCACACCCTCAAAATTGCGTACCTATTGAGAGTTTTCGTTCTCAATGGCCAACTGTGACAATTGCAGAAACCCTAGGTTCCACAATGCACCTGTGATTGAATCACAACCTGAAAACAAGAGAGATAAACAACTGCTTGATTCGAATGGAGCCTCGGGGTGCCTATTTATTCTTTTCTCTCCATCCTCTCCAGAGACTTCTAGAACATTTTTGATCTTATCCCTCAAGTGACTTTATTAAATATTTTTATAATCCAAGTCACTTTATTAAATATAAAGTTATCTTTTAATATTTATTTATTTAATTAAAATAATTAATTAGTCATCCTTAAAATATTCATTATTTTGGACAACCAGATTAATTAAATTAATTAAATCGAACTGTCACCAAAAATTGGGGACATGACAGTTTATCTCGAATGTCTAAATAACCATCCTTTCTACTGTTTTGACTCTGGATATCAATTGTCCAAGATTGTGTCCTCTAAGACTCTGTACTATACCTGTCCATTCTGGATAAAGTAGAGTGCAACCCCAATAGGATATAACTTCTTCAAACACCAAGAACTAACATGCAAATGATTAGAAGTAGCATGCAACCATAGATTTTGACATGCAACCACCAAATTCACCAAGAACTAGTCATGCAAATGATTAGAAGTAGCATGCAACCATAAATTTTGACATGCAGCTGATTAGAAGCAACATGCAATTATAAATTATGACATGCAAGATCTAGGTAGTTGTCAAAACTGACATGCAAGATCTAGGTAGTTGTCAAAACTGACATGCAAGATCTGGGTAGTTGTCAAAACTGAGATGTAAACTTCTACAACCACCAAATTCACTAAGAACTAACATGAAAATGATTAGAAGTAGCATGCAACCATAAATTTTGACATGCAGCTGATTAGAAGCAACATGCAATCATAAATTATGACATGCAAGATCTGGGTAGTTGTCAAAATTGACATGCAAGCTTCTACAAACCCTCAGGCTGGCAAGATCATGGCTTTGATACCACTGAAATGTCCCTTTTTTGATTTTTTATGATATTTCAAGCCTCTAATCAGATCTTCAAGATCAAACAACTAATATCACAAAGATCCACCAAATTTTTCAAGAAACCCCAAATCGGGTATGCCAGAAATTGTGCCAAAAGCTTCACAGCTTCACCTATTATTAATAAATATGAAAGTGGACATTTTTATAGAAATTTTAGCAGCATAAAATCCTACAAAATGAAATTTCCAGATCCTTATAGCCTTTACACAATAGTTCTCAAATGTAGGACAAAAACTATGCTCATCGGGCTCCTGAAATTAACACAAAAATGCCTGAAAATACCACAAAAACACTAATAATCTATCTCAGAAGTTTAATCACATCCCAATACATATATTTAGATCTATTTTAACACATTAAAGTCTGAAATACAGCAACAACCCAAACTGATATGATATACTCAACTGAAAACACCAAACTCATACAAAAAACACACCCGAAAACCCACAAATCTGCACTGTTCAGCACAAAGGCAAACTCTGTATGAGCATGCAAATGGAATGGCTTCAAACTCCCATCCTTAGCCTTTTTGGAAACCTTCAAACTCCCATTTTTGGGTCTCCCTGGAAACCTGTAAACTCCCATTCTTGGGTCTCCTTCTCCACAGGTTTGGCAGCCTCTCAAGAATAACAAAGAAATGAGCAAAATCAAGTTCTGGAATCAACCCAAAATACCTCCAAACCCCTTAAAAGAGGACACAACCATAACTCACGTCCAAGAGAGGTTAATGAAACATATTTTAATAATAATTTTTATTTATTAGTCCAACGGTTTCCAAAGGTTAACCACCTTTTCCCGAAACTTCACTTTCTTGGGCCTGCCTGCCTTAGCAAAGATTATTATTTTATTATTATTTGAAAAGGGGACATGAAAAATGATAGCTTCCTTCCAATATTTTATGGTAATGTTCTTTTCAATCATTAAAGTTCTTGCACAATCCATGATGGATCTGTTTCTTCTTTCAGCTATTCCATTTTGTTGGGGTGTTCTAGGGGCTGATACCTATCTTTTGATTCCTCTTTCAATGTAAAAGTTATTGAATTCATGTGAGATGAATTCTCCACCTCTGTCTGATCTCAATAATTTTAATCTTTTCCCTATTTCTTTTCTACTCTAGCCAAATATCATTTAAACTTTTCAAATGCTTCTGATTTATTTCTTAGATACATGACTGTCATCATTCTTGAGTAATCATCAACAAAAAGAATGAAGAACTTTTCTCTAGTATAGCTTTCAATTCCAATGGGTCCACATAAATCAGTATGCACAATTTCTAATATATCTTTAGACTGATAGTTTTTACTTTTAAAACTAGTCTTTTCCATCTTTCCAATCTGATAATTTTTGCATAGACCGACCTCAGGTTTCTTTATGTCGGGAATGCCTCTTACTTTCCTGAATTTTCTTATCTTTACCAGATTATCAAAGCTTACATGACACAACCTTTTATGCCATAACCAACTTTCTTCAACTTGAGCAATGAAACATGAACATTCACCGAGTTCAAGATAGAACAAGTTACCTTTAGTTTGAGTACCTAATCCAATCAGCTTTCCTTTCCCATCCAGCAGTCTTGCTTTACCATGCATGAATTCTACTTTGATTCCTCTATTGAGTAGTTGTGCCACACTTAACAGATTATTCTTTAGTCCTTCTACCCAATAGGCATTATCACATATAAGTTCTTTGGTTAGAGAGATTCTTCCTCTTCCTTTTATACAACAAGGTTCATTGTTACCAAATCTTACACTGCCACCATCATAGTCTTCAAAGTATTCAAACTTAGTTTTGTCACCAGTCATGTAATGAGAACAACCACTATCTATGATCCATGTATCATTTTTGCTCATATGAGAAATGAGTTCCATTTCTTCATCATTATTATATTCATCTTTCATAGCAATATAGACAATCTCATCTTCTTCTTCATCATTAGAATCATTAGAATCTTTAGCCATAAAACACATTTTCTTACCTTTGTCCTTGAATGGTTTGAAATCTTTCTTGCCATTCCATCTGTGATCTTTCTTCTCATCTTTATTCTACTTGTTTGGACACCTAGCAGGAATATGACCAACTTCTTCACATGAAAAATAGATTAGAGGTACTTTACCTTTGTATTTTCCTCTGCCTTTAGAATACTTCCTTGCTAAAAGGGCTTCAATTACTTCAAGATCACTGTCTAAACTTTGGTCTGATTCATCTTCACTTTTTGACTGAGATTTCTTTTTGCCTTTCTCCTTGAGTGAAAATTTGGCTTCAAATGTTGATTCAATGTTCTTGGAAGCTGGAACATAGTTATCAAAGTTGTCCAATTCAAATGCAGTCAATCTTCCAACTATAGCCTCTAGATTTATCTTATGATTTGCTTCACATCTTCTTTCCTGAATTGCAGAAACTTTGATTGCATAAATGGGGAGTAGAGTTCTGAGAACTTTATTTATAACTGTCTCTTCACTGATATCTCCTCCAGAAGCTTTGATTGCACTGACACATGCTTTAACTCTTTCAACATATTTTGCAATGTTTTCATCCTCTCTCATCCTCATTTGATCAAATTGTCCTCTCAAACTTTTTGCTTTGGCTCTTCTAACATTATCATCTCCTCCATAGATCTCTTTCAACTTTTCCCACATTTCAAAGGAAGATTTGTAGTCCTTGATATCATCAAATTCTTCATAACTTAGAGCAAATGCTATATCTATCATCATAATTTTGTGAGTCTACTTTTCAGCAATATCATTGACAGATACTGTACCAGTTGGTTCTGCATATTTTTCATCAAGGTACTTCAGTCCTATATCACCAATGGATGCTAGGTGAAGTCTCATCAGTCCTTGCCATGCTGAGAAGTTATTTCTGTTAAGTCTTGGGATTTCCCTTTTGTAAGACATCCTGATCTTTGGCTTAGATCCTTGAAATCTTATCCTGCAAGCACCAAAAGCTCTGATACCAATTGTTGGAAATAGAGATGGAGTAACTGAGAGGGGAGGGGTGAATCAGTTACAAAAATAAATCTACAGAACCTTAGATGTCTTAAAATACAGCTGCTATTAACACTCGATAACCACACAAATAAATTTTGAAACTTGATAGATGATTTTTTAACTTATTAAGCATTTAAAGTGATTAGCATGCATGCATAAAGAAATAACATGAACACAAGAGACACCGGATTGAATGTGGAAACTCAATTTGGGAAAAACCACCAAGTAACTAGTTACCAATTTTCACTCTTCTGAAGTGAGCCCTGTTAGGAGCCAACCTTATTAAAGGTTACAAAACAAACTATTAGGTGTGACCCTATTGAGGATTTGATCACCTTGTTAGAAGTGGCCTTGTGAGAGGTCTTTAAAACAATTCAACTGAATTGTCACCTTGTTAGAGGATTTACAAAATGGCTATCAAACCAAATCTGTTAAGAGATTTTGAATCACTGTTATAATGATTAGAAAGAAACAATGAAGTGATCTGAAATATATGCAACTTATCTTTGCTGAATACAAATCTCTATTTTGCTTCACTAGATCCTCACTGATCGAATGCAACTTTTCAGCTTTATAGGGATATCTAATCCTTCCTCAACATTCGCTCATATATTTGCTTATTTTCACTTTTATGCATCCACACTTTTCTACATCATTTGAATTCACAAATTGACCTTTCATATATACCTTATAGATTGTCAAGTCAGCTCAATTACAAGTTACAACAACTAAAAAACATAAAATCAATCGGCTGCACAAAATAGTTAAACTTAATTCTTTAGAAAAATCCTTCGCTACCTGACCCAGCTCGGTGACCACTGCTCCAGAATGGTTTCCCCAGTGTTAGCCAAGTGAAGCTTGGTAAAGACTGCAAACTTTGAAACTTCCTTTAGAGACTGAGTTAACTCGGTAAATTTTGTCCTTCCTTGTTTACCGAGTGAGCTTGGTAAAAGCTAACTTTCCTTCGCTTATCGAGTGAGCTCAATAAAAACTAATTTTTCTTCGCTTACCAAGTGAGGTCAATAAAAGCTAACTTTCCTTCGCTTACCAAGTGAGCTCGATAAAAGCTAATTTTCCTTCGCTTATCGAGTGAGTTTGGTAGACATTGACTATCCCTTTGTTAACCTTGGGAGCTCGGTTAACATTAACTTTTTGCTACAAAATTCTTTGATGCCCGAGTGAGCTCGAGAAGAGCTAACTTTCTGTGTAACGTTCAAGAATGCTTGGTAGTCACTATAAATTGCTTTGCTGACCATCTGAGCTTGGTAAACTCTACCTGATGACTGATATGACATTTGTGTAACATCAAAGACAATGCACAATTAACAATTGTATCCAATAGGAGTAATTTTGGACTTTGTTTTAATTTGATTTGGATTGGATTTGACTTGATATTGATTGGATTTGAATTGATCTGATTTGATATTAGATGAAGGTTTGAGATAACCTTGATAAGATTTTGTGTCATTTAAGATAGCTAGGATTAAAGTCCAAAGATTATGATGATGCTTGTAAATCCCAAGTAGAAGATTTGATGAAAAATTGAAATAGAAGAAGATTTAAATAGATGAAATGAGAAAGATTAATTTTGGATGAAGATGCAAATAGATTGAGTGAATGAATTTGAAAAAGGAGTTGGATTAAGAATTATGAGTATGAAGCATTGGATGAGATAATTGGATCTTGATGTGGATTATGAATCATGACTAGAATGACAATTATGGATTTGATTGAATGATTAAGAAAATTATGAAATGATTAAAATGATTAGAGATGATTAAGATTTTGAGGAATGATTTGAATGGTTAAGACAAGAGATGTATAATGGTGATGAATTTAATTAACATAAGAAGTGATGTGGAAAACAAGAGCTTCTTTTTTCTATTTTGGTTTTTGAAATATTTTTGGATTTTGAACTTTTATGATGTTTTTGGATTTTGAACTTTTATAATGTTTTTGTATTTTTTGAAATATAACATGCAAAGCATACAATGAAATATATACAAGATAAGCTAAGATGATGTGTTTCCCCTTCAAATAGGGAGGTTTTGAACATTCAAGTATGTTGAATACACTAAAAATCCTATTAGGTTTCAACTAGGATACACAAGCTTAGCTAAGGGCATCCTTAATATATGCAAGGTACATGAAGCCAAAATCTGTAGATGAAAGAAAATAAAGCCACATAGTTGGGATGAGATAGTAACCCAATTTGCACCTTCACTTCCCAAAGGTTTAAAGTTCTTTGGGGCTTAGCCAAGAGCAACCACATTTTTCTTCCAAGAGAGGTATCTTTTGATTCACCTCCTGATATTTATTCTTCACTAGAATGCTAGAGTTGAGGTCATCCCAAGGGGTGATGAAATGCCCAAGCATGCCTCCTAAAAAATATAAACAATACCACTTATCTCTTGTGCACTCAAGGTCACCCAAAGGCATAAGAGGAGAGAATATGTAAGTGGCCTTTGGGTTAAAAGACACTTGTTCTTTCCCAATGAAGCTTTAGGTTTTGTAATCTACTCTTGAAGACACTCATGTTTGAGCATGCATTGCTTTTTCCAACTCGACAACATCATCAACATAATAAAAAGTGAGGATTCTTCAACATAAAGTAAATTGATCATCTTCAACATAAGTAAAATGCTGAAAATAAACCAATTCCCTTAAGTCATTCAAGATTGAGTGAATTCATTTTAAGCACCAAATCCAAATATTTCGTAGCAAGCTTCATTGACCTTAGGCATTCAAGAGTGTATTTTCTATCTAAACATTCATTCCAATGAAAGCATGTCAATTTCCTTAAGGCACTTAAGATTGGGTTTGGTTAGTCTACACATGCATTCCAATGAAAAACTTTTTTCATTCATTAATGGCATTCAATAGTGTATTTGAGCATCATCCACTCCAATGAAATGGGTGTAATTTTCCTTAAGGCACTCAAGAGTGTGTAATGGTTTACCTTAGGGCATCCAAGAGTGTGATTGACCTTTCTATATTAATTGCAACATGCATTCCAAGGAAAGTGATTAATTCATACAAGTTCATCTACCATTTGCATCTCACAAGTGACTAAAATCACTACAAATTCCCAAGTGGTTAAAACCATTATAAAGTCCCTAAGTGATAAAAATCACTACAAATTTTTAAGTGATTAAAATCACAAAAGGAAGTTTTCCAAAGCTTTTCTCCTACAATGCTTGAGTTAGAATATATCCTTACAAAACTACAAGTTAGAGCATCAAAATTGTATAACAAACATGAGATAACCCTGCAATGAAAATGTTAGGAATAAAGATCAACCTTTGACAAAAAAATTAGCTAGCTAAATGGCATCAAAATCACATGAAACCAACACCATCATGATTGGCTCAGAACTACCTTTCTAACAATATTTTGTTTTTTGAAAATAGAGTTTGGTTGCTCAAGTTATGAGAAAAATACCAAATATTGCTTCTTATGGCTTAGAAGGGCATGTTAAAGGCTTATGTAGTGATGATGTCAGCAACCTTATGGTTGTGGGTTTGTTCCACCAAACGTGCCAAAATGTATACATGAAAATCCTACCTATTGGGAACACACTTAAAAAAGGAAAATGTTAGTTGTAGATGCATATCAAGATTCAAACAATGAAATTCAACTAATATAGTTGAGTTTCATAAATCAATGCAACCAAGAAATAGAATCCCTAGGCAACCTTAGAGTAGCTCAACAAAGGGCACCCATAAGAGCCCTTCTTGGTGTGCTCAAGATTTAGGATGTGGATGTGCACTCATAAACACAACTATGATTGAATCCCAATGATAATGGTATGAAATAAATATGAATCTTATGATATATGAGTGAAGGAATTCTTTCAAGAAATGGCTATGAGTAAGCCAATCTCAAGAGGATTCCAAGAGGATGTGAGATGGAAATGCGATGCAAGAAATAAAACTAAGTTACCAATGCAAATACAAAAAAACTAGCAACTAGTAAAGATTAACAACAATGCATAAAATCTCTAAAAGGCTATAGAAATATACTAGCATGATAACAATGCAAATGAGGGAGATATTGATGAAACTAAAATGATAACAATGCATATGGAGGAGATGTCCAAATTCTTGAGACAAGGGATCTATTTGTAGGTTTGAGAGAGGCTTAGGGATGTGGCTCCTATGTGTCATCCATGTAGGAGCCACATAGGAGAGACATAAGCCATGCAAGGGTGGCAGAGGAATTTAATAAAGAAAGGGAGATAGTGGGATCAATTTAAAATTGAAGGTAATGGGGGACATGTCATAGTGGAGGAATAAAGAAATGAGGAGAGCGGAAGACATGTCATAGTGGAAGAATAAAGAAATGAGGAGAGTAGAAGACATGTCATAGTGGAAGAATTAAAAATGAAGAAAGTGGGAGACATGTCATAGTGGAGGAATAAGTAAATGAGGAGTGGAATAAATGTCATAGTGGAGGAATAAAGAAATGAGGAGAGTCAAAGACATGTCATAGTGGAAGAATTAAAAATAAAGAAAGTGGGAGACATGGAGGAGTGGGGGATTAAATAATGAGATGAGTGGGAGACATTGAGGATAAATGAATTAAAAATTCATTTTGAGGGCTAGATGGATAAAGGGGGAATAAATGATTTTCATGAATCATTAATTAAATTTGATGGAGGATGGATTAGAGTTGAGATTAATTTAGATTAATCTTAATCAGGTTTGAGAAGATTAAGCATGTGGAAGATTTAAATAAATTGAATTTATTTAAAAGGGAATATATGATATCACTATGCATTAAATGAATTTAACACATTAGAGGGGAGTATATGAATTAAATTCAAAATACATTAGGGAAGTGAACTTATTTAATTAAGTAAAATTACTTAAATAAGTAGAAGAATATGATAAAATATAATTAATTAATTAATAATTAATCATAATGTCAAAGGAGATATTAAATTAATTAATATAGTGTTTTAGGATAATTTTAGGTGTCTACAATACTCAAATTTAGTCACTCTGATAAGTCATCCTGAAAGGTGACTTAGCTTTGTATTTTTATGCATATAATCTAACTTAAAGATCTACCACATATTGGCGAATGTGTCCATCGAATAAGACAAGCCTCAAAAATTGTAGGCAAAAATATTTGAATTACCATATGGAAAGATTAAATTCCATTGACAAAGTCACCACCAAAATAGAAATAATTATGTATCATTATTGGCAATTGGTCTAAGCATGACAAGGGATCTTGTATGAGGATTTGCTAAAGAACCTAACCAAGAGAACTACAATTTGCAATCAAACATGAACTGATACGAAGAGCTGAGAGATATACAATGGTACCAAGCTAAGGAATGACACACAAGGAATATAAAACTAACATACCAATGTATTTACAAGGGATTACTAGACAAAAGTTGAGCATGATAGGATAGTAGTAGGAAAGATAAAGATGAGAGATAGAGGAAAACCTCAAGATGAGTAGATAGAGGAAAAACATGAGATAAGGAAAGAGAGCAAAACCTTGAGATGAAAAGCTTGGGATGAGAAGATAACAGATGAAAAGCTCAAGATGAGAGGATAGTGAGTGAAAAGCTTAAGATAGTGGATGAAAAGCTCAGGAGGAGAAGATAGAGGGGGTAAAAAGCTCAAGATGAGGACATAGAGAGAGAAGCTTAGGATGAGGAGATAGAGGGGGTAAAAAGCTCAGGATGAGGAGATAGAGGGGGTAAAAAGCTTAGGATGAGGAGATAGCAGATGAAAAGCTCAAGATGAGGAGATAGCAGATAAAATTTTTAGGATGAGGAGATAGTGGATGAAAAGTTTAGGATGAGGAGATAGTGGATGAACATGGATTGATGGTGGATAGGGTGATATGGATAAGGGAATGATATACCTAAAGATAATGAGTGGGAAAGATGTATCCCAACAATGATGATTGGAGTGCGACCAAAGCTTGCAACAAGGTTGGGTAGAAGATTAAAAATGTGATTAGATGTGCAATGGAATGGTGCAGTTGATGGTAGATTTCTAGAAGCATGAGAATATAAATGGATGACATTGGGGTATATGGGGATAGCATAGTGCTAGATACCAATGAAAATGGATGTATTGGGTGATGGAAAGATGGATAGATGGTGAGGAGTGCAAGGATAGAAGAAAAAGGGGACAACTAGTTTTGGGGATAACAAGACAAAAATGGGGCTAGAATGGGGGGGGATGGAAAGATGGACACAACATGTTATCTAAGGAATATACTTCCCCTAGTTATATGTTATTCAAGAGGAGGTTTTATAAGGGGTGGGATAGGATGGAATATTGGTCAACAAGAGGACGAGGGATATAGATGGAAGTTAGGATAGGAAAGGTGAATGAGTAGTGAAGATAGGGGATAATTATAGTTAGTGGATGAGGTTTGAAAAAGAGGAGGGGGAAGAGTTCATATGGAAGGAAGAGAGGGTGGGTAAAGGATGGGTGGAGACAAAATTTGATTGGGAATAGATGTCAAAAGCATGACCAAAAGCATGTAATTATTGGTGGACTTTATTTTTATCAAGATTCGAAGGAGGATGGCCAGTGAAATGGATAAGATGTGTTTGGTATGGTGGGAAGAGATGGGTATGGTGGGTGATGGAACTTGCCCCCAAGTATATAGAGAATTTAGATAAAGGGATTATGCATGACACTTCTTTGCCAAGTTTTCATCATGGTACTTGTCTAAGGGGCTTGAATTGCCAAGTTTTCACCAATGGATGCTTATTTTTCTTTACTTGCTTTTTTTCGATGCATTTTTACTTATAGATGTTGGTAGGATGATTAGAAAAAGATTGGATTAAATGAGTGGAATGGTGGGTGGGAGTTGGTAAATAGGGGAAGGGAAGACATAAGACTTGTGGGTAAATAGATGAGAAAAATGGAAAGATCATCATTGGCACACACCTTGAGAGGTGATGAAGTAGTGGCAAAGATGATGTTGAATGAGGTGAAGGAGAAACTGTAGAAAGACAAATATAAGGACTACAAGTAAAGTTGGAAGATGGAGGATGGGAAATTTAGCATAAGAAGCATATGGACTAAGAGTGGATTCGGGGGATGAAGGATGTTTATATGGAGATTTGGATAAAGTATGAATGAATGAAACTTTTTGAGTAGTAGAAATGGATGCCAATTGAGATTTTCCTTTAAGATGCATTTCTTTTATGAGCATCCTAGGTATCCACATGATTTTTGACTTTTTTAGCTTGGGCCTTTATGGCCTCTTGAATTTTTCTTTGATTGGGATTAAATTTTTCTCTTTTGGAACATGTATTTTAGAAGGGACATGTCAAAACTTGGATTTTTGTGGATTTTTAGATTTATGCTTTTTTATTTTGGCATCCAATATGATTTTATTAGCCATGGTATGGGAACAAGAGCATGGATGATATGGAGGGATTATGGATGGAGTGATAGGGCTTAAAGGTCGGAAGGGATTCAAGGATGAGTGCCTTTGATGATCTAGCTTGTGGATTTGAGGGGATGGAATGATGGATTGGAATACATGATATGGATGCATATAATTTCCCAAAATGGATGGAGGGAAAGAAGGATATGGGCTTAAAATAGATGGAAATGAGGAAGGAGTAGGTTCCAAAATATATGGAGGAGATAAAGGATTCATATTAGGTATATAAGGACCCAAAATGGATAGAAAGGTTGAGGAATTTAAATAGGGGATATATGGATCCAAAATGGAGGGTTGGAAATATGTAGTAGGATAAGGGCCCAAAATAGATGTAGAATAGGATGGATGGGAACTTTGGGGTGAAGATGGAAGGACTTGGGACCATACAAGGATAGAAGGGATACCAACATCTAGAGATAAACTTTTATTTCTTTCTTCAATATGATGCTCATTATTTGGAACATAAGATGTGAGTCCATTACTAGCTGAAGGAGTCAAAGCATCAGATATGATAGTTACTTCTTCTTCTATGGATTTATCATTATGGATTATAGGGTATGTATGATCATGAAGTAGAGGGGATGGAAGGATAGGATCTCGATTTGGATGGGTTGATGGGAATGAATCTTGAGATGGAGTAGGTAAGATGGTAGGATTCAGATATGGAGGGGATGGTCAAAGTGGATCATGTAGGGGAATAAGTGGGATGGTGGGATCTTCTTTTGTGTCATGGGATATTTCAACATGCTTTTGGATAAGATATTGATAGGATTTAATTGGAGGGGATGGTATGGTAGGAGAAGTATGAATGGTTTCTTTAAGTGAGGTAGATGGATGGGTGGGAGATTCTTCAATGGGGATGAGTTGACAGGGGAGGGACTCATTGGGTACATTATATGTGATTTGGGTAATGTTAGGAGGAGGAGATGTGGATTGTATTTGGATGGATTCAATGGATGGAAGGTAGGAAATCGAAGGGGCTTGATAAGTAGGGTGGAGGAAATAGGGGTGATAGTGAAAGGATGATGGGTGTGGGAGATGGGTTTTCTTTATGTTTCCTTGTAAAATTCCTTGGATATTTGTGTGTTATACTAGGAAGAATAAGGGGATTAGGTGATACATTGCATAAATAGGATTGGTTGGAGGATTTGGAAATGGGTTTGGAAGATATTAGGATGGTGGGCTTGGACTCGGGATGTAGCTACTAGCAATGTTTTGGAATGGTGGAGACTGAGATATGAAGGTGGAGGAAGATGGAGATATGACTTATGTATAAGGGGAATATGTGGGTGCATTATAGGAAGGAGATGTGGATGAGTTTAATAATGAATTTCCCTTGTCAAAGTCATGGTAATGAGTACTAGTGGGTATGCATAGATGAATGATGGAGTAGTTTGGAGGATGTTTGGAGCAATATCTCTAAGGCTTTCAATATACCCATCATAGTTGACAAGATTATCATCATCATTGGAATAGGATGGAGTGGGAGAAAAGGTGGTATGACCAAAATCATCATAATAGGAGTGTGACATCATGTTTTGATGATGAGTTGGGTAGGGATGGATCACTACTAGTTAAGATATGAAGAGAAAATAAGAATTTCATGGAAGACTTTAGAAATGATGATACTAGAGGAAATAAACATTGGATAACAAAATGAGTGTGATTAGGATGACAATATTTTGGAAGCTTGGATGAATCTCTAATGAGGAAGTGACTATGCTAAGTATAACTTTCATTTGGGTTGAATGGTTTACAAATGGATAAAGTGGAGCAAACTAGACTTAGGGTTGTTGTGAATGAACTTTCTAACAACCATCTCAAAGGACATATAAGTGATCTCTTTAGCTAACAACACTCAAGCATGTCAAACACATAAATAATCCTATAAGGTTTTACTAGGATATACAAGCTCAACTATGGGTGTCCTCTATATATGCAAGGTACATGACGCCTAAATCTGTAGATGAAAGAAAATAATGCCATACAACCGGGAGGAGTAACCCAAATCTCCACCTTCACTTTCCAAAGGTATAAAGTTCTTTGGGGCTTAGCCAAGAGTGACAAGATTATGCTTCCAAGAGAGGTCTCTTTAGATTCACCTCCTAATATTTATACTCCACCAAAATGCTAGAGTTGAGGTCATCCCAAGGGGTGATAAAATCACCAAGAAGGCCTCCTAAAAAGTGTAAAACAAGACCACATAAGTGATCTTAGGTTTAAGAGACACTTGTTCATTCCAATTGATGATTTAGATTTTGTAATCTACGATTGAGGACACTCATGTTTATGAGCTAATAATTTCTTTCCAACTTGACATCATCACCAACATAATGAAAATTAAGAGTTTGTCAACATAAGAAATTCAAGTGTCATCAACATGAGAAATTCATTAAGGAATGAGTTAACGAGTTAATTCATTTATGCATTCAAGATTGAGTGATTTATTTTTAAGCCCCAAAGTTGAATTGTGAGCTATAGCAATGATTATTTGATCCTTGGCATTCAAGATTGTGTTCATTGTTTTAATCATGCATTCCAATGAAAAACTTGATTTTAGTCCATGGCACTTAAGATTGATGTTAGCAATATTCATTCAATGAAAAGTTTTTAAACATTCAAGTTCATTCTAAGAAAAACCTGCAAAAAACATGGTTAGGTTTTCAAGATGCTCTAATTTGTAATGCCATAAAAAATCAATTTGACTAGTCACCCAAAAATTTCCAAAATGGAAGCTTGAATATGAGAATTTATTTTTAACTTTTATTGTTCTTTTTGATAGGTGTAAAAATTATTAGAAAAATTCCTATCCTACATAACCACCAAAAGTCAAAATTTGATTTATACTCATTTTTTTTAAAGCAGTGATCCTACAAGTCAAACAATGATCCTATAGAGTAGGAATGCAGTCAAATAGCACATGATTATGGTACAAAAACTGGTGAAAACAACAAAAAAGTGGGCCATGGAAAAAATAATCACAGTGCGATCCCACAAAAGAGAAATCTCCTAGGTTTATGGAATGCATTCCTGCTAGCAAGTGTATTTACAAGATTGAGGATGGAAGAGAAAATTAGATTTCTAGGCTCGGCTATTTTGGTCAAACATTCTTATAGGTTTTTATAGCAATCTCGCTAGTAAAAAATCATGTTCCCATGGGAGAACTAGTCAACGAGAATAATGGGGAGGGTTTTTACTAACAAATCGTGATTCCACCCTCATGGGTTCGCATTCCTACTCATAAAAGATCTTGATTTTTTAACTACGAGTTCACAATTTCCTGGCTGTGAGATCATGAATATAGGGTGTTTGCAAGGTATTTTAGTAGGAATTTGATTGGATGGCTAGGAATGCACTTCCTAGTTGGGGATTTTGGTACCTACAAACAATATTAAGAAACCAATAGCATACATAAACAAGTGCAATATATTAGTTTGGTTATTTAACAAAAAAAACTACAATAACATGATTAGAATGACCCAAATGTGGGCTCCCACCAGACATGCCAAAATGTATCACCTAGTTTAGTAGTCTAATAAAAGGAATACTAACTAATAAAAGAATTCACAAAACAGAATAAGTTAACACTTATGATGGGAACAAGGTTATCACCAAGAAGGAATGAAAACCAAGAATGATAAGTTTCTTGGGTGTAACCTATCATGACATAGACATGTCCTTGATAGATAAGGGATGTATGCTCATGGTGTGTTCAAGCTTCCAATGCATAGATTTTTTTATCAAGCATGAAGATGGGTGACTATTTCAACAATGGAAGTTTGGGTGAATTTTAACATGGTAATGATGTAAAAGTGGCTTTTATGTAGTGGTTAGTGGGGCATTATAAGTTTGCATGAAAGTGGACAATTATTTGAGAGAGGGAAAAGTTTTATTTATAGGCCAAGTTGTAGTGAGATGGATAGTCAGGATGCAAGGATGGAAGAATGGTGAGAGAGGGATAGGATGCTTTAGAAGGGGAGCACATGGATTGTGCTTTTTTGGAGCCAATAGGGGAGTGACACTTGTCACAAGGAGGATGGGTGTGAGGGGATGGGAAAAATGGTTGTTCAAAGGGAGTAATGAGGGAGAAAGAGTGTGGAAGAGGGATGTAAGAGGCATTTAATAGCATGTAAGAGCCATTAATGCTGTTGGATAGGGATGGAAGAGGACAAGGGAGACTTGTTGACATTGGCTTGGGTTAACAAGTCTTAACCCTTGCTTAAAGTTGTGCACATGTTTAGAAGGGGGTTTAGACTTGGCTTAGGAAGGGGGTTAGGGGGCAAGTGGCTTAGCTTTGATGGGATCGGTTAGTATGGGTGAATGGGTTGGATTAGGGATAAAGGTTGGGTTTTAGGGATATTTTAGGGGTTTGGATAATTTATTAAATGGTTTATTTAGTAAAGAGAGGGATGTGGGAGTAAATTAAATAGTTTTGAGGATTTATTTAATTTAATAGAGGAATAGGGTGTTAATTGGTAAATTAATTTTGGGTTGTCATTTGATTTTATCAATTAGACTATAGTTAATTAAATAAATAAATAAACTAGGGTTTGATGATTAATTAATTAAATAACAAATATTTAATTAGTAATGTCCTAGAAGATGACTAAATAAGATCACCTAATGGTGTAATCAGATTTAGGTGTCTACAATATTAACAAATGTAAAGTTGTTGAAGCATCAAGGAAGACAAAATGTAAAAGAACTTTTTTACTGTTAGTAATGCTAATAACAAATCCCTATTGGAGACCCTCAAGCAGAGAGAAGATCCTATAGGAACACTCAACTTGTTATATTTACTTCTTATGTTCTTTTGTTCATAGTGATTTGGTGAACCAATTAGCATCTTATTTAAATTAAATTAAATTATGATACAATCTTGGTTATAATTCTAATTATTATTATCCATATATAATACAAATATTTTGTATGATATTGGAATGTAGATACATGATGAAGGACAATAGTGCATGAAGATAGAAACCCAATAAGGAGTGAAATGAAGAAAATTGTCATGAGCCCAAATGAAAAGGATATATGAATATTCAAATAACATATTATATAATGATAATGATTAAGAATAATAACATTAAAGTAAAATATATTATAATATATTATATAATAGTGATATATTTGACAATATAAAAATAAAACAATATATAAGATTATAGCATAATTGTAATGTAAAATATTATATTATAATTATAATATTAATGAGTTAAATAAATTAAATAACAAATAAATATTTTGATTATAAATGATATCAAATACCAATAATAATTTTATAATGTACCTACATGAGTTATATTATGAAATGGACATATTCAAGGATAATATTATAATATAATTGAGAATTAAATATTATTATAAATAATATATAAAGAAGATATACTATGTAATAGTACTAAGAATAATGATATTACTAATAATATTATTAATATAATATATGATATGTTATAATCTTGTTATTAATATAATTACATAATCAATATAATATAATTATTATATTACGAAAAGACATGTCTCTATTTAATATCATATGTATATATATATATATATATATAGGGTATGAATTGATCAGAAGGAATATCATATAGGGATTATTATGAAAACTGATAGAAAGGAGAAGTGAATAAGAAAATGCCCTAAATGGGACATTACTCATCAACTAGGAAGGGAAGAGAGGGGTATATAAATAGACAAATGTTCAGATCTAAATATCATGGAATGGAACAAAAAGTCAAGAGAGAAGTTTCCACGCAAACTGCAAATTTCATATTGAATGGTAAGAAGAAATGGGATGCTCATTGAACAAGAGCTATCAAAAGATTAAGAGATCTAGTTTGAAGGGTACTCATGAAAGAAGAGACTCGGGATGAAGAAATTAGGGAGAAGTGTATCATATATTTATTGGAGATTATATCAAGTACATTCATACCTGCAAATCATATGAAACCCAAATAGTCTAGCACAATAAACGAATGACCCCCAATGAACATGTAGGGAAGAAAAGGAAGAGGGATGATGCAGATGAAAAGAGAGTTTCAAATTAGGGGCCTGATGTTATGATTCTCCCTCTCTCCCCTATTCATCCTCAATCTCATCCCAAGGAGAAGGAGAAGGATAATACTAGTGGTAAAGAGTGGGAAGTGCTTGTCAAAAATAGGAGAAAAGATTGGAGGAATTTCAATGTTAGGACTACGATGATGGGAATTTTTAGAGAAGCAATGAATCCTCAGATTTTGGTGGAAAACCAAGAACAACCCTACCTTGAAGAGCTCATTGACCTTGCTACTTTGGCTATGTTTGATAATGCTAGGGATATGGGAAGGAATCTTTTGAACAATGCTCGTAACAGCATGATTAATAATTTTAGATCAATCAAGTGGCTATACCATGATATGGAAGAGGTCAGAGAGAAGGTTTGTTATTTGCAAGGCAAAAGGAAGAATATAGATAATGAGAATTAGGAGGATCAGGAGGAAAGAGTCAGTCTGGTTGAGAGGAGAATTAAGAATCTCAAAAAATAAAATCATAATTTGGCTAGTCAGATGATCTCTCTCCTCAATTCGATCAATGACAATATTCTCTCCTTAACCAATGTGATCAAAGACAGAGGCCTACTAGTAGTTGAGGATGTAAATAATAGAGGTAGAGCCAAGTATGGTGAATATATGACCACTGATATCACCTTACCAATTTGGACCTAGATACGAAGAAAGTCTAGGAGCAGATGGCCAAGGAGCACTAGAAGATCTATGAGGCTGCCCAGACCATGCAGAATGAAGCATAGCCCTCTTTTTCTATCTTTTTTTTCTATTGCTATATCTTTTTTGGCTTTTGCTAAGTTTTGTTAAAGACAGCTTGTTTTTCTAGCCTTTTCGTTGGACTCTATTGTTGGCTAGACCTCGTGCTTATTATCAACCATTAGAATTGTTCTTTTCTAGCTAGGCTTCTATTGCTTATTTTCAGCTATGTTTATGTAACTGATTTTGGGTTTTAGGGTCTCTGTAAAACCTATTTATCTTATCAAAAATGAATGACCCCCAAAAAGGGTTCATTAAAAAAATTCTATTATATTTTGAACACTTCAATTTTGGTAATTG
Organism: Cupressus sempervirens; assembly: GCA_028749045.1. Lineage (NCBI taxonomy): Eukaryota > Viridiplantae > Streptophyta > Pinopsida > Cupressales > Cupressaceae > Cupressus > Cupressus sempervirens. The sequence goes on from CM053787.1 coordinate 763,081,571, forward strand.
TGCATTGATGTAATAATGATGAAACACTTGAGAAATTGTAAAAAATAAATTGTTGATTTAATATCTTTTTGGTAGTTGTGTATTGATGTACTAATGATGAAACACTTGAGAAATAGTAAAAAGTTCAACAAATAACATGGAGGGAGCTAAAAAAAGATGTTTTTACTTTGTATAATTTACTTGGTAATAATCCCTATTTTGTCTATGGACCCCCTATTACTTGGTAATACCTCAATTCATTGGTGCATCACTATGTAACTTTTGAACCACTGAGTTTGACATCAAATTGTTAGCCCATTTAGCTCTAAATGGGCATGTGAACTCTACTAGCACCCCTATTCCATCCATAGAGAGCCTAGAACATTCACAACCACCTGACACTGAAGTGTCCCCAAGATGCACTAAGTATGTTTGGAGATAAATCTTTTGAGGGTCATAACATGGAGTTCATGAGGGCTATCAATGCTTTGTCAAATGATACAACAAGGTGATACCAAGATCTAAAATAGCCTCTCTTAGTTTAGAGAGATCATATTCTTTTTTAATTTGGCAGAACAATCTTTCCTAATGCCAAAACTTACAGCGTACCACAGTTCATTGGTGCATCACCATATAAATTTCAAACTGTTGATTATGGCATTGAATTATTAGCACTATTAGCTTTGGATGGGAAGCTAAACTCTAGTGACAACCCTATTCTATCCATGAAGATCATAGAATGTTTACAACCAACTAACACCAAAGTATCCCTAAGGTGCACTAAGTGCATTTGGAGATCAATCTTTTAAGGGTTGTAACTTAGGTGTTGTGAGGGGTATTGGTGCTATATCAAATGATATAAGATTATCATGCTGAGGAGTACAAAAATTTCTCTCATCTTGGAGAGATCATGTTTTATTAGAATTTGGCACAATGAACTCACTCGATGCCAAAACTTGCAGTGTGCCTCAGTTCATTTGTGCATCACCGTGTTACTTTCAAACCCTTGATTATGACATCAAATCATCTACCCATTAGCTATAGATGGGCAAGTGGATCCCTGGTGATAGTACTATTCTATCAACAAAGACCCTAGAATTTTCATAACCACTTGACATCGAAGAATCTCCAAGGTGCACTAAGTAAATTTAGTGATTGATCTTTTGAGGGTCATAAATTGGATCTCGTGAGGGCTATCACTACTCTATCAAATGCTATAGGATGATGATATCAAGTTCTACAATATCCTATCTCAATTTGAAGAGATAAAATTCCATTTGAATTTGGCACAAAAATCTCGCTTGAAGCCAAAACTTGGAGTGTGCCATAGTTCATTGGTGCATCATTGTGTAACTTTTAAACCATTGATCATGACATAAAATTTTCAGTTCCATTAGCTTTAGATGGGTAGGTGAACCCTAGTGACGCCCTTTTTCTATCCATGAATAACCTAGAACATTCATGACCACCTAACACTAAAGCATCCACAAGGTGTACTAAGTACATTTGGAGATCGATCTTCCAAAGGTCATAAATTAAAGGCCACAAGGGATATTAATGGTCTATAAAATACTCAAGGAAAGTGATGTCAAGGTCTTAAAGAACTCTCTATTAGGAGATATCACATTTTGTTTGAATTTGGCACAACAATATAACTCGATACCAAAACTTGTATTGTACCTCAGTTCATTGGTGCATCATTGTGTAACTTTTAAACCACTAATCGTGGTATGAATTTTTTAGTGTTGTTAGCTCTAGATCAGAAGGTGAACCTTAATGGAACCTCTATTCCATCCATGGAGATAATAGAACATTCAAAACCACCCAACATTGAAGCATTACCAAGGTGCACTAAGTGCATTTGGAGATTGATCTTATAGGGATATTAACTTGTGGCTCATGAGGTATTTTGTGCCATATCAAATACTATAGGATACTAATGCTAAGGTCTACAAAAACCTCTCTCAGTTTGGAGAGATCACATTTTGTTTGAATTTGACACAACGATCTAGCCCAATGCCAAAACTTGTAGTGTACTTGAGTTTATTGGTGCATCATTATGTAACTTTCAAACTACTAATTATGGACTCAAATAATCAATTCCATTCTCTAGATAGGTGGGTGAACCCTAGTAAAACGCTTTTTCCATCCACAAAAGGACCTAGAATGTTCACAACCACTTGACACTAAATGTGTCCAAGTTGCCCAAGGTGCACTAAGCACATTTGGAGATCAATCTTTCAAAGGTTGTAAATAAATGTTGTGAATTATATTAGTACTTTTTAAAATGCTATAGGAAAGTAATGGTGAGGTATATAACAACCTCTCTTAGCTTAGAGAGATCACATTCCATTTGAATTTGGCATAGTGATCTTGCACGATGCAAAAACTTGCAGTGTATCCTAGTTCATATGTGAATCACTACGTAACTTTTAAACCACTGATCATGGCATCAAATAATTAATATTTTTAGAAAAAAGAGACTAGAATATTTGCAACCACCCGACACTCACATGTCCTCAAGGTGCAGTAAGTGTGTTTGGAGATTGATCTTCCAGGGGTCATAACTTAGAGCTCATGAGGGATATTGATGCTCTATAAAATGCTAAAGGAAAGTGATGTAAAGGTCTAAAACAACCTCTCTCTATTAGGATATATCACATTTTGTTTAAATTTGGCACAACAATCTAGACCAATTGCAAAACTTGTAGTATACCATAGTTCATTGGTGCATCAATACATACATTTCAAACTACTGATCATGGTATCAAATTGTTAGCACTATTAGCTCAAGATGGGAAGGTGAACCCTAGGGACACTTGTGTTCCTTCCACAAAGAGCCTAGAGCATTGAAGCATCTCCAATGTGTACTAAGTACATTTCAAGATCGATCTTTTGAGGGTCATAACTTAGAGTTTGTGAGGATTTTTAGTTGATAACAAGTTAAACATCATTTCAAATTAAACATATCATATAATTTCAAATTAAACATTGGATTAAATTTTAAAACTAAATGTTCATAAAATATTCTTCACAAATTAGTACACTTGAATCAAATATAGTAAACATAATCAAAACAATGATATTCTATAAACATGAATACAAATGATACACAATAAATTCAATAATACTATAATAAATTAAAATGTATGTCCACAAGTAGATAAATGACATAAGTATATATCAAAATACATGTATCCATAGATAAATTACACAAACATATATCAAAATACATAGATCCATACACAAAATGTGGTTGATCATGCCATTGAAATGTGTATAACATAAAATTTTATTTATATAGTTTGGCATATGCCATCTCAAAATGCATCATGTCACATCTTTAAACAACTATATTATCCTATTCTATTGGTGGAACATCAAAATGTGCCCTCTTCACTACATTATGTAGATCAGATGCCTCCTACATAAAAAAAAGAAGGAAAACTCAAAGTTAGACAATTGAATTTATATGATTCTACATATCTAACATTAATCAACTCAAACTTTCATCATTTACCTCTCTCATCGACATCTTATAGTGGTCAAGAGTCCTCTAATATGTCCTCAACAATGTATGAAGCTCACTAGTTGTATCCTATATATGTTCAAGTATGGTTGTGAGATGGATTCATGACTTCAACTATAATGTATAATTTGATAGAATATTAAATTTATAACATTGAATCAATAATTAAAACTAAAACTTACCCCTGTTGACCCCTTCACTAGAAGCATCGACTAAGTTAGAAAAGATACATTTAACTTTGATGTCCAACCTCTTGAGAACTAGGTGTTTCCTACGAGATACAAAAGAATAGTTGTTACTATCATGGAAATCAATTTGTAAATATTTATGAAAAAAGGAAAATAAAAAATAAATGATAAATATATATACAATGGGGCTCTCATTGTGAATGGAAATTTCAGAGGGTTTGCGATGCTAAATCTACCTAGACTCATCACCAGTGACCACGTCGAGTATAATAAAGAATGTAATTAAATTTTATTGGCACAAGAAAGATTCAAGTATGGATCTATATTTAATCAATTTATTAAAAACACCTAATTACATTTCCCTTGTCAATGCACTCTGGCTAACCCCCCTCACTTTGTCCCTCACTAACAAGTGATACCTACATGAGGAAAGAAAGATGAGAAGCCATCTATGTTCTAGTATTAAATAGAAAAGAAATGTTAACTCAACATAATATACAATAGATATCTCATGGACAAATAAAATAGCTATGAGTGTGACATCGTTGACTTGTTTGCACTCCTCCTTAGTCATTAGTTGAACATGAATGAAGATCACATAAATGTGTAAGTGTGTAGCTATTAAAATTATTGTACTATAAAGATTAATTTTAAATCCAATAAGTTGTAAAAAGAAAAAGTATACACTTACCAACATAGAAGGATCTCATGGTTTTGCATGCCCCTCCTCCTCTCTCATGTCAGGGTCTATAGTCTCTATAGCTACGTGTGTTGTATCCTACTCCCCATATATAAAATGATACTCAGAATGATCACAAATGGGACCATAACATTAATTCTTACACATTATGTAAATATGGGTCACACACACATGTGATATGCTTGCTAATGAAGAACTAGCACCATCATCATCAATATAGGGATGCAACACTAACCTAGTCTTGTAGATCAATAGACTACTCAATCAACATATGACTTTAATAGTCTAAGACCTCACCTATGCAATGGTATCAAGATGTTTCACTAGAGGAGGGGGGAGACATTAGTAGGGGGGACATAAGTGCAAAATTTCTTCCACTAGGCCAAGTGCCTATACTTGGAAGCTCCTCCTCCTATGTCCATGTTGAGCCTTGTGCTCCAATAGTTCACTTTGAGGCCCAACATAAATTCAACATACAATTGTTTAATGAAATAAAATGGGACCATTAAAATTATGTGTGGCACAATTTTTCAACAACCATCAACCAACGATGCTAAAAGTTCAGACACATAGCCTCATTTGTGCAGCATTTAAGTCATAATTTGGGTTGTGTGTGATCCATCTTTTTACTAGTTTGTTGGGTTCACAAGAAGGTTAACTATATCATCTTTGGTTATGTTTGGGTCCACATACTCATAATAGTGCAACCTACCACCAAATAGGCAATGCATTTTATCATGCCAATGAAGTGAAGCAATTTTTTGTTCAATAAGTGTCTAAATATTATCCACTATGGTGTTTAACATGGATAACATGGGAGCCAATGTAGGTATATTGTTACATGTGGCTTGAAAACCCTTCAGTTTGGTAAGATTATCTTGTATCAAATCTTTGATTTGATGAGGGTTTTGAGGAGGTAGTGGATCATTTGGCAAAGGTTGAAGATTTTGATAGGTTTGTGAAATATATGGCAGAGGGTTTCAAGGAACATCATTTAGGTTAGCCATGCCTATTAAGTAGTAAGAATTTAAAAATTACTAATTGTATTCATAGTTTAATATTAAAATGAAAAAAACCAATAGATTCCACTAAAAAGTCTAATTTTAAATTAAAATGATAAAAACAATCAAGGAAAAAAAAACTACCTTTGATGTTTGAAGGTGGATGAAAATCTTGTCTTGATTTCATGTTGTATATGCGAAATGGGAGTCAAAAGAGCAAAAGAAATAGTGAAAATGATGCTCTCAAGTTTGTGAAATTTTACTTTGTAGTTAAAGCTTTTGGGTATATGATATCTATTGGGCACTTGACAATATAGGATAGCTGATATGACCTTGGGAACCCAATTGGACAAGGTCTTGCCCTTTTTCTTTGGTATCAGGATGGGTCGAAAAAAAGTCAAAATAGATTTTGAAATATTTTTAGACATTTTAAAACTAAAACTCTCTCATATTGCCAATTTTTGGCACACCATGACCCTACACATACCCAACAATTAACAATTTTGTTTATACTCTTAACCAAATTCAATTGAAGAAAGGAACAAACAAGACACCCTATGAAGTGTGGTATGAGAATACACCAAACATAAGTATTTTTAAATATTTGGAAGTACATGTTATATTCACAAGGATGAAATGAATGGTAAATTTAATTTTAAAGGAGACGAAGTTATATTGTTTGGTTATTCATCTAAGAGAATAACTTATAAATGTTTGAACAATGCTACTAGTAAGATGATTGAAAGTGCAAATATTAGAGTTGATAAGTTTGCAAAGAATAATGATGTAGAAAGAAAGAAGGAACCTAAAGATTATAACAAGTTTGTGTATGTGTATGAAGAAGCAGCTAACACATTGCCAGAGAAAACCCACCATGCACTAGACAATTGCACCCAAGTTACATAGTGCTTTACCCTAGTATCAAACTGTACAAGTCAAGTAAGAAGTTGAACCCCTATTGAGAGGAAAAATTGCTTAAAGTCAAAGAGTTGAATCTACATTGGAAAAATATGTGAGAAAGAATCATTCCCTTGAATAGATTATTCATGATAGAAGTGCTATAGTACAAACAAGAAATAAGTTAAAAGACAATACTTATTTGATTTTTGACTTTGAACCAAGAATAGTTAAGGATGTAATGGATAATTATGATTGGAAAAATGCTATGAATGAGGAGATTTATCAAACTGAGAAGAATAATACCTGGACACTACTATTGAGACGTACTAGGAAGAATGTGATAGGAACCAAAGAGGTTTTCAAATATAAGATGAATAAAAATGGAGAAAATTATGTTAGAAACCAAGTGAGACTAGCTTGCAAAATTTATGCACAAGAAAAAAGAATAGATTATGGTGAGACTTTTGTGCTTGTGGTAAGACTAGAAGGAGTAAGAAAATTGTTGGCATATACTACATACAAGAAGTCTAGTATATCAAATGGATGTAAAATCTACATTTTTGAATGAATACTTGAATGGGAGGTATATATTGAACAACCTAATGGATTCATTCAACCTAAAAAAAAGAACATAGTCTAGAAGATGAACAAATCTTTGTATGGATTGAAACTAGAACTAAGAGAATGGTATGAACTATTACATTCTTATTTGATTAAAATTGGATTTGCTAGAACAAGTGAGAATAATAATCTATAACTTAAATGTGAATTTGAAACTATGGTATTGATTTTTGAAATATTTGTTGATGAGATAATATTTGGAGGAAATGACATGCTGTGTAAGACATTTGCCAATCAAACATGAGTACACAATTTTAAATGTTAATGTTTGATGCAATGATTTTTTTTGGATTACCAGTCTATTAAAAAAGGAAAGGTATATTTGTGACTCAATCTAAGTATGCAAAAGAAATCATGAAAATATTAGAGATGGATGAGTCTAAGCCAGTTGGTACTCTTATGGTGAATTGAGTGAAATTATCAAAAGAAGGTACTATTATAGAGGTAACATAATAAAAATCCATGATTGTAAGTTAGAGTATGTTATCCATAGTAGATCGGGTATTGCACTTATTGTTGGAATTGTTTCAAGGTTTTAATTTAATCCAAAGGAGACACACTGAAGATTATCATTTATGGTACAAATAGGTTATGAATTTAATCTTAAATTCTACACAGATGCTAATTGGGTTGGTAATATTAAAGATAGAAAAATCACAAGTGTGGGAGGATTTTTTTAACAAAAAGATTGATTACATGTCCATAAGCAAGAAATAAAGTTGTATTTCAAAATATACCATTGAAGTTGAATATGTTTTCATTGTAATCAATTGTTCAAATATTTTATGGATTAAGAAACTATTGGAAGTATGCAAGAAGAGGTAACCGAGCTTGTTACTATTTGTTGTGATCATAATAGTGCAATAAATATTTCAAAAAATCTTGTGATGGATGAAAAAAAAAAGAACATATCAATTTTAAGTATCATTATTTGAGGGAGCAAGTATAAGAGAAATACATGAGGCTTGAATATATGAAGTCTAAAGAGTAAATTGTTGACATATCAAATAAGCTATTGACAAAGGATGCTTTTGAATATCTAAGAGCTTGGGGGTCCTACCCCTATCCAAAATTCACTAGGTGCATATGCATGCTGCATCAATTCATGGATGAATTCTAATATCTTTGTGGATCTAATGCAAGAGTTCATACTTTGGGAACATTTTTGAAGTTGTGAAGAAGATTGTTATGAAACTGATGTATAATAAACATGCATGGTACAAGGATAAATGCAAGGTTTTATAAGTTTCATATTAATTGAAATTTGTAATGACCTTTGGAATTATTGTTAAAGGGGTAGAAGTATACCCAAGGGGGAGAAGTATATCAAAGGTAGAGAAGTACATCAAAGGCAGAGAGAAACATGTAAGGAGAAGAATGGTGATGTATACCCAAAGGGGAAGATAATTTGAAGATAAAGCTAAACTAAAAATGATGCATGGCAAAAAAAATGTGGAAGATTTGTATGTTGGTTTTCTTGTCCCTATTGAGGTGGAAGCTTGTGGTGAAGATGAAGATGGTTCTATATCTTTTGACATATAAGTGTGGGACACACTTTTCTATCTACCAAGGGAGTCTGATGTAGGAGCATCTTGCATGGGAAAATTAAATTATTAGAAAAAAAAAAAAGAGAAAAAAAAGGGAAAAAAAAAAAAGAATTGTGGAGGAGAGAGAAAGTGACGAAAATTAGAGGAGAAATAATAAAAAATAAAAAGGAAAAAAGAAAGGAAAAGGAGATTTCTATTTTTGAGGTGCATAGGTGGCATAAAAAGAAAAATAATAAAAATAGTTGTCATTCCATTAATCGAGGTGTGTAGGTGGCATCTTAGAAGTTTGTGGAAAGATCCTTAAATCCTGTATTTAATATTTGTTGGGTGCTTAGTTATATTTGGGTGGGAATTTAATATTTATTTAAAAGTAGTTGTATTTACCTTTTATCCCACATTGGTTGTGTTTGTAATGTCTTGGGTTAGAAGTGCCTATTTAAGCAAGGCTTATTATCATTTGTAATCAAGTTGGAGAAATAGAAGCTCTTCAAGTGAAGCTCTTCAAGTAGAATCTCTTTGTATGTAATCTCTTGTAAGGAAGTTCAAGAAATAGAAGTTCTTGAATTGTAAGCTCTTCAAATGTAATCTCTTCTAATGAATTTTCAAGTATTAATGGATGCTTTATGAAGCATTTTTGTCATCTCTCTTGTCTCCATCTTGTTGTGATCTTGGTTTTGAGTTGGCAGGGGTGGTGTGGCCCATCATCAGTGGTATCAAAGCGGGAGTTCCTGACTGTGCAGACAGATTGCCAAACGTGAGGCAGTTTGCACTAGGACCTTGAGTTGGGTGAAGTTTGTGAAGAAGTTCTTGATTGTGTAGACAGAGTGCCAATTGGGAGGCAGTTTGCACGAGGTTCTTATTTTGGATAAGATTTGTCTTCTGAAGACTTGATTATGGAGAAGAGAAAGAAGAAGATGACTCTTGTGATTGGATGGATTCTGAGGATCCCTAGACTTGAGAGATTTAGAAGGAGAATGCAAGAAGAAATATTTTTGGATTTGCAGAAGCAAGTGAATGAATTAGAAGCTGAGTTGCAGAAACAAAGAGCATGTCACTAGAAAAGAGATGTTGATAATTCCTTAGATGTGGAAAAGGAAGATGATCCAGTGGAAGAGCAAGCGGATGAAGAGAAAATTATTTGCGAACTAAAAGTTGAAGAAGAAAGAGAAGAGGAAGAGCATGAAGATAACCAAATTTGTATGCCAAAAGTAGATGAAGGTGATTGGAAGACTAAAACAATGGAGGAAGAGTATAGTGCCTTAGTTGGAGATCAAGCAAGTGGAGTAGTTACGTGCATTGTTGACGACATAAAAGAGGCAAGCGAAGATGAAGATGTCAAACAAGTAAATTCTTATGAATCATAGGATGTTGTCTTTGATATGAGTTTAAAAGATATTAATGATGGTTTGCATGAGGATCTTGTTCGTGATGTGTGGTATGTAAAAAAAGATTGGTATGGTGTTGCTGGGTTTATTATAGGTGTGATTAATTCAACAAGATTGAATGAGGATGAGAGTTATACTTGGATAGAGTTCATTGCAAAGGAGTATTTTCAGCAGCAAATAGTTGTTCCAACTAGGTGTTGGAAAAGAAGAAAGAAGGAAATATATTGGCACCAGATACTTGTTCTAGCTATGTGTTGGAGGAAGAGAAAAAAAAAAATGTCAACAGTGGCTACTTTATTTTGTGAATCCATACTCACAAAATTTTTCCTACCATGGGAGTCAGATGTAGGAGCATCATGCATTAGCAAAAAAAATGTGGAATATTTGTATGTTGGTTTTCTTGTCCCTATTGAGGTGGAAGCTTGTGGTGAAGATGAAGATGGTTCTATATCTTTTGACATCAAAGTGTGGGACACACCTTTCTATCTACCAAGGGAGTTTGATGCAGGAGCATCTTGCATGGGAAAATTAAATTATTAGAAAAAAAAAAGAGAAAACAAAAGGGAAAAAAAAATAAAATTAAAAAAAAATAAAAATTTGTGGAGGAGAGAGAAAGTGACGAAAATTAGAGGAGAAATAATAAAAAAATAAAAAGGAGAAAAGAAAGGAAAAGGAGATTTCTATTTTCGAGGTGCATAGGTGGCATAAAAAGAAAAATAATAAAAATAGTTGTCATTCCATTAATCGAGGTGTGTAGGTGGCATCTTAGAAGTTTGTGGAAAGATCCTTAAATCATGTATTTAATATTTGTTGGGTGCTTAGTTATATTTGGGTGGAAATTTAATATTTATTTAAAAGTAGTTGTATTTACCTTTTATCCCACATTGGTTGTGTTTATAATGTCTTGGGTTAGAAGTGCCTATTTAAGCAAGGCTTATTATCATTTGTAATCAAGTTGGAGAAATAGAAGCTCTTCAAGTGAAGCTCTTCAAGTAGAAGCTCTTTGTATGTAATCTCTTGTAAGGAAGTTTGAGAAATAGAAGTTCTTGAATTGTAAGCTCTTCAAATGTAATCTCTTCTAATGAATTTTCAAGTATTAATCGATGCTTTATGAAGCATTTTTGTCATCTCTCTTGTCTCCATCTTGTTGTGATCTTGGTTGTGAGTTGGCATGGGTGGTGTGGCCTGTCATAAAAAAAAGATCATATCCAAGAAGAAATGTTGATGAAGATTGTTTTTGTTGAAGGTACATAACAAGTGATAGAGAATTTGTTGTTGAAGAAAAAGAAATAAAAAGTTGTATTGTTGACAATGCATACATTTCATTATCTTATGTAATGTTTTAAAATGTAAAATCTTATGTTTTGTGTTGTCATCAATGCCAAAGGGGTTATGGTTATCCCCAACTCATAATGTAATTGGTAATGTTATGAATGTATCTAAATGCATCATATCAGTTGTTATGTTGTCATTAATATCAAAGTCTTAGTTGGTTAGACATTATTCTAACCCAACAAAGTGCTATATCATTATGATTGATAGAGGATTTGATTGATGAAGAGGATTTGAAGAATGTATGTTCAAGAACAAGTTGAAAGAAGTGGAATCCAAGGAATAATTTTGAATGTAATATATAATATTTGAGACACTCAAAGGCATGAGTCAAAGTTTTTTGCTAAGTACATTGAATCTAAGATCGACGATTGTAGTTAAGTGACAATAGATAGAAGAATCTCGAAGTAGAAAGACCATTATTTGAGGAGATGTTCAAGAAAATTCTTAGGCCACTGATGTTGTTAATCATGTTTTTGGTTGGAATATGATAAGTGATAATAAGATTTTTGTGAATGAAATTTTTTTGGAGGTGAAAGAGGATAGTTGAGCCAAGTGAAGCAAAAAAAGTTGAATGAATAAGGAAGGAGTGAATCAGCCAATCGAGTGAATAGAGAAATATATCAAAAGATAGAGATTAGACATAGATATGAATAGAAAGGAGATCTAAACAAGTAAGATAGTAAAGTACTGAGTTTTCTGGATTAGATTGTGTTTGTTTATTTCATCAGAAAACTCAGTACTTTACAAATGGATTGTGGAAATCTGTTACTGTTAAGTAAGATAGTTCTATACTTGAATAGGTAATTTTTACACTATCTTTGATTAAGAAAAGTAGCAATTAATAAGTGTTAACTCTAAGTACAATCAAAACTCTAGACACTAATAATAGAAAAATACAAGTGCATAATAATGACATTAGATCTCCCTCTATCAAAGACAAAGGTATACACACAACTAACTAGCCAACCATGGTCAACTCTATGAATGAATGACTTGGGACAAGCCCCCACAATAGTTGTAGACTTAAACCAAAAAAAGAAAAAGGGACCAAAGCGTACCCTTTAAAACTACTAGTAATCACTCAATCATAGGGAAATAAATGACTAAAATAGAAAATCAACATAACAACAAGGGAGAAAACTAAGGCCATCCACACCTGTTAGAATTCTAAGAAAAAATATAGGACCAAATAAGACTATACCTCCATCTTTGGTAAACATGTTACATATCTTCCAACCAAGGGTCTAGGAAAGAATCAGCCTCCAACCTTGGAAAATATAGTCAAAAGTCTTCCAACCCCACCAATTAAACTCCCATAACACCATAATACCTATGAGAGGAGCATGGAGGAGGAAGACCAAACCTAAGAGATAAAAGTTACCCCCTCTTCTTCTACTAATAAAACTACTAAAAGTAGCATAAGTACACAAAATAATGATAAGAATCTTCCCTGCTTCCCATTGCCCAAATACATTCTCTACCTCAAGAGGAGATTCCTCAACCTCCATAGGAGTTGTGAATGTAGAAGAAAATAAGAAGACCTAGTCCACCCTTGAAGGAAATAACACACCTCTCTAAATGAAAGCATTTTGCTATGTGGTCATCCATTCACTATGTGAAGTACATTATCCAAACATGTTCTTTCTAGCTAGATCTCTAACAATAAGAAAGAGATACTCACAAAAAACATAAGGAGAGTAAATTTTGTACCCATTCATGTCACACTTTCTTCCAGCAACTAGCTACCTCCATAAGATTTTCCCCAACCTTAATAGGGTCCTCCACCTTAATAGAAAGAAGGAAAGTGAAAGAATAAAACAAAGGAAACCTGCACCACACAGGCATCAAAAGCCCAAAAATGATAGCCTCAACTAGAATCCACTACCAAATAGAGGAATCTATCGCTTTAGAGCATAATGAGTTAAAAGAAAACCCAAAGAAGCAAGCACTAAGAGGAAAGAAAATCCCACAAATGATAAACAAAAGTGCACTCCACAATAGTACTTAGCAAAGGGGGTCCACTAATAGGAAAACTCATGAAAGTGAAGACCCATCTAGGGAGAAAAAACCCATCAATAGAACTGGCAGTAGGGATATGGAAAATATTTCCCCTACAAACCAGACCATTGACATCGAAGCTCTTGCAAACCCTAGGAATCATAGGAGCCCCATGAGCCATAACAAGATGCCACAAAGAGAAGCACTGTCATTGGAGCCACAACACATAACCATCCAAACCAAATCTATTTGCCTCTTCATCTCTTGCAAACTCCAAATACAAGAGAGGCCATAAGAGGAAGAGACCAACACCACATCTGGGCAAAAAATCTCAACACATCCAAAGCCCAATGTGGGGAACAAGGGTGCTATCAAAAAAACACCATTAGCCACAAAATCCACACCTTTCCACACCATATCAAGCCTAGAAAAATATTTTTAGTAACATAAAAAATGTGGATACAACCCACAAAGCCACCATAGCCAGTCCCCACCCAACAAAGACCATAAATCCCCTCAAAATAGAGAACATCTGCCAGGCTAAAAAACCCAAGAAAAAAAATACACTGCTCATCACTACAGAAAACACCACTCCAAGGAGGCATAGGCATGGGGAGGACCCTCCAACCATTAGGATCACCATCCTTAGACTTCTTATCACTACCATCATTGGTGTCCTTGACATTAGAAACCCTAGTCACTCTCCCTCTACTCTCGCTCATATTTTGTTCATTTTTACATTATTACTTTCTAATCATTGTAGTAGAAAATCTTTCAAACTAAGTGGACCTAACAAGTCTATGAAATCCTATATGGTAACATTGATTATTGGTGTTTGGAAGTCCTTTAGAGTAGAAAACTCTTTAAAAAAGATCAAGGAGTGATAAGGCCTAAATGATATATTTTTTCAATCCTCTAACAAGGTCACACTAACAATGTGTTGTAACCTTTAATAAGGTTGGCTCCTAGAAAATTCCAATGCAAAAGAGTGAATTTTTTTGGGTTACTGGTCCTAGGTGGTTTTTCCCTTCACAAGGTTTCCATGTTAAAATCTTGGTGTTAATTGTGTGAAAATTGTTATGTTACAAGATATTTTTCATGTTAATTTTATTTTACTGTAACTTGATAAAAACTAAGTTTATGGTCAGTAATAACTAAGTTTTATCACCATCACTAGATTAAAATAGAATAATGAATGAAAGGTTTTTAATAAAATTGTGAAGATGAATAAATACAAAGAGTGATTATTGATGACAATTGTGAAGCTTTTTTTGGTATTGAAGCTATTTAAAGGGATTGTGGATAATTGATTAACCCCTTTGCCCCTCTCAATTATCTAACACTATGGCACATTTTTGGAAAGAAAGTCTAATGTTTGATAAAGTTAACTATGATAGTTGGAAGGAAAACATGAAGACACATTTTCTATGCATGGGTCTAGGTTAGTGGTTGATTACTAAAAATCAATAGGATGTGATTGAAGAAGACATGCTTGAGGGTTGTGATGAAACTCACAAAGACACACTTATGTTCAATATGTTTGCTAGAGAAGCATTATTATAAGCTCTTCCTAAAACTAAATTTTCTTAGGTAAAATCTTTAAGACTTTCTCAAAGTTTGAAAAGCTTTTCAAAGTGCATTTGAAGGTGATGAACATACTTAGAAGGTGAAATTACAGAATTGGATATGCTTATTTCACGATGCTAAAATGATGGAAGATGAATCTAAAAGAAATAACATTGAAAGAATAACATATATTGTTACAAGTATTAAGACTCATGGTGGAAAGAAATTAGAAGATGAAATTGTAAACTTGTATGAAAAATATTGAAGACTTTGACACCTACATACAGACAAATAACAAAAATAATTGAACAAGTTATTCCCTACACATATAATTTTAAAAGATATACTCTTCTTGGGAATTTTTAGGTAGAAAAAATATGGATGAGATAGAGTGGAGGATTTTCTAGAGTTGAAACTTCTTTCAATGCATTAAGTATTCAAAAAATGTTAACAAGGAGAGGATGTTACAAGTGGAGATTATGCCAATAGAAACCAAACAAGAGTAGATGGACAAAAGAAGACTAAGGAATGAGTTTCTCTAGTTATGAAGAGAGAACCTAAAGGTAACCAAATCTTTAAGTGTTGGACTTGTAACGAATATGGTCATTATTCTTATAAATGTCATAAGTAAGGAATTCTACAAAGCATTATAAATAAACAATGCATAAGGGTCATCTCTTTTGTTGATGAGGATGAATTAAATGTTAAAGTGGAATAAATCTTGAATGAAAGTGATGATGAAATAGGGTTTTCTTATATTAAGGAAGAAGTTTGTGAGAAAGAAGAAGTTGGAGAAGAAAAAAGTATTAGTGTCATAAGTTAAAATGAAGAAATCTAATTGGATTATTGATAGTGGCTATTCTCATCACATGTTTGAAGATATGGATAATTTTTTTGGATTCAATAGCTATGATGGAAGAGTAGTTAGAGCTAGAAATAATGCAACCTATCATATACAAGGAAAAGGATCTATTACACATAATGGAAAGATTAGCACTAATGATGTTTATTTTGTGGATGGTCTTGTTAAGTAGTTGTTTTGCACGATGCTTAATGACATGAATCCTTTCAACCTCCTCTCTTGAAAAGCTAATTTGAGGATCAAATCCAAGGTTTTGGGCAATCTTGTGATCTATTGGAATTTGGTTATTTGAAGATAAATGTGAAAGTTCATGAGGAGGCCTTTGTTTGTTATGATAACTTCAAATAATATATAGAATCTATTCGCTACTTCAAAAGAATAACCACACAAAATGGAGTATATTTTTGTATTTTTTGTTTTTAAGATGAATGCAATCTAACAATGCAACTATTTGAATTCCTAATTTAACCAAGTGGTTAGTAAAGAAAATAACAAAGATAAGGTGACAAGAAATTCTAAGAAAATAACATGAAAGTAAATCCTAACGGACATAAACTATGAGTTAAGCTTTTGAAAAGATCGGTGAGTAACCAATGAAAACAGGAGCAATGCTTCCTTAATTCCATTGATGCAATCATTGATGGGAATTTAGAAACCATTAGATTTTTCATGTTTCATTAAATCACAAGGCCATAGAGAGTGCACTCATGTGAGATGAAAAGCTATGCAAGAACAATATGATGATCTCTTTTCAAACTAGGTATATCAACAAAATTTATAAACACATAGCAAACACCAAAATTAAAAGATCACACAACTAGAAATAATGCAATAAACTTTTGGCTCAATTACATTCCATGACCATACATCCATAAAATATAACACATTTATGTAAGATTCACTACACTCCAAATGCGAGCACCAAAAGAATATTTTATTGCAAAATAATGGTGGCCTTGATTACATATTTACAAAATCTTCTCATCAATTTGTGTTGAGAGTGAGAGATATCTTTATGCAATCATATACTTCAAACTAATAAAATAAATCTATTTATGTACAAACTATATATCTAACTGGTGCTAAGTAGGACTCAATCCATTTTATATCATTAATTGGATGCATGAGCCTTTAAATTTCTTAAAACAAAGAAAACATGAGAAAATAAGAGGAAGAATGCCTTTAGTTGATGTAGAAGTTTTTGGAAGTGTCAAAAATAGAAGCTCCATCTTCACTAGGCATTCGTAAGAGTTAAATTGTTGTTAGAATGAATTTTTAATGCATGGAAAGCTCTAATTTTGGAACTAGTAGTTAACTATCAGTGCACCTCTGACTTCTTCAAATCTTCCAAGACACTATTTAAAAAATTTCACCACTGCACCTAGTGCACCCAGCACACCAACGCAACAACGCACCTTGGAAAGCAAGCTCCAAAAATGCAAACTTTCACTAAGTGTCAAAATTGAAATTCTAGCATTTGGGTTTTGTTTCCCGTTTATCCCAAAGCTATTTCTAGATATTTCCCCTTGAATTTCTCAATTATCTCAGTGACATGAGCCACATCCGATAAATCTATGGCATTATATTTATCCTTTACTTTCTGCCTATAGTTATCCACTTCTATATAGGTTTTCGCAAAATCCTCGAGTTTTGTATCAATCTCTAATAAAGCTTCTTCCATTTTGAATGTTTTCCAAATATCCTCATCATTAGAAACTTCATCAAAAGTTTTTCAAAATCTCTCAACAACTACTTCTACTGGTATTAGCTTTAACCATGTATCATCTTCAAAAAAATTTAGACATGCACCACTATAATGTTCCTTAGCTTCCAAAATTTTCTCTTGGGCTTGGTCCTTGAGCCTATGAATCTCTGCTTGTAATGTTTCCATTACTTTATTACTATCTGCAATCTTCTCTATCCAATCATCTATTTTATCTAGCTCCTCACTTGTATATACATCCATTAGCATTTGTGACCTCTGGCCTTTGATTTCTTGCAATTCATATAAGTATTTCCCCTAGGTATGCACTTCATCCATTGTCCAAAATCTTGATTCAAAATTGCTACCAACTTGTCTGCATTCTCCTGCATAACATGTAATAATTTAAGATTTCCTTGGATGATTAATACACCTTTCTCCTCAAAACTTTATTCAATCATATGCTTTAAAGTAATAAAAAAAATCTATTTATGTACAAACTATATAACTGGTGCTAAGTAGGACTCCATCCATTTTATATCATTAATTGGATGTATGAACCTTTACATGTCTTAATACAAAGAAAACATGAGAAAATGAGAAAAAGAGAGCCTTTAGTTGATGTAGAAGTGTTTGGAAGTGCCAAAAATAGAAGCTCCATCTTCACTAGGCATCTGTAGTAGTTAAACTCATGTTAGAATGCATTTTTGATGCATGGAAAGCTCTAATTTTGGAATTGGCAGTTAACTATCGATGCACCTCTAACTTCTTCAAAGTCTTCCAAGGTACTATTTCAAAAAGTACACCACACCAATGTAGTAGCACACCTGGCACACCTAGCACACTAGCACAACAACACACCTTAAAAAGCAAGGTCCAAAAATGCAAAATTTCAGTAAGTGTCAAAATTAAAATTCTGGCATTTGGGTTTTACTTTCCCTTTATCCCAAAGCTATGTTTGGATATTTGCCCTTGAGTTTCTCAATTATCTTAGTGACTTGAGCTACATCCAATAAATCTAATGCATTATATTTATCCTTTAATTTATGCCTATAGTTATCCACTTCTATACAAGTTTTTCTAAAATCCCTGAGTTTTATGTCAAGCTCTAATAAAGCTTCTTCTATTCTGAATGCTTGCTAGATATCCTCATCATTGGAAACTTCATCAAAAGTTTTCTAAAATCTCTCAACTACTACCTCTACTAGTATTATCTTTTCCCATGAATCATCTTTGAAAATGTCTAGACATGCATCATTATAATGTTTCTTAGCTTCCAAAATTTTCTCTTGCGCTTGGTCCTTGAGCCTATGAATCTTCATGTGTAATGTTTCCATTACTTTATTACTATCTGTAATATTCTCTATTCAATCATCTATTTTATCTATCTCCTCAACTATATATACATCTATTAGCATCTGATACCTCTAGCCTTTGATTGCCTACAATGCCTATAAGTCTCCTGCAAGTATGCACTTCATCCATTAAACCAAAATCTTGATTCAAAATTGCTACCAACTTGTCTGCATTCTCCTGCATAACATGTAATAATTAAAGATTTCCTTGGATGATCAATACACATTTATCCTCAAAAATTTCTTACCATTATTGACAAGCTCTCAAAAATAGGTCCAACTACACCACACCCCTATCTTTTCTTCGAATTGCCACATTTAAAGTTTCATCTAGGTTAGTAGGATCTAAGGGGATAACAACTTCATTCAAATACCCATTTAGGATTTTGTTTTTTTGTCAAAGTGTTATCAATTTTTCCCCATCCTACTCTAAACTTTTGAACACTTCCTTCATCCCTATTATTACCATTAGCTTTGCAGTTTCCAAAGTTTGCTTCCCGAGCATAACCTCCTGGATTTGATAATCGCTTGGAGTCAATTCATCAACATTTGATTGCAGAGGAGGGATAGCTATATGGGAAAACAAGTCCTAGCTCTGATCACTCATGATGAAGGCTAATGCTCGTGCATCCCTTGGTAGTGATTTAGGTTTCTTTAGAACTTCTATTAGTTCCATTCTATCCTAATCTTCAGTGGTGAATTGTTGTTTCTTATTTCTTATCACCTCTTTCCTCAGCCACCTTGGAATGCATTCTAATGGAGATTTTTTTTGAAGAAGAAGGGGTCTGTTCTACAATGTTCTTCCCCTTATCACTCCTTTCTTGAGTCTTTTCCTTTTGTGAGAGATCCACATCGAGAGTCTCTATTATTGGCATTGTATTATATTTTTCATTAGTGCCAAAACTTATCTATATCAGTATGATTATCGAGCTCATCACTTAGTCTATAGTGTATATTGAGCATTTAGTGGTTACCTTATACATTCATCACTTAAGCAGTTCTCACTGAGCTTTGCAGTTCTCACCGAGCTTCATAGTTCACACCAAGCTTCGCAGTTCACATTGAGCTTCATAGTTTCTACCGAGTCATCAATTTGTATGATGGAAGTCAGTGTTTATTGAGTGATGGAAGTATAGTGTTTACCAAGTGAAATCAAGATAAATGAAGGATTTAATTTTTACCAAGTGACACTATATCTATTGAGTCTCCAATGGTTACCAAGTTCCAAGCTATGTTGTGTGGTTAGTATGGACCAAGCTTCTACTTCTATAAAGTACATGATGATGCCAAGTAATGTAGTGGATGCTGAGTATTAGAAGGTCACCAAGTCAACTTGAAGGACTCGAGTTATTTACTACTAGGCCGACTCAGTAATGTTTTGTTCACTTGTGTTTTGGCCCACCTTGTAATTATAATTATTAGAATGATATATATGTAATGTATTATCATTTGTAAGAGGTATGATAAAAAAAATGTATGAGTTTGAAGAAAGATATGTAATGTTTTGAAGTGTAAATGTGAATCAGCAGCAGAGTAGAATATTTAGCAAGGTCAATAAGGGACAGTAAGGATTCATCAGTCACAAGAGGTGATCTATACTTCAAGGATCTAATCTGCAATCAAGTTTGTAAGTAGATCCTTTGTTTCATCCTAATAGGTGAATTAGTTTTGTAAAATCTTTTAACAAGGTAGACTTAACAATCTTTGTATAAATCTCTTAACAGAGTGCATACTTTAGTGTATGTTTGTAAATCCTCTAACAAGGTGGACCTAGTAGTCCTTTATGCTCCTAATAGGGTAGATCACAATAAGTGGTCAATTTAAGCCTTAATAGGCCAACTTTATAGTGCAATATTGAATTTTCATGGATATCATCCCCACCCTAGTTTTACTTTCTATTTGGAAGGTTTCTAGGTTACCAAAATCTCTTTGCACATGTGTTATGAATGCTTGATCTCTCATCTGTAGTAGATTAGATGAATGAATGGTGAATAGTATATATGATTAAAGTGCTGAATTGTTTTAAAAATTTTGAAGTTACTGATTCACCCCTCCCCTCTCAGTAACTTGTCATATCTTTAATGTTTCCAACAATTGGTGTAAGAGCTTTGTGGTTCTCAGGATAAAGTTTGACAACTTGAGCAAAGATCAAGGACAATGGAGATATTCAGACTTGACAAAGCTATTGAAAATGAAAAGCTAGATCTGGAAATGGCTATGGCTCAACTCAGAGAAGAAAAGGAGCATATTTCCCAATCTCTAAAAAGAAGGAAGGAACTTGCAAGACAAATTAATGACCATCAATATGTTGAAGAAAAGATTGAAGACATTTTTCCATCAAGCAGCTCAGATGAAGCTAATGAGGCAATCAAGGAACTTCTAGCAAAGAATGGCTCTCTACAGGAAGAAGTAAGAAAGCTTAAAAGAGAAAAAGAAATCCAATCAATCAGGTTATGTGAAGTTTTGGAACAAAGAAACAAGGAAAATGAAGACCTAGAGGCAAAGAAATAATCTATCCAATTAGTATGAAGATCTTATGGATCAACTATCTAATGCAAATGAAGAAATTATGAATATGAGATTTGAAAATGAAATCTTGAGGAATGATTTAATCATTGAAAGAAAAATCAATGAAAGCTTACAAAGAGACTTAAGATTTGAAAGACAAATCAATGAAAGTTTGGAAAATGACTTAATTAGTTAAAAGAAAGTCAATGAAAGGATAATAAAATCTCAAGTAGACATGACTAAATTAAATCAACAAAGTGAGTAGAATCTTCATAGACAAAAAGGTAAAGCTAGTATTGGTTATAAGGAAGAAGGTGAAACCTCCAAACAAGGTGCCCAAAGGAATCAAAGACCTACTTGCAATCACCGTGGTAAGTCAGGTCACACATCAAACAAATTTTGGAGCAATGGAAATGGAAAATTCAATGGTAAATTCTACAATTGCAATCAACATGGTCACAAAGCCAATGAATGTAAGGAGAAACCAAAATTTGAAGGAAATTGTCACAAATGCAAAAAGCATGGTCACAAGGCATTCCAATGTAGATCCAAATCATTCAATCTAGCTAAACAACTTGTTAAGGAAATCTTTGGATGGGATTATAATACTTGGTGCAAATGTCATTATTGTGGAGAATATGGACACATTGGCAAAGACTGCTCAAGGCATCACTAGAGAAAAAGAGATACAACAATAAGATGTTATACATGCACTGAACTTTGTCATATAGCTAAAAATTGCATGAACATAGGAAGAGTTGAAGATAAAAAGAAAGCTAAAGATGAAAACATTTGGAAGGGGATGAGGCAACAATGGATTCCTAAATCTACTGAGCAAGACAGTTCAAATGATGGTAATGTCACTCAAGAAGTGGGTGACTCCACCATTTCCTACTAGACTCATAAAGGAGGATCTAGAATTGTATCATCAAGCTATATCTAGAGAAGTTATAAATAAATGAAAGCAACAGATCCAATTAGTATTCCATATACACAAGGATCAAAGTAAGTGTATCCTTCACCAAGTTGCATCTACCAAGGAAAGTCGATTGAAGACCTTGCCGAGCTAGGTTAGGAGTAACTAAAGTTTTGTTCAATCACCAAGTTGCAAGCTTCTACCGAGCAAGTGAATGAATGAAAACTTATTAGGCACTATGTCATCTCAGCTACCTTCATACCAAGGATTAATGACAAAATTTTCATCAAAAGGGTAGAATTTGATTTCATTTGTCATCGTGATTTCAGAGCTAAGAGATTTCTAGGTGCATTTCAAGCAACTTCAAGCGATTTTCCAGTGAAAGATTTGTTCAAAAATTTCTATCTTTTACCGAGCATCAATGGCATCCAGAGCAGTAGTGGCACCAAGGCAAAGAAGGGTTCGAAGATGTTGGTAAAGGGTGTAGAATGGAAAGCACCCAACTTACCAAACCGATTACCAAACCTAAGAAGTAGCCAACCTGGGTGTAGAAGATATTAAGGATGGGCCCACCAACAAAGACAAGAATCTAGAAAAAAAGAATAAATGAAGAGAGAGGTTAGAGAGATATAAAGAAAGGAAGGATCTAGCAATCAATTAGCAATAGGAAAGTTAGTTTAAAGTTAGTGTCATTGTTGTTAATGAGTAGCGACTCATCCAAATTGCTCATGATATTCACCACAACATGCCAATTAGTGGTCACATTAACAATGGGCCTAGGAAATTGTCCATTGATGGAAATCACCTGTTGTTTAACTCCAAGAGGAGAAGCTTCAATGTATGACACATTCCAGCTTATATACTACATTGGATCTGCAGACAATTTAGGTTACAACATGAGCAAAATGCCAGCCACAAGCAACAGCAGAAGTCTCCCACACTCCTCCATCAATGTCTCCTCTCGGAAGCCCACCACCCCAAAATTGCAAAACCACCTCTGAAGTAGCTAGCTAGCTCCGGGGATTCGAACCCACATTGAGCCAATGAACCAAAATAACCAAAATAGATAACTACCACACTACATTTCAATGGCAAAAACACCATGTCGAGCTGTAAAAAGGCTGCCTACTTACATAATGAAAATGAGCTCCCAACGAGAAAAAATAGCTTTATTTGGATAGATGGGTGCTTATTAATCTACAAATGCCATTTTCAAACATCAATAGTTTTGTTGGTTAAAGGAAAAAAAATCCTCAAATAGCCATAAAAGTACAGGATGACAAGTAACTCACATTATATAACTTCTTTCTCAAATTTATTAGCAACAATAAACTCCTTTTCAAGGTCATGCTACTATTGCACATGAGAAGGTTATTTATGCAGCCTAGTTGAAGCATAAGAAATAGGGGGAAGAGATGATTCGTGACTTGCTATCTCAATGTAGCAAATGCAAGCAAGAATTTACCGCTTTGGATATCATATCAGAATTTTCCCAAAAAAGCATGAAAGATAGTTTTTTCAAGAACAGTGCAATGATTCCAAGAGCAATGATACAAAACACAGTGCATGCAAGGCATGCAAAAATAAAAGTAATGATTAAGTAATTAAAAAATGCACAAAGATAATGAACTATCATTCATATTATGACATGTAGAGATAAGGAATTAGAAGTAATAATTGCAAATAGAATATTCTAAACATGCAAGAGAAACTTAAAGAGTGCAATTTCAAAAAAAAATTGATTAGATAAGAACCGATATGAAAACTTTTTAATTATAATATTAGAAAAGAATTAATATTATTATCAAAATGAAAAGGATAATATTTGAGATTTGATTTATATGAAATGATAAAAGATAATAATAATAAAAATTTAGTACAAATTTTGATAAAGGAGATTTAGAATAAACTTAACTAACAAAGTAAGGGGAGGTACTAAATTTTTTCTACTAAATTAAATTAGTTAAAAAAAATGAAATATATTAGAATAAACTCTCCCAACAATATACTAGATTGTACTAGAATATACTATTAAATTAGGAGTGTGATATCTTTAAATTTATATTATTTTGTTTATCAACAATATATCAAAACCTGCACAAATTAGAGTAAATAGGAGTTAATCGAGTTTGGCATTAAACCAGCCAAACCCCAAAAAAACAAAAATTCAATTTCTTCCAACTTAAGAATATTTAAAAAGAAATTAGTGAAATCTCTCTCAAGAGTCTCCTTCAAATCATACCTTCATGCAAACACTCAAAAAAAATATTAAACTGCTCTGATACCATGTTAGAAATGGAAAAAGAAATATGTAAATAAGCAATACTAGGAAAGAATCTAAGTGAGTTAATGCATGAAAAGATATTACCATAAGATAGGAGAGAGAAAGCTTCAAGATCCAACACCATGAGAAAAGATATTTAAAAAGAGGAAAGCAAAGAAAACCCCTTGTGACATTATGAATGAGGCATGAAAAGCCTGAGAGAGAGAGAGAGAGAGAGAGAGAGAGAGAGAGAGAGAGAGAAAGAGAGAGAGAGAGAGAGCAATTGCTCATACAATAATTGAGAAGAGGAAGAAACCTCATGAGAAATGAGAGAGGAGGGTCATCTCTTAAATAGAGATGAGAGAGAGGAGCTAGAATATAACTCCCATGT
This sequence comes from Cupressus sempervirens, assembly GCA_028749045.1. Classification (NCBI taxonomy): domain Eukaryota; kingdom Viridiplantae; phylum Streptophyta; class Pinopsida; order Cupressales; family Cupressaceae; genus Cupressus; species Cupressus sempervirens. Next base: position 763,106,317 of record CM053787.1, read on the forward strand.
CGATGAATGCCACCATTCATAAGTGTGTGAGGCCAAGTGTGAGATTCCTCTTAAGGAGGAATAATCTAAATTACAAATTACAATAAATATTTTTCCTCACATATTCCACTAGAGGACAAAATATGATGTGGTGGAAAAAGGACAAAAAAGAAATATATTAGGATACCTTGGCTTATATCCTAATATATTATAACAATAAAGAAAGGAGGTCTAACCTTGGTTTATAAACACACCAAGAAAAGATTACAACTTCTAATAGTTCTAACCATTGCAGAATCACTTGACCCTAATGACACTAAATTTCAAATTCCACCTAAGGTACTCCTCATAAAAAATATTCATACACATTTTAAATGTTCTATTCAAGAAATTTGAAACCTAGAAATGGACAATGCCCTAGGAGAAATAAGTGTTGATGGCTCTTTGAAACCCAAGCATATGCATCTTGAGACCAAAGGCTTGACCCATATCTCGCATATGCCAAGAAGTTTTCAGACCAAGTGGATTAGCTATATTTTGAGTCGGGTGCACAATGGGCAACTATGGTTGGAGCAACCAGTGTTAATCACAAAGAAGATGATTCATAAAATCATGAGTCTCCCTATGCTCAAAAAAGTGAAGGTTACCAAAACCCTAGGATGGGATGAGTTGCAGAAGCAAACCCTAGCTAAGTGGGATGGTAGAGGATTGAAGTTTAGCACTGTGTCTAATGTTGAATTAAGGTTTAGCATTCATGTCATTGCCCAAAAAATTTATAGCTCCAGTCATTTGAAAAGTTTGCCCTATGAGGCTATGGATTTGGCTTTCAAGATTGTGAAGAAAAATCTTGAATTTGATTGGTTAGAGTTATTATTGAAAAAATTGAACAAAAACATGGATAGCATAAGGAATTCAAAGAATAATCCCTATAAATTTGGTTCTCTATTAACTTTTTTATTTTTCTATGTTCAAAAATTATTTCCATCTAAAGGAACCATTGTATGGAGAAAATACATTCCAATTTTGTATCAGATCAATGAGTTCATTGCTGACATGAGTGAAAATTTAGAGAAGGTTATGGATAACTATTTTGAAGATTGCAAAGAAAGAATGAATAATAAGTTCTAGATTCCACCAAAAATGGTTGAAGATACAAGGATGTTGTATGCTTCATGGTTGACTGTGATAAGGTATACATTTAGGTAGTCAGACCCCAAGTTGCATGGGTAAAACCTCTTCCTTATGAGGTAAATATTGATGAAACCAAGGACATTATAGAAGCACTGGTTAATGAGCCTATAGATCCTAAGCTTCCTACCTTTGGCACTTATGAGGAAGAAAAGGCCAAAATTGAGCTTGAAATCAAGCTCCCCCAAGCTATAAGCAAAGGTAAGAAGAAAATAGCCAAGTTAAAAACTATAACTTTATAGAAGGACAAGAAGAGGATGAAGAAGAAGAAGAAGAAGAAGAAGAAGAAGAAGAAGGAGGAGGAGACAAAGAAAAAGAAGAATAAGAATCTGAAGGGGAATCGCTAAAGAAGAAAGGAAAGGAAATTATTACCAAACCTAAGAAGTAGCCAACTACAGTATTCTCTAGAAGAACTAGACAAGGCAGGCAAGAAATTGTACTTGTCAAGCCTCCACTCACATTTGAGGAAAGGTTAAAATAGTTAAGGATTGGAGTAGGTATTAGCAATTTTAAAGCTCTCAAATATGAAACCCAAACTCTTGCAGAACAAAAGGAGATTGAAGACCTGGTGAAGGAGAAACTAGGAACTTGGAAATTTTCTCCTAATCAATTTGCATCACAAATTCCTGTAGTTCTCCTTGACAAAATAAAATTCAGATGGGAGAACACAGTACAAATATTCAAAGATATATTTGAGCAAAAACTAAAGGAACTAGTACCTAGTCTGATAGAGGCAAAAGTCAAGAAGGCAATAAAAGATCATGAAGGGATAATGAATAAAAGATTCAATACATGTCTTATATTATTAAAGGACATTGAATCAGTTGTAAAAAATGCTATAGATATTTGGAGTGCTGCATATCATCTTAGGAAACCATCAGTTGATCTTATTGAAATCAAGGATGATGATAGCAGTGACAACGATGATATTGATAGCTCTCCATCCATCACAGTTACACTAGGAGAGCTGCATGCACTCATGGAAGAAAAGGAGGAAGAAGCACATGAGGAAGAAAAAGATGAAGAGGATCCAGTTAAAATTACAATAGAAGTTATTGTATCCCTTCCTCACTCTCCACCAAAAACTATTATATCCACTATGGAGACAACTTCTGCAAGTGAGATTGTGAGCACAATTGCTACATCAATTGCTCAATCTTCACCAGCCTCCTCCTAGCTCCAAGTATCTGGAGTAGAAGTGCCAAGAAATTTATCCACTGAGCTAATTGTCACTTCTTCAGCTACTAAGTTAGCATCCTCAGCTCCTTCATCATCAGTGAGTGAGCCTATAAGTGCCACAATTTTGTTTTCATTAGTTCCAATAAGTTGTACAGTTTTGTTTTCATTAGCATTATCTATACCCACTTCAACTCCAATCAGTTCAAACACTACTATGAGTACTCTACTAAGTATGACACCATTTTTGGGAAGTGTTTCAGTTTTTGATCCGGTTAATACTTCTATTGGCATTACAACCTTGAGTCCTATCCCAGTTTTTACTGCTAGCCCTTCTATCTCCACTATTGTGTCTATTCCTAAGGTCAAACTAGTCATCACAAAAGTCAAAAAAAAGCATCCATTAAAACTTCTAATCACTAGAAAGGAAATTAATGAAGATATTGACCTAGACACAGAGATAGTGATACCAAAGATTGACTTTGATACTGCTACCATTGAAGAAATAAGGTTAGCAAGTCAACTCATACAAATGAAAGCTACACATAAGTAGTTGAGGTCTGAAAGGGATAAGGAATATAAAATAATTGAGAATGCCAAGGATATAATTATAGATGCTATAGGTGTTGAAGTAGATTCTACTCAACACATTTTGATTCAGTCAGAAGAGGCTGTACAAAAATTTAATGAAGATTCTTTTGGACAAGAGAAACTAATTTAGAAAGCTGAAAGGAAATTTGATAAGAAGGTGCTAGAGCACATTTCTTAGTAGATTGTAACAAAGCAAGTTGAATTGTCCACAGTTTTGGGAAATTTTGAAAATTATTTTAATAATATAGCATCACTTTTTGCTAAACTTTGTGATGTTTCAAGTTTCACTCAAGGAATAAAGATAAACTAAATAAGATTGACATTGATATGCAATCAATTGTAGCTAAGCTAAAGATGGACTCCTCCTCAACAATCTGTCATCACACCAAAATCAAATATCTAGCAAATATGCAGGCATAACTTCTGAGAGAGGAAGCAAGGATCCAATATACATTAATAGACATTTATAATATGATCCTTCCTATCATGGATACAATGAAAAAACATATTTCTCATTGCAAAACATTGATCCAAATCAGAACTTCTCAGTGGCTGATCACATGATTCAATTATCAGAAAAAGTTCAAATTGCTCTCTCCACCTGTCAAATTTTGCAACAAACTTGGGATATTACTTTTGCCACCATTCTTAAGGTACATCAAGATTTTCTATCTCACTTTGGTGTATCCATATGAAATGTATATATGTAGTCCTTTGGCATTATTGTCAAAAAGGGGGAGAGATTTTGCATAATAAACAAGGAGAGTTATCAAAGGGGGAGTTAGCACTCAAAAGAGTTAGCATGTATCTTTGTATATTCATTATAAGTCATCAAGAAGATATATAGAAATATATATGCAGTAGTTCTACAAAGATAAATTTTGAAAAACCAAAATTCAGTGAGTTAGGATATGTACATATGTTTTGTCTTATAAGTATTTTGTCACTAATGCCAAAGGGGGAGATTGTTGGCATTGTATTATATTTGTCATTAGTGACAACACTTATCTATATTAGTATGATTACTAAGATCATCACTCAGTCTATAGTGTATATCAAGCATTCAGTGGTTACCTTGTACATTCATCACTTAAGCAGTTCTCACTGAGCTTCATAGTTCTCACTGAGCTTCGTAGTTCACATCGAGCTTCGCAGTTCACACCGAGCTTCACAGTGTCTACCGAGTCATCAGTTTGTTTGATGGAAGTCAGTGTTTACCAAGTGATGGAAGTATAATGTTTACCAAGTGAAATCAAGGTAAACAAAGGATTCAATTTTTACCAAGTGGTACTATATCTAATGAGTCTCCAATGGTTACTAAGTTCCAAGCTACGTTATGTGGTTAGTATGGACTGAGCTTCTACTTCTATTGAGTGCATGACAATGCCGAGTAATGCAGTGGATGCCGAGTATCAGAAGGTCACCAAGTCATCTTAAAGGACCCGAGTTATTTACTACTAGGCTGACTCAGTAATGTTTTGTTCACTTCTGTTTTGGCCAACCTTGCAATTATGATTATTGTAATGATATACATGTAATGTATTATCATTTGCAATAGGTATGATAAAAAAAATGCATGATTTTGAAGAAAGATATGTAATGTTTTGAAGTGTAAATGTGAATTAGTTGTAGAGTAGAATATTCAACAAGGTCAACAAGGGACAGTAAGGATTTGTCAGTCATAAGAGGCGATCTATACTTCAAGGATCTAATTAGCAATCAAGTTTGTAAGTAGATCTTTTGTTTCATCCTAACAGGTGAATTAGTTTTGTAAAATCCTTTAACAAGGTGGACTTAATAGTCTTTGTATAAATCTCTTAATAGAGTGCATGCTCCAATGTATGTTTGTAAATCCTCTAACAAGGTGGACCTAGTAGTCCTTTATGCTCCTAACAGGGCAGATCACCAGAAGTGGTCAATGTAAGCCTTGATAGGCCAACTTTATACTATAGTATTGAAGTTTTGTGGGTATCATCCCCACCCCAGTTTTACTTTCTATTTGGAAGGTTTCTAGGTTACCAAAATCTCTGTGCACATGTGTTATGAATGCTTGATGTCTCATATCTAGTAGATTAGATGAATGAATGGTGAATAGTATATATGATTAAAGTGTTGAATTTGTTTTTAAATTTTGAAGTTACTGATTCACCCCTCCCCTCTTAGTAACTTGTCATATCTTGAATGTTTCCAACATCTATATCTATAAAGCCCATAGTTCTCACCTCTGTATCTTGGGAAGTTTGTTGAGGTTGTTCACTTATCTGCCCTTCTTCCAATAATTCATTGGTGGATACTTGTTGTGGGTCTTCTTTATGTTGTTCTTGGACCTATTTGGCTTCTATGCCTAGAGGAAGAGGGGTAGCTAATCCCTTGTCTACATAGAATGTGACTTGTACCTAGGATACTAGAACTACCTCAGGTCCTTATGCTTTTGGGGGCATCTGACTCCAATCATCCTATCGAGGTTGATTATTCATAGTGTCTCTTATCTTATCCTAGACCAACTGATTACCCATGGGCATAAAGTCAAAATTTGACATCTGAAAGACATTAGTGCACATCACATCCTACTCATCTATCCATTGTTGCATCTCATATTCTGATGTTGTAGTTTGAATGGGGTCATTAGGGATAGATGTCGGTGTGATCGTAGAGCTTCTCCTCCATTCCTCCTCTATGGTTCTAGCCAACCAAGTTCTTTGATTCAAAGATAGATTATCATCTTCATCCTCATCATCCTCTTCTTCTACCTCTTCTGGAATAGGTTTGGGGATTGATGGGAAAGGAATTACTTTCTTGATCACCTTTTTTCTCCTCTTTACTAGAGTCATAATCTTTCTCCTTTTGGGTGCGAAGGGGGAGGCTTTTTCTATTTGTTGAGGTGGGGAAACCTCTTGTACTTCTATTTATATTTCCCCTTGGCTTGGTGTAGCTGGCAGCACTTAGGAATCACCTTGGGTTTGTGCGGCTTCTATATTCTCCAACCCTTGTATATTCTTATCTTCCTATTGTGGAGGTGCCAAAATTTGTCCCTCTTTTGGTTCAACTAGTCGAGGAGAATTCCTCTTTCTCTTACCCTTACCTTTACCCTTTTCAGACTAATAATAACCAACTGGCCTATCAAGTTGGTGCACCACTTCTGGTCTTATTGGTGATTGAGATGTAAATGTAGGTATAGTGACCTTTTCTCCTCTACCTCTAGCCAGAAGAGCTTGCACATGAAAGATCACTATGTCAGGAATTGGATCAAGTTTAAATGGTTTCTTGATCCAATCATACATTAGTTTGATGAGATGCCTTGTCTTATGGTTGATGTATGAGTTTTCTTCTCTATCTATCTTGACATTCATAATAGGCCATTTACTAATTTTATCCTTATTGAATAATGGATCAAGCAACTCCTTCATGTCTTATTGCACTATCTTCAATAGAATCTTTATCTTCAAGGCCTTTCTTGCTAGATATAAAGCCATCCAACAAAAATCCCTTACGCAGACATTGTAGTCATTTATCGCATTCATCTAGTGATCTTCAATGCCTTCTTCATGTTGGAATGTTTTACTTGCTAAATATTGCACTCTCCCAATATTGTCAAAATATGGCAGAGGAGAATTATACTCTTCTAAGGGATATTGACCCCATTCACTTTCAAATGAAGGAATATCTTGCCTTCAATCCACCTAAAAAGGTCCTATAGGCATAGGCCACATCCAACACATTTTGTGTTACTTTCTAACTTTGTCATACGCAAACAAGAGTTATCAAAAAATATCGAGGAGGATAAGTCTATCACTTGGATACCTAGGGAGATTCTTAGGGTTGATAGTTGTACCCACTACCCTCAAATATGTAAATGTTTAGAACTAGATATAATAAGCTCTGACTAGTGATATTTATGCAGCTACCTCTTTCGATATTCTCTTCGTATAATCTGCTTCTATGAACTGGATTATTGTGAAAATGAAATCATCGATTACAATTCAATATTCTTTTCTTTTCTCTAAAAGCATCTTCTTCACCAACTGAGGATATATAATATATGGCCATGTGTTTGCATCCTTCATGCTGCCCCTCTTATAGAGCCTTGGATAATTTGTTGCTCTTGTAGCTTGTAGTTATACCAAATACAAAGTCATATAAAATTTATTTTTGTTCTTAACTACCACCAACTACTCACCCAAATTCTGATTGAGATTAGAAGCCCAATTTAGTGGCATCTTTGCTTTCTTTATTGCCTCAATAAAATGCACCATAAAAATATTCAAGTGTCTGGCTACTAATAAACCCATAACTCTACTCAAGAGTATGATTGAGTATCCAATATCCTCCTTCATGTATCCTCTTGTCATGTGTACTTTGTCCATTTTCTTTCCCAGAGGAGTCTTCTCTATAAGGTATGAAGATTGGATGATCTTAGAAGCCTCATCAATGTGTTCCTAGTACCATCTCTCCACTTGCTCATAGGTTAGTCTAATAAATTGATCTGCCCTTGGGAAATGGAATTCTTTATCATTGTTCCTTGGTCATAGGTCAAGGAAAATCTATCCTATAATACTCTTGACCACCCTTTCTTCTGGAACAAAATGCTCTGCAAGTGACATAATTAGTTCTGAAGTTTGCATTGACACCGAGTGTGACACTGTATTGACAAGCCCTGATTGAATCTACACGAATATCATCTAAGACCTCTTAGTTGTTTGTTGCATAGTTTTAGGAACTCACCCAAATCGGTGTGACCTGAATCTATATCTCAAATTTTTGAGGACTCATCCTAAAACTGTGATTATGTAGGAATGCCTTGAACCTCAAATACTACTTGTTTTGGTGTCATTTTCTAAAAAGGGAGGGATGAGGAAGACACCATTGTATCTGGAAAAAAGTATGTCCATTAGTTCAGAATTGAAGAAATCTTGATAAAATTAGATCCTAACAATGGTACAAACAAGACTCAAAACCCCAATTGTTCGAAAACATTAAAAAAACCTTTGTTCTTCCGTAAAAACTAAAAAAATTGTGTAGTAGGTGCACCTCACGGGTGTGCCTGGTGCACATTTTCTTAACAAGCATTTGTAAAATATGGGTGTGCATTTTTTATTTGGGCATGTTTCATTTGTGAAGGTGCACTATTGTGCACCTTTAGGGTTTTTTAGTATTTTTGGGAAGCAAAAAGGGTGTGCATCAGCACACCCCAGCAGGTGTGTTGATGCACACCCTTTTTGGTGTCAAATAATGTTTATTTTAGTTTGTTTTGTAGATTAAGATGTAGAAGGTGCACCTTGGTTAGTGTGCAACTACGGCTAAGAGTCTTGGCAGAGCTAAAATGAAAGAAGTATGGCAGGTGAGGAGGGAAAGGGACCCCCCTTAGTTATATAGCCTCAAGGAAATTTTGGCCCTTTGTGATACACAACACAAAATACTTCTTTTTCTTTGCAATAAGGTACACTAGTGCACTAGTTGAGGTGCGCTGGTGTGCTCTTTTTCATTTTGCAAAAAAAGACTCTATATCCTAAAACTTCTAATTTTTGACAACTGGGTTTCCTAGTCGGGACCCAAACATAAACTAGGACATTAGACAAGACCACAAAAGGACTCAAATCTTGGACTAGTGATCCAAAAAGCCAAAAAATAAATTAGGGGGTCCCCATTTCTAATCGAAATGGAGCATGCATTGTGAAACCACAACAGGTTTGTAACATAATATTTTAAGTGTTGGACAAGTAGTGGACAAGAGATAGTAGATGCAATTTATAGAGAAGACTTGCATTATCAAAGATAAATATGATGCATTGATTGGTACTAGTACATGGATACCAACTTTGGTTATGGAATAAGAGATTTTGTCATATCAACTTTGATAACATTGTGAAGGTGAGTACTATATTTGTAGTTAGATATTTGCTTAAGATTTTGAAACTTACTAACATGGTATGCTGGCAAAATAGAAGAAAAGTTCATTTCCAAGCAAGAGATTTACTACTTTAACAAAGTTTGAGATTGTGCACATAGACATAAGTGGTCCTATAAAGACAAGAGCATTCTGTGGTGAATGTAATTTTATGATTCTTGTTGTCAATTTCATTGGAATGATGTGGGTAGCATTTCTTAGTGAAATATGAAGCTCATGAGAAATTTAAGATATTCAAAAGTAGAGAGAATGAATCTAGTTTAAAGATTAGATGTTTGAGATTTGATAGAGGATAATTTACTTCAAATGATACAATATAAATAATAATATGATTAATGCTTAGATATAAGTCTTTTCAAAATATCTTATATCAAAATATCTTTTATTAGTGGTATTTATTTTTCTTTTTTAATCAAACATTAAAAGTGATACAATATGCTAACAAATAATATTCAATGCATTTTTAATATGTAATTTTATAAGTGTTTATCTTATTTTTAAAACTTTTTTTCATTTTAATAAAAGATGGTAACATTGAAAGACAATCTTATGAAAATTAGATAATAATAAAATAAATATTTTTCTAATGTACATTGCTCTTCCTAATAATATTTATTTATTTCCTTTGTTTTAACAAAATATTAAAAATGACACAATATAATTAAAATAATGATATTTATATTATTAAAATAATAATATTTATATTCTTTTGTTCTCTCTAATTTTATTTGTGTTTTTTTTCAAACATTGTATAATGTTCTTATGAAAATAAGATAATAATAAGGCAAGAGCCTAGAACACAATGGTAAATTGCGAGCCTCTTATGTGGGATGTCTTGGGTTGGACTCTACTCGAGCTTGATAAATAATAATAATAATTAATCACAATACATAATAAATAATTAATCTTGTCTTGGGCCTCTTATTCATAAAGTATCTATACTAATATAATAATAATAATAATTAGATTTTCTTGTTCCATCTAATTTTATTAGTATTTCTTTTCTTTTTTTCTTTTTCCAAACATTGTATAACATTCTTATGAAAACAAGATAATAATAAGGCTTCCCATTTACTATCAAGGCTTCTTTCATAATATTAATCAAGGCTTCCTATTTACTATCCAAAAAAAGGATATTAAAATACATACAAAATTTTCCCTATTTTTTTCCTTTTATTAAACATTAAAAATCTTATTAAAGCATGATAGTGTTTTAAGATATTCTTATAGAAATAATATAATAATAAAATAATTTTTTTTTTAATGTACACTTGTTTTAAACAATAATATTTTTATTATTTAAAATAAAATAATATTAAATGATATTCTTATGAAAAAATATAATAATAAATCAAAGAATATTTTCTATTTGAAGTCTTATTTTTATCAGTTTTTACTAGAAACAAGTGTCACACAATGGCTAGTATTTGCCTAGTAATTAGACATAGTTTTAATATTTGATATAATTTAATTAAGTATAAAATAAATTAATGACTTAAATTAAATAATTATTTATAAACAATTTTTTGTTAACTTATTGTATATTGTAGTGACTGCTCCTAGTTTACATTCAATTATTATTGCCAAACTCTTTTAGGCCAGTTTATGTTTATGCTTGATGATTAGTAGTATTATCTTTCAGATTATTGGATATTATTTTCATACTCAGTTGGTTATATGATGAGACTACTTTGGTACCGGCTATTTCATGTATGCATGATTATACTTTGAGGATGATTATTTATAGTGATTCTAGTTATTTAATGATGTTAGTTAGATGGATTATTTATATGTCTTTCCTATGGATACTTACCTCGTACTACATATGTATGGTGTGTGTGTATGTTTTCTTTATGTATGACATTTTTGATGTGGTTAAGGAAGGGAGTTGTAGTCACCTACTAGCCATGATCTACATGATGCAACACATCTTGCCATTGCCTATTTAGTTTAGAATATATGTGTTTGCACATATGTGAATTTTATGCATATTGTAGGTACTAAGTATCAACTTCACTGCATTGTTAGGATGAGCATACTCTATTGCAATATCTCAATGGTAAGAGAGGGGAGATAAATTCTTGAGTCCAAATCCTAACTTTAAAACCAATTGTCCTAAAAAATTAGGACAAGTATCTGAAATGATTACCCTTCTGAATTTGTCATATGATGTAAATTCGTGATTATAACCCTTGAGTTGGATCTTCTATGTGGTATTTTATAATGGGTTTTCATATTTCATCTTATAGGTCTTTGGTGATTTTTTTGTTAATTAAGGAAAATTAAAAGATTAATTAATGATTTAATTTAATGAAAAATTATTAAGATAATTTCAATATTTAATTATATTTGACTAATTGGTAAATTAATTAAATAATAATAATTAAATTTAAAGATAAATTTACAGTTCTAATATTAGAGTGAAATAATATTTATTTAATTTAATAGTAAGATATTTAGGAGATCATTTTTAAATAAATGCTAAATATTATTATTACTCAAGTTAATAAATATTTTATCAAAAAATGCTTCAAAAATTAAACAAAGAGAAAAAAAGAAATTAATTTATTAAAGATATCTTAATTTGCAAAAAGTGTGCATGAAGAAAGAAGAAAGAAGGAAATATATAGGCACTGGATACTTGTTCTAGCTATGTGTTGGAGGAAGAGAAAAAAAAAATGTCAACAGTGGCTACTTCATTTTGTGAAACCATACTCACAAAATTTTTTCTACCATGGGAGTCGGATGCAAGAGCATCATGCATCAGAATAAAAAATGTGGAAGATTTCCATGTTGGTTTTCTTGTCCCTATTAAGGCAGAAGCTTGTGGTGAAGATGAAGATGGTTGTATATCTTTCTTTTGGCATCAAAGTGTGGGACACACTTTTCTATCTACCAGGGGAGTCTGATGCAGGAGCATCTTGCATGGGAAAATTAAATTATTAGAAAAAAAAAAAGAAAGAAAGGAAAAAAGAAAGAAAGAATTTGTGGAGGAGAGAGAAAGTGACAAAAATAGAAAGAAAAATAATAAAAAATAGAAAATAGGAAAAAAATGAGAAAAAGAGAAATTCCTATTTTCAATGTGCATAGGTGGTGTGAATAAAAAGAAAAAAAAATATAGTTGGCATTCCATTTATCAAGGTGTGTAGGTGGAATTCTAGAAGGTTGTGGATAAAAATGTATTTAATATTTGAAGGTGTGTAGGTGGAATTCTAGAAGGTTCTGGATAAATCATGTATTTAATATTTGTTGGGTGCTTAGTTGTATTTGGGTGGGAATTTAATATTTATTTAAAGGTAGTTTTATTTACCTTTTATCCCACATTGGTTGTGTTTGTAATGTCTTGGGTTAGAAGTGCCTATTTAAGCAGGGCTTATTATCATTTGTAATCAAGTTCGGAAAATAGAAGCTCTTTGAATGTAATCTCTTGAAGGATAGGCTCTTCTTGTAGAGGCTCTTAGTGAGAAATCTCTCTTCTCTTGTAAGAATTTTGAGTTCTTACATGTGGAGAATATTGTAATGAATTTTCAAGTATTAATGGATGCTTTATGAAGCATTTTTTCATCTCTCTATCTCCATATTTTCGTGATCTTGGTTGTGAGTTTTTAAGGGTAGTGTTGGCCCTTCATCAGTGGTATCAGAGCATACCTTTGTTAGTGGTAGCAGAGTAGTACTACATCATAGTTAAAAGATTGTGATCAATGAGTTCCCTCATGTGATCAATTAGTGTCCCGAATTTAGGGATGAACTCCATATCAGAGATTGAGAGTTCATTTTGCAAGGACCGAGATTTTTTGAGAAGTGATTTTTCAAAGAGAAGGTTTTGAGAGAAAAGAGAATTATCTCACAATCTTCGGGTAGTTGCATATTAGCATCAAAACCAAGTAGAGCCTCGTGTTTTATTCACCTAGTGAATTATTTTTTTTGAAATTTCTATCTACATCGTGTTTGTTGATTTTTTTTTTCCGAATTTCATTGTGATGAATCTTTCATTTTGAATTTGTGGGTATTCATATCAAATTCTTTTGTATATGAGGATTGAAAATTAGGAAACCCTCGTTCTATAAATTCAATAGTCATTATTTAATCAGAGTTAGTTTTGAAATGAAATTAAATTTAGAATAAAAATTTGACTAGTTTATCTAGGTTTCCCTATCAGATAAATTTGCAATATTGATAAAAAAATATATATATAATAAAAAATATGTTGTTGGAGGGTTGTTTGTTTATTATTTTAGAAAACATTTTTTTTAAAGAAATAATAAATAAAATTAAATGGGGCTAGGGCCACCACACCCCCACCTCCCATTTCTCCTCTGCTTGGTAGCATAAGGGCTATTGGTGACTTTTAAGGGCCGCATGAAAGACCTACTGCCATGGCCATAGAGGACTACTATGATAGTACTCTACTGTCATGATAGTAGAGCTTCCACGATAGCCAATAGCCCACGAGCTTTAAAAAGAGAAAAGGTGAAGTTTAATTTTGTGTTGTTTAAATTTTAATTTATTAAATTAGAATTAAATTAATAAAGTTGTATTAAAATATTAATTTTTTAATAAATATTAGTTTATAAATATTAATTATTAAAGAACTTAATAATAGTTTTTAATTATTAATTTAGGAATTTAGATTATTCAATGATAATTATTATTTAATTTAATTAAATTTGAATTAATGATAAATATCAATCAATAATGCTTAAATATATTTACTTTTATTATTTAATAATTCAATTATTAATAGAATTGAGATTATTTTATTTAATGATCCATATCTATTATTTTAATAATTTAATAAATAATTATCTTTGAATTATTTTAGGATATTTAATTATAATCCTTGTAATCTCATAAGATAATGGCAATTGTGCATTATGTTAAAAAATGAGAATGGGTTAAGTTGTAAGGGTAAACTGTAGATCTCATCTACTTGAAAACTTATATTGAAATGAAAACTTAAACCTTACTGTTAAGTCAGACTATGTGTCATCAAAATCAAACCAAACTATGAAACTACATTGCTAACTGTATGTTGTCTTATGTTTTGGGGTTTTAGTTGACTAGAGTGTTGACCAATCTTTAGATGTTTACCAGAGGCTCAGGAGTTTTGTTTATGTGATATTATGATGATACTTCAATCTCGATCTTTTAAACTCAACCATGGTAATGTGTTTGGTATGCTTTATGATGAGTTTGGATCTATTATTTGTTGTTGCTTTCAATGTTCTTATGTGATAACAAGATGAACGATATGACATATTTGACTTAACCTTTGAGTCTTCAATAAATTATTTTTTGATGCTTTCTAGTTTTTTGTAAAGGAGTAAGGTGTTATTGTGAATTATCTTTTAATGCCTTCCAATCACTTGTATAGGGCTGAGGTGAAAATTGTGATTCTTTGATTTGTACTTTTATGAGTTTAGGGTATGTAATCTATATGTTAAGTTGGGAAGTGGATTGCAATGGAGGCCAGGGCCCTAAAGAGGCTGATGGGTAACCCATTGTAAGTAGTTAATAAGTGAAAACACTACACTAAATGAGAGTAAAATAAACCTAATAAAAGTCTTTGACTTGAGTGCTAGTACAGACTAGGATGAGAATAAAGAGGATGCTTGGTTGTGACCTTGCATATTTAGTATGCTTTGTTAGTACGAAAGGATACTAGTGCTACATAGAGTCACTAGGGGGTTGGAGGATTAAAATACTAGTTGGGTAAGCCTAGAGTTGGTTCATGCAATGACACTTGCCCACTAGCAATATAGATTTCCTATGTGTCTTTGTTTCCCTCTAGGTTTAGATGTCATTTTATCTTGGAACCTTTAAGTTAGATTACTTTTTAGGTTTTCCTTGACCTAGATATTACTGTTGATTTTGGGATTAATATCCTATTTGGGAATTGAGACTATCTCCTCAACACAGTGGCAGTGGACCTTTTTGGGTTACCACAAGGTCAGGTGGTATTTCTTTTTACTTTTATCATTGAGATCTGTCCATTGATGCCATGGTTGGAGTTCCTTGTTTTACATTTCCTTTCATTATATCTTTGTGTATTATGATGGATGGTTATATCTATTTGATGGATGATTTTACTTATTGTATTGTATCTTGTTTCATGGATCCAAAAGGGATGATGTAATCTATTTTATAAATGTATATTCTTTCAGCATTTCATACCTTGTGACATGTACAGTGTATGATTGTGCATTTCAAATTTATTGCCAAGTGGCATTTTGAACAAATGTATATTATTTAAATGGTCTTGACTTGTAGTTATTCTTTCATATGGATGTGCTATTTATTTGACTTAGTATTATTTAAATTTAAATATGATTCAACATCTTGGGATCCTTAATGAATGTAATCTATTGTGTTTGCTTATGTATGATTATATGTTATTGCTTCTGCTACTTTATAATTATTCTACATGTTATTCTTTAAAAAATAAAATGTTTGGGCAAACTTAATAAAACTTTAGGTTAGTTCTTTTGGATCCCTTGGTGGGGCATTACATATATAGATAAAATTTTAATATAAAATTTGTATATTTATAATTATAATATACACTTTCTGGCACAATAATATTAAAAGATTAAAATTTACAGTTTATATATATATTATACTATTAATTGAAATATTAAGAATAGAAGAATAAAAAACTCTATAAATATGGGTAAAATTGTCTATAAGATCTTAAATCTTTTAGCAATAAGTATTAAGATAAATACTTTAGATAGTTTTATAAGCTAGAAAAATTCACATATTCTTGGAAATAATACTTTTTAATCACAAGTTAATGAAAATTGATTGCAATAGTATTTAGCCTATCAACAAATAATAAAAATGATTTGATTAATATGATTTAAAATTGTACATGAAGATAAATAGATTTTAATAAGAGATTGAGAGGTAGCAATGGAGAAGTCATGTTGGTTCTTCAAGTTGCTAAATGTCCTTATCATCTTGCTTAACTTTCCCATATAAAAACAAGTAAACCAACACATCTAATTCCAATAAAGCAGATCAAATACTAATTTTTAAATCAAGCCTTCAAAATCATAAAATAAAGACACAATCTATGTTTTTATCGAGATTGGGATAAAGTTTAGGGCTTCTCTGTAAGCAGGAGTCAAAGAATCAGAACCATGGACAAATATCGAGGCATACAAAAGACTCGCTCAAAGGTCCCTCTTCTGGAAAATTAGATTCACATATCTAGCCAGGGGATACCCAAGAATTATATTACATATGCATTAACTCTATTGGGAGACATAGGCTTATCTACTATTGTATTGAAGGCAATGGGAAATGTAATTACTAAGGTAGTAACAATTGCTAACATGATTCAAAGAACGATACCAAATCTTCAGCATAGCACAACAATCAGGTCTCTTCCAATAACATATAATCTCAAACCTCTCGAAGAAGGTCTTTTTCCATTGGAAATAGTGAGGCATGTGCCTATGATAACTATCACTTTGTATCATGTCCCATTTTGCAACCTTCCTTATTTTGTTCATGTGGCGATTATGTGGCAACCCTATTGATTTTGACTTGGTCAAACCTTGATTAAACAAGGATTAAATAATGATTAAGTTGACTATTTCTTAATGATGTGGTTATTTCTATGGTTACCTGGATAAATAATGCATCATAAGTTTTGGTTACATCTTTTTAATGTTAAATATGATTAGGCTTATAATGTTATTTTATGATGAAGTAATGGATTCTAGATGATAATGTTATAAGTTATATTTCATGATGATGATGCATTGTGGTTATTGATGCATGTATTATTACATTGTTATTATGATGCTTACGATTTTGATTAGTTATCTCTTTAAGAAATATTAACTTAATTTTGTTTGTGAGTGTTTGAGTAGAAGAAAGATTGATGGAATGAGAGTGTGGTTGAGGTAGAGAGGGTTAGTCTCTTAGAAGGGGCTGCATCGAATGGTCTAGCAGCCACACACACATATGTACTTAGTATTTTTTATGATGATTTGATTTAATACGACATGCTATTTTGTTTCAATCTTTTCTTTAGGATATGATCAAATAGAAATAAATTCTAATTACGTTTTGAAATGGTATTTAAGGAATTTTCTTGTTTAAGGTTATGTGTGTGCACGTGTGTGTGTGTGTTTGTGCGTGTGCATGTGCATGTGTGTGTGTGTGTGCGTGTGCGCATGTGCGTGTGCGTGCATGGGTGTGTGTGTGTGTGTGTGTGTGTGTGTGTGTGTGTGTGTGTGTGTGTGTGTGTGTGTGTGTGTGTGTGTTTGTTGTTCAATAAATAATTTATGTAAATGTACAAGCATGGGGAGATCAAACAAAAAATATTTCCTTATATTGATTATTTGTTAGTAAATTAAACATAATGGTGGTATTTTCTTCTATGCTGAAATATATGTATAAATCATGGTTCTTCCTTTCATTACTTTATCAAGGAAATGACATTGAATTAAAATTTAATAGAGAAGGAGAAGTATGAGGAGGGAAATTAGTTTGGTTTTGGGATGCAATCACATAGTGGAGAGTGGAAGAGAGTTATTAATGATTCACTACCTGAATCTGGAGAAGGCAATGAGAGTTAGAGTTGTTTTAAAAGAAAGAATTGAGCTACACATAGAGGGGAGGTAGCTGGAAGAGGAAAAAGGGCAAGGGTTTCTTGAAAGAATTTGGGGCTAAGCATAAATATGGAAAGAGATGAAAGAATTGGAGAGAGAGGAGCACTGACGACTTGGAGAAGGGGAGAAAATCTAGAGAATAAGGATAATAGACATAGTAGCAGCACTCTTTCAGGTTCCTCTTCCTAATTTCATTAGTGATTAAGATAGGTATGGTGTAATTTTTTTCAAATTAAATTGTATTCTTCTTGGGATTGAGTGTGAAGACCAAATCGTAGGTTGTTGGAGGGTGAAATTCCACTTTAAATTTGGTATGAGCTAGTGTGATTAGGTAATTGTATTCAAGTTTTACCATGAAAGATGCTAAAGTATTTCATTGTTTCCTTTACCTTAGTGGCAATGTCATGTATTGCAATTTGAAATGAATGTAACCTCTAGTTGCTACGCTTTTCTTAAATGAAAACTTAAAAAAAAAATTGTGTGTTATCTCCTTGCATTAAACCCTATGTATGTTGCCAAACCAAACATTGACCTCTTCCTTGTTTATGATTCTAGGCTATACAAGAAACTAGATTGCTTGCACATAGCTATTGGTAGCCATGTTTGTGGTTCCAAGAAGTTTATTTATATTTATATTTATTATTCTATGGCAACAAGTTATGATTGTAAGTGTAAAATTTAGTAGGTAAGATCATTTCTTTACCACCTAGGTAGTGCATTGTCATGAAATTGTATTGTAACTTACTACATATAGCTACCCTTTCCTTCTTTTAAAACCCATGACATTTCAGCAATAAGGGCCAGAGTTGTAGGGTGAAATAAATTGTTTTAAATCAAAAGTATGGGCATTTTCATTTAGGATGAGTAAACAAAAACCAAAATTTTGGCCTACTGTAGACTTCAAATGGAGTAATGTATGTCATTGTTTGTTCATAAATCTGAATAAGGTAATGTTGGAATTATGAGTGAAGTAACTGAGAGGGGCATGAATTAGTCAATTCAAAAATAAATCCATATCCCTTAGATGTCTTAAATAACTAGTTATTGCTGTCACTCGGTAAACACATCACAAAAATGTTGTAACTCAATAGATTAACCTCTTACTAATCTTTAAGCATTCATAATTATTAGCATGCATACAAAAGTAAATAACATGATCACAAGAGACACCAAATTTAACACAGAAACACAATATGGAAAAAACCACCAAGTAACTAGCTCCCAATTTTCACTCTTGTAAAGTGAGCCCTATTAGGAGCCAACCCTGTTAAAGGTTACAATACATACTATTAGTGTGACCCTGCTAGAGGATTTAATCACCCTATTAGGAGTGGCCTTGCTAGAGGTATTTGGAACAATTCAACCGAACTGTCACCTTGTTAGAGGATTGACAAAATGGCTATCAAACCAACTCTGTTAAGAGATTTTGAAATCACTGCTACAATGATTAGAAAGTAACAATGAATTGAGCTGAATATAATGCAATTGAATTTTCTAATTATAGATCTCTATTTTGCACTATTACATCCTCCTCGATCAAATATAGCTTTGCTATTCCTCAATGATCTCTAACCATCCTTCAAAATTTTCTCTCACAATAATCATTTCTTCTTCACAATCACATTACATCAAATCCACCACACACACTTAGAAATTGCAACTTGACCTCTTATATATACCATTCAAATTATCAAGTCAGCTCATTCACAAGTTACATTTTACCAATAAACCATATAGCAGTCGGTAAAATATTACATTAAACAAATAAACTTTATTCCTCAAAACAATGAAATCCTTCATTGGCCGACCTTGCTCGGTAAGTAGTGCTGGGTATGTGCAGGATCATGGTGTACCAAACTATGGCCTTAGGTGGTAGTGAAAAATTAGCAAATCAGGGTTATGTCAACTTGACACATAATTTTAAAGTGGTTATGGACTTTATATCAAAAAGTTGTAAGAAAATAAGATGTAGGAAATTGAATTTAGTTTATAAACTGCTAGGCCTTATTTGGAGAAAAAAATAATTGATTGGTCAAAAGTTTGGATTTTAATGTAGTACTACAAAAATTTCAGGGTGAAAATAAAAAGTAGGTGTATGCCTGACCACCTTAATCAAAATCAAACGATAATTTTTTTTAATATAATTATAGATATAAAAAGTACACTCATGCTTGGATGTGATGCATATTTTTGAGTTTTTTTAATTTCAAATAAATAATTAAATATGAATTTTCTACTAAAACTTTTTCAAAAAAAAACTCTCCTATCCGACCACCTTAACTAATAGAAAATTTTAACAAATTTATTTTTATTTTTATTTTTCTTATACTACGTGAACTATAGAATGTGATGCAAATTTTGGATTTAAAAAATGTTATACCATTTGAAAGTTATAGCTATTTTTCAATTATTATGTCAATCAGCACTTTACAATAATCTTCATTGAAAATTAACTAATAAATACTTATTGAACTCAAAATTTGACAACAATTATATCGATGGACTCTCAAGAGTGATATAAAAAAACCCTTTTTGTTTCATTCAATTTTGATCAAAATAACATTATCAGATGGCTACCCAAAGTCTAAGTGTCACTAAAACCCTTCTCAAACATATTTTTTGGGTTGATCGAATAGGCTTGGTAAATACAAGGCCTAATCGAATATCCGATCATGCTAGAGGATATTACACACCAATTTGGAGGGAAATTTGAGAGAGGGGATTTTTTTTCAATTTTAAATTTGGAGGGAGAGAAATTTAAGAAGAAATAAATTTAAGAGGGAAACTTTAGACTATTTTAGAGGGAAATTTATTTCGAGAAAGTATGGACATTATTATTATTATTATTATATATTATTATAATTATTATTACATTATAGTAATATGTATGATTATTATTATTAAATATAATATAGTTATAAATATAATATTATTATTATAACTAAACATAATAAAGTGATATATATGATATATATATATTATTATTAAATATATATAGTAGTACTATATGACTAAATTATTATATATAATAATATATATGGTTATTATTATTATTAAATCTATAATCTAGTAACATATATGATTATTATTGTTATATAATCTAATAATATATTATTATTATATTTAAATATACAATATTATAGAATTATTAAATATAATATTGTCATAAAATACCTCATTTGAACACGTTTCATGACAACATATGTCCCTAGGGCCCCTAGTGACCCCTTTCGATGCATTCCAAATGGGACCCTACCAGTCTTAGGGATATACATTGTCATAGAATGTCTTGAAAGGGACCTATGACCCCCTTCGACCCATATGAATGACTGTAATATGTCCCTAGGGGTCTTAAGACCCTTAGGGACACATGTCGTCATGGAATGTGTTGAAGGGGGTCATAGGTCATCCTATGATCCCCTTCAACCCATATGAATGACTCTAATATGTCTCCTAGGACCCTTGAGGACACATGTCATCATGGAATGTGTCGAAGGGACCTATGACCCCCTTTGACCCATATGAACAATTCTAAAATGTATCTATGGGTCCTAAGACCCCTAGGGACACATGTCGTCATGAAATTTGTCGAAGGGACTTATGACCCCCTTTGACCAATATGAATGATTCTTATATGTCCCTAGGGGTCCTAAGACCCCCTAGGGACACATGTCATCATGGAATGGGTCAAAGGGGGTCAAAGGTCACCCTATGACCCCCTTTGACCCATATGAACGATTCTAATATGTCCCTAGGGGTCCTAGGACCCCTAGGGACACATGTCATCATGGAATGGGTCGAAGGGGGTCATAGGGCCTTCGAACCACATGAATGATTCTAATATGTCCCTATGGGTCCTAGGACCCCTAGCGACATATGTCATCATGGAATCACGCTATGACCCCCTTCGACCCATATGAATGATTCTAATATGTCCCTATGGGTCCTAGGACCCCTAGGGACATATGTCATCATGGAATCACACTATGACCCCCTTCGACCCATATGAATGATTCTAATATGTCCTTAGGAGTCGTAGGAGCCCTAGGGATAGATGTCATCATGTAATAGGTCGAACGGGGTCATAGGTCACCTTATGACCCCCTTCGATCCATATGAACAATTCTAATATGTCCCTAGGGGTTCTAGGACCCCTAGGGACATATGTTGTCATGTAATGGGTCAAAGGGGGTCACAGGTCACCCTATGAACCCCTTCGACCCATATGAATGATTCTAATATGTGCACAGGGGTCCTAGGACCCCTAGGGACATATGTCATCATGAAATGGGTCGAAAACCTTCAAATGATATGAAGAATTCTAATATGTCCCTAGGGGTCCTAGGACCCCTAGGGAGACATGTCATCATGGAATGGGTTAAAAGGGGTCATAAGACATATTAGAATTGTTCATCTGGGTTAAAGGGGGTCATAGGTCACCCTATGACCCCCTTCTGCCCATATGAACAATTCTAATATGTCCTTAGGGGTCCTAGGACCCCTAGGGACATATGTCATTATGGAATCACCCTATGACCCCTTTAGACCCATATGAATGATTCTAATATGTCCCTAGGGGTCCTAAGACCCCTAGGGACATATTTTATCATGTAATGGGTCAAAGGGAGTCTTCGACCCATATGAATGATTCTAATATGTCCCTAGGGGTCCTAGGGCCCCTAGGGACATATGTCATCATGGAATGGGTCGAAGGAGGTCATAGGTAACCCTATGACCCCCTTCGACCCATATAAATTATTCTAATAAGTCCCTAAAGGTCCTAGGACCCCTAGGGACATGTCATCATGGAATGGTTCAAAGGGGGTCATAGGTCACCCTATGACCCCCTTTGACCTATATGAAGGATTCTAATATCTCCTTAGGGGTTCTAGGACACCTAGGGACATATGTCATCATGGAATGGGTCGAAGGGGGTCATAGGTCACCCTATAACCGCCTTTGACCATATGAATGATTGTAATATGTCGCTAGGGGTCTTAGGACCCTGAGGGACATATGTCATCATGAAATGCATCGAAAGGAGTCATAGGTCATCTTATGACCCTGTTTGACCCATATAAATGAGTCCAATATGTTTTTAGGGCTCGAAGACCCCTAGGGACATATGTCATCATGGAATGCATTGAAAGGGGTCATAGGTCATCCTCTGACCCCCTTCAACCCATATAAACAAGTCTAATATGTCCTTAGGGGTCATACGACCCCTAGGGACATATGTCGTCATGGAATGCATCAAAAGGGGTTATAGGTCATCTTATGACCACTTTTGATCGATATAAATGATTCTAATATGTCCTTAGGGGTCCTAGGACCCCTAGGGACATATGTGGTCATGGAATGTGTCAAAAGGGGTCATAGGTCATCCTATGACCCCCTTGGACCCATATAAATGATTGTAATATGTCCATCATGGAATGTGTCGAAAGAGTTCACAAGTCATCCTATGACCCCCTTTGACCCATATAAATGATTGTAAACTAGGGGTCCTAAGACCCCTAGGAACATATGTTGTCATGGAATGCATTGAAAGGGATCAAAGGTCATCCTATGACCCCCTTTGACCCATATAAATGATTGTAATATGTCCCTAGGTGTTCTAGGACCCGTAGGGACATATGGAATCATTGAATGCGTCGAAAGGACCTATGACCCCCTTTGACCAATATAAATGAGTCTAATATGTCCCTAGGGGTCCTAGGATGCTTAGGAACATATATCATCATGGAATGCATTGAAAGACCTATGAACCCCTTTCACCCATATATATGAGTCTAATATGTCCTTAGAGGTCCTATGACCCCTAGGGACATATGTCATCATGGAATGCATCGAAAGGACCTATGGCCCCCTTCGACCCATATAAATGATTCTAATATGTCCCTAGGGGTCCTAGGACTCCTAGGGAAATATTAGAATGGTTTATATGGGTTGAAGGGAGTCATAGGATGACCTAGGACCCCTAGGAACATATGTCATCATGGAATGTGTGGAAATCTAATGACCCCCTTTGACCCATATAAATGATTCTAAAATGTATCTAGGGTTCCTAAGACCCTTAGGAAATATGTCGTCATGGAATGTTTCAAAAGGGGTAATAGGTCATCCTATGACCCCCTTGGACCCATATAAATGATTCTAATATGTCCCAAGGGGTCCTAAGAGCCTTGGAGATATATGTCATCATGGAATGTGTCGAAAGGGGTCATAAGACTCTTTGACCCATATAAATGATTCTAATATGTCTCTAGGGGTCCTAGGACCCCTAGGAACATATGTTGTCATGCAATGTGTCCAAAGGGGTCATAGGTCATCCTATAACCCTTTTTGACCCATATAAATAATTCTAACATGTCCCTAGGGGTCCTAGGACCCCTAGGGACATATGTCATCATGGAATGTGTTGAAAGGGGTCATAGGTCATCCTATGACCTCATTCGACCCTTATAAATGATTCTAACATGTCCTTAGGGGTCCTAGGACCCCTAGGGACATATGTCATTATAGAATGTGTTGAAAGGGCCCTTTTGATCCATATAAATGATTCTAATATGTCCCTAGGGGTCCTCGAGACATATGCTATCATGAAATACACCGAAAGACCTATGACCCCCTTCGACTCATATAAATGATTCTAATATGTCCCTAGGGGTCCTAGGACCCCTAGGGACATATGTCATCATGAAATGTGAAATGTGTCAAAAGTGATCATGGGATCCTTCAATCCATATAAATGATTTTAATATCTCGAGAGGACGTAGGACCCCTGGGGACATATGTCGTCATGGAATGTGTCAAAAGGACTCATCTAAATTATTCTAATATGTCCCTAGTGGTCCTGGGACCCCTAGGGACATATGTCCTCATGGAATGTGTCGAAAGGACCTATGACCCCTTTCGACCCATATGAACTATTATAACATGACATATTAGAATCATTTATATGGGTTGAAAAGCGTCATAGGATAACCTATGACCCTTTTCAACCCATATAAATGATTCTAATATGTCCCTAGGGGTCCTAGGACCCCTAGGAACATATATCATCATGAAATATGACCCCTTTTACCCATATAAATGATTCTAATATGACCCTAGGGGTCCTAGGACCCCTAGGGACATGTCATCATGAAATGTGTTGAAAGGGGTCATAGGTCATCCTATGACCCCCCTCGACCTTTATAAATGATTCTAATATGTCCCTAGAGGTCCTAGGACCCCTAGAGACATATGTCATCATGGAATGTGTTGAACAGGGTCATAGGTCATCCTTTAACCCCTTTCAACCCATATAAACAATTTGAATATGTCCCTAGGGGTACTAGGATGCCTAGGGACATATGTCATCATGGAATGTGTTGAAAGGGGTCATAGGTCATCCTATGACCCCTTTTGACCTAAATAAATGATTCTAATATGTCCCTAGGGGTCTTAGGACCAATGTTTCAAAAGGGGTCAGAGGTCATCCTGTGACCCCCTTCGACTCATATAAATGATTCTAATATGTTCCTAGGGGTCTAGGGACCGCTATGGACATATGTCATCATGGAATGTGTCAAAAGGAGTCATAGGTCATCCTATGACCTCCTTTGACCGATATAGATATTTTTAATATGTCCCTAAGGGTCGTAGGACCCCTAGGGACATATGTCATCATAGAATGTGTCGAAAGGACCTATGAACCCCTTTGACCCATATAAACAATTCTAATATGTCCGTAGGAATCCTAGCACCCCTATGGACATATGCTATCATGGAATGTGTCGAAAGGGGTCATAGGTCATCTTATGACCTGTTTCGGTCATAGAAATAATTCTAATATGTCCTTAGGGGTCCTAGGACCCTTAGGGACATATGTCATCATGAAATATATTGAAAGTGGTCATAGGTCATCCTATGACCCCCTTCGACCCATATAAATGATTCTAATATGTCTCTAGGTGTTTTGGGACCCCTAGTGACATATGTTATTATGGAATGTGTTGAAGGGGTTCATAGGTCATCCTATGACCCCCTTAAACTCATATAAACAATTTTAATATGTCCTTTGAGGTCGTAGTACCCCTATGGACATATGTCGTCATGTAATGTGTCGAAATGGGTCATAGGTCATCCTCTGACATATTTTGACCCATATAAACAATTCTAATATGTCCCCAGGGGTCCTAAGACCCCTAGGGACATATGTCATTATGTTATATGTTGAAAGGGGTCATAGGTCATCCTATGACCCCCTTCGACTCATATAAACAATTTTAATATGTCCTTAAGGGTCCTAGGACCCCTAGGGACATATGTCATGATGGAATGTGTCAAAAGGACTTATAGGCCATCTTATCTCCCCTTGGACCTATATAAATGATTATAATATGTCCCTAGGGGTCCTAGGAGCCCTAGAGACATATGCCATCATAGAATGTGTCGAAAGGGGTCATAGGTCATCCTATGACCCCCTTTGACCCATATAAATGATTCTAATATGC
Source organism: Cupressus sempervirens (assembly GCA_028749045.1). Taxonomy (NCBI): domain Eukaryota; kingdom Viridiplantae; phylum Streptophyta; class Pinopsida; order Cupressales; family Cupressaceae; genus Cupressus; species Cupressus sempervirens. Next base: position 763,132,281 of record CM053787.1, read on the forward strand.
TCCTATAGACATATGTCTTCATGAAATGTGTCAAAAAGGGTCATAGGTCATCCTCTGACATATTTTGACCCATATAAACAATTCTAATATGTCCCTAGGGGTCCTAAGACCCCTAGGGACATATGTCATTATGTTATATGTTGAAAGGGGTCATAGGTCATCCTATGACCCCCTTCAACTCATATAAACAATTTTAATATGTCCTTAAGGGTCCTAGGACCCCTAGGGACATATGTCATGATGGAATGTGTCGAAAGGACTTATAGGCCATCTTATCTCCCCTTCGACCCATATAAATGATTATAATATGTCCTTAGAGGTCCTAGGAGCCCTAGAGACATATGTCATCATAGAATGTGTTGAAAGGGGTCATAGGTCATCCTGTGACCCCCTTTAATGCATATAAATGATTCTAATATGTTTCTAGGGGTTTTAGGACCCCTAAAGACATATGTCATCATGAAATGTGTCAGAAGGGGTCATAGGTCATCCTGGGACCCCTTTTGACCTATATAAATGATTCTAATAGAAATAATATAATAAAAATATAATAATATATTAAAAATAATAATAATATAGTATAATAATCATATATATATATTATATATAGATTATAATAATAATAACATAATATATTATTATATATTAATAACATAGGTCATAATAATAATATATTATAGATTATAATTTATAGATGATAATAATAATAATATATAATTATAACATATATATATATATATATATATATATATAATGTATTACATTATTATATTTAATTAAAATATAGTAAAAATAGTAATAATATAATATAATAATATATATTATATCTTTATGTTACGTTATTATATATATTATATATTATATAATATAATATTATTAAATAGGATATAGACTATATATTATATTATATTATATTATATATAATAGTTACATTATGATATTATATATTATATCTTTACATATTTCATAACTCAAATTAGTCATATAACTCACAAATTCATCTTTCCCTCCAATTGTTTTGTTGCTAGTATCAGATATTTGATATGGCTTGGGCCTTACTTTCTAGGTTTGGTATCTAGATAGGTGAAAAAAAGTTAGAGCATATTTTGAAGCACTTTTAGATGTCATCAACCTCTATTTTTTTCACATCGCCACTTTTTAACACACCAAGATCTTGCACATACCCTGCTTCCAGAAATAATTTTCTGAGTTAACCATCTCAACTCAGTTAATACTGCAAAATTTGCAAAATCCTTTGACTACCGAGTGAACTCAGTAAGAACAAAATTTTCTTTGTTGACCATGAGAGCTTGGTAAGAACTATTTCTTCCATATTTCCCTTTGATTACTAAGTGAGCTTGATAACAACTGAATTTCTTTGATTAACCTTGAAAGCTCGGTAACAACTATCTACACAAGGTAAAGCATGAGAACACTCGATGGACACTGTAAACCTTCTTTGCTAACCTTTTGAGCTTGGTAGACTCTATCTTTTGCCTTGCTAACCACCTAATCTTGGTAGACTCTGCTTGATGATTGATATGACATTTGTGTAACATCAAAGACAACACACATTGAACAATTGTATCCAACAATCTCCCTCTTTGGCATTGATGGCAACACAACATGTCATAGTAGAATGAAATTTGATAACAAGACTTTTATGAAAGAATGCTTCTCCCTCTTATGCAAAACTCCTCAAATACAATAATCTCCCTCTTAAATAAACTCTCTTTTTCTTGCAAATTTTAGAAAGATATGATTGTAAACTCTCCCTCTTTGACAACACATGCCAAAGACAACATAAACCAAATGAATAGCAATGTACCTTATGTATTAATTCATCTACAATATCTTCATTATTTTGCTACATCAATTGATAGATCTTCAATTTTGTTTCTGTTGATGCATCACTAAAATTGTATTTTAGTGAGCTTCAGATAGGGAAATGACCCCTAACTTCCCTCTTAGATACAAGAATGCATCCTTATGTAAAGACTTTGTGAATATGTCAGTAATTTGTTCCTTTTTATGGTCATATTCCAATCTAATTTCCTTATCCTGCACCAATTCTCTGGTAAACTGATACTTTATTGCAATGTGCTTGGTTTTTGAATGCATCACTGGATTCTTGGATATGTTGATTGCACTTGTATTGTCACAAAACACAACAAAAGGTTCGTTGATTTCTTGCTTCATACCTTACAATAATTGTTTGAACCACACAATGTTTGAGTAGTTTACTACTGCTACAACATATTTAGCCTCTACTATGGATTGAGATGTATAGTTCTACTTTTTACTTGTCCAAGAAACCAATCTTTTTACAAGAAAAAAAGCTCCTCCACTTGTACTCTTTCTGTCATCAACATTCCCTGACCAATCTGCATTAATGAACACTTTTAAATCCAGATTTCCTCCAAGTTTATACCATAATGCATAATCTTTAATTTCTTTCAAATATCTCATGATCCTTTTGATTTTCATCATGTGATTTTCTTTTGGTTTTTCTAAGAATCTTGCTACAATTCCTATTGCAAGGGTAATGTCTAGTCTTGTGTGCACTATATATTGCAACTTTCCAATCATAGATCTATACAATGTCTGATCTACTTCTTTTGATTCATCATCCTTGGTAAGTTTCAATCCAGTACACATAGGAGTCCCAACTTGTTTGTAGTCTTCCATACCAAACTTTTTCAATATCTCCTTGATGTATTTAGATCGAGTGATGTAGATGCCATTCTTACTCTGATAAATTTGAAGACCAACAAAGAATTTGATCTCATCAAACATTGACATTTTAAATTCCTTGTTCATTTGTTCTAAAAATTCTTTACAAAGATCATCATTTCTTATGAACAAATTATCATCTACAAATATTTCTACCAAAAAAATCTTATTATTTGGTCCTTCCTTGATGTACAAGCTACTATTATCATTAGTTCTTTGAAAACCAATTTGAATAAGAAAGTTATGCAATCTTTCATACCATGTTCTAAGGGATTTTTTTAGACCATACAATGCTTTATGCAATTTTTAGACCATGTACTTTTTGTCTAGATCAACAAAACCTTCAGGTTGTTCAATGTAAACCTCTTCATCTAGTATACCATTGAGAAATGCTAACTTGGCATCCATATGATAAACTTTGAATCCTTTGTGTGCAGCATTTGCAAATAAGGTTCTTATACCTTCCAATCTTGCAATAGGAGCAAAGGTCTCTCCATACTCTATACCTTCTTCTTGAGAGTATCTTTTGCATACCAGTCTAGCTTTGTTCCTTGACACCTTACCATCTTCATTTAGCTTGTTTCTGAATACCCACTTAGTTCCAATCACATTTTTGTTTTTAGGCCTAGGTACAAGAGTCCATTTTTTTTTTTCTCTATTTATTCTATCTCTTCATTCATAGCTTCAATCCAACTTTCATTTTCTAATGCATCTTTGACATTTCTAGGTTCAAAATCAGCAAGTAAACAAGTGCTTTTCAACTTACTTCTTATCATTATTCCTTCATATTTATCTCCAATGATCTGATCTGGTGCATGATGCTTCCTGACATACTTGGCTAGCATAGGCTCCTTTCCTTTTGAATGACTTGTATTGTTATCCTTTTGTGCTTCAACTTCTAGTTCTATTTCTAGTTGCTCAGGCTTGGTATTTATTGATTCAGTGGCTTCTATTTGCAACTCGGGTCCTTGCAACTCGGTAGGCATTAGCTTGGTTTGAACTTCCTACGACTCAGGTACATAAGATTCTAGAGTAGAAGATTTCTAATTGACAGGTGTGCCTAGCATTGTATTAGGTTTAATGAAAATAAATCTCTTGCAATCTTTAGGTTACCTTTTTCTTTCTTCTTCAGTTCTTTCTACAAACTCATCAACTTTTACATGTGCACTTTTTGTGACTTTGTGAGTAGACAAATTCAAACATCTATATGCTTTACTTTTGCAAGAATATCCCAAAAATATTCTTTCATCACCCTTCACATCAAATTTACCTTTTTTTAATTCTTTCAAAATGTAAAATTTGCTTCCAAATACTTTTAGGTAACTTACATTGGGTTTGTAGCCATATCATAACTCATAGGGAGTTTTAAATGAGTCATTTTTCAGCTGTACTCAGTTTAAGGTATGAACTATAGTGCTGATAGCTTCCTTCCAATATTTGATAGCAATACTCTTTTCAATTATTAAGATTCTTGCACAATCCATGATAGATTTGTTCCTTCTTTTAGCTATTCCATTTTTTTAAGGAGTTATAGGTGCTGAAACCTATATTTTGATTCTGCTTTCAATGCAAAAGTTATTGAACTCATGTGAAATGAATTCACCTCCTCTGTCTAACCTTAAACATTTTAGTCTTTTTCTACTTTGGCCAAATACCATTTGAACTTTTCAAATGCTTCTGATTTCTCTCTTAGGTACATGACAATCATCATTCTTGAGTAATCATCAACAAAAAGAATGAATAACTTTTCACTAGTATAACTTTCAATGCTGATAGGTCCACATAAATCAGTATGCATAATTTCTAATTTTTTTTCAAACTGATAGTTCTCGCTTTTAAAGCTAGTCTTTCCCATTTTGCCAATTTGACAATTCATGCATAGACCGACCTCAGGTTTCTTTATATTAGGAATGCCTCTTACTTTCTTAAATTTACTTATTTTTACCAAGTTATCAAAGTTCGCATGACACAACCTTCTATGCCATAACCAAATTTCTTCAACTTGAGCAATAAAACATGAACATTCACCAAGTTCAAGATAAAACAAGTTACCTTTAGTTTAAGTGCCTATTCCAATCAGCTTACCGTTGCCATCCAACAGTCTTGCTTTTCCATGCATGAATTTCACTTTGAATCCATTATTGAGTAGCTGTTCCACACTCAAAAGATTGTGTTTTAGTCCTTCTACCTAATATGCATTATTGCATACAAGTTCTTTGGTCAGTGAGATTCTTCCTTTTCCTTTTATGCAACAAGGTTCATTATTACCAAATCTCACACTACCACCATCATAGTCTTCAAAATGTTCAAACTTAGTTTTATCACCAGTCATGTGATGAGAACAACAATTATCTATAATCCATGTATCATTTTTGCTCACATGAGAAATGAGTGCCATTTTTTCATCATTATCAGACTCATCCGTCACAACAATGTAAACAATTTCATCTTCTTCTTCATCATTAGAATCATTAGAATCTGTAGCCATGAAACATGTTTTCTTACCTTTATCCTTGAATAATTTGAAGTCTTTATTGCACTTGTGACCTTTCTTCTCATCCTTTTTCTACTTATTTGGGCAGCTAGCAGCAATATGTCCAATTTCTTCACAAGAAAAATAAATTAGAGGAACCTTACCTTTATATTTCCCTTTGCCTCTTGAATATTTCCTTGCTAGCAGAGCTTCAACTACCTCAAGATCACTGTCTGAACTCTGTTCTAACTCTTCATCACTATCTGATCAAGGATCCTTTATCTTCTTGCCTTTCTCCTTGAGTGAAATCTTGGCTTCAAATGCTGATTCAATGTTTTTGCCAGCTAGAACATGATTATCATAGTTATCTAGCTCGAATGTAGTCAATCTTCCAACTATGGCCTCTTAATTTATCTTATGATTTTCTTCACATCTTCTTTCTTGAATTAAAGAGACTTTGATTGCATAAATAAGAAGTAGAGTTCTAAGAACTTTACTTATAACTATCTCCTCCTTGATATCTCCTCCAGATGCTTTGATTGCACTAACACTTGCTTTAACTCTTTCAACATATTTTACTATGTTTTCATCATCTCTCATCCTTGTTTGATCAAGTTATCCTCTCAAACTTTTTCCCTTGGCTCTTCTTACATTATTATCATCTCCATATATCTCTTTTAGCTTGTTCCACATTTTAAAAGTATTTTTGCAATCCTTGCTTTCATCAAACTCTTCATAACTTAGAGCAGATGCAATATTTATAATCATGTTGTTGTGAGTCTTCTTTTCAACAATATCATTGACAGATAATGTACCAACACATTCTACATATTTTTCATCAAGGTAATTCAGCATTGAATCACTAATAGAAGCCAGATGAAGTCTCATCAGTCCTTGCCATGGTGAGAAGTTGTCCCTATTAATTTTTGGAATTTCCCTCTTGTAAGACATCCTAATCTTTATCTTAGATCCTTGAAATTTTTTTCTGCAAGCACCAAGAGCTCTGATACCAATTTTTGGAATTATGAGTGGAGCAACTAAGAGGGAGGTAAATTAGTTACTTCAAAAACAAATCCAGATCTCTTAGATGTCTTAAATAACTAGTTACTACTGTCACTCGGTCAACACATCAAAAAAAATGCTGTAACTAGGTAGATTAACTTGTTACTGATCTTTAAGCATTCATAATTATTAACATGCATGCATAAGTAAATAACATGATCACACGAGACACCAGATTTTAATGTGAAAACCCAATATGGGAAAAACCACTAAGTAACTAGCTGTTAATTTTCACTCTTCTAAAGTGAGCCCTGTTAGGAGCCGACCATGTTAAAGGTTACAATACACACTATTGGGTGTGACCCTATAAGAGGATTTATTCATCCTATTAGGAGTGGCCTTGCTAGAGGTCTTTTGAATAATTTAACTAAACTGTCACCTTGTTAGAGGATTTACAAAATGGTTCTCAAACCAACTTTGTTAAGAGATTTTGAAATCATTTCTATAATTATTAGAAAGTAACAATGAATTGACCTAAATATAATGCAACTAAATTTTTTGATTACAGATCTCTATTCTACACTATTAGATCCTCTTTGATCAAATATAGCTTTGCTTTTCCTTAATGATCTCTAATCATCGTTCAAAAATTTCTCTCACAATAATCAGTCCTCCTTCACAATTACATTACATCAAATCCACCACACACACTTAGAAATCGCAACTTGACCTCTTATATATACCTTTCAGATTATCAAGTCAACTCATTCACCAGTTATATTTTACTAATAAACCATACATCAGTCAGCTAAATATTACATTAGACAAATAAAATTTATTCCTCAAAACAATGAAATCCTTCATTGGCTGACCCTGCTTGGTAAGCACTGCTTTTAGAAATAATTTCCTGAGTTAACCATCTCAACTCGGTTAACACTGCAAAATTTGCAAAATCCTTTGGCTGTTGAGTGAACTTGGTAAGAACTAAATTTTCTTTGCTAACCATGAGAGCTCGATACGAACTGTTTCTCCCATATTTTCCTTTGATGATCAATGAGCTCGGTAACAATTAAATTTCCTTGATTAACTTTGAAAGCTTGATAACAACTGTTTGCACAAGGTAAAGCATTAGAGCACTTGATACACAATGTAAACCTTCTTTCCTAACCTTCTAAGCTTGGTAGACTTTGTCTTTTACCTTGCTAACCAACTAAGCTCGGTAGACTCTGTCTGATGATTGATATGACATTTGTGTAACATCAAAGACAATGCACAATTGAACAATTATATCCAATAGGTAAACCTCAAGAATAATTTTAGTGGTCTTGGTAAAATTGGAAGGATAGCCTAAAATGTGGTTTAGTTTCACACCAGTACATGCTGAATATTTTGATAGGAAATACAAAACCTCACATTTTGAGTAACTAAAAAATTGTATATTCCTTGATGAATAGTAACTAGACTTTAATAGAGTTAATCTTTGTTATTTAATGATTGTTCAATCTATATCATTTCAGCAATAAGGGTTAGAGTTGTAGGGTGAAATACTTTAAAAAAATAAAAATCAAAAGTATGGGCATTTGCATTTAGGATGAATAAACAAAATCTAATAAGTAAACAAAAACCCAGATTTTGGTCTACTATAGACCTCAAATGGAGTAATGTATGCCATTGTTTGCTCATAAATCTGAATAGGGTAAACCTCAAGAATGATTTTAGTACTCTTAGTAAAACTAGAAAGATAGCCTAAAATGTGGTTTAATTTCACACCAGTACGTGCTAAAAATTTTCATAGGAAATACAAAACCTCACATTTTGAGTAACTGAAAAATTGTATATTCCTTGTTGATTAGTAACTAGACTTTAATAGAGTTAATCTTTTTTAATTAATGATTGTTCAATCTTTATGTTCCTTGATATTTGGTTAAGTTTTCTCATAGCTTTAGAAATGTAAGAGAACTCATGCAGAGCTTAATACCTTTATGTAGATGGCTAAATGAGCATATGTTTTAATTTTCATGTTAAAAAATTAATTGGTGGATCAACTATTCATGCAACATCTTAGGTTGATCATACACCTTGACTTTACTTGTTGCTTTATGGTCTTTCCATATTGCTATTACTATTTTCAATGAAATCTTAGATCATAAATTACTTATGTTGAATATGAACGAGCAAATTCAAAAATAGATAGTTGTCATTGATTGATGGTCTAAGTATTGTTGTTTAAATCCTAATGGAAGGGTGTAATGTGGAAATAGGGAGGGTGGGGATGGATTATTATGATGTGCTTCTCTCAACTTGTTCGGTTATGAAAGGTCGGATTCATTACGTGTTGTCTCTACTTTTTAGTGATGCTGATGAATGTTGTGCTTGGCCAAGTCATTTTTTTATATTGCATTTAGATATGCTATTTTCTAGAATTTAGCATATGTGTGGATGACCATGATTATATTTCATTTTTTATATGTGTAGATATGCTTAGATAAAATAAATATATAAGTGAGTAGATATGTCATGTAGGAGCATCTTGGGTCTGCTTGCAATCCTGCATGTTTGGAGGGATTTTGGTTAAGTGTTGTTGTAATGCCCCAACCGGAGATCCTTGGAAACAAGGATTCAAATCAAGCAAAGATATATATTTTTTCCAAGTATGAATGCAAATGACAACATCATACAAGGATCACGAAGATCGCAACGGAAGACTTCACCACAATCCCAACAACCAATAGATCTCTGAATGCAACTACCAACAGACACACGCAAACAAAAGCCAACAACCACCACATAAAGAGGAGGGCTCAAGAAATGACCACTCAAAAACAAAAAACCAAGTTGGGGTGAAATGTAGAACCCTAAAATTTGGCTAAGCCTAAAATCCTCAAGCCCTGAAAATTGGCTAAGTCTAAATTTCTAAAGCCCTAAAATTTCCTAGAATCTTTAACTTATCTCCAAGAGGACTGAAACCTATCTCAAAAGATTCATCACATATATTAAAATATATCTTAATTATAAGAACTTATACTTAAACGATATATTTTAAACCCTGAAGGACAAAAATAGAAACACGAAAACTGGATTGAAGGGAAACCACCAGAATTCAAAATGAAACAACATAGGGTCGAAGAATGCCTAAAAGGGTATCCAAAACAACTCTTAGAAAGATTGGAACACAACAAAAAGTGCTTTTTATCCACTCACGCAGGTTTTTACAAAAAATTGTGTGACCCTTCTAACTAAGGGAGGGCGACACTTCTCCTTAAGGCATGCGACACTCTTCCAGTGTCATATGACATTTCTAAAGAAGGCGTACGACACTCTATAGTATCGTACGACATTTCTCAAGAAGGTGTGTGACACTCTTCCAGTGTCGTACGAAATTTCTCAAGAAGGCATCTGATACTTTACAGTGTCGTGTGACACAGTTTGCATGGGCATGTGATACTTTTCTAATGTTGCACCATGCTGAACAAATGTCACCTAAAGAACATGAAAACACTTCAAGAAACACAAAAGACCAAAATAGAGCAAATAACCTCCACACCAGGGAGTACCAGATCCACATGAATCGAGGAATAAACACTAGAGAGCAGCAACAAAAAGGAAAGAGGAACATCTATCCATCTAAACCATAACAGTAAGGAACACACTAAAATAAACATCACAATAATTGAACAACCAAACTAAGTACACGGATCCTCCCAACCATCAATAGCATCATAAGACCATCGTGCGTCCTAGCCATCCCCCGCACGTAACATCCCAAGCCACTAACCAAATCATTAGTACTATTGTAATAGGGACGTCACTACTAAAACATGCAACAAAATAAGCATAAGAAAATCTAACATGCTAGTAGAAAAGCATAAGATAATCCTACAGTAGATAATATCACCTATCACATGCTAAACATCAATAAGCAATAGATAAGCTACTACAACATTTCACATCATCTAATCATATGCTAAACATCAATATATCAAAATGCGTCAAGTAAACTAACATCATCTTAAACATGATATCCAAGCATTCCAATGAAAGCATAAATCACAAGAAAGCATACTTCAAAACTTGAAGTACCAAGTGAAAACATCCAGCAATGGTCGCACTAGGAAAAAACCATCTTTGTACACCGATCCTTAGTAGTGGTGAAGGTAGCTACACCTCCCAACCACGTGACACCCATAGGTCCACACCTTTTGTGTTGATGGAGATAATGATCCAACCAAAAAAACACAAAACAACATCCAAGGCTAACACTTATGCTAGACAGTATGATGGCTGCAATCAAGAACCTAAGACAATGCAAGGAGTACAAGTCCTGCTCAGAAACTCAATAGGCTACTATGTAGGGACTAACATCATGGAGAGTCACTAGGCATTGAAAAGCCCAAGCTAGGACTTGTGCAGATTGAACATCCCTCAATAGAAAGGCTCTAGCACCCCAAACCTTTTTATTATCTTAAGTTTTATTATCATTCACACATTTTATTTAATTATCACTTATATAAAGCTTCCTCTACCAACCCATGATGCCATGATCATCATGCTACAAGATAGAAGCCCCTTCCATATGCTACCCTACCTTACCCAGTCTCATCCTATGACAAGTGCCCGTGGGCATGCATACTTCCATCCCAACCCCAATGATCATAACTTCGAGAAAATTCACAGAAGATCGGGCCTCGCAAGTCACCCAAAAAATGTACGTGCACGTACTCGTTTGTGGTGCACCACCATCATGAAGATCATAACACAAGGATAGGAATGAGAATACAATGCAAAACAAAACACCCAATTGAAAGAAACTCAAGAGGATAGATTCTACACAAATCCCAAAGCTAATAAAATCATACATCATGAAATCACTCAACTAGCCTCAATTTGAGAGTATGGATTCTACATGAATCCCAATGATGTATCAAGACCAAACATCATGAACTCACTCAACCAACCTCAATTTGAGATTATGGATTCTACACGAATCTTAAGATTCACAAAATAAAAGCAAAGGTCTAAAAGAAACAAAACAACCAGTATAAAATCACTCAACCGAACACAACATTGGGAGTACAGATGCAACACGCATCTCAATGCAACATAAAAGTGTAGAAGTGGTCAAACTAATATCCAAACAGATCATCCAAGTCCATGGCCCAAATTGTGCCTAGAAAACCTGAGAAAACAAGGTAGCATGCAAAATGAGGTAAAAACCCCAAATTTTAGAAAAAAATCCAAAATTAAAACCCATTTGACCTTTGGGCACAAAAACCTTGAAAGTGCCAAAATAAATGGAATCGGAAATGGTATGCAAAAATGGCCAGAATAATGGTGCAAAATCCCAAACCCTCATCTCAAAAAAAAAGGAAATGTTCATACCCACCCAACTGGGTAGAACTAGCATATAGAAATGGAGGGGAACACTAGTTCTCAACTTCCAAACAAATAGCTACCAAAAATAGAGTAGAAACAATAAAACAGGAAAGCCCTACCTCATAGCCAAAAGGGAAAAATGGGAATTCGAACTAGAAAATAAAACACCCATAGAAGTAGCTAAAAATCGTAGCAATCCAAGGTTTCCCCAAGCTGGATCCAATGATCCCAACCTTGCGACAATCTCATGCCCATAGCTCCCACAACAAACAAAACAATAAATCCTCATGAAGAGGGTTTTGGGTTTTACTCTCCAACTTTCTAATTCAACAGTAAAAAGTGAGGAATTAAATTCCTCTTTGGATATTTATTCACTTTTCGAGTGAATAATCGATTAGGGCAATTAACCAACCAACCTAGTTAAACCCCGAATCGACCCAAATGAAAATAGGCTATTCTTATAAATAAGAATTCATCTATGGAAAAGCTACCAGAAATTAAAATAAATTAGATAAAATGCCTGAAAACCCAAAAACACACAAATCTCCTAAACAACTTTCGTGACAATGCGAAACTCTAAATGCATAGACACACTCACTAGTCTAATCACATAATGCAAATGAATTCAGATTTAATAATCACCAAAAGGTTTAATTTAAACATTTAATAAAGGATATGTCAACCATATAAGGATGACATTGGTAAAATATGAAAGGCTGAATCACTAACTTCATGTGCCACTGCCAGGGATATAAATCTTGCACACTAAACAACACGATCAAATGCAATTGCATATAATAACATAGCTGAAGCAATAAATGCATTAAATCACCTAATTTAACCATTTATTTAATTATATTAAATAATCTATTTACATCACTCACATTCGCATAAAGCATAACAACATAGGAATGAAGTAAATAACCATAGCATTAAATCCATCACATAACATAATCAGAGGTATGTCCAAATACCAGATAACCATATATCATCATAAAATACACTGTCATCTCAAAATGGCATCGTTGTGCAATATGATTAACTGAATAACATAGTAGTCTAATATCTATGATACTGGGATCAAAGTGTAACATCTGACCCTTATGTCCTCTCAAATGTAAACATAACATGAGTAACAAATATCTCTCTAATAAAAAATATAACAAGGTAAATGTCTACAACATAGAACCAAAGAATCCAACATGAACAATCCATTATAATTACTTAAGCATTTAATAATGATTGATTACAAAATCAACAAAAAGACACTTAAAACACATAAGAAAACATAGTCATAAACATGACTAACCACTACTATAGGAACCTAGTCTAGTGTAACATGGTAATAGTACATAGTGCAATCTTTGCACGCATCTCAAGGTAATCACAGAACAACCTCATGATACCACATTGATCTTGGTAACCACTAGCACAAACCTTAGTGAACCATAAATCACATCATAATCTCAAAGATAAGTCAAAAGCATAATCAAAGTAACTAATACAAAAACATAAATCCAAACACCTCGGTGGTGTAGACCACTTAGGGTCACAATCATGATCCCATCACAAAAAAAGATCAGCAAGGTTGCATCCATTAGGACGACTTACAAAAGTCAAATGGGAGAGGCACTACAATTGTGGAGCATTGAGATTGGATTTTGGTGGAGTTATGATTTTCATGGATTGGTATGTGTTGGAGACACATTGAGCAACCTTTCCTCTTGATTGCATAGAGATTGGATGGATTATGTTGATGTTTGAACTATTTTTACCTTGCTACTGGAACTACCTTTTTTGGGTTTTTAGGTGCCTATTGTAGAGCATATAAATAATTATCCTTAATGAATAAGAAGATGCACAATTTAGGTATTTAAGAGGGACTAGAGTAATTCCTTTTTGCAAGTAGGAAAGTTCCAACTCTTTATAGGTTGGGAGATATTGCAATTCCTACAGTATCAATTTCTAGTAGAGCGCGAGAGAGGTTTTTGTGTGTGACTTTTAGGATGGATGTTCATTTTTCCTTGGGGAATCAACATTTTTACATTTAAGGGATTGTAGAGGATGTATATTTCTACCTATGGTTTGAAGCACAAGTTATAATTCAATCGTAGCTAGGAGATATTGTGATTTTACTCCGATATCAATTTTTGGACATTTAATTATTTTCAGAGGCTGACTTGTGGCATTTAATTTATGTATTTGTATTTAATTTTTGTTATTAGAAAACTTTTGGCTTATATTGGTATAAGTAGGGGTCTTGTAGAGTCTTTTAGTCATTACTGAGTTGGGATGGGAGGAAGGATAGATGAAAATTTGCAAAGCTAGAGCTACAACTTAGGAACTGGAGGATCTCTTAGTGGACCTACAGGTAAAAATGTGGATTCTTCTTGGTGTTCTTATCCAGTTGTGTATCTAGACTAGCTAATATTGGCTATAAGTTGGATCATGTTGGATATTAAAAAGTTGACTTTTTAATATGCTATTTGTATTTGGCCCTAACTCAAAAGGCCTTATAGTCGGGCATATTGCATGTAATCAGTTATATATCTATGAATCAAGAATTGTAATTTGGTATCAAATCTTGCATCATTATTTCTTATTTTTGTGTTTTTAATGTGTGGTTGTAAAGTTTGGGGCTAGGAAATCTTCTTTAGGGATTCTCCTACCTAGCACTATGTCAAGTGGTATCAGAGCAAAGGTTGTTCCTGAGTGTGTAGATAGATCATTGAAGCTAAGGCAGTTTGCACCAAGACTTGGGTTGGAGAAGTATATCTGATTTGATCTTAATCTAATGGTGGATTTTCTTTTTGGAGTCCTAGACCTCTTGGTTGTGAGGTGGCAGATTATGATTCTAACTTTCAATTGTAGAGGGCTTATTGATGGATCGATGGATGCAAAGATGGAAGACTAATATTGTTGAGGCATGATTGTAGAGAGTTTGTGGATTGTAGATACATAGTACTAAACTTGTGATGAGGTTCTTGATTGTTCATACAAGGTGGTAGGTTGCAATCTAACTTGCAAAAAAATTGAGGTTTTCATAAGGAGCATGGGAAGGATTTGTTGCAGAGGGTTTATGAAGATCTTGGAAGATGGCTCCGAGAGGGTTGGACCTTGAGATGAATGCAAATCTCTATGATGTAGTGGAGAGGAATTTTTCTAAGATGACTACTCATTTTAAAGCTATCTTGGCTGATCAAGTCAAGGATGGGGTGAGGAAGGAATTTTGTAGATGTTGTTGGAGCTGGATTCTATCGATCTGGAAGAGATTCGTTTCACCAGTTAAGAGACTTGTTTTTGAGAGAAGATGGCATAGCAAGGTCGAGGTGGAAGAGGTTGGTTTTGTTGATTAGTTTTTGGGGTTTGATACAAAACTTATAGAGAAAATGGAGGTTGTTTCTAAATATATTCCTAATCTTAATGATTAGTTGGCTGAATCTTTCATGGAAATTGTAGAGCACTTGGTCATGGATGATCAGGTTGCTATTGGTGATGAGTTGTGTATTGCAGAGCATCTTGTTGTGAGTAATGAGATTGCTGGTGTTGTGAGTTTGGCATGTGTTGATGGAGATCTACATATTGCTACTAATATGAATTTTTTTTCTACTGATGTGGATTCAATAGTTGCTTATGTGGATAAGGGTTTGCTGACAAAGAATTATGTTTAGTTTGTTCTTGAGTGTGAGCATGTTGATTGGATGGTTGAGATTCTAGTGTTTGATAGAATGATGCAGATGTGGATGATGTAAAAATTGGTATTCTTGTCCATTTTGGAGTGTAAGCCTTTGGTGAAGATGAAGATGGTTGTTGCTCTTTCTTTGGGCATCAAAGTGTGGGACTTCTATTTACCTAGGGAATCTAATGCAAGAGCATCTTGGGTTTGCTTGCAATCCTGCATGTTTGGAGGGATTTTGGTTAAGTGTTGTGGAGCATCGAGATTCGATTTTGGTGGAGTTATGATTTTCATTTTTAGAGATGTGTTGGAGAGACATTGCGGAACCTTTCCTCATGATTGCATAGAGATTGAATGGATTGTGTTGAAGTTTGAACTATTTTTACTTGTTGCTGGAACTGTGTTTTTCTAGTTTCTGGGTGCCTATTGTAGGGAATATAAATAATTATCCTTAATGAATGACAATATGCACTCTTCAAGGATTGAATAAGGACTATGTTAATTCCTTTTATCAAGTGCACAAGTTCTAACTCTTTATAGGTTGGGAGATAGGAAAATTGTCCTACAGTATTGATTTCTGGCAGACTATGTGATAGGTTTCTATGTGTGGCTTTCAGGATGGATGGACACTTTTCGTTGAGAAATCAGCCTTTTTGAATTTAGGTGGTTGTAGAGGACCTATATTTATAGCTATGGTCTAAAGCATGAGTTCAAATTCAATTAGATCTAGGAGATATCACAATGTTACTCAGATATCAATTTTTGGACATTTAATTGTTGTTGCAAGCTGATTTGTGGCATTTAATTTGTGTTATGGGATGACTTGTGGATTATATTGGTATAAGTAGGGGTCTTGTGGAGTCTTTTAGTCATTATTGAGTTGGGATGGGAGGAAGGATAGATGAAAATTTGTAGAGTTAGAGTTGTGACTTAGGAACTAGAGGATCTCTTGGTCTACTTGTGGGTACAAGTGTGGATTCTTCTTGGTGTTCTTATCCAGTTGTGTATCTGGACTAGCTAAGATTGGTTGTAAGTTGGGTCATGTTGGATCTTGTCAAACTAATTTTGTAATTTTCTATTTGTATTTGGCCCTAACCTAGAAGTCCTTATAGCCATGCATATTGCATGCAATTAGCAATATATCTATGAATCAAGAATTGTAATTTAGTATTAGATCTTGTATTTTTATTTCTTGTTGTTGTGTTTCTGCTATGTGGTTATATAGCTAGGGGCTAGGACATCTCCTTTAGGGATTCTCCTGCCTTGGAATGCATATATATGTTACATTTTTTATTTTTCTACATATTAGTTAGATGTGTAGTGTTCTTTTCTTTTCCCACCACATTCCACGATTAGGCTGCTAGGCATATGATTGCATGTAGTATGTTTCACAACTGCAACATATCCATTTGATCCATCTTATTCTGGGAAGCTAGGTTTCTTGTGCTAGAGTTGGGGTATTCTTCATGTTAGGAAGAATCTCAGGGGATTAAACACTCCGTTGTTGGCCTAGTAAAAGTTCCTAGGCCACACTTTCGTCTCAATTGGTAGATGGATGACATTCATGGGCTTTCGAGACTAGATACACTTTAGAGAACCTGTCAAATTTTAGAACCTTTTATATGAATTTTTATCTTCATCTTAATGATAATATACAAAATTATTCATTTGACATAACCTTGATTTGGATAATGTAACTTAAATTGGTAATGTACTATTATTCCTATATTCGAAGAACATGTGATGTATATACATGGTATTTCAACACGTTAGTTCATATGGTATAGTATTTTGTGATAAAATCAACAAGATAACTTTATGTTGAATTGCTTATTAATTAATTTGTATACTCATAATTAAGAACAACATTGAATTATGAGTTGTACTATGAGTTAACAACTTGTTAATCTTGATTACTTTTTATATACAATAGATGTTTGACTTGTTCTTATTTTAGAATTGTATGATGTGGTGTTACTCAGCAAATTTAGTATTTTGGTGTGAACTAGAATTTTTCACTATAGGGTTGGTCTTTACATATGGTATCAGAGCTAGGTTTTAACCATAGGCCTTTAGGCTACTGTGCCAACTTGCATCGATGTGTGTTAGGTGTTTGAGTGATCACCATGGCCACAATAGCTAATCATAGAGGTGTGTCCAATAGTGGTGCACAAGCTAAGGAATCTAATGAAAGGTTAGATAAGATAATGACACCATTGACCCAATAGGGGGCTTTGTTGTAGAAACAAGGTGAAAGGATGGATGACCTAGAGCATGAGACTCAAGGTAGACATAGCGATGAAGAGGCAAGAAGCATGAAGAAGATCAATGCATTGAAGCCTTGTGTAATCAAGAGGAGGAACTAAGGAAGAAATATAAGGATGAGCAGTTGGCTAAGGCTCTTAGGAGATCTAAGGTAGAGTAGAAAGTTGAAGCTAACTATCAGGTTACTCTTATTAATATTGACAGGGTATA
The DNA here is from genome assembly GCA_028749045.1 of Cupressus sempervirens. Taxonomy (NCBI): domain Eukaryota; kingdom Viridiplantae; phylum Streptophyta; class Pinopsida; order Cupressales; family Cupressaceae; genus Cupressus; species Cupressus sempervirens. Next base: position 763,150,013 of record CM053787.1, read on the forward strand.
AATAGCAAATGGCTTGAGCAAAGATCTCAAGAAAATTACACCGCCCATGTTTCATGGTAGAGGTTCTAGGAATGATGTTAACGCATGGATTAACAACATGGAGAAGTATTTCCTAGTTTGGAACTATACAGGGAAATCTAGAGTAGTTTAGGCCACATTTCAGCTGATGGCCAAGGTAACTAGGTGGGAAAATGTGATGGATGAAAAGAAATTTTAGCACGGGGAGGTAACTTGGGAAGAATTTTTGTATATTTTTCATAAATGATGGTTACCTTAGCTATTCTATGACAAGAAATCATTAGATTTCTAAAAGCTAGTTTAGGGGAACATGAACATCACATAGTATCATGAGCATTTTTATCATTTGGTGAAGTATGTTCCATAATACTAGCATGATGAGCTATTTAGAACCCAAAAATTTATGATAGGTTTGAAACCTAAGATTTATAGTGAGGTTGAAATGTAGGAACTTGAGACCATGAATTTTGCACTGTGTAAGGCTCTTAAGAAAGAACATAGAATGAAGGATGTTTCCTCATCTAAATATTCCAACTAGAACTATAAAAGGAAGTTATAGGATAACATGTCTTATCAGGATAATAAGGGTTATCAGGATGATAGAAAAAAGGGAAATGGAAAGAAACAAAAAATTAGAAATATGAAGGATAAGGGACATGACAATTCTGATAGGAAAAAGAACAAGGGAATTGAAACATCAACAAAAAAAAAACAATAGAAATGGAAATGGAAGGAATGGGAACAACAAGGGTGATCAAAATAAGAATTATGATAGGAGGGACCATAGGACATGATGTTTTTTATGTGGCAATAACCATTTTTCCACTAAGTGTCCACAGGAATCTGATAGGAAGGAATTTCCACCACAACACCACATTCATGTTGCAAATGATAATAGATAGGTAGATTATCAAGCCACTCCTATACAGATGATTGGTACACTTTTTGGTTACCCTATTTCTATTCTTGTAGATACTAGTGCTACTGAATGCTTTGTAGATCCTAAGATAGTAGCTAAGATACCTGTTAGAGCTAGGTATATGGTTGAACCTTGGATTGTAGAGTATGGTAACAGGGCTGAACATAGAGTAGAGCAATGATTATTTTGTAATGAGTTGGAATTCCTTATTTTTCAAGCAGAGGTCAACCTGTATGTAGTACCTTTGGGCTCATATGAAGTCATCCTAGGTATCAATTGATTAAGTGAGCATAAAGATTTAGGAAACTATCAGGATAACGTGATTAAATGCCTTGATGACATAGGTCACTCAGTAATTGTAAATGGTGTCAAATGAACAATTGAATTGAGAAATTTTTTAGAAATGCAATTGAAGAAAGCAAAGAGGAAGTAAAAGCACAAACTTGTGTCACCCTTTTACAAAGGAAAAGGCTAAAAAAAGTATAATTATTCAACTTCAATGACATAAATCTTGTATTATTATTTAGAATTTGAAAATGAAGTAAACTAATGAAATCTGTAGAAATGGATGAAGTTTGGGATTGTAATTTTTAATAATTATTTGCAAAAATAAATGACAGATTTTCTATTTTTTAAAGATAACTTTTTTGTTGTTGAAAAATAGTGGAAATTAGGGATCTAGTTCCCATCACAAAAATACAAAGAAATAAAGTTATTTCCTTCTGATCTCAGATTATTCTATGATAACATATGTAGCTAGAACAATCAAAAACAAAAATTTAATTTAGACCCTATATTTTCTCTTTTATCACGATTCAAATTTCAACTTATTCAAATCAATAGTTTTTCGTCTCCCACCACATTTTTGAAAATAAATCTATTCCAACCAAAATAAAATTTATATATTCTTGAAGAGGACTCTCTCCTCTAGAACTTCATATAATTTAAAATTTTTTCTAATATGATTTACTATTTTTTTCTTTCTCAAAATCGACATCTTCTCGAGTGTTAAAATACGTACTTGTAGAATTTTTTTAATTACAATATATTATATCTAATTAAAACACTATAAATTCTATATGAGAATATTCTTGACTTTAAGCTCTATAAAATGGTGTTTGTATGTCATTAAAAAAATATCACAAAAAATAGTAAGAGTTAATAAAATGTCAACTTTCTAAAATAATTTAAGTTCTTTGGTAATTTGATACTAACTACTATAAAAAATGCATATAATAGACATTGCCAATTGGAAAATTGTGAGACCATATATAACTTAGCAAGAATAAATTTAACAAGATCATATGTTTGAATTTTTTTAATTTTTAGATAGAAATACTCAAATTTAGTTGTTTTGATTAGTCAACCTGAAAGGTGACACAACTTTGTACTTTCACCCAATTATATGTTGCTCATGTCAAGAATTTGGAAGAGATTCCACCTCATTTAGAGGATCATCCTATCCTATAGGAATTTAGAGATGTGTTTCAAGATGATTTTCCTGAACTACCCCCTAGGAGGGAGTTTGATTTCTCCATAGATCTTATGCCAGGAGGAGAACCACAATCAAAGGTTCCCTAACACATGACTTCCATAGAGATGTATGAGTTGAACACTTGGATATAGGAACTCCTAGGTAAAGGTTTCATTCAACCTAGTGTATCACCATGGGGAGCTCTTATAATCTTTGTCAAGAAGAAGGATGGTACCTTAAGGTTGTGCATTTATTATCGCATGCTAAATAAGGTGACCATAAAGAATTGGTATCCTCTCCCAAGAATTGATGAACTTTTTGATTAGAGTAAGGGAGTTATCATATTCTCAAAGATTGATTTGAAATATAGATATCACCAATTTTAGATTTAGGAGGAAGACATACTTATGAAAACTTTTAGATCAAGATATGGGCATTATGAGTTTGTAGTTTTACCTTTTGGACTAACAAACAAACCTATCACTTTCATGAACTTGATGAGCAACATATTCAGAGATTTTCTTAATAAATTCTTGCAATGTTTGAGAGAGAGGAAGTTGTTTGGGAAACTCTCTAAGTGCTCATTTTATTAGGAGATCCACTACCTGAGGCACATTTTATTAGTTGATGGCATAGTAGTGGACCCTACAAAGATTAAATCTATCCTTGAATGGCCAACTCCATAAAACATAAGTAAAGTTAGGAGTCTTATGGGTCTTGTTGGGTATTACAAGAAATTTATTGAGGGATTTTCTAGCATAACAACATCAATTACATCTCTTTAGTGCAAGGGTAAAAGATTCAAGTGGAAAAAACCATGTGAGAAAGCCTTTTAGTTGCTTAAGAAAAGGCTCACTACCGCTCCTATCTTGATTATACTAGATCCTAATAGACACTTTGTTGTCGCAACAGATGCTTCATGAGATGGGATTGGGGTTGTATTGATGCAGGATGGTAAGGTTGTTTCCTACAAGTCTAAGAAACTCAAATTACATGAAGTAAATTATGCTCCTCATGATTTAGAATTGGCTATGATAGGACATGATTTGTAGATCTCATGCCATTAATTATTGGGAAAGCCATTTGAGCTTAAGACTAATCATATGAGGTTGAGATATATTTTCACTCAACCTAATCTAAATGCTAGACAAAGGCAGTGGCTTGAATTCGTTAGTGAGTATGATTTTGGCATAGAGTATATTAAAGGAAAAGAGAATAGGGTAGTGGATGCACTTAGTCATAGGAGGCATATCACCACTATTACTTCATCTCAAACTTGTTTCAAAGACTGTATTCTCCAATACCTTCCTAGAGATAACCGTTATGAATGGGTGAAGTCAATTTTAGACACCGATGCCTCTAATTCACATTTGTATGAATACTATTTTGATGATGACAGTGTCCTTATGTACCAAAATAAGATATATGTTCCCAACCATGAAGGGTTGCAGGTAAGGTAACTTGTAACAATGAATATAACTGTTTCCACATAACCCATAATAGATCTAAAATAAATAAGAAATTAAAATCTACATGCAGAGAATAGACAACATATCCACAAATATGTGACACAAGATATACCTTGGGAAACCCTCATTGAGGAAAAAACCTAGGCTCCAAAAGCATCCATTACCATGTATTATTCAAGAAAAATACCATTGCAATACAACCATGAAAGCCTTCAAAGCCATAGCCACAACCAAGCAATCCATGTGAACATGCATAAATCCACACATCCCATGCCATGCTTCCAACCTTTACAAATGCTCCCTTGGCTATCTTGTCAAGCCTTGTCCCACTCGACTCTTGCCTTTTTCCCTTCTATCTTCTCTAACCAACAAAAACTACCCTTGTGGTTGCTTATATAGTAGCAAGTCCCACAAAACCACCAACTGGTATTACATAAACCATGTGCTACCTAACCCCTTGACCCCAAATTTAATATTAGAATTTTAATTCTTTTCCCCAAAATTAAATAATTACATGAAATATTATCATAATGTTATAATACAACTCATCAAGTATATCTCATGGGAATCTTTACATGTTGCACATCCATCTAGGTGCAACATTACATAATAAAAGAAAATAATACAATATAACAATATTATGTAATGTGTGCAACACCCATAATCTCAACAATCTCCCACTTGTTGTATACATTGCATAGGGTCAATCTGTAGCCACATAAATGAACAAGAGTACAATTCTTCCTAGCACATCCATCATCATGGATCAAAGTACACCATATGCCCCATCCTGGTACCCACAAAAAAATCAAAGTATCCAACATCTCAAACATGAATGATCTCACCTTCTATTATAACACTACCACTAGACATACATAGAAGCCATCCAAAAAGAGCCACCCAACCTATCACATTATAAGATCATAAAATCCTATACCAACCAAAATACCAAGCACAAAATCTTGATCCAAAGATAATCACATATATCTATAGTTTTCAACATATCCATAGCTGAAATAGCACTCACAATAAGTACCAAACCCATCAAACTATCCATACCTCCAAAATTATAACAAGTGAATCTCACATCATCAACATATCCAAACTGTAACCTGCAATCACAAGCCTCAAGAGAAATACTAGCCACATATTTACCAAGAAGCTCCCACTGCAAAAGATAATGTGAAATCTATAACCAATCCACTCACAACATCTCAAAGAAGTGAATCCATGAAGTCTCAAGGACATCCAAAACACATAACCAATAACCTACAAGAAAAACTCCCATAAAAAATCTCCATTGCTCTCCCAAGTTCTCCACAACCAATAGAGGAAAGAGAAAAAGTAATAACCATGTGATCTCTCACATGACATACATGAGCACAAACCAGTGATCAAAATCTCTAACCAATCTCAAATCCAATGTAAGAAAAATTGAACATCTAGGAAGATAACCAAGACCAAAGAGAAACCATGCAAATTATAACATGTATCATGTCCTTCTACACACACCTCTAGATGTAAATTGTGCAAGTATGATCTCCTCCATGAAACCCCAACCAAGAAGCCTCAACATTACCCAAACCATACCATATTACTAATCATGGATGTAATCCTCTCACAAGAAGATCAAATTCATAAACCATTCCTAATTTAGGAAATATGCCCAATATAAAACCATCTCCCAAACTTAACCAATATAGAAATAAATGCACATGGAGATAACTAATGCTAAACCATCTCTCAAATGAACCCTTCAAAACTAACTCATGAACCATAGTTCAATATCCATGAAAGACAGGCATAAATATAATGCAACTGAAAGAAAAAATTGGCTATAGCTCTTAGGTAGCAAACCACCAAGTAGACCAAGAGTGGGGAATGAGAATGCTCATCAAGATATCCAAGTCTTTAGGCAAGACTCATCTAAGAACAATCTCCTCTCAAGTCCATATCAGGTGAATGCCCCTCAGACTTCCTGCTGAAACTATCAACTGTCTCAACAAATATTTCTCTTATCAAAGAGAAATCAGCATCACCACTATTTCTAAGTATCCATGAGCACCTATAAACAATCAATTTATGCCAACTCCAAATGCAACATAGCAATATCATGAAGTATCCAACTTATGCTCAATGTACTCAATACAAACAAACTAAACAAAGATCAATCTCAAATTCCTAACCATGGTCTCAGGAATATAAACATGACAACATGATCTAAACCATCTCAAGAGTATACCACAACATAATAATGAAACAATCCTAACACCAAGCATAACATGTCAAATGAAAGCAAAAACCACACCTTAACAAGAAACCTATGAGGTCCTCAAGATGTAACCATCTCCACACACCATGAGGAAAACCATCTCAACATACCATGAAGAACAATCTCCACACACCATGAAGATAACCAAGAACCCCATGAGTCCTCAAGATCTAACCATATTCACACACCATGAAGATAAAAAGTGCACCATGAAAAATTGAAAGATGCTTCTACAACAATAGGATCTAAGATAAACCTCCAACATCTACAGACACTCAATAAATATATCAATGGAAAAAACTCCCACTAAACCATGGTACCATGTCACCCATGGCATCATAAAATTCATCTCCTACATGAAGATCACCTAGGCCTACACTGACATAACCAAAGTGTCAATACCAAGTGAAAACAAGATCAAAACCAAGAAGATACAAACCAAATTAGGAACTAATCTTGCATTGTCACCCCATAACTACCACAAGCTCCCACTAAATTGTGTATCCAAGCTATCCATGACATCATGATGAAAAACCATTCTCTAGCCATTAGAATCAATCAAGACATCAAACTATCAAAGAACTCAAAGTGCACATCTTGAGCTCCTCAAAGGGAATCAAATAACCATGATCCTCAACCAAGAAGATATACCACCATAACCAAATCAAAAATCCAAGCCAATAAACATCAAGAATTTATCTATATATCCAATCATGTCATGCCAAAATCTATGACACCATGATCACATCCATGAACCAAGCAACTAACTCTCAATATGTCCAACTTGTCAATAGAAAATAGTCAACCATAATTCTCCACCATGACTATACCTATTAACAACATGTCATCCCTTCTACATGAAGAAAAAAATTAGAAAATCATGTGACTTAGGGCATAGAAAATCCAAATCCAAGCCACCAATCTGAATATGCACCAATAATGAAAGATCAATGGGAAAAGACAGATTGTATCCAAGCTATAAATGCAACCTGTAAGTATAGATTGCTTACAACACTACACAACTTTTAGACTCAATAAGTCATCATACATATCCAAACCAAACACTAATAACCATATCATCACGAGACCAATCTAAATATTGAACTAAGTAGACAATGACATCAAATCTTAAATCTCTAAACATACAATATCATAAACTCATAATGCTACCATAGTCAATATATACCATAAACTATCCAGATTAATATATCACCAAATAAACCATGTCAAACCTACACCAAGTTTGAACCAATGTGTAGAGCTTTTTGTTGACTACTCGAAGTTCAAAATCTAACTTCGTATGCCTAAGTTATGCCCTAATTTGTGCTCAAAATAAACATCTAACTTTAAGACTCTTAAAACTTGACAAAGTGTCAAAATAACAAAACCAAACCTACACCAAGTTTTAGTGCTCTAAATTAGTTTTCCAACACCTATAAGAAGTCTAAAATCTAATATCTTGAGAGAAAGTTATGGTCATTTTACTAAGATATTCTTTTTACCATTTTCACTTGAATTTTTTTTTCATGATGAAAATTCTGATGGGATTAAATTTGGTAGCCATCATGGGCTGAAACAAAAAAAATCTTTTATTTCCTCTGAACATGGCCAAACTAGGACATATTATCTATCAAAATTTATGGAAATGTCAACTGGAATCCGATGGTGAGGTTTGTTTTTACCCAAGAGCTCATTTCTCTAAGCTCCCCCTTAAACCCTCATTTAAATGAAACATCTGGAAAACCTTTTTTCCAACAAGTTTACATGCCAACAATATACCAACATCCCATGATAACAACAAATGCAAAACCCACAGATATGTAATAAACAACTCATATATCTTGCATTTTCTTTTATCCTCTCATGCATTCCCATGGATTCAATCTAGGGTTACAATAATAAAACCATAGCTTTGATACCACTTGTAATGAAACTTGCAACAAAGAATATAAAAATTTCCATAGAACCCATAATAGATATGAAATAAATAGGTAATTAAAATCCACATGCAAGAGAATTGACAACATACCCACAAAAATGTGACACAAGATATACCTTGAGAAACCCTCATTGAGGGAAAAACCTAGCCTCCAAAAGCATCCATTACCATGCATTATTCAACAAAAATACCGTTGCAATACAACCATGGAAGCCTTCAAAGCCATGGCCAAAACCAAGCAATCCATGTGAATAGGCATGAATCCACACATCCCATGCCATGCTACCAACCTTCACAAATGCTCCCTTGGCTAACCTATCAAGCCTTGTCCCGCTCAACTCTTGCCTTTTTCCCATTTATCTTCTCTTACCAACAACAACTACCCTTATGGTTGCTTATATAGTAGTAATTCCCACAAAACCACCAAGGGGTATTACATAAACCATGTGCTACCTAAGCTCTTGACCCCACATTTAATATTAGAATTTTAATTCTTTTCTCAAATATTAAATAATTACATGAAATATTATCACAATGTAACAATATAACTCATAAAGTATATCTCATGGGAATCTTTACATGTTGCATGCCCATCTAGATGCATCATTACATAATAAAATAAAATAATAGAATATAACAATATTATGCAATGTGTGCAAACCCATAATCTCAACATTATGGAAAATTATTCTTGAGGAGATGCATTGCACTCCATTTTTAGGGTACCCAGGGGTAAACAAGATGATGGCTGATTTGAGGCCTTTATACTTTTGGTCGGGACACAAACGGGATGTGACAGAGTAAGGTGCCCAATGTTTGGAATGCCAGCATGCCAAGGCTAAGCATGTCCATCCGATAGATCTTCTATACCCACATTAGATTTTGAAATATAAATGGTAGGTTATTAGAATGAATTTAGTTTAGGGTTTTCCCATGACTAGATGCAAGCATGATGTCATCTTGGTTGTACTCAAAAAAAAAACCAAACTTTCATGTTTCATTCCTGGCAGTCTGAAGGATGAGTCTCTAGTTTTAGCGAGAAAGTTTATCTAAGAGATATTTTGACAACATGGTATTCTAGAAACCATCATCTCTAAAAAGGATACTTGAATGACTTTAAGGTTTTGAACAACCTTGAGCTCTACTTTGGGTACATGCCTGAACTTCAGCACAATTTACCACTGTGAGACTGATGGGTAGACTAAGAGGGTGAACTAGGTACTCAAAGATTTGTTGCACATGTACTACATGGATCACTTGTACAAATGGGAGGAGTACCTTTCATTGGTGGATTTTCCTATAACAAATAATACCATTCTTCTTTGGCTATGGCTCCATTTGAGTCTCTTTATGGACAAAAGTGGTGGACTCCTATTAGTTGGGATAGGGTTGAGGATAGGGTTATTGTAGGTCTTAAGATACTAAAAGAGATGGAAGAGTAGGTGATCTTAATCTGTAATCAGCTAAAAGAGGCAATAGACCAACATAAGAGTTATGCTAACAAGAAACTCACTTTCCATCAGTTCCAAACTGGGGATAAAGTGTTTCTGAGAGTTAGATTGCATAAGAGTTCCATCTCATTTGGTGAGAGCTCAAAGCTTGCACTGAGATTTCTTGGCGCATTCAAAGTTTTAGAAGTTATCAACCTAGTTTCTTATTGGCTTTCTCTACCACCTACTTTAGCCTACATTCATAATGTCTTCCATGTGTCTTTTCTTAAACTATATCATCCTAAGATATCTCATGTCCTTGGATGGCATGCCTTGCAAGTACAAGATCTAGGGGTGATGGCAATTTAGCCCACCTGACTCATTGAGTAGTGTACCATCAAGGTATGTAATAGGGAGGTCCTCTAGTACAAGGTCCAATGGGACCAATTTGGTATGGGTAGTGCCACTTGTGAGGATGTGAAGGATTTACAAAAATCCTTTCCCCATCTTTTTGCCTACCTTACCTTGTTTCAATTATATCTTATTTTTGTTGTGATTGAAATTGTGATGATGCCTCTTCCTAGAGGGGAGGGATGTCATGTCCCATTTTGTGACCTTCCTTATTTTACGTATGTGTGGTAGTTACATGGAAACCTTATTGTTTTCAACTTGGTCAAACCTTGTTTAACTAGGATTAAATAATGATTAAGTTGACTACTACTTAATGATGTGGTTACTTGTATGGTTAAATGGATAAATAATGCATCAGAAGTTTTGGTTACATCTTTTTAATGTTAAATATGATTAGGCTTATCGAATTAATTTATGATGAAGTAATAAATTCTAGATGATAATGTTATAAGTTATGTTTCACGATGATGATGCATTGTGGTTATTGATGCATACATTATTATTTTATTATTATGATGCTTACGATGTTGATTAGTTATCTCTTTAATGGATATTGACTCAATTTTGTTTGAAAGTGTTTGAGTGGATATAGGATCAATGGGATGAGAGTGTAGTTGAGGTAGAGAGGGTTAGCGTCTTGGAAGTGGATGTATTGAATGGTCTTGTAGTGACACACACATACACACTTTGTATTTTTTATGATGATTTGATTTAATATGACATGCTATTTTGTTTAAATCTTTTCTTTTGGATATGATCAAATAGAAGTAAATTCTAATTACTTTGTTTGAAATGGTATTTGAGGATTGTGCTTGTTTAAGGTTATATATGTGTGTGTGTGTATGTATATGTTGTTCTATAAATAAATTATATAAATGTACAAGCATGGGGAGATCAAACAAAACATATTTCCTTGTATTGATTGTTTGTTAGTAAATTAAACATAATTGTGGTATTTTCTTCTATGCTGATATATATATATATATATATATATATATATATATATATATATATATATATATATACATATATATATATACATATATATATATATACATATATATATATACATATATATATATATACATATATATATACATATATATATATATACATATATATATATACATATATATATATATACATATATATATATACATATATATATATATACATATATATATATACATATATATATATATACATATATATATATATATATATATATATATATATATATATATATATATATATAAATCATGATTATTCCTTTCGTTACTTTATCAGGGAAATCACATTGAATTACAACTTAAATTGAGAAGGAGAAGTATGAGGAGGAAAATTAGCATGGTTTTGGGATGCAATTATGTAGGGGAGAGTGGAAGAGAGTTATTAATGATTCAGTACCTGAATCTAGAGAAGGCAGTGTGAGTTGGAGGGGTTTTAAAAGAAAGAAATGAGTTATGCATGGAGGGGAGATAGCTAGAAGAGAAAAAAAGGAAATGGTTTCTTGAAAGAATTTGGGGTTGAGCATATGTAGGGAAAGAGATGACATAATTTGAGAGAGAGAAACACTAAGGGATTGGAGAAGGGGAGAAAATCTACAGACTAAGGAGAAGGGACACAGTAGTAGCACCCTTTCAGGTTCCTCTTCCCAATTTCTTTAGTGAGTAAGCTACGTATGGTGTAATATTTTTCAAATTGCATTGTATTCTTCTTGGAATTGAGTATGAAGCCCAAATCACAGGTTGCTAAAGGTTGAGATTCCACTTTAAATTTGGTAATAGCTAGTGTGATTAGGTAATTGTATTCAAGTTTTACCATGAAACATGCTGAAGTATTTTGTTCTTTCATTTTCCTTGGTGGCAATGTTGTGTATTACAATTCAAATTGAATGTAACCTTTAGTTGCTACACTTTTCTTAAATACACTTTTGTGTATTATCTTTGTGCATTAAACCCTATGTACATTGCTAAACAAGACATTTACCTCTTCCTTGTTTGTGATTTCAGACTATGCAAGAAACTAAATTGGTTGCACATAGTTATTGGTAGCCATGTTTGGGGTTCCAAGAAATTTATTTTTATTTTTATTTATTGTTCTACGGCAACAAGTTATGATTTTATGTGTACAATTATGTAGGTAAGATCATTTCTTTACCACCTACAACACTATCATGAAATTGTATTGTAACTTACTACCTACGGCTACCCTTTCCTTCTTTTAAAACTTGCAACATTTCAGCAATAAAGGACAGAGTTGCAAGGTGAAATAAATTGTTTTAAATAAGAAATTTGGGCATTAGCATTTATGATGAGTAAACAAAATTTAATAAGTAAATAAAATCCTAGATTTTTGCATGTTGTAGACTTCAAATGGACTAATGTATGCCATTGTTTGTTCATAAATCTAAATAGGGTAAACCTCAAGAATTATTTTAGTGCTCTTAGTAAAACATGAAGGATAGCCTAAAATGTGGTTTAGTTTCACACTAAGACACGCTGAATATTTTCATAAGAAATATAAAACCTCACATTTTAAGTAATTGAAAAACTGCATATTCCTTGCTGAACAGTTTCCAAACTTTAATATAATTAGTCTTTGTTATTTAATGAGTGGCAGGGTGACACTTCTTCAATCTATGATTTAGGCCCTTCTCATATACAAAAGCATGGTTCAAGCTGCCCCTGTATATTTTCTTAAGGAATTTGATGCTCTCTCACACCAATTTCTTTGGAGTGGGAGTTTGCAAAATACCAAATGGAGCCTCATCAATTGGGATATTATTTGTAGGCAAAGAAAGGAAGGAGGCCTCGACCTTCATTCTACTATCTTGTGCAGTCAAGCTCCTTCTACCAAGCTCTATTGGTGGTGGTGTTTGTGTCAATCTTAGCTTTGGGCCCGTATCTTGTCACACAAGTATTTACCTAGTGTTGAACCTTCAAATATTTCTAGGTTTTCTCTTGAGGGAAGAGGCTCTATGGTATGGAATACCCTCAAGATTGGTTCTCACCTGGTGAAGAGAAGCTTATTTTGGATCTATAACAGAGGAACTAAGGCTCTATTTTGGAGTGATTCTTGGAATGGGCATTCTCCTCTCTTATCTTCTCATCCGCACTTGCAATCTCTTTGTGATTTTTTCCTTTCTAATAGATGGAATAAGGTGGCTCATTATAAGGAGGCTTATAACCTAGGCCTTGCTATGGGGAACATATGGAAGAATTCTTCTGATTGGCTGCTTGGGGCCTCTTTGGGGGATCGGTTGGAACTTTCTTAGATATTGGCTTCTAGGGAGTGTAGCTCTCTGTAGGAACCTGATGTTTTGGCTTAGGGAGCTACTTCTTCTAGCTAGTATTCTATTTCTTCAGGATACCTTGCATTGACAAAACAAGTTTTTGGTGATGTGGAGGTCTCTTGGTGGAAGAAAGTTTGGAATAGTTTTTCATGGCTTAAGTGTAACTTTTTCCTCTGGATTTTGATTTACAACCATTGTCTTACATGGGAGAATCTCTACAAGTGAGGCTTCTAGGGGCCTTCCATCTATGTTTTATGCTGCAAAAGTTAAGAGATTGTCTCTCACCTTTTTTTCCAATGCCCCTTTGCAAAATAGATTTGGCACTTTTGGTGGAGTGTGTGGGGATGCACGTGTTGGCATGTCTCCTCTTTGTCTAAATTTTGGGCCCATTTAGATCATCCCCCTTCCAAGAATTCTTTTCTTTAGATTTCTTGGACTATTGGCCCTTCCCTTATCTTATGGCATGTTTGGCTTGAGAGGAATAGGAGGATCTTTCATGATGTGCAGTTTGAGATCAGGCACTTGTGGGGGAAAATTGTTAATTCTCTTCATGAAACTATACTAGCTAAATGTGATATTGGTGGAGGCTTGGATCCTAGTGATGTTGGTATTTACATGTGCCTTTCCTTTCCTCTTCAGGGCACTACTCCCTTAGTACCTCACAATCACTTTAGTAGTAGAGCTAGGCATCACTCTTAGTGTGTTAATTGTGAGGGGCATTGGACTCCTTTTGAGGTGGGCATTCTTAAAATCAACACTGATAGTTCTTCTCAGGGAAATCCTAGTCCAACTGGTATTGGGGGAGTTGGGCATGATAGTTCTAGTGATATTTAGTTTCTATTTTCTATATACAAGGATTACCATATTGATAACCTCATGGAAGCCCTGTCTATCTTGGTTGCAGTGGAACAATGCTATCAATATGGCTAGAAAAGAATTATATGTGAAACTAACTCACAAGTGGTTGTGAATTTATTGAATAGCAAGAACCTTATGCATGTGGATTGGAATTTGGCTTTGGTTACACAACAAATCATTTAGTTATGCAATTCTCTAAGTTCTGTGTCTTTTATGCATATCCCTCATGAGTGGAATAGTGGGGCTAACCATCTAGCTAAATGGGCCTCTGAGCATGGGACAAACTGGAACATTATTGATCATAGGATGCTTCCCCTTGATTTATCTCATATGTTGGTTCAACTTGTGGACTAGGATAAAGCTTTGTAGTTCTCTTTGTTTCTTGTGTTGTTTTGCTCTCTTTGGTATTCAAAAAAAAATTCAACCCTATTTTAGTTTAAAATGATTGTTCAACCCATATGTTCCTTGATATTTGATTAAGTTTTCTCATAGTTTTATAAATGTAATAGAACTAATGAGAGCTCACTACCTTTATGTAGATGGTTGAATGAACATATGTTTCAATTTTTATGTTAAAAATTTAACTAGTGGATCAACAATTCATGCAACATCTTAGGTTGATTATACACCTTGATTTTACTTGTTTCTTGATGATCTTTCTATATTTTTATTACTATTTTCAATGAAATCTTAGATCATAAATTACTCATGCTAAATATGAACCAACAGATTTAGAAATAAATAGTTTCTGATTGATGGTATAAGTGTTATTGTTTAAATCCTCATGGAAGGGTGTAATGTGGCAATACAGAGGGTGGGGATGGATGCATTATGTTGTGCTCCTCTCTACCTTTCAGGTTATGAAAAGTAGGACTCATTACGTTTAGTCTCTCCTTTTCAGTGATGCTAATGAATGTTGTGCTTGGCCAAGCCATTTTTCATATTGCATTGAAATATGCTATTTTCTGGCATTTAGCATATGTGTGTGACTATGCTTATATTTCATCTTGGATATGTGTAGATATTCTTAGATAAAAGAAATGTACATGGGGGTAGATATGTTATAGTTTTTCTTTTGCTACATATGTGTAGATGTGTAGTGTTCTTTTCTTTCCCTACCACATTCTGTGATTAGGTTGCTAGACATATGGTTGCATGTAGTATGTTTCATGGCTACATCAGATCCATTTGATCCATCTTGTTGCAGGAAGTTAGGTTTCTCATGCTAGGGTTAGGGTATTCTTCATGTTAGGAAGAATCTCGAGGGAGTAAACACTCTATGGTTGGTGAGGTAAAAGTGCTTCGGCCATACTCATATCTTAGTTAGTAGATGGATGACATCTATGGGCTTTGGAGAGTAGATACAATTCAAAGAACCTATCAAGTTTTAGAACCTTTTATATAGCTTTGTATCTTCATCTTAGTGATGATGTATGGAATTATTCATTTTGTGTAACCTTGATTCGAATAATATTACTTAAATTGTTAATGTACTCCTGTTCTTGTATTCAAAGAACATGTGATGTATATACATGGTATTTTAGCACCTTAGTTCATATAATGTAGTGTTTTTGTGACAAAATCAGCAAGATAATTTAATCTTGAATTGCTTATTAATTAACTTGTATACTCATAATTACGAATGAAATTGTATTATGAGTTGTACTATGAATTAATCTTGATTAATTTTTATATACAAAAGATGTTTGAATTGTTCTTATTTCAACATTGTATGATGTGATGTTGTTATTCCAAAAATTTAGCATTTTATTGTGATTTGGCATTTTTAATTGTAAGGTTGGTCTTTACACTTTGTCCATATCCAAACTTGAAACATCATCCACTAATCATCAACCACCATTGCCAACTAAGCAAGGTAAGTCTCTAGAGGGAAAGAATTCTTAATTAATATCTAGTAGAGGTCAAACTCGTGGAAGAGTGAGAAGTGTTGCTTCTCAACATCAGATTGGTAATGGAAGAATCTATGCAGTAGAAGACAATAATGGTAGTGATTCTCTTCCTCCATGAGTTCAAGTGTACAATTAGAATAGATATCTCCAACAATAGACTAAAATAGCTTCGAACAATGGTAGACTCAAAGGCAATGGTGTTAATGGTCAATGTAATTATGGTGATGAAGAGATTCAGTGTGGTGGCGAAGAAGGTAGAGTTGGTGTGAAGGATGACGATACACCACTATAACCATGAAGGGGAACCATGAGATGATTGATAATTTCTTCTCCCTCCGTGGATGTAAAAATTAGGATCAAAGCAAAATTTAATTGTAAATTGTTTCTGTCCAAATTCTCAACTCAACTCAATTTATTTAACATATTTTTGTTTACCATGCCGCCCTATTGTCATTCTTGTTTTCTTTCTTAAAAATTATGTCATTACTTTTCATTGTGCGATTTATGCTATTGTTGTGAACCATTCATAACTTGTCAGGATTTGAATATATTTTTTAGAGGCACAAATTAAAAAAATTTATTATTTGATTTAATTTTTGTTTAAGGTTCATTGATCTACATTGGGAGTTTGAAGATATTTTTTAAGTGGTAGAAATGAGATGAATTTATGAAAATTGATGATATGCATTATTTATAAAATAGCCTAAACTCTCTGTAATAATTTTTAATTTTCAATATTAAAATTATTAAAATTTAAGTCAAATTTATCTATAATATAATCTGTAACATCTAATACATATGTTAATTCTTTTAACATGTTAAGTGTATATTGATAATGATGAGTTTGATTTTTTTTGATTTCTTATATAAAGAGCATTTGTATAGGATAAAATTTATATAATAATTATAATAATAATACATTTTTAATATAATGATTCTTTTTGTTTTATCTTTATTTAGGAAACTAGTTTCTAAATTAGCAATTTTAAATTGTTAGATGAATTAAATTTATTATTATTATTAAAAAATTAATTCTCTTGAAATTATTAATGTTATTTAACTTATTCAAAATTTTCATATAATTTTCTCTCTGAACTAGGTGTTTTGATTTTTTTCATTATAATCTTTCATAATCTATTTTCACATTATTCTCAATGAAACATTCCCTATTTAAAAACCTTGTCAATTCACAATATAGAGTAATTATCTATTCATACATAGACTTGTAAACTAATTCTATTTGCATGCTTATGGTCTTAAAATAACCCAATTGTTTCTTTTTAGTAATCTCTAAATAGTCATTCATATACTTCACTAATCCCTTTTGCCATCTAGGTCACTAATGTATCTACCCTCTACACACTTCTTTCCAACCAATTCCAACCTCTAATTACCTCCCTCCATCTAGAATGTCCCCTTTTTTGATGTTATCCCTCTCTTACACTACACTCCCACACCACTACTCTATCCTTCCCTATCACTCGCAACATATGATTCAGGGTTTAATTTTCATGGTACAAGGTTGGGATTATATAAGGTTGAGTGTATCTTGTTTGGCTCTCCCTCTCCATTTCTCTCTTTACCTTGACTATTTATTCCATGCCTCATTTTTTATTACATTTTCCCTCTATGTATTCCCTTTCTTTCTTCAATACTAATCATATTGATCTCCTCTATTAGGTAGCTCAGACGTCTTAGTTTCTAGCTTTTCTTTCACCAATAATATCACTCCTTTCATGTCTAGGTCAACCTCCATCTATTTTTGCTCATTTAACTCCCTTTTTAATTTATCTCTAACCTTCTCCCTCCATTCAACCATTAGCGTTAGAAATAATGACTAATTAGATGTTGTTATTGATATAAATAAATTCAATTGGTGTGATCGCTTGACCTAAAATTTAGTATTGGTTATATGTAGTGCCTACCCTCGTTCACATCTTTTCTAGACTTATTGTTGCTATTATTATTAGACTTTGATGGACTAGTTTTATGTTGATGGATTAGTGGTATTGTTTTGAGACTATCAGACATTATGTTATGGATTCAGTGGGTATATGATGAGATCATTTAGACTTTACATTTTGTGCATACATGATGATCATTACATTGCTTTTAGTTATTGTTGATGTTTAGTTGGATGGTTTATTAGCTCATGTGTTTTATTATGGATACTTACCCCATACTTGCATGTGTATGGTGTGTGTGTTTTCTTATTGTATGGCATTTATGATGTGATTAAGGAAGGGAGTCATAGTCACTTGCTTAGTTAGGATCTAAACGATGCACCACTTCCTGCCATTGTCTGTTTAGCTTAGCATTATATATATTGTATGTACATGCATGGTTTTTCTGCAGGTTGCAGGTACCGATTATCGACTTCTTTGAATTGCTAGGATGAGTGTACCCTATTATACTATCTCAATGATAAGAGAAGGGAGATAAATTCCCAAGTCCAAATCCCAAACCTTTAAGCCAATTGTCCTAGTGGGGTAGGACAAGTATCTGGATATTCTACCCACCAAATGTGTCGGATGACATAATTCATGATTTTTAACCCTTTAGACTGATTTTGAGTGATTTTCTCTATGATGGGTTTTCATATTTTATCTTGGAGGTCTATGGTGAATTTTCTATTAATTAAGTCTTAATAAATAGATTTAATTAATAAATTTATTATTTGAGAAAGTTAATATAAAATATCATGTTATTTGATATTTTGATTATAATTAATTAAATGAGAATTAATTAAGAAAAAAAAGAATTAAATAAAAGAAAATTAGAAATTAAAATTAATAATAATAATAAGTAATAAATAAATAATAATAATAAAAGTTATAAAAATTAAAATGAAAGTTATAAAGATTTAAATGGAAATTATATAAAAAGTGAATTGGAGTTATAAGCTTGCATGAGAGTTAACACACTTTTCTATTTCTCATGTGTCAACAACACAGAGGTTAGTGCATCAATTGAGCACATGGTGTCTACAACTCTATGACTCATCTAGAAGGTTGGAAAAGACCCATGCTTGGTGACACCTTCTAGCTGTTTCTAGAGGCATTCTAGATGTTTCTTGAGAGCTCTTTATATTTAGGCATTCCTAGAATCTTAGACATAGCATGGAGAGCTTTTGGAGCATTGGAGGATTCGAGAACTCTGAAGAAGGGAGCTTGCTCTGTGGGTTTTCTGAAGAAGAGAAAATTAGCATCAGAATCCGGGTAGATTCTTGTGGTTTTACTTATGCTATTTCCGCATCTTGCATTCCATGTCTTCTTTGTGTCTTCCATAAGTCTTCTAAGGATTTTCCTATTTTAATTGTATGCATTTTCTTTATGGGTAGTTAAATTGATTTGAGAAACCTTATATGCATAGATCTAAAGAGATCACGGGGCTAGGGTTTAAAATTTATAGCCAAATCCATTAGAAAATTAATTGAATGAATCTAGAGTGCAAATATTTTATAGGAAATTCTTAAATTGTGCATATAATTCCTTGTGGAAAAACATACATGTTTATATATTCGGATCTGCATACATATATATATATATATGTGTGTGTGTGTGTGTGTTTGTGTGTGTGTGTTTATTATGAATGTATTGCAGTACAAAATTTGAATATATATATATATACATATATTGTTAGAAAGGTTAATCTTTCCTTGGATATATTTTAATTGGGATATTCCAAGGATCCATACATGTAGTTTGTCCACTTGTACACATGTGGAGGACATGTCATTGTTTGTCCTTTATTCCACATGTAAGGACAACTCTTGTTTATTTCTTTATTTAGTTTATCCTCCTTAAGAGGATTGTGACACTTTGCACACACCTATTATGAATGTGGCATTCATAGAAATGGGAGTTACAAATGCAACTCCTCTCTCATCTCTATATAAGAGATGCTCCTCCTTCTTTCTTCACAACAACACACCACTCTAAGCACTTGATGTTATTGTATTGAGCTATCTTTGCTCCAACACTCTCTCTCTCTCTTCTTTAGGCATTTGCCTTCATTCATAATAACTCACAAGGGGTTTTCTTTGCTTTCCCCTTATAAATCCTTGTCTCCATTGTTGAACCATCTTGGTGTATGCTCTTGGAGTTGCTTATCTTATGGTAACATTGTTTCACACTTAACTTACTTGGATTGTTTCTCGTTCCTTGCTCAACATTATTCATTTCTTACATACATATATATATATATATATATATATATATATATATATATATATATATATATATATATATATATATATATATATATGTATGTATATATATATATATATATATGTATGTATATATATATATATATATATATGTATGTATATATATATATATATATGTATGTATATATATATATATATATATGTATGTATATATATATATACATACATATGTATATATATATATACATACATATGTATATATATATACATACATATGTATATATATATATAT
This sequence comes from Cupressus sempervirens, assembly GCA_028749045.1. Taxonomy (NCBI): domain Eukaryota; kingdom Viridiplantae; phylum Streptophyta; class Pinopsida; order Cupressales; family Cupressaceae; genus Cupressus; species Cupressus sempervirens. Next base: position 763,170,468 of record CM053787.1, read on the forward strand.
ACATACATATGTATATATATAATTCACTGAATGATCGATTGTTGAGTCGCAGTGGGGAAAACTTAATAAATCACGATGCGATTCGTATTGCGAAATGGCATCTGAAACAATGTTTAGAAAATAATAATAATAATAAAATTTGCTTGGGCATGATTTGTACCCCATGCCTGCAGAAGGCAAAGGCCTGTCATCGCAGCTCTGTGACGACAAGGGTACTACATACCTGCTGTCGATGTAGTGCCTCCGACCACAGGTATTGTGTATCGCAGCAAGGGTGGGGGGTCATTTAAATATTTCATTGTGCTTTAAGAAAAAAATAAAAAATTATGTTAAAACGTTTATGTTATACAAAATCGAATTTTCATTGTTAAATGATATTTCATATGTTATTTGAATATGAATTTCGGCTTTTCAATGTTGCATTGTTATTAAATTATTAAATGTTATATATATGTATTTATTTATTTATGTATGTATATATATATGTCTGTATGTATGTATGTATGTATGTATGTATGTATGTATGTATGTATGTATATATTAATTGATGTTTGGAATTTAAAGAGAAATTCTTTAATAACAAGATATTTTATAATGGTGAGCAATATAGATTCAATATAATCTTTAATTTGGAAAGATGAACATGGAAAGAATTTCAAATATTATTTTGAAAATGATGGGGGTCTAAATGGAAATATATAACAGACATTTAGAATATTTAGAAAATTGAGTCTAATGGTTTTTGGGTAGAAACTTTTATCTGCCAATACAAAAACATGGGTTAGGTTAAACGTGAAGTTTCTCCACTTGACAATTAAATTGGGAAACGTAAACTGAGACTTTTGCATTTAAATTTAAGTTGTAAACTTGGAAAAATCCAAAAATGTGTTTGCATTGTGTATTCTTTATGCTATTGTTTTGGGTTTTGGGTTGACTAGTGTTGACCAGTTATAGGACGTCTACCAAAGGCTTGGAAGTTATGTGATTGTGATGACATGATGATGTTTTAATCTCAATCTTTATAAACCCAATCATAGTTATGTGATGGAATTCTCTATGTATTGGATGCGATTACTGATTGTTATAGTTGAGATTCTTATGTATGAGACACTTGGCCTAACCATTATTTTTGGTCATCGATCAGTTATCCTTGGTTATTTTCTAGTCGCCATGATGGGACTGTGATATGGATTTATTCTTGATGATGTCATGTTGTGACATGATTGACTCAACCATTTTTGGAGTCTTCGATCAGTATGATTGAGATATATTTTGGTTGTTAAGAACCATTGGATACTTTGATTATCAGTGATACTTCAGTTGCCAATAGAGAGTTGTTGTGTTCATGATTTTCTATGGATGTTTTCTCATGGAGATTTGATGCTTTTATGCATATTTGATGATTTTACTATGGATTATCTTTTGTGATTTTGAGATTTACGATTCCATGAGCTTAGGGTAGGATATCTGCATGTAGTGATGGGAAGTGGCTTGCAATGGGGGCCAGGGCCCTAAGAGGCTGTCAGGGTAACTCATTGTAAGTTGGATTAATAAGTGATAACATTCACACCTAATACTAACTGGATGAACCTAAAAAGATAAGTGTTTTGTTCTTGCGCATGCCTCGAGTGCTTGTACAGGCTAGGTTCAGAGTAGTGAGAATGCATGGTTGCGACCTTGCATTTTGTAGTATGCCTCGTCAGTATGAGAGGATACTAGTGGCCACATGAGATTAGTATGGACCTATGGATTTTAGCTAATTTCCAAGGTAACTTGTACGTGATAAATGCGATGACACTTTCTTGCTTGCATAGTAGGTTCCTACATGTCATTGTGTGCCTTTGGGGATTAGATGTCAGATTTTGTGTTTGGAACCTTTGAGTTAGTATACTTTTAGGATTCCTAGACTTATAGAGATTTATGTTGTGTTTTGGATAGCTTGTTCGGGACTTGATATTATCTCCTCAGCACAATGGGAGTGGACTAGTTATTTATGTTATGTTTACTTTCAGATGGACATTGCTATTGCTTCCGTTATTGTGCATAAGTTATATGCAGTATTTACTTTCATGTTAGAAAAAAAAATGCTACCAAACTTAGTGAAATTCTAGGTTGATTCTTTGGATCCTTTGGCGGGGCATTACATTTCGTATCAGAGCCCGAGTTTCTACATTGGGAGCTCTGGGTATTTTTGAACAAATGGAACTTTGAACTATTAAGTGTATCTCTTCAACTTGAAACTAGGTGAACTGAAACAGAACTTGAAACTATTACTTGTATATTTTTCATACTTCAACACTTAATTTCAAAATTGAAAATTTTACTTAAACCTAAACATAGAACTAAACTTAGTATATTACAACATGTGATTGTAATAGTACTTTGTACTATTGTAGGATGGTATCTAGGACTAGGTCTTTTGTTAGAGGCCGTGGTAGAGGTTGAGGTAGAGGTCATGGTCGTGGCAAAGCTATCAGTGTCCATGAGTCTACCCATGAGGGATCGACTCATGTAGAGAGTAGGGAAGAGCACTCTAGTAGGTAGCAAGAAGAGAGCCATAGAGAGGACCAAGCTGAGTCTGAAGAGGTTGGTTTGAGATAGATGATGCAGACTATTCTAGAACATCTACATCCTGTTCAAGAACAACCCAAAGAGCACTAGACAGAACAAGAGCATAGACCTAGATCTAGAAGTCCTCGGAAGGATCGTCAGAGGTCCATTGTGTCCACTTAGATGAAGGATCTTTCAAGATCCAAGGTTAAGCCATTCAATGGGCAAGGTTCTGGTTATGTGGCCAAGCAGTGGCTTATTTCCCTCGACAGGATTTTTTCCATGCAAGAGTTTGACAGCAATGTTAAGGAAAGATTTGCGATCACTAATTTAGAGAATTTTGGGGCCACTTGGTGGACGATTGAGGAGAAGAAGCTAGGAATCGATATGAGCAGTATCACGTGGGAACTATTCCTAGAGAGTTTCCATGAATGATTCCTACCAGAGGAATGGAAGCAAAAAAGTGCTGATGAATTTCATAATCTTAGACAGTATACCTTGTTAGTGATTGAGTATGAGGATAAGTTTTATGAGCTCATGTCTTTTTTAGGGTTCAGTGAAAATTCAGCTCAATTGACACAACATTTCATGAGGGGGTTGAATAACCGTATAATTGGGGGTGTCAAGGTATTTGAGCCAAAAACCCTCAAGGATGTGGTACATTGAGCTATCCTTGTAGAGAAAAGTGTCAACATTGGTCAAGGTGGTTGTGTAGGAGTGCCAGCAACATTAGGATCTAAAAGAAACTACAATTCAAGTGGTAACGAGAAGTTTTCTTTCTCTAAGGGGAAACAGTATTAGCAGTAGTCTCAACAAACACAACAATAGAAGGGACCGAATTCTTAGGCTCAAGGTGGTGGCAAAGGTTCTAACACCAAGAACAACCACAATTCTCAATGCAATAAGAAGAATCAATCCAATCAGCCAGCTCAGAGTAGCCAATCTTTTGTTAGCAGGAATAGTCGTCAGCAATCAAATATACCACCTATGGAAAGAGGATCTGGCAGAAATACATAGTGTTTTTCATGTGGTTAGATTGGAAATTATGCAGCTCAGTGTCCTCAGTGAGCACCTCAATTTTCAGGACCTAGACCTATAGTTTCAGAGCCTACAGTTGGTGATGCAGGTAGAGCTCATAGAGTTTTTACAGCAATTGATCAACGTCAGGCAGATCATCAGGGAATAGTGGTTGAGACCACAGGTGCTATTAGAGGTATATCTCTTTCAGTATTGTTTGATTCAAGAGCTACAGATTCATTTATTTCACCATCTATAGTTTCTAAGTGTAAGCTAGATGCAAAAAAGAAAGGTTATGGTTGGCAAGTGGAGCTAGCCTCAGGCATTAAGATCTCCACAGAATCTATAGTTCATAAGTGCGGGCTTAGCTTAGGAAGCTTTGATACTACAGTGGATCTTCGAGTCATACCCCTTGGTTCCTATGATGTGGTTTTAGGCATGGACTGGCTTGGATCTCATAGAGCCAGTATAGATTGCAAGAAGAAGATTATTTTGGGCCAAGATGACCAAGGGAATGATGTGCAGATAGTTGGGATACCAAGGCCTATATCTTTGTAGATAATTTTTTCTATGTAATTCAAGTAAAGTTTCCATAAGGGATGTTAGATATTTGCTGTTATGGTAAATGATCTTGATGAGGAAGATCCTATGAGGAAGACTTTAGATCACCCGATTTTGCAAGAGTACGCAGATGTCTTTCCAAGTGAGATTCTAGGCATGCCTCCAAAGAGGGACATTGATTTTAGTATTGATCTGATTCCTGGAGTGGAGCCTATCTCTAAAGCTCCTTATCGCATGACTACATAGGAATTGGGTGAGCTACGTCTTCAACTAGAGGAACTTCTGGCCAAAGGGAGCATTCGACCTAGTGTATCACCATGGGGAGCTCCAGTGCTCTTTGTGAAGAAGAAAGACAATTCTTTGCGCCTTTGTATTGACTACAAACAGTTGAATAAGGTGACTATTAAGAACAGGTATCCTCTGCCTAGGATTGATGACTTATTTGATCAGATCAAGGGAGCTACAATATTCTCCAAGATTGATCTTAAGTCTGGATACCACCAGCTTCGCATTAAGGAAGTAGATATTCACAAGATCACTTTTTGAACTCGCTATGGGCATTATGAGTTCACAGTGGTACCTTTTGGGTTGACTAATGCTCCATCAGTGTTCATGAGTTTGATGAATGGTGTGTTCTGATCTTATCTAGACAGGTTTGTACTCATGTTTCTTGATGACATATTGATATATTCTAAGACTCAAAAGGAGCATGAGGAACACTTGCAGTTGGTATTGCAGTGTTTGAGAGACAATCAGCTTTATGCCAATGCAACTAAGTGTGAATTCTTCAAATCAGAGATTCAATATTTAGGGCATGTTATTTTAGGTGATGTTATTTCAGTGGATCCTACAAAGATTCAGGCAATAATAGATTGGCCGACACCAACTAATGTGTCAGAGATTCGTAGTTTCATGGGTTTAGCTGGTTATTATCGCAGATTTGTTCAGAACTTCTCTAGGATAGCACATCCTAGTACTTCTCTTCAAAGAAAAGGAAAGAAGTTTGTATGAATAGAGAAATGTGAGGAAGCTTTTTAGAAGCTCAAGGAGCATTTGACCAGTGCACCGATTCTAGCTATACTTGTGTGAGGCCTCGCCTCGACCCATCCTAGCCTCGATGATACTCTATATTTTTTTTATGGCTCGATATGTCAGAGCATTATTTGTGGCACTGAACATTATTTTGCTGATTATGATGTATGATTCTTTATTTCAGATATTTGATTTCTGTAGTTTAATGTTTTATAACGTATATGCTGAAAAAAAAAAAAATGAATGAATGCAAACTAACACTTTGAATCTCTAATTTTAATGAGTAGAATGAGATGAATGAATAGGTCATAGAAGAATGGATGTTTTAAATTTCATAAAAATTGTTGAAGCGTATTTTTATATATATATGTACATGTGCTTCTCGAATTACTGACGTGTGCAATGAGTGTGCAGGAAATTTAGCCAGGAAATCCAATGGGAAGACAAAAGCTGGACCCCATGTTTATTTTGTGCTATATTCTTTTTTTACCTAGTCCATCTTTAAGGTGTATGTTTTTTTGGTAGTTTGTTTTCCCTAGTTTTATTGTCCATATTAAATCCTTAAGTCTTAAAACTTCAAAATTAATTACCCTAAGGGTAAGGGTTTGGGTTGGGAGTGTTTTCCACTCCCCAAGTCTCCTTGGTTGACCTTTATGGTCACTCAAACACTCCATCTTTGCTTGAATTCGAAAATTGGTTGTCACTTCATAGGTTGGTGACCTTGACTCCACCAAGGGGTTACCCTAAGCCTAGTTAAGTAGATTCTTATTTAGAGGCACTTGGGAAGTAGTGGAGGGTTGTTACCCAATCTCTAGTTTTAGAGAGCAAGCTTGAAGATTGAAGGAAGGAGAAAGGAAAGAAGCTCTTCTCAAAAACTTCCATTGTTGCCATAACACTTGTGGAGGTAGGAATTTCTCTCTCATGGGCTTAGCTTTCTTTTTTTTTTAGATCATGTGTGAATCTTGTTTATAGTATTGTGAAGGTTCTTGTCTTTTTATGTTGTGTGCATTGGGAGGATATTGGAGGGAATTTTACCTTGTTTTGGATTTCATTCCTTGCTTTGTTGAGACCTTGTTCTTTGAGTTTTCATGGGGATTGTGATGGCATCACTCACCCTTGGATAGGGAAGAAGTGGCCATGTATGGGGGTAGGGCTTTAGTTGGACCTCATTGGTGAGAGTCTCCTTTCATGGTGAGAGGAGGGAAAAAGGGTAGGGTGTATGGGCCCCTACTTGTCATCACCTTCCTTATTGATGTTGTGAAATCATGTGTATGAAGAGAAAATGAGTATCCTTGTGATTGGAGCCCCGAAAGGGCCTTATATAGAATGAAAATTCTTAAAATTCAAGCTCCGAAAGGGCCATGTAATGGAATGGTGATTGACTTCTCCCATTGGGAAAATCCACCTCCCCCCCTTGTTTTGATTCCATGTATAGATCTATTGTACAAACCGGGTTTGGAGTGTATGTTTGATTTGATGTTGTTGTGATTATCCACCTTGTTTTAGTTTTGTCTTCCCCATTATCCTTTATTGTAATTTTGAAGTTATTTGGAAGATAGCACATGTTGGAAGTTTGTAGAGATTTATGTGAGTTGTAAAATGATGTAAAATGGATTGGAAACTTGGAAGTATTGGGCAATGACCTCGGGTTTTCTTACTGGTTCTTTCCCGAGTGGAGCCTTTGAACCAGGATGAATAATACAAAAAAAAAAAGAGATTATGAGAATTTCCTTGCATTGCTCCCATGTCCTTTGGAAAATTTGCGTAATGTATGTTAAATGGTCCTCTCATTGTGTGAAACTTGTTATAGACAATTCAACCACCTTTTGTTCATGCATGTTATTGTGATGGATGTAAAAAAATAAAAAAATGGATATGTAAGGGAGAATTGTTGGTTGTGTGAGACTATATTATTTACTCTCAAACCTTGGGATGTATTGAAGAAAGAAAGGAAAGAGGTATTGAGTTATCTTATATCTTGTATGATGGATTGAGAATGTTGAATGTTAATCTTGTATATGAAGGAATTATGTTAGGAAAGGCTGAGTTCAAATAGACATTAGAATGGTATGGAGAAAATATATGCATATGAAATTATAGAGAATTTAAACATCCATTGTGATCTTTCTATTTTCCATTCCCATAGAGTAATTAGTTGCATTATGTATAAAATTGGATTCATATGCAGTTGTTGCATTTGTATGTGAAAGAAAATAGAATTGTATTGATCCAACAACAAAGGAAGAGAAACTAAAGTAAGTTTAAAAAAAATGTTATAAGCAAATCATTTGATTAAATTACGGTTGTGTTCAAGATGTATTATGCAATTTATAGACTCATCAATCTATTGACACCCATGTCTCAAGATCAATGGAGAAATTTGATAAAGACTTAAACTCCCAAAAAAAAAAAAAAAAAAAATTTAGAGGCCTGTAGGTGCTCAAACTTGCTGGAAAATGTATGGGCAAAAAAAAGGGGAGACCCCTCTATTACAGTCAATAAATTATAGTAAATCACCCTCCTATTATAAGTCTTCAAAGGGTGGGTGACCTACGTTATTTAATACAACCCATCAACAAAAAAAAATTATAAAAAAAAAAATTTCTTTTGAATTTTCGGGCAGAGCCTGCGGCTCGTACCCGACGGCCCCTGTACTGTATGCGTGGTTGACCCCACGCATACACATGCGTGAGGACCACGCATTTAAATGTGCGGGATCCCCATGCATGTGTATGCGTGAGGCCCACGCATATATTGCGTGGGATTCCCCACGCATATATATGCGTGGGGCGGCGTTTTAAATTTTTTTTTCATTATTTTTTTAAATTTTTTTTTTATAGTTTAGTTAAAATTAAATTTTCATTTATATAGTTTAGTTAAAATTAAATTTTCGTTTATATAGTTTAGTTGAAATTAGTTGGTAGTAGTTTTTTTTTTTTTTTTTAATATATTTAATTATTAGTTTAAATTATAATGTGTATTAATGAAGTTCATTAACAACTTATAAATTTAATAATATTAGCTTAGCGAATTTAATAATTAATGAATATTATTAATTAAAGAATCGATCTAAAATAGTTTTATCTGTTTATTTATTAATTGTTAATTTGTAACGTTAATTATTAAATTCTGTGAATGCAATATAGTTATTATTTAATGTAGTTAAGGATAACTTAATTAAGTTTAATTAGTCGATTAGCAGTTCTTAATGGGAAGTTTTATTTTCGGGATTAGTAAAATGTGGTTTAAATTTATAAGTCTTAAACATTAGAATTTTATAGTTTAAAATTGATCTATGTCTATTGGAGGGTCATGCAATCCAGATTAACTCATAAAATGAATGATAATTTTAGTTTTACTCCTTGTCGAAGTTGACGACAAATTCATATGTAAAATTGAAATAAATTGTATTTAAGGAATTTACTAATGTTCTTAGAGTGTAAATCTTTTAAAGGGATTTATTAAATCTATCAATTAATTGGGTCTTCTAATTTAATAAGAGTAGCTGTTAACTGAATCAATTGATTGTTAAGAGTTCGTGTAACCGCCTTCTTGGCATCCTTGTTTCATGTGAACTTACCGTATCAACTTAGTGCACTTAAGTTTAAATAAATACATTTAAATTTAAAAAAAAAAAAAAAAAAAATTTGGTGTGTTTTTTTTTGGCCATAATTTTTGGGCATGACATTTTGGTATCAGAGCCTAGTTTCAACACTAGGAACCTTAACCACTATGCTTCTGAAATTAATTAAAAACTTTCATTGTGTAGGATGCCTCCTGTTACACGGAACAACCGCCGAGGTAGAGGTCGTAGGGCGAGAGGTAGTGGAGTCAGACAGGAGGATGGACCACCACCTCCACCACCACCACCACCACCTCAGAACCCGAATCAGGACATTTTGGATGCCCTTCAGACACTGATTGGTGTAGTTCAGTAGAGACTACCCCCACCTGTAGCAGAGCCAGTTCAGCAGGTTCCCGAAAGGGAAGCACAGGATCCTGGTGGTAGAGAGAGGAGTAGGAGTCCCCCACCGAGGCAGGATGAGGGACAAGGTGAGCACGAGGGGGAATCCATTCATCAGAGAGTACCACCACCCGAGAGACCTCCTAGACACATAGGGGATGACATCAGAGAGCTGATACGTCTTGGACCCCCACTTTTTGCCGGTTCCACAGAGGGGACAGTGGCAGAGGCTTGGTTGCAGAGCCTCCAGCGGTGTTTTGGATTACGTCCCTATGGGAGTAATCTGAAGGCACGTGTTGCAGTCCATCAGTTGAGAGGAGATGCCTCCAATTGGTGGCATCAGGAGGAGACGATCGGAGGGATGAGCATGGATACCCTCACATGGGAGACTTTTTTGGAGAGATTCAGAGAGAGATTCCTGTCTGAGCATTTCAGGCAGAAGCAGATAAAGGAGTTTCATTCTCTCCATCAGAGAGGTCTCACTGTAGCTCAGTATGAGAGCAGGTTTCTCGAGCTCCTTCCTTATGTCGAGTACATGAAGGACGAGAAACAGCGTGTGCATAGATTTATCATGGGCCTAAATTTCTCTCTTCAGGGTCCAGTGCGCATGGCTTTTCCTACTACTTTCAGACAGGTAGTTGAGATGGCCTTGGTTACAGAGGATACTCAGAGTAGACAGGAGTCACGAGATCGGTCTCAGAACCGAAACTCTACCCAGCAGAAACCCCCTTGGAAGGGGAATCAGAACTACTCCGCAGGGTCCTCTAAGGGCCAACAGTCTCAGCAACAGAAACCTCAGCAGCAGCACCACCAAAAACCCTCACAGGGTTATCAGGGCTCCAAGCCCAAGCAGTGGTACTCACAGGGTCCGAAGTAGGATCAAAAAGTATAGGCCCCACAGTCTCAGCCAGCGAAGTCTCAACAGTCTTCTAGGGGTGGTTTCAGTGGGTCTAGCAGGTCAGGAGGGCCACAGCAGACTAGTTCACAGGGTGCACGGCCTTATGCACGGGGACCATGCTACACTTGTGGTGGCATGGGTCACATAGCTAGAGAGTGTCCACAGGGACAACCATCCAGTGGTCAGGGAGGGGCATTTTCAGAGCCGACAGTTGGTGATGTAGGCAGATCACACAGAGTATTCACAGTGGTTGACAACCGCCAGGCCGAGCATCAGGCTACAGTCATTGAGGCTACAGGTATCATTCAGGGTAGCATGGTTACAGTTTTATTTGATTCAGGAGCTACTGACTCCTTTATATCTCCTTTTGCTGTGGAGCATTGCGGGCTAGTGGAAGTTAGACAAGATGTCAGTTGGGAGGTAGAGTTAGCCTCAGGAGCTAGAGTGTCAGTTAGTTCCATGGTGCATAGTTGCCCGATTCAGATGGGAGCCACATTCACGGTGTCTGATCTACGCATTACCCCACTAGGTTCTTATGATGTTGTTCTTGGCATAGATTGGCTTTATTCCCACAGCGCCAAGATGGATTGTCGACAGAAGAAAGTGGAATGTGTGGATGATGATGGTATCAGTAGAGTGATTCTTGGGGTTAAGAGACCCATATCCCTTCGTATGATATCCGCTATGCAGCTTAGGCGGTGCATGCGAAAGGGGTGTCAGCTGTTTGCAATCACCATTAGTGATAGAGAGGAAGGCTCAGAAGGGGAACCATCCCTTGATGACTTTCCTATATTGCAGGAGTTTGCAGATGTTTTTCCTTCAGAGCTCCCTGGTAGACCCCCACCTAGGGCAGTAGACTTTCATATTGATCTTGTGCCAGGCGTGGAACCAGTATCGAGAGCACCATACAGGATGACTACACATGAGCTTAGTGAACTAAAGGTTCAATTGGAGGAACTCCTAGAGAAGGGGCATATTCGACCTAGTGTGTCACCTTGGGGTGCACCAGTGATCTTTGTTAAGAAGAAGGATGGATCACTTAGGTTATGCATTGATTATCGGCAATTGAACAAAGTAACCATCAAGAACCGATATCCCCTTCCCAGAATTGATGACCTATTTGATCAGTTGCAGGGTGCTCGTGTATTTTCAAAAATTGATCTTAAGTCAGGTTACCACCAGTTGAGGATTGTGGGGAGTGATATCCATAAGACCGCTTTCCGTACTAGGTATGGACACTATGAGTTCACAATGGTGCCATTCGGTCTCACAAATGCTCCAGCTGTATTCATGAGCCTCATGGATGGAGTATTTCGTACCTTCTTGGATAAGTTCATAGTTGTGTTCCTGGATGACATCCTGATATATTCTCATGATGAGGAGGAGCACGAGGAACACCTGAGGCAGGTGTTGCAGAAGCTGAGAGAGAATCAGTTGTTTGGTAGCTTATCGAAGTGTGCATTCTTCAGATCAGAGATCCATTATTTGGGCCATATCATATCAGGCGAGGGTATCTCAGTAGACCCATCAAAGATTAGAGCCATAATGGATTGGCCTGCACCCGCTAGTGTCACTGAGGTGAGGAGCTTTATGGGATTAGCAGGCTATTATCGACGCTTCATTGCAGGATTTTCTAGATTGGCACACCCCATTACATCGCTGCAGAGGAAAGGAAAGAAGTTTGAATGGACAGAGAAGTGCGAGAGAGCTTTTCTAGAGCTCAAGAGAGCCCTCACGAGTGCACCTATTCTTGCAGTACCAAACCCATTGGCGGACTTTGTGGTGTGCACTGATGCATCTTTGGATGGCATTGGGGCAGTGCTTATGCAGGATGGTCGGCCTATTTCCTTCAAGTCTAGGAAGTTGAAGACTCATGAACTCAACTACCCTACTCATGACCTAGAGCTTGCAGCTGTGGTTCATGCATTAGTGAAGTGGCGACACTTCCTACTAGGTCACAGATTTGAACTTCATTCCGACCATCAGAGCTTGTAGTACCTATTCACGCAGCCAAACCTGAATGCTAGACAGAGAAGGTGGATGGAGTTCCTTTGCGAGTACGATTTTGATGTACATTACATCAAGGGAAAGGAGAATGTAGTTGCAGATGCCTTAAGTAGAAGGCGCCATGAGCTCTCATCTATGACTACGAGCACCGATTTGAGAGAGCAAATTTTACAGCACTTGCCAGCAGATGAGCTTTTTACAGAGGTTAGTCAGGTTGTGCATTCTCAGAGACCCTTGGAGGGGAAGTATTCAGAGTATTCCTTGGAGTCCGATGGACTCTTGTGTCATAGAGGACGTATGTATGTACCTTCCATCGGGGGTTTGCGCGAGCTCATCATACTTGAGGCTCACAGAGCACCTTATGCGGCACACCCTGGTGTTAAGAAGTTGCATGCAGATTTGAGACAGTTGTATCATTGGCCAGGCATGAGAGCACAGATTATCGACATAGTGGCGAGATGCCTCGAGTGTCAGAGGGTGAAGGCAGAACATCGTCATCCCGGTGGGCTCCTTCAGCCTCATGAGATTCCAGAGTGGAAGTGGGATGTTATATCGATGGACTTTATTGTTGGTCTTCCTTTGTCTTCTCGTCGTCATGATGCCATTATGGTGACAGTTGACACATTGACCAAGGTTGCTCACTTCTCACCTGTGCGTACTACGTACACAGCCCGAGACATAGCTCAGGTGTTTTTGCGAGACACTGTCAGACTTCATGGTATTCCCCGTAAGATTATCTCTGATAGGGACTCACTATTCACCTCATCTTTTTGGAGAGAGTTGCAGTCGGCTTTGGGCACTAGGATCAATTTTAGTACAGCGTACCACCCTCAGACTGATGGGCAGACTGAGCGTGTGAATCAAGTGTTGGAGGTCATGTTGTGTATGTATGTGATGGATCATCAAGTCAAGTGGGAGGAATACCTCCACCTAGTTGAGTTTGCCTATAACAATGGGCACCATTCCTCCATAGGTATGCCGCCTTATGAGGCCCTGTATGGGAGACCTTGCAGGACGCCTTTGAGTTGGGACAGGATTGAGGATCAAGTTTCCATTGGACCTCAGTTAGTTAGAGATATGGAGCAGCAGGTGTTTCTGATTAGGCAGCGCCTGAAAGAGGCACAGGATTGACAGAAGAAGTATGTTGATGCAAATAGGATGGATCGAGAGTATCAGGTTGGGGATAGAGTTTTCTTGAGGGTGCAGCCACACAAGAGTCCGATTCGATTCGGAAAGGGCTCTAAGTTGGCACCCCGTTTCGTTGGGCCATTCGAGATCCTAGAGAGGATAGGACCAGTTGCCTACCGTCTAGCTTTGCCACCTAGCCTGTCACGCATCCACAATGTGTTTCACATTTCAGTACTTAGAAGATATATCTATGATGAGTCTCATATTATAGATTGGGATGCTTTGCAGGTGGAGTCGGACGGCCAGTTAGCACTGGAGCCCATCCGTATTATTGCCCGACGGACCCTTGCACTTCGAGGTCGAGAGCTGGACTAGGTTAGGGTCCAGTGGGATTGCTACGATGAGGTCACGGCCACATGGGAGGATACGACGCAGATGCGATCTCAGTACCCATACCTTTTTGATGAACTCCAGGAGGAAGTTCATGCCTAGTGGGGGAGGATGTGAGGCCTCGCCTCGACCCATCCTAGCCTCGATGATACTCTATATTTTTTTTATGGCTCGATATGTCAGAGAATTATTTGTGGCACTGAACATTATTTTTTTGATTATGATGTATGATGCTTTATTTCAGATATTTGATTTCTGTAGTTTAATGTTTTATAACGTATATGCTGAAAAAAAAAAAATGAATGAATGCAAACTAACACTTTGAATCTCTAATTTTAATGAGTAGAATGAGATGAATGAATAGGTCATAGAAGAATGGATGTTTTAAATTTCATGAAAATTGTTGAAGCGTATTTTTATATATATATGTACATGTGCTTCTTGAATTACTGACGTGTGCAATGAGTGTGCAAGAAATTTAGCCAGGAAATCCAATGGGAAGACAAAAGCTGGACCCCATGTTTATTTTGTGCTATATTCTTTTTTTACCTAGTCCATCTTTAAGGTGTATGTTTTTTTGGTAGTTTGTTTTCCCTAGTTTTATTGTCCATATTAAATCCTTAAGTCTTAAAACTTCAAAATTAATTACCCTAAGGGTAAGGGTTTGGGTTGGGAGTGTTTTCCACTCCCCAAGTCTCCTTGGTTGACCTTTATGGTCACTCAAACACTCCATCTTTGCTTGAATTCGAAAATTGGTTGTCACTTCATAGGTTGGTGACCTTGACTCCACCAAGGGGTTACCCTAAGCCTAGTTAAGTAGATTCTTATTTAGAGGCACTTGGGAAGTAGTGGAGGGTTGTTACCCAATCTCTAGTTTTAGAGAGCAAGCTTGAAGATTGAAGGAAGGAGAAAGGAAAGAAGCTCTTCTCAAAAACTTCCATTGTTGCCATAACACTTGTGGAGGTAGGAATTTCTCTCTCATGGGCTTAGCTTTCTTTTTTTTTTAGATCATGTGTGAATCTTGTTTATAGTATTGTGAAGGTTCTTGTCTTTTTATGTTGTGTGCATTGGGAGGATATTGGAGGGAATTTTACCTTGTTTTGGATTTCATTCCTTGCTTTGTTGAGACCTTGTTCTTTGAGTTTTCATGGGGATTGTGATGGCATCACTCACCCTTGGATAGGGAAGAAGTGGCCATGTATGGGGGTAGGGCTTTAGTTGGACCTCATTGGTGAGAGTCTCCTTTCATGGTGAGAGGAGGGAAAAAGGGTAGGGTGTATGGGCCCCTACTTGTCATCACCTTCCTTATTGATGTTGTGAAATCATGTGTATGAAGAGAAAATGAGTATCCTTGTGATTGGAGCCCCGAAAGGGCCTTATATAGAATGAAAATTCTTAAAATTCAAGCCCCGAAAGGGCCATGTAATGGAATGGTGATTGACTTCTCCCATTGGGAAAATCCACCTCCCCCCCTTGTTTTGATTCCATGTATAGATCTATTGTGCAAACCGGGTTTGGAGTGTATGTTTGATTTGATGTTGTTGTGATTATCCACCTTGTTTTAGTTTTGTCTTCCCCATTATCCTTTATTGTAATTTTGAAGTTATTTGGAAGATAGCACATGTTGGAAGTTTGTAGAGATTTATGTGAGTTGTAAAATGATGTAAAATGGATTGGAAACTTGGAAGTATTGGGCAATGACCTCGGGTTTTCTTACTGGTTCTTTCCCGAGTGGAGCCTTTGAACCAGGATGAATAATACAAAAAAAAAAGAGATTATGAGAATTTTCTTGCATTGCTCCCATGTCCTTTGGAAAATTTGCGTAAGGTATGTTAAATGGTCCTCTCATTGTGTGAAACTTGTTATAGACAATTCAACCACCTTTTGTTCATGCATGTTATTGTGATGGATGTAAAAAAAAAAAAAATGGATATGTAAGGGAGAATTGTTGGTTGTGTGAGACTATATTATTTACTCTCAAACCTTGGGATGTATTGAAGAAAGAAAGGAAAGAGGTATTGAGTTATCTTATATCTTGTATGATGGATTGAGAATGTTGAATGTTAATCTTGTATATGAAGGAATTATGTTAGGAAAGGCTGAGTTCAAATAGACATTAGAATGGTATGGAGAAAATATATGCATATGAAATTATAGAGAATTTAAACATCCATTGTGATCTTTCTATTTTCCATTCCCATAGAGTAATTAGTTGCACTATGTATAAAATTGAATTCATATGCAGTTGTTGCATTTGTATGTGAAAGAAAATAGAATTGTATTGATCCAACAACAAAGGAAGAGAAACTAAAGTAAGTTTAAAAAAAATGTTATAAGCAAATCATTTGATTAAATTACGGTTGTGTTCAAGATGTATTATGCAATGTATAGACTCATCAATCTATTGACACCCATGTCTCAAGATCAATGGAGAAATTTGATAAAGACTTAAACTCCAAAAAATAAAAAATAAAAAAATTTAGAGGCCTGTAGGTGCTCAAACTTGCTGGAAAATGTATGGGCAAAAAAAAGGGGAGACCCCTCTATTACAGTCAATAAATTATAGTAAATCACCCTCCTATTATAAGTCTTCAAAGGGTGGGCGACCTACCTTATTTAATACAACCCATCAACAAAAAAAAATTATAAAAAAAAAAATTTCTTTTGAATTTTCGGGCAGAGCCTGCGGCTCGTACCCGGTGGCCCCTGTACTGTATGCGTGGTTGACCCTACGCATACACATGCGTGAGGACCACGCATTTAAATGCACGGGATCCCCACGCATGTGTATGCGTGAGGCCCACGCATATATTGCGTGGGATTCCCCACGCATATATATGCGTGGGGCGGCGTTTTAAATTTTTTTTTCATTATTTTTTTAAATTTTTTTTTATAGTTTAGTTAAAATTAAATTTTCTTTTATATAGTTTAGTTAAAATTAAATTTTCGTTTATATAGTTTAGTTGAAATTAGTTGGTAGTAGTTTTTTTTTTTTTTTTTATATATTTAATTATTAGTTTAAATTATAATGTGTATTAATGAAGTTCATTAACAACTTATAAATTTAATAATATTAGCTTAGCGAATTTAATAATTAATGAATATTATTAATTAAAGAATCGATCTAAAATAGTTTTATCTGTTTATTTATTAATTGTTAATTTGTAACGTTAATTATTAAATTCTGTGAATGCAATATAGTTATTATTTAATGTAGTTAAGGATAACTTAATTAAGTTTAATTAGTCGATTAGCAGTTCTTAATGGGAAGTTTTATTTTCGGGATTAGTAAAATGTGGTTTAAATTTATAAGTCTTAAACATTAGAATTTTATAGTTTAAAATTGATCTATGTCTATTGGAGGGTCATGCAATCCAGATTAACTCATAAAATGAATGATAATTTTAGTTTTACTCCTTGTCGAAGTTGACGACAAATTCATATGTAAAATTGAAATAAATTGTATTTAAGGAATTTACTAATGTTCTTAGAGTGTAAATCTTTTAAAGGGATTTATTAAATCTATCAATTAATTGGGTCTTCTAATTTAATAAGAGTAGTTGTTAACTGAATCAATTGATTGTTAAGAGTTCGTGTAACCGCCTTCTTGGCATCCTTGTTTCATGTGAACTTACCGTATCAACTTAGTGCACTTAAGTTTAAATAAATACATTTAAATTTATAAAAAGAAAAAAAATTAAAAAAAAATAAAATAAAAAAAATAAAAAAAATTTGGTGTGTTTTTTTTTGGCCATAATTTTTGGGCATGACAACTTGATCCAGAAGGGGATTTTATGGTGTGTCAGATGCTTCTCTTGAAGGGATTGGGGTAGTGTTGATGCAGAATGGACGAGTGATTGTGTATGAATCATGCAAGCTCAAAGATCATGAGTTAAATTATCCTACACATGATCTTGAGTTAGTAGCAGTAGTTCATTCTTTGACAAGGTGGAGACATTTCTTGTTGGGGCACAGATTTGAGCTACACAATGATCATCATAGTCTTTAGTACATTTTTACTCAGCCTAATTTGAATGCTCGCCAGAGGCGATGGATGGAGTTTCTATGCGAGTATGATTTTGAGGTTAAGTACATTCAGGGTAAGGAGAATGTGGTGGCAGATGCTTTGAGTTGTAGGAGACATGTGGTATCATCGATGACCCTTAGTGTGGATTTGAAGAGTCGAATTCTTCAGGCACTTCCTATGGGTTCTTGGTATCAGGAAGTGTGCAAAGAGATAGATTCAGGAAGATCTTTGGAAGGTAAGTTTGTAGGTTACGTTTGAGAATTAGATGGTCTTTTAAGACATCTAGGGAGGATTTATGTGCCATTTTTGGATGAGCTTTGCACCTTGATTTTGGTAGAAGCCCATCATACACATTACTCAGCACATCCATGTGTCAAGAAGATGCATGCTGATTTGAGATGTTTTTTCTTTTGGTCTGGGATGAAGCAAGATATTGCTGATTTTTTAGCTAGGTGCCTTGAGTGTCAGAGAGTTAAGGCAGAACATCAACATCCGGCTGGACTTTTGCAGCCAAATCTCATTCCTTCTTGGAAGTGGGATATCATCTCCATGGATTTTATAGTAGGATTACCTATGATGGTTTGATGTCATGATGCTATCATGTTCACCGTTGATCAGTTGACTAAGGTGGTGCATTTCTCATCGATCAAGTCTTCCTACATAGCAGTTTTTGTAGCTAATGTCTTCATGCGTGACATTGTGAGATTACATGGTATTTCTAGAAAGATCATTTTTGACAAGGATCCTGTATTTACATCTACATTCTGGACATCATTGCAGCATGATCTTGGAGCATAGCTAAAGTTTAGTTTGGCATATCATCCAGAGACTGATGGTCAAACAGAGAGGGTGAGTTAGGTTTTGGAGGATATGTTATGGATGTATGTGATGGATAGGCAGACACATTGGGAGGACTATCTTTACCTAGTGGAGTTTTCTTACAACAACGAGTATCACAGTTCTATTGGCATGGCACCATTTCAGGTATTATACGAACATCCTTATTGTACACCATTGAGTTGGGATAGTCTTGAGGATCGCATCCTATTGGGTCTTGAGATGTTTCATGATATGGAGCAACAAGTGGTGCATATCCATGAGCATTTGACTACGACACAAGATAGGCAGAAGAAATATGCTGATGCTCATAGGACTGATAAGCAGTTTTCTGTGGGTGATAAGGTTTTCTTGAGAGTGCGACCATGAAAGAATCCAATCTGATACAAAAAGGGTTCTAAGCTAGCACCTCCCTTTGTGGGACCATTCAAGATTTTGGAGAGGATTGGCCTGGTTGTTTACCGCCTTGCTCTACCACCTAGACTAGCTCGCATTCATGACGTTTTCCATGTTTTAGTGCTTCAAAAGTATATTCTTGATATTGTACATGCTCTTGATTGGAATGCATTGTAGGTAGAGGATGGGCAGCTGGCTTTGGAGCAGGTTCGTATTCTAGAGCAGCGGGAGTTGATCCTCAGGGGTCAAACCATCAAGCAAGTAAGGGCCCAATGGGACCCTATTGATGATTCTTCAGCTACTTGGGAGGATGTAGCTAGATTGAGGGAGTTATATCCCTACTTGTTTGTAGGCTTCCAGGAGTAATCCTAACCCAAGGGGGGGTGGATGTAGTGCATACCCTCGTTCACATCTTTTCTAGAATTATTGTTGCTATTATTATCAGACTTTGATGGACTAGTTTTATGTTGATGGATTAGTGGTATTGTTTTGAGACTATCAGACATTATGTTATGGATTCAGTGGGTATATGATGAGATCATTTAGACTTTACATTTCATGCATACATGATGATTATTACATTTCTTTTAGTTATTGTTGATGTTTAGTTGGATGGTTTATTATCTCATGTGTTTTGTTATGGATACTTACCCCATACTTGCATGTGTATGGTGTGCGTGTTTTCTTATTGTATGGAATTTTTGATGTGGTTAAGGAAGGGAGTCATAGTCAGCTGCTTAGTCAGGATCTACATGATGCACCACTTCCTGCCATTGTTTGTTTAGCTTAGCATTATATATATTGTATGTACATGCATGGTTTTTCTGCAGGTTGCAAGTACTGGGTATCGACTTCCCTGAATTGCTAGGATGAGTGTACCCTATTATACTATCTCAATGATAAGATAAGGGAGATAAATTCTCAAGTCCAAATCCCAAACCTTTAAGCCAATTGTCCTAGTGGGGTAGGACAATTATCTGGATATTCTATCCACCGAATGTGTCGGATGACATAATTCGTGATTTTTAACCCTTTAGACTGATTTTGAGTGATTTTCTCTATGATGGGTTTTCATATTTTATCTTGGAGGTCTATGGTGAATTTTCTATTAATTAAGTCTTAATAAATAGATTTAATTAATACATTAATTATTTGAGAAAATTAATATAAAATATCATGTTATTTGATATTTTGATTATAATTAATTAAATGAGAATTAATTGAGAAAAAAAAGAATTAAATAAAAGAAAATTAGAAATTGAAATTAATAATAATAATAAAATAATAATAATAAAAGTTATAAAAATTAAAATGAAAGTTATAAAGATTTAAATGGAAATTATATAAAAAGTGAATTGGAGTTATAAGCTTGCATGAGAGTTAACACACTTTTATATTTCTCATGTGTCAACAACACAGAGGTTAGTGCATCAATTAAGCACATGGTGTCTACAACCCTATAACTCATCTAGAAGGTTGGAAAAGACCCATGCTTAGTTGGTGACACCTTCTAGCTGTTTCTAGAGGCATTCTAGATGTTTCTTGAGAGCTCTTTATATTCAAGCATTCCTAGAAGCTTAGACATAGCGTGGAGAGCTTTTGGAGCATTGGAGGATTCGAGAACTCTGAAGAAGGGAGCTTGCTCTGCGAGTTTTCTGAGGAAGAGCGAATCAGCATCAAAATTCGGGTAGATTCTTGTGGTTTTACTTATGTTATTTCCGCATCTTTCATTCCTTGTCTTCTTCGTGTCTTCCATATGTCTTCTAAGGATTTTCCTATTTTAATTGTATGCATTTTCATTATGGGTAGTTAAATTGATTTGAGAAACTTTATATGCATAGATCTAAAGAGATCACGGGGCTAGGGTTTAAAATTTATAGCCAAATCCATTAGAAAATTAATTGAATGAATCTAGAGTGCAAATATTTTATAAGAAATTCTTAAATTGTGGATATAATTCCTTGTGGAAAAACATACATGTTTATATATTCAGATCTGCATACATATATGTGTGTGTGTGTGTGTGTGTGTGTGTGTGTGTGTGTGTTTATTATGAATGTATTGTAGTACAAAATTTGAATATATATATATATATATATACATAGATATATACTGATATATATATATACATACATATGTATATATATAATTCACTGAATGATCGATTCTTAAGTCGCAGTGGGAAAAACTTAATAAATCGCGATGCGATTCGTATTGCGAAATGACATTTGAAACAATGTTTAGAAAAAAATAATAATATTAAAATTTTCTTGGGCACGATTTGTACACCATGCGTTCGAAAGGCAGAGGCTTGCTGTCGCAGGTCTGCAATGACAGGGGTACTACGTACCCGCTGTCGGCGTGTTGCCTGCGACCGCAGGTACTGCGTATCGCAACAAGGGTGGGGGGTCATTTAAATATTTCGTTGTGCTTTAAAAAAAAAAAAATTATGTTAAAATATTTATGTTATACGAAATCAAATTTTCATTGTTAAATGATATTTCATATGTTATTTGAATATGAATTTCGGCTTTTCAATGTTGCATTGTTATTAAATTATTAAATGTTATATATATGTATTTATCTATATATATATATATATATATATATATATATATATATATATATATATATATATATATATATATATATATATATATATATATATATATATATATATATATATATATATATATATACATTATCAATAATAAATAATTGATATATTAATTGATGTTTGGAATTTAAAGAGACATTCTTTAATAACAAGATATTTTATAATGGTGAGCAATATAGATTCAATATAATATTTAATTTGGAAAGATGAACATGGAAAGAATTTCTAATATTATTTTGAAAATGATGGGGTTCTAAATTGAAATATATAAGAGACATTTAAAACATTTAGAAAATTGAGTCTAATGGTTTTTGGGTAGAAACTTTTATCTACCAATACAAAAACATGGGTTAGATTAAACGTGAAGTTTCTCCACTTGACAATTAAATTGGGAAATGTAAATCGATACTTTTGCATTTAAATTTAAGTTGTAAACTTGGCAAAATCAAAACATGTGTTTGCATTGTGTATTCTTTATGCTATTGTTTTGGGTTTTGGGTTGACTAGTGTTGACCAGTTATAGGACGTCTACCAGAGGCTTGGGAGTTATGTGATTGTGATGACATGATGATGTTTTAATCTTGATCTTTATAAACCCAACCATAGTTATGTGATGGAATGCTCTATGTATTGGATGTGATTATTGATTGTTATAGTTGAGATTCTTATGTATGAGACACTTGGCTTAACCATTATTTTTGGTCATCGATCAGTTATCCTTGGTTATTTTCTAGTCGCCATGATGGGATTGTGATATGGATTTATTCTTGATGATGTCATGTTGTGACATGATTGACTCAATCATTTTTGGATTCTTTGATCATTATGATTGAGATATATTTTGGTTGTTGAGAACTATTGGATACTTTGATTATCAGTGATACTTCAATTGCCAATAGAGAGTTGTTGTGTTCATGATTTTCTATGGATGTTTGCTCATGGAGATTTGATGCTTTTATGCATATTTGATGATTTTATTATGGATTATCTTTTGTGATTTTGAGATTTATGATTCCATGAGCTTAGGGTAGGATATCTGCATGTAGTGATGGGAAGTGGCTTGCAATGGGGGCCGGGGCCCTAAGAGGCTACCAGGGTAACTCATTGTAAGTTGGATTAATAAGTGATAACATTCACACCTAATACTAACTGAATGAACCTAAAAAGATAAGTGTTTTTTTCTTTCCCATGCCTTGAGTGCTTCTACAGGCTAGGATGGGAGTAGTGAGAATGCATGGTTGTGACCTTGCATTCCGTAGTATCCCTCATCAGTATGAGAGGATACTAGTAGCCACATGAGATCAGTATGGACCCGTGGAGTTTAGCTAACTACTAGGGTAACTTGTACGTGATAAATGCGATGACACTTTCTCGCTTGCATAGTAGGTTCCTAAATGTTATTGTGTGCCTCTGGGGATTAGATGTTAGATTTTGTGTTTGGAACCTTTGAGTTAGTATACTTTTAGGATTCCTGGACTTATAGAGATTTATGCTATGTTTTTTAGATAGCCTATTTGGGAATTGAGATTATCTCCTCAGCATGGTGGGAGTGGACCACCTAGGTACCCTGCGATTGGGTGGTAGTGTATTTTCCACTCTTATCATTTGAGATTCATTGAGACATCGTGGCTGATGCATCCTTCATGATGGTGGATATGTATCCTTTCATTGATGATTAGCATATGTTAGATGTTGTTGTCTTATGTTAGTTTACTTTCTACATATGATGTTGTATATGTTAGGAGTGACATTCCTACTATGTTAATATTAATGATCTCTTCAGTTATTTGGGATGTTACGCATGGAGGGATGGCTAGGATCCACGATGGTCTAATGATGCTATTAACGGATGGGAGGAACCATGCACTTAGTTTGTTATGTTTGATCTTATGATGGATGTATATGTCTTCTATGATGATGTATCATGTGTATCATGTGATTATCTTTACTTTGATGTATCATGGATTAGAATAGGATGATGTACTTTATTCTAAATATGTATGTTCTTTTGAGCTTGTCATACCCTGTGACATGTACAGTGGATGATTGAGCATTTGAAATGTAACGTATAAAAATTGGACTTATCATTATTTCATGTGGATGTTATACTAGATGGACTCATGTACGTTGGATGTTTATAGATGTTATTCAATATTAAGGGAGCTTAAAGAATGTAATCTATTATGTATATTATGTTTAATTTCAGATGGACATCTCTATTGCTTCCATTATTGTGCATAAGTTATATGTGGTATTTACTTTCATGTTAGAAAAAAAATATATGCTACCAAACTTAGTGAAGTTCTAGGTTGATTCTTTGGATCCCTTGGTGGGGCATTACATTATATTTAAAAAATAAAATATACCTAAGTATTATGTGCTGAAAACAAAGAACAATCAGAATGATTTTGTTACCACCTTAGGAGAATAATTAGTAAAGGCCATAATTTCAGATAATAGTAGTACAAGGTTCCTACTCTTTGTAAAATTCCTTAAAATTTTGTATTTTTTTTCTATTTTTTAATTTGAAAAGTCTTTTTCAAAATTAAATTCATATTTATTTTTAATATAAACTATACAATCTCCAATACTTATGGTGATCCTTTTAATATGTTAATTGTATTTTTATAATGATGAGGTGGAATAAATTTAATTTTTATGATGTTTAAAATAAATAGTATTTGAACGAGATTATATATATATATATATATATATATATATATATATATATATATATATATATATATATATATATATATTCTTAGTTTTTTGTATTTTCTCAATTTTACCATTATTTAGGATATTAGTTTCTAAATCAGCAATTTTTAGTTGCTAGAAAAATTATATTTATGGTTTTTTTTTTCCCTCTTATAGGAAATAAATTATCCTTTAATTATCCATATTATTCAATTGATTGAATTTTCTCATATAATTTTTTCTCCTAGCTATGATTTAAAGTTTTTAAAATTCTAATCTTTTATGATTTTATCATAGAATTTTATGTTCTTGGCCACTATATTCATGATGCATGTGGACCTATTTTGGGTTGTTTCTTCCTCCTATGTTGGATCTAGAAGATTCTTTGAATCTTTTCATCTAGTATAGGGTATTATATTGTAGGTTTAAGGTAGTTCTTAAAAAATAGAGAAGTTAGAGTTTGGAATTTGGAGATCGTGGATCTTGCATATAGGAAGAGAATTATATAATAGTTTTTTTTGGCATTTAGTCATGTTTGTTATTAGTGACAACAATTATTCAAATTTTGTATGGTTACCGAGCTCTTAGTTCAGTCTTTAGTGTTTGCTGAGAAATTTAGTGGTTACCAAGTTTTAGAGTTCATATTGAGCATCCTAGTGGTTATCGAGTGAATTCAGGCAGTGTGAAGCCCACCAGTTCATACTGAGCAATTTAGTTCTTACAGAGTAGTCAGTGGTTACCAAGCTTCATAGTTTCTACCAAGTCATTAGTTCATCCGATGTGAAGCTTTTGTTAACCAAGTGATGGGATGAGTAGTGTTTACTGAGTGCAGGCATGGTAAACATGGAATTAAATTTCTACCAAGTGACACTATATCTATTGAGTCTCCAGTATATACTAAGTTTGAAGCTACGCTGAGTGATTAGTATGGCCCAAACCTCTACTTCTACCGAATGTATGATGATGCCAAGTAATGCAATGGATGTTGAGTATCAGAAATTCACCAAGTCAACTTTCAGAACTTGAGTTTCTACATTTGGGTTGACTTAGTAATATTGGTGTTATCTTGTATTTTGGCTGACCTTGTAATTATGATTATTGGGTTGGTATTTATGTAATGTATTGTATCATACCTTAGCATGATGTAGTAATGTTTTGAGAAGAGTGAAAGTGAATGTGATGATTATCATGTGAAATTGAATTAGCAGTAGAGTAAAATGTATAGCAAGTTCAATTTAGGAGTAGTGAAGTTACATCTATCATAAAGAGGTGATTTGTACTTCAAAGATCTTAATTAGCAATTTATTTGTAAGTCAGATCCATTGTTTCATCCTAACAGGTGAATTAACTTCAAAATCCTTTAACAGGGTAGACTTAATAGTCTTTTGTTAAATCTCTTTACCGAGTGCATACTTCATTATATGTTTGTGAAACCTCTAACAAGGTGGACCTACCAGTCCTAATTGCTCCTAACAGGGTAGATCATCAAAAGTGATCATTGTAAGCCTTAACATGCCTACTTTATACTGAAGTATTGAAGTTTTGTGGGTATCATCCCCACCACAGTTTTACTTTCTATTTGGAAGGTTTCTACATCACCAAATATTGTGTTCAAAGTGTTTTATACTTTTAGTTTCTCATGCATGTAGTAGATTAAATCTATTAATGGTAAATGGATTATGTTATTAAGTACTAAAATTGTCAAAAATTTTGAGGTTACTTATTCACCCCTTCCCTCTCAATAACCTAGCTAGTCTTGATTATTTCCAACAATTGGGATCAGAGCATTATGGTTCTTAGGATAAGCTTTGACAACTTGAGAAAAGTTCAAGGATGATGGAGATATTCAAACTTGAAAAAGCTATTGATAATGAGAAGCTAGATCTAGAGATGGTCGTAGCTCAACTCAAGGAAGCAAAAGAGCATCTTTCCCAGTCCCTCAAAAGAAGGAAGGAACTTGCAAAATAGATGAATGACCAGTAATACATTGAAGAGAATATTGAATACTTTTTCCCCTCAAGCAATTCAGATGAAGCAAATGGTGCAATCAAAGAACTCTTAGAAAAGAAAGGCTCCCTACAAGAAGAGGTAATAAAATTGAAAAGAGAACAAGAAATTTAGACAATAAGACTATGTGAAATTTTGGAACAAAGAAATAAGGCAAATGAAGAATTGGAGGCAAGGAAAAATGAAACTCGAAATCAATCCCTTCAGTAAGAAAGTCTTATCAATCAGCTCTCCAATGTAAATGAAGAAATCATGAGTCTAAGATTTGAAAATGAAAGGTTAAGGTATTATTTAAGCACTGAAAAGAAACTCAATGAAAGAATAATGAAATCCCAAGTAGACATGGATCAATTGAATCAAAAAAATGAGTAGAATATTTATAGGCAAAAGGGAAAAGTAGGACTTGGATAGAAAGAAGAATGTGAATCCTCAAAACATGGTGCTCAAAGGAATAAAAAACCTACTTGTAATTACTGTGGTAAGATATGTGATACATCAAATAAATGTTGCAGTAATGGGAAGGAAAAATTCAACGAAAAATTCTACAATTGTAGTTAGCATGGTCATAAAGGTAATGAATGTAAGGAGAAACCAAAGTTTGAAGGAAAGTGTCACAAATGTAAGAAACAAGGTCACAAGGCATCTGAATGTAGATCTAAACCATTCAATCTAGCTGAACAATTTGTAAAGGCAATATTTGGTTGGGACTACAATACTTGGTGTAGATGTCATTACTGTGGAGAATATGGACACATTGGCATAAACTGTGCTAGGCATCACTTGAGAAGAAAGGATACTACAATAAGATATTACACATGTACTAAACTTGGTCATATAGCTAAGAACTGCATGAATATAGGTAGAATTGAAGATGAAAAGAAAGCAAAAGCTATTAACATTAGCAAGTAGATGAGACAATAGTGGATTCCTAAATCTACTGAGCAAACCAATTCAAGTGATGATAATCATCTCACTCATGAAGTGGGTGACTCCACCATTTTTGATTAAGTTCTTAAGAAAGAACTAGAACTATATTCTCAAGTTCACATCTTAAATAGTTCCAATTGAAAGGAAGGAAATACCAAAATCAGCATTCTAGATATAGAGGGATCACAAAAATTCATTCACCGAGCAAGGTTGGGTCATAACCGAGTAAGGTTGAGAGTAACAAAGTTTTGTTTGGCTACTGAGTTACAAGCTTCTATCGAGTAATCTGCATAGATAGTGGATGACAGTCTATCATGTACTATGTCATTATGGCTCTCATCGTGCCAAGCATTAATGGGAAAATTTCATCAAAAAGGAAAGATTTCAATTTCATTTCCACCATGAATTCAATATGTTCAGAGCATAGTGATTTGCAAAGTATTCAAGTGATCTTGAGCATAATTTGCAACAAAATTTTTTGAAGAATTTTCTTAGTCTACAGAGCGATCATGGCATCCAATAGTTGTAGTAGCAAGGCAAAGAAAGGATCAGAGATGTTGGTGTGAGATGTTGAGTGGAAGGCTCTAAATTTCAAATTAGTGCCAGCAATTGTAGAATCCCTCGACCCCATGGAGCTTAGCCATATATTCCACCAAAGGTAAAACTTATCAATGATATTAGAACTCATTTCAAATGTGTTATATAAGAGATAGGAACCCTAGAAATGGATAGTGCCCTAGGTGAACTTTGTGTGGATGGAACTCTTAAGCTCGAGCATAACCACCTAGAGGAGAAAGGCTTAACCCATATTTTGCACTTGCCACAAAAATTTCAAATAAAATGGATTAGGAATATCTTGAGCTGAGTCCATAATGGTCAATTGTGGTTAGCGTAGTCAGTTTTGATGATGAAGAAGATGATTCATAGAATTATGGGTCTCCTCATGCTTAAAAAGGTTAAATTTATGAAAACCCTAGGTCAGGATAAGCCTCAAAAGAAAACCCTAGCCAAGTGGGATGGAAGAGGATTGAAAATTAGCAATGTATTTTATGTGGAACTTAGATTTGGCATTCATATTATTGCTCACAAGATATACAACTCCAGTCGACTGAATAGTGTGCCATGTGAAGCTGTTGACCTAGCATATAAGGTTGTTAAGAAGAATTTGGAATATGATTTAGTAGAGTTAATGTTGAAATAATTGAATAAGAACATGGAAAGCATTAGAACATCAAAGAATAATCTGTGCAAATTTTGTTCTCTATGGACTTGTTTGTTCTTTTATGTTCAAAAGTTTTTCCCCTCCAAAGGAGTAGTGGTATGGAGAAAGGACACACCTATGGTGTATCAAATTAATGATTTCATAGCTAAAATGGGTGAAAATTTTGATAGTATCATGGATAATTACTTTGAAGATTTTAAGGAAAAGATGAATAACAAGTTTTAGATTGCCCAAAAATTGGTTGAAGACTATAAGGATGATATCTATTTTATGGTTGATTGTGACAGAGTATACATCTAGACAGTAAGGCCTAGAATAGTATGGGTGAAACCTCTTCCTTATGAGGTTAATATTGATGAAAAAAAGGAGATAATTGAAACCCTGGTAAATGAGCTTGTAGATCCAAAGGCACCTATCTTTGGAACATATGATGAAGCAAAATCTAGAATAGAACTTGAAATTAAGCTTCCACAGAGAGTAAGTAGAGGTAAGAGGAGGATATCCAAATTGAAAACAAAAAATGCCCCTCTTATGCTTACCAAGGGCAAAGGTGAAGATGGAGAAGAATCTAAGAATGAAGAAGAGGAATTAGAAAAGGAACAAGAGCCTGTAAGGAAGAAAGGCAAGGTGATTATCACCAAGCCACCCAAGCCCTCCACAACTATATTCATTAGAAGATCCAAGAAGAAAGGAGGTAGTGAAGCTATGTTTAGCAAGCCCCTGCTCACCTTCAAGGCGAGACTAAAGAAATTAGAAGAAGGTGTTGGTATAACAAATTTCAAAGCTTTAAAGTATGAAACTAGAATTGATGTAGAGAAGATGCAGATTGAGGAGTTATTGTTGAAAAAGATGGGAAAATGGAAATATTCCCCTAGTCAAATTGCCCCTCAAATTTCCAATGAGCTATTATTAAGATTAAAGACAAGATGGGGATCAACCATGCAAATAGCCAAGGACATACATGAACAATATTTGAGATAGCTTTTACCGACCCTTACCAATGCTGAAGTAAAGGAAGCAATGAAGAAAAATGAAGATAAGATGACCATCAGATTTCATACTTGTTTAATTTTGGTGAAAGATATTGAGCATGTAGTCAAGGATGCTACATCCATGTGGAAATTTTTCTATCATCTACACAAACCAAGCAAGAATCCAATAGA
The DNA here is from genome assembly GCA_028749045.1 of Cupressus sempervirens. Lineage (NCBI taxonomy): Eukaryota > Viridiplantae > Streptophyta > Pinopsida > Cupressales > Cupressaceae > Cupressus > Cupressus sempervirens. The sequence continues at coordinate 763,199,908 of CM053787.1, forward strand.
AATCAAAGATGGTAATGATGATGACAATGACAAGGATGAAGATAATGAAGAAGACAATACTCCTTATGTCACCATTGATGTTGAAGATTATCAAGAGTTGATGAAGGATGATGAAGAAGAGAAAGAGGATGAAGCTAAAGAGGAAGATAGGCAAGAAGAAGAAGAAGAGACTGCTCCAGTTAGGATAGCTATAGAAGTCATAGCCTCCCTTCCTCACTCTCTAGTAAAAACAACAACAACATTAGGCATGGAAACAACTTTAGCAAGTGTGATTGTGACCACAATAGATACGTCATCTACCCAATCACTCTTTTCTCCCTCTTAGCTCTAGGTATCTCTAATGGAAGTGTCTACCACTTCATCTACCAAGCCATTCCTCTTCTTTAGCTCTTGAGTCAGGGACATCAACAATAAGTGTAGCATCCAGTTCTATAGTTTTGTCTACTTCAATTTTTCCTACTCTAGTAAGTGCTCCCATTGTAAATACTTCTATCATCATTCCACCTATAATCACATCAATTTTTGGTAGTACATCAATTTTGGATTCTTTTAGTGGTCTAGTCACCATTCCATCAGTAGGCACTATACAAGTTTTTACTGCAAGCCCTACTATTTCCACCATTGTTTCTATTTCCAAATCTCAAGCACTAATGTCAGAAGTTGAACCAAAGACACCACTAAAACTTCTAATTAGTGGAAAAGAAATTGAGGAAGATATTGATCTAGACAAGGAGATTGAAATCCCCAAGTTGGATTTTGACAATGCTACTATAGAGAAAATGAGATTGGTCAGTTAGTTACTTGAACAAAAAGAAAAACAGAAGGAGCTAAGAGAAGAAAGAGATAGAGAATTTTGAATCATTGAGAGTCCTAAGAACATTTTGATAGAGGCTATAGGTGTGGATGTTGAATCTTCTCAACATATTTTGTTACAATTAGAGGAGGTAGTAAATAAATTCAATCAGGACCCCAGTGGCCAGGATAAGCTTATAGAAAAAGTGGAGAAAAAGTTTGAGAATAAAGTGCTTGACCACATTGCTCAGCATATTGCCATCCATCAAGTAGATCTTTCATCAATTTTGGCAAATCTTGAAAATTCTTTCACAAATGTAACATCTCTTTTTGCTAAGATATGTGATGTTACTAAGTACACAAAAGAAATAAAGGACAACTTGAGTAAGATTGATGAGGATCTGAAGGCCAGTGCTCAAAAGTTGCAGCTTGACCCTAGTTCAAGCTTTATACGTCATATGAGAGTCAAATTCTTATTAGATATGTAAGTTGAGTTATTGAGAGAGGAAGCAAGGATTTGGTCTACACTTATAGACATCCAAAACATGATCCTTGCTATCATGGATACAATGCAAAAGCATATTTCTTATTCAAAAACATTCATCTATGAAAATAATTTTTCAATTGCAGATCATATGATTGAACTCTCAGTAGAAGTCCAAGTTGCACTTAAAACCTGAAATTTTTTGAAAGAAAACTAGGACAAGACCTTAACTCTTATCCTTAAGGTACATTTTGAGTTTCTCTCACATTTTGATGTCTCTATATAAGTAATTTGTATAAATCTTTCACATTATTATCAAAAAGGGGGAGAAAGAGATATTTGTGGAGAGAGACATGTATATAAGGAAAGATATTAGTATATACACTTAGTATGATATTATGCCTAATATGATATGTAAATTGTATGGGGGAGATATGTGCAAATGTATATAACAGAATTACAAAGGCAAATTTTGAAAAAACAAAAATCAAAATTAGCATGTTAGTGTACATATGTTTTGGCTGATAAGTGTTTTTTTCACTAATGCCAAAGAGGGAGATTGTTGGAATTAAGTCATGTTTGTTATTAGTGAAAATAATTATTCAGATTTTGTATGGTTACTGAGCTCTTAGTTTAGCCTTTAGTGTTTTCCAAGCAATTCAGTGGTTACCAAGTTTCATAGTTCATATTGAGCATTCGAGTGGTTACTGAGTGAATTCAGGCAATGTTAAGTCTAGTAGTTTAGACCAAGCAATTCAGTTCTTACTAAGTAGTCAATGATTACCAGGCTTTGTAGTGTCTACCAAGTCATCAATTCATGTGATGTGAAGCCTGTGTTAACTAAGTGATGGGATGAGTAGTGTTTACCGAGTGTAGGCATGGTAAACATGGAATTCAATTTCTACCAAGTGAAATTATATCTATAGAGTCTCTAGTGTATACCAAGTTTGAAGCTACATTGAGTGATTAGTATGGATTGAGCCTCTACTTCTATCAAATGCATGAAAATACTAAGTAATGTAGTGGATATCAAGTATCAAAAATTCACCAAGTCAATTTTCAAAACCTAAGTTTCTACATTTGGGCTGACTCAGTAATATTGAGTTTACCTTGTGTTTGGGCTGACCTTGTAATTATGAGTATTGGGTTGGTATATATGTAATGTATTGTACCATACCCAAGCATGATGTAGTAATGTTTTGAGAAGAGTGAAAGCGAATGTGATGATCAACATGCAAAAGTGAATAGCAAAGTCAATTCAGGAGTAGTCAAGTTACATCTATCACAAAGAGGTGATATGTGCTTCAAAGATCTTAATCAACAATTTAGTTGTAAGTCAAATCTACTATTTCATCCTAACAAATGAATCAACTTCAAATTCTTTAATAGGAAAGCTTAATAGTCTTTTCTTAAATCTCTTTACCAAGTGCTTACTTCATTATATGTTTGTAAAACCTCTAACAAGGTGGACCTAGTAGCCTTAATTGCTCCTAATAGGGTAGATCATAAGAAGTGATCATTGTAAGCCTTAACATGCCAACTTTATCTTGTAGTATTGAAGTTTTGTGGGTATCATCCACACCATAGTTTTACTTTCTATTTGAAAGGTTTCTGGGTCACCAAATATTGTGTTCAAATTGTTTTATGCTTTCAGTTTCTCATGCATGCAATAGATTAGATCTATTAATGGTAAATGGATTATGTTATTAAGTACTAAAATTTTCTAAAGTTTTGAGGTTACTAATTCACCCCTCCCCTCTCAGTAACCTAGCTAGTCTTGGTTATTTCCAATAGTTCCATCTCTTGTAATGGTTAAAAATAGAAAGGCCTTATAGCCTCACATGTCCATATTTTCAATGAATATATAAATATGATTTTCTAGTACTTCTTCCTAACTCTATCATATGCTAAGATTAGTTTGTGATCAATCTCTAGGAGTACCAACCTATCTGAGGGATATTATGGTAGCTTCTTTGAGTGAAGGAGGGTTCCAACCACTCATATGTATGTGAATGTGTGAAACTAGATAAAATACCCACCAACCTTTTTTAATCAAGTTGGCCTCTACTTACAATCAATTTATGTAATCCCCTTTGATAAACCTAATTTTGACAAAGATAAAAGCATAATCTACTATCATGTATTCAGAGATGTCATCCCATAGGTCCTTCTTCATAAGATGTAGGTAAATCACATGTGGCAAATCATTGGAATCCTTGATGTTCCCTCTCCTTGTGAGCTCATGATATGAAGGTGGATTGACAACTGACAAATACACCACATATCATGAGCTCATGTAAAAAATGAGGATTATTCTAGATGAAGACTAGATAGTCATGTAAGGAATCATTGATGATGGAATCCTAGTCTGTCATGTTTTATCTCATCAATATCTTCTTAATGAAGTGGACTATCTAGGTCTCCAAATGACTGGTCATAGGTACGCCCATTACTCTTCTTAAGAGCATGATGTAGTGGCTAATGTCTATGACCATATACCCCTTGGTCATATCAACTTTTCCTTGGTTTTCATGTAGGATTTGTGTTATTAAGTACTTTCTTAGTATTATATCATTGACTTTCCCTTGTTCTCCCCATACCATCAGTCTGTGCTCTCATATGTCATGCTATAATACTAGCTCAAGATAGGAAAATGGAAGACCTTCTTTATGTTATTTGGTTAGATGTCAAGGAAAATCTATTTGATACAACTCTTGATGACATTTTTGTGAGGAAAATAATTCTTCTCCAAAGCCATGATCAATTATGAACATTGCGTCAATAATGACTAGCCGTGGGTAGGCCCACTACTATTTTTATGAGCACAATGCAGTATCTAATATCTATGGTCATATACCCCTTGGTCATATCAACTTTTCCTTACTTCTTGTGCAGGCTTTGGATTATCAAATACTTTCTTCATACTATATAATTGAATTTCATTTGTTCTCCTCATACCATTAGTCTACACTCTCTTATGTGAGGTTACAGTACTAGTTGAAGATAGAAAAATGGACAACCTTCTCTATGTTATCTATTTATATGTCAAGGAAAATATCCTTGATAAAACTCTCTATGAAATTTAATTAGGAATATAATGCTTCTCCAAGGCCATGATCAATTATCAGGATTGTACATACACAAGGTATGATGTGTCATTCACTAATCCATTTTGAATGAGGGTCATAATCATCTATGAATTCTCATGGAATTTGTTGAATAGTATTAGAAACATGTTATAGTCTATGTGCATGAGTGTAGTGTCTTTGATTTTTGAATGGAGATTGATGAAGCATGATGTCTTGAACACCTTTGGAATTTTAACATCACAAATTTCGAGGAAATCCTTAATGGTGTAGATGATCAAAAAACTAAAAGATGCTTAATGACACCAAAAAAATGACAAAAAATGGACTATACTATTTAAAAAAATTAGAAACCAAAAAGTACACACATGTACAAGTGGGTAGGGTGCACAAGTGTGTGGGCTAGTTGGGTGGTTTAAGACACAAATGGTGGGCATGTGCAAATTATACATTTGTGCACATATGCAGGTGCACGACGTGCACAACTACACAACATGGAGTTAAGCCCACCATGTGGTATGTGCATAAGGGTATCCTACACATAGCACACATACTCACCTATGCAAGTATGCATGGTGTGTGAGTGCATGTAAGGGCTATACCTTGGAGTCAAGTTATGACCCTTAGAAGATGATAACATAACCATGCTTAGTGTACCTTGAGGCACTTCAGTGCATGGTAATCATAGATGTTCTAGAGACTTTTTGGTTGAAACAAGAGTGTCACTAGGGTTCACATCACCTTTTAGAGCTAATGTAGCATCTCAATGAATGATATAATGAATACTTAGAAATATATGCAATATTGTACTAATTCACTAAGAAACACTAAGTTTTGGAATCCATTTTGAATCTCCCATAATTGACATAGGTTACTATTGGTTTGGAAAATGTGGTCTTATACAATCTAAAGAAAAATTGATACCTCAAACAAGCTCTCAAATATGTCTACTAAAATATTTCTACCCAATATTTCTTAGTGGCCCTTAGGGATAGTTTCATGCAGCATGCTTGATAACATCTAAGGGACTTTGTGGCCAAAAAAGGTTGGAACTAAAATTTACCTAGCCAATTAGAGATAGCAAGGAATATGACTTAATCCTAGGATGAATGGTTTGAAAGAAACAACTTTTCTCATTTGAACAGAGTGTTGGAAATATTAAAGATGTAATATGTTACTAAGAGGGGAGGGGTGAATTAGTAACAATAAAACTTTTTAAGTCAACCATACACAACATTTACTCATCTATCCTGCTGCATAAAAAAACTATTAAACATTTAAACCATATATGCGCAAAGATTTGGTGACCTAGAAACCTTCCAAAATAGAAAGTAAAACTAGGGTGGGGATGATACCCACAAAGCTTCGTTACTGCAGTATGAAGTTGGCCGGTTAAGGCTTACAATGATCACTTCTGGTGATCTACCCTATTAGGATCACAGAGGATTGCTAGATCCACCTGGTTAGAGGATTTACAAACATACTTTACAAGTATGCACTCTGTTAGGAGATTTGAATAAAGATGGTTAAGTCTACCCTGTTAAAGGATTTAAAAAAATGATTCACCTGTTAGGATGAACCAATAGATCAACTTACAATTTGACTAAGTTCTTTATTGTAGATCACCTTCTGTGATTGATGAAATCATTTCCGCTCCTGGTAGACCTTGCTGAGTATTCTTTTCTGCTGATGAATTCGCATATCATATCTTATATCCCTCCCTTTCTCTTCTATATTCTTGAATGTGTCAATTGTATATATCTCTTGAATGATATAATACATTATATATATATATATATATATATATATATATATATATATATATATATATATATATATATATATATATATATATATATATATATATATATATATATATATATATATATATATATATATATATATATATACCATTCCAATAATTATTCATGCAAGGTCAACCAAAAATAAGTAAACAAAATATAACTGAGTCGACCAAATAGTAAAATAAACTCGGGTTCTTTAGAAAGACTTGATGACCTTCTGATATGCGACATCCACTATGTTACTCAGCATTGTCATGCACTCGGTAGAGGTAGGGGCTCAGTTCATACTAGTCATACAATGTTTCCTGGAACTCAGTAACCATTGGTGACTCGGTAGATATAGTGTCACTCAGTGGAAACTAACTTCTTCGATAACTCCTGAGCTCAGTTATCACTGAGTGCTTCCTCACTCAATTAATACTAAGTGTAACTTTACTCGGTTGACACTAATTGCAACTTTACTCGGTTGACACTGTGTCTTTGATGCTTGGTTTGAACTGTTTCTTCAGTGCTTACTTTGAACTATGTCTGTAGTGCTCGGTTTGAATTGTGTTGCCAGTGCTCGGTTTGAACTGTGTTGCTAGTGCTCGGTTTGAACTATGTCTCTAGTGCTCGGTTTGAACTGTGTTACTCGGTGTTGTCACTAATGGAAAATAACTTTATGCCAATAATCTCCCCCTTTGGCATTAGTGACAAAAACAATTATGATTCAAAGTTTATGTGCAAAAATAGACATACAGTTCTGAATTTTCAAAATTGCTCTTTGCAAGTCTTATTTACACATATTTTCCTTACATGTATCTCCCCCATACAATATGCACAGTATTTACAAGTCATTACACATATTTGCACAATTTTATCTCCAAGAGTGTGCTATATCCCCCTTTTTGACAATAATGCCAAATTAAACAATATATATTTACACAGAAAGTCCAAAATGAGAGATAAACTCAAAATGTACCTTGAGAATAAGAGCCAATGTCTTATCCCAATTTTCTTGCAAAAGTTTTCTGGTGGAGAGTGCTATTTGAACTTCTGCAGAGAGTTCAATCATATGATCTACAATTGAGAAGTTTTTGTCATGAATCAATGTTTTGGAATGGGCAATATGCTTCTGCATTGTGTCCATGATAGGAAGGATCATATTTTGGATGTCAATCAGAGTATACCTGATCCTTGCTTCCTCTCTCAACAATTCTACCTATTTCTCTTACAAAAATCTTATTCTGAGATGATGGGATGAACTTGAACTGTGGTCAAGCTGCAACATTTGTGCATTGACCTTCATATCCTCATTAATTTTATTCAAATTTTCTTTGATTTCCTTAGTATACTCGGTAACATCACAAAGTTTTCCAAAAAGTGAAGTTACATTATTAAAAGAATGTTCAAAATTACTCAAAATTGTAGATAGTTCTACCTGTTTTAATGCAATATGCTGAGCAATGTGCTCAAGCACCTTATTGTCAAATTTCTTCTCTACCTTTTCAATCAATTTTTCTTGGCCAGAGGTATCCTCATTGAATTTTTATACAACCTCTTCTAACTGATTCAAAATGTGTTGAGTAGAATCTACTTCAACACCAATAGCTTCTATTAGAATATTCTTAGCACTTTCAATAATGCTATATTCCTGGTCTCTCTCATGCCTCCGTTGTTTTTGCCTTGCCTTCTGATCTAATAGCTAACTAATCATTCTCATTTCATCAACTGATGCATTATCCAGATCTATCTTAGGAATGACAATGTCCTTATCCAAGTCTATTTCCTCATCCATTGCCTTGCTGGAAATCATGTATCTTTTTGCTTTTCCTGCAGTGACTTAACTTTTTCCCTTTGAATTTGAAATAATAGTTGATGAGGCTGGATTGGCTGACAAAACTGGAATAGGACTAGCTAGAGGAAAACTGAGAGAAGTGCTAACAGTATAAAAAATTGATGTTCTTCCCAAGATTGATGTACAGGTTGGTATGGGAGAACTAATAGATGCAAAAATTGGAGCAGATGAAGTTGTCAAAATTGAAGTACTAATGGGTACACTTACTGTACACTCTACAGTAGAAGTTGATATGCCTGATGAACTTACTATTGTAGCTGATGATGCCTTGGTTAATGAAGATGTTTGCATAGATGGTACTCAAAGCTAAGAGGAGACAGGTGAAGATTGAGCAATTGATGAAGTTGTTGTGCACACAATCTCACTAGTAGAGGTTATCTCCGCAGTTGATGTAGCTGCTTTAGGTGGAGAGTGAGGAAGAGATGCAATGACTTTGGCTGCAATTTTTATAGGGTCATCTTCCTCCTTAGCTTGATCAGCTTCTTCTTCCTCCATTTCCTTGTCGTCTTCCTCTATTTCATCTTCCCTGAATTCTTCCTCAACATTTATCATCATTGAATGCAAATCCCCTAGAATATCTTCAATGTCATCATCATCACTGCTGTTATTGTCTTTGATTTCAACAATATCCTCACTAGATTTATGTAGATGATAGATATGTTTCCACATGTTTGTTGCATCATTGACAACATGCTCAATGTCTTTGATAAGTATCAAACAAGTGTGAAATCTAATCATCATATTACCTTCATGATCTTTCAGTGATTTCTTTACTTCTACATTAGTGAGACTCAGCAGGAGATTTTTTAGGGTTTTTTCAAAGATGCCTTTGACAATTTTGGTTGCAATTTCCCATCTTGGTTGCAACCTCCCCAATAGCTCTTTGGGTATCTGAGAGGCAATCTCGTTTGGAGAGTATTTCCATCTTCCCATTTTATTTAACACCAACTCCTCAATCTGCATTTTCTCCTGTTCTGTTCTTGTCTCAAACTTCAATGCTTTGAAGTTTGTGAAGCTAGTACCTTCTTCTAATTGCTTCAACCTTGCCTCAAATGTGAGTGGGGGCTTGACAAATACAGGTTCCTTCCTCCCTTGTCTTGTTCTTCTGGAGAAGACTGCAGTAGCTTTCTTTTTAGGTTTGGTGATAATCACCTTACCTTTCTTCTGTTGAGGCTCCTCTTCTTCTTCATCATCTTCTCCTTTCCCTTTAGTAATCATCAGAGGACCAAGTTCTTTTTTTAGCTTTGCAATCTTCCTCTTTCCTTTGCTAATGACCTGAGGGATTTTGATTGAAAGCTCAATTCTGGCTTTAGCTTCATCATAAGTTCCAAAGACTGGTTGCTTTGGATCTACTAGTTCATTCACCAGTGCTTCTATGATATCTCTGGTTTCATCAATATTAACCTCATAAGGAAGAGGTTTCACCCATGCAACTCGGGGCTTGACTGCCTGTATGTATACTTTGTCACAATCTACCATAAAGCATACATCTTCTTTATATTCCTCAACCAGTTTTGGTGGAATCCGAAACCTATTGTTCATTCTTTCCTTAAAATCTTCAAATTAATTATCCAAAAAAGTGTCAAAATTTTCACCTAACTTTGCAATAAACTCACTTATTTGATAGAGAATGGGAATATCTTTTCTCCATTCTACTGATCCTTTTGATGGAAAAGACTTTTGAACATAGAAAAATAAATAGATCAAAAGTGAACCAAATTTGCAGGAATTATTCTTTGAAGTCCTTATGCTTTCCATATTTTTGTTAAATTGAGACAAGAGCAATTCAGACAGATCAAACTCAACATTCTTCTTTACTACCTTATATGCTAAATCTACTGCTTCGCAAGGTACACTGTTTGGACAGCTGGAACTGTAAATTTTATGAACAATGACGTGAATACCAAATCTTAACTCAGCGTCAGCTACTGTACTGAGCTTAAGTCCTCTACCATCCCATTCTTCCTGGGTTAGCCTTTGCAATTCTTCCTAACATAGGATTTTGGTAGTCTTAGCTTTGCTCAATATGGGAAGGCCAGTAATCTTGTTAATCATTTTCTTTGTGATAAGCACTTGTTGCTCTAACCATAATTTCCCGTTGTGAACCCGACTGAGTACATACCTAACGCATTTAATTTGAAAATTTCTTGGCAAACATGAAATGTGGGTTAACCCTTTTGTTTCAAGATACTTATGCTTGAGTTTCAAATTTCCATCTACGCTCATTACTCCTAGGGCATTATCAATTTCTAGGTTTCCAAGTTCTTGAATGGAACATTTGAAATGAGAGCGAATGTCATTTACAAGGAGTACCTTTGGAGGAATTTGAGACTGAGCACCATTAGGGTCAAGTGATTCTATAATTACTGGTGCCAATTCGAAGTTCAACACCTTCCATTCCACACCTTTAACCAATATTTTTGAGCCTCTCTTTGCCTTGGAGCTACTACTATCGGATGCCATTGCTACTTGGTAAGTGAAGAGAAATTCTGAACAGATTCTTCACTCTAAAAAAAAATTCACTCAAAATTGCTTTAACCTTACTCTGGAATCGCAGAAGATAACTTAACTCAAAGTTCATAGTGAAGAATGAGATCAAATTTTGCCCCTTTTGACGAAGCATTCATCATAAATGCTTGGTACGATGGTAGATGAAATGACAGGTTGTCATCCACTTGCTCGGTAGATACTATCATCTCAGTAACCAAGAGAAGACATTGATGTACCAACCTAACTCGGTAGGGTCACGAACCTACCTTGCTTGGTTGATATAACTTGGTAAATGAAACTTTATCGCACCCGATCGAACTCGGTTAAGACTAGGAACAAAGTGTATCTGAATACTGTTCTGATCATCTTTCTTCTTGTGGAACTATTTAGGATAATTCTTGGAGAATGTAGTTCCATACTTTCTTTTATGAGTATTAATTGGAAATGGTGGAATCACTCATTTCTTGAGTGATATTGCCATTGCTTGACTTATCTTGTTCGGTGGATTTTGGAATCCACTATTGCTTCATTTGCTTCCAAATGTTGTCTGCTTTGATTTTCTTCTCATCTTCAATTCTTTCTATATTCATGCAATTTCTAGCTATATGACCAAGTTCTGTACAAGTGTAGCACCTTACAGTAGTGTCCTTCTTCCTTAGGTGATGTCTTGCACAATTTATGCTAGTATGTCCATATTCTCCACAATAGTGACATCTACACTAGGTGTTGTAGTCCCATCCAAATATGGCTTTTACAAGTTGTTCAGCTAGATTGAATGATTTGGATCTGCATTGGAATGCCTTGTGACCATGTTTTTTGCATTTGTGACAGTTGCCTTCAAATTTTGGTTTTTCTTTGCACTCATTTGCTTTGTGACCATGCTGATTGCAATTGAAGCATTTACCATTGAATTTTGCTTTTCCATTGCTCCAACATTTGTTTGATGTATGACCTAACTTGCCACAGTGATTACAAGTGGGTTTTTGATTCCTTCATTCACCTTGTTTGGAGGATTCACCTTCTTCTTTGTATCCAAGACCAACTTTACCTTTATGTCTATAACAATTTTCCTCATTTTGTTGATTTAATTGATTCATATCTACTTGGGATTTCATCATTCTTTCATTGACTTGACTTTCAGAGATTAGATTATTTTCCAAGCTTTCATTGATTTGTCTCTCAGTTCTCAGATCACTATGCAAACTTACATTGATTTGTCTCTCAGTGATTAAATCATTTCTCAAACTTTCATTCTCTGATCTTAGAATCATAATTTCTTCATTTGAATTAGATAGTTGTCCTATAAGATCTTCATGCTGAAGGGATAGATTACTCCTTACCTCTAAGTCTTCATTTGCTTTGTTTCTCTATTCCAAAACTTCACATAACCTGATGGACTAGAATTCTTGTTCTCTTTTGAGTTTTCTTACCTCTTCTTGGAGAGATCCATTCTTTTCTAGAAGTTCTTTGATTGCCTTGTCAGCTTCTTCTGAACTACTTGATGGTAACAAATCTATAATCTTTTCTTCAACATAGTGATGGTCATTCATTTGTCTTGCAAGTTCCTTTCTTCTTTTTAGGGATTGAGAAAGATGCTCCTTTGCTTCTTTGAGTTGAACCATGGCCATTTCTAGATCTAACTTTTCATTTTCAATAACTTTCTCCAGTCTGAATATCTCCATAACTTAGATCTTTGCTCAAGCTATCAAAATTTGTCCTAAGAACCAAAACGCTCTGATACCAATTGTTGGAAATATTCAAGATGTAATAGGTTACTGAGAGGGGAGGGGTGAATTAGTAATAATAAAACTTTTTAATTCAACCATACACAAAATTTACTCATCTATCCTACTACATAAAAAACTATTAAACATTTCAACCATATATGCAGAGAGATTTGGTGACCCAGAAACCTTCCAAAATAGAAAGTAAAACTGGGGTGGGGATGATACCCACAAAGCTTCGTTACTACAGTATGAAGTTGGCCGGTTAAGGCTTACAATGATCACTTTTGGTGATCTACCCTGTTAGGAGCACAGAGGATTGCTAGATCCACCTGGTTAGAGGATTTACAAACATACTTTACAAGTATGCACTCTATTAGGAGATTTGAATAAAGACGGTTAAGTCTACCCTGTTAAAGGATTTAAAAAAATGATTCACCTGTTAGGATGAACCAACAAATCAACTTACAATTTGACTGAGTTCTTTATTGTAGATCACCTTCTGTGATTGATGGAATCATTTCTGCTCCTAGTAGACCTTGTTGAGTATTCTTTTCTGCTGATGAATTTGCATATCATATCTTATGTCCCTCCCTTTTTTGCAATATTCTATCTCTTTTGTATTCTTGAATGTGTCAATTGTATATATCTCTTGAATGATATAATACATTATATATATATACCATTCCAATAATTATTCATGCAAGCTCAGCCAAAAATAAGTAAACAAAATATAATTGAGTTAGCCAAATAGTAAAATAAACTCGGGTTCTTCAGACAGACTTGATGACCTTCTGATATGCGACATCCACTACGTTACTCGGCATCGTCATGCACTTAGTAGAGGTAGGGGCTCAGTTCATACTAGTCATACAATGCTTCGTGGAGCTTGGTAACCATTGGTGACTTGGTAGATATATTGTCACTCGGTGGAAAATAACTTCTTCGATAACCTCCTGAGATCGGTTATCACTGAGTGCTTCCTCACTCGGTTAATACTAAGTGCAACTTTACTCGATTGACACTGTGTCTTTGATGCTCGGTTTGAACTGTGTCTTCAGTGCTCATTTTGAACTGTGTCTCCAATGCTTGGTTTGAACTGTGTTGCCAGTGCTCGGTTTGAACTGTGTTTCTAGTGCTCGATTTGAATTATGTCTCCAGTGCTCGGTTTGAACTGTGTTACTTGATGTTGTCACTAATGGCTAATAACTTTATGCCAACACAGAGTGACACTACAACTTTTGATATTAGGTGAGAAAGGGATGCCAAATTTAAATAAATTTATATCTCCTAAAAATGAGATTGGTTATTTTAGGCCTTAACAAAATAATCTTATAGTACTTGACCATTCATTGATACCTCACACAATCTCTAAGATATGCTTGCTACAATATTCTAACTCAATTTTTTAAGAGTAGATGTCTAGGTAGGTCATTTCATGTTCATCTCACTAGAAGAATTAACTAACACTTCCACCATGTCCGATTGGGTAGGTTAACCCCAAGCATCTTACCTATTTGCATCTAAAAATTCCTTAGCCATCTCTAATGTTCATTCAATCTTTGATTTTGATTGATGTCATCAAGATTAGTTGTAAGACTAAATCTACCTATTATATCTTGACACTGGTTCATCAATTCAATATTATCAAGCTTATTTATGACAATAAATCCTTCCCCAATATTAATTTTTATGTCTTTAACAAAAAAAATTATTACATGTAAACTTGAAATCATTAAAAAAGGAAAAAATCACATAATATTTTGTCTTTGATTATGATTTGTTTCATCAAGATCAATTGTAAGTCTAAGTGCATATGGTATATCCTAACATTGATTCATCAACTTGATATTATCAAGCTTATTTAAGACAACAAATCCTTCATACATATGAAGGTTTATATCTATAACAACAATTTTTTTGACCATATGTCTTAAACACTAATCATAATAATATATAACCATTAACTAAATGAAAAAAGGTGAAAATATTACAACATTTTATCTTTGATTTTGATTTGTCTCATCAAGATCAGTTGTAAGACTAAATCCATCTATTAGATCCTACCATTGGTTCATCTATTCAACATTATCAAGCTCATCTTTTTCATTTTCAAAATTTTACTTATTTTTTACACATCTAAACATTTAGCATATATTATTATCACAAACATATTGCAAATCTAAAACTAAAAACAATACATGGAATCTACAAACTTGACCATTGTTATTGTTGTGAAAACTCATTGTCAAATAAAATATTTTCATAATGAACAAATAGGATCAAACAAAAAGTTTCATGTCTAATTAAATATGATAAAATATCAAGAGTACATCTCAAATATAGCATATAAATGATAGATCAAATGCAGACTTACAAAATGTGGCATCTCATATATGAGGGTCAATATGCAAACTAGAAATGTTAAATATGTACAAAAAATGGCCATTCAATGATTGAAATTATGTATATACATAATAATTATCTATAGAAATATATGATGAGTCAGTAACATCAAATTTGAAGCTTCTTTACAACACTAAATGGCTTGTTCTACATCTACATAAGAACAATTAAAATACTAAGTGAACTAGCTTATCTACAAAAATATCAAATTAGCTAGAAAGTAGACTTTAGTTTACATTGATAGTTGAAGTGTAAATTACCTCATCTTTTTCCTTTATGCTAGGTATGAATAATGAGATTAGTGGTTTCTAAATTGAGTGAGTAGGGCTCTTAGCAAAGTGGACAGGTAGAGAGTCCACCAAAAGTCATAATAGATTCTGTAACTGGGGAGGAGGAATCATAGAAGGATGAGAATATGTAATAGATTAATCAAATTAGTACACAATTAGTTATTATTAAGACATACTAAAAAACACAAGAAGCATTGAATAAAGAACAAAATTATACCAAAGCTAGAGCTAGGACTCCTGTGCTAGTAGGAGACAAATCCACTAATTAATTTATTGTGATGTTTACCTATCTTGTTAAATATACTATGTGTTATATACTTGAATGAAATGGTAAAACACAATAAATTAGTTCATTAAATAACAATAGTGGGAATCCATACCTCCTCCCTTTAATGTGTTTGACCCTCTCTTTGACAAGGACTCCTTGAAAAAGAATGTAGAATATATTCTACAGGAAGTGGAAAATGCGATTATTATAAATAAAAGACCATTAAAAAAAGTTAATAATGTAGACATGGCTTGAAAATTTGTGTAAAACTAAGAATGCATGAACAATCATATTTAAATGCATATGTCTAACCTGTGTATATAGAACTAGTGCATACCACTGATGGTGGTCATGATGAGGCATTGATGATGATGAAACTATGACCATTTCCTTTGTGAAAATTCATTACATACATAAATAAAGAAAGGAACCCAATTTCTAATATTTATGAACAAACAAGAATGCAACTATACTAAATAATGAGAATGTTACCTCTTTCTTCTCTTGAACATCAATGACATCTGGCACATTCATCAGCTCTATGAAACTCATTTGATTCTACATGCATTTACAATAAAGAAGTTAGGAGTATTCATTAATATAGACTAGAAATTTCATCATCGTCAATCATAATATATTTTATTAAATATATTTCAATTGAACTTATTAATCTTTTTTTTTTTAGATGCCCTCAATGATTTCTTCCTCTTTTTTGATGACTTGGGTCTGGTGTGGTTTCCTAACAAAATCATATGTAACATAAGAGAAATACATATGATTCTATATGAGTTATAATATGATTCTAAACAAGTAGAGTGCAAGATATGGTGCCAAAAAACTCTATAAGCCAAATTCAATGCCTAAAAGAGTCACATCAGCAATTTGGAATGCCTTTGTCACAAACAAGGCCTATAAAACACTAATTGAATACACATATTTATTAAGAATTTATATTCTAATGAATATTTTTTACTTCACCTTAGGTGTTTGAGCTTCTCATGTATGTCTACTCAAATAACACCATGGGATGTGATCCTATCACTCAATTCACCTAGCAACATGCATATATAACTTTTCTTCAAATATCTCAATATTGTGTATCAATATTTATTCTTTCCTAAATAAAAAAATATTAAACTTTATTGAAGTTAGGTTAAATTAATTAATAACATGCCAAAAAAAAAAAAAAAAAACTTTTGTTTCCCTTCTAGAAAAGACTATCATCGTCATATTGTTAATAAGCAGCATGTCCTCTATAGTAGATGCATGGCATATTTTGTCTCAATGTATACACGAATGTAATGTTTTTCCTTCCTCATTTGCATTAGTATCTAATCCATCACAAAAACCATGACAAGTGATGTACACATGTTGAATGGATAGGAGGGATAAGATAAATGAAACATGTGAAGTTGGAGGAGGTAAAAATGGTTAAAGTGACTCAAGTGGAGCATTTGATGATGATAAAATTGATGCACCCCTTCCTAGGGCTAGATGTGTCTCATGCTCGGTCATGAAATTAGTCAATGATGCAATTGCATAAAGAGTCTATAAGTCCATAGGCTCCTTCATGACTATGGGGAACACAACATGAATCAAATTTTTCTACTAGATGCTTTATTTTTGTGGCTAGGTGATTTTGTGGACCCCACCTTTTCCATGTGTAGACCCCCTCCCTCTACCATGGAACTAGAGAAAGTCAAAGTTATTTTTCTTCTCCTTAAGGATAAACTCATAACATAATTTTATAAAAAAATATAAGGGCTCCTCATTATTATTCCAAGGTGCTTGGTCAAATACCATAGACCTTCGATCACAAAAATATGATTTGATCCCCCTATGAGCGCACAAATGAATAGGAAATCAAGGGGTAGTTTCATCTATGGTGAGGCTAGTATTAAGATTGGTGAATATAGAACATATGTCACATTTTTGTATGTTTATATCTTTCACCTAGTCATAGGATAAGCCATCTGTATAATATTGCATAAAATATATCTCTCCATTAACCCCACTTGGTCACCTTCTTAGTCACCTCATTTGTACTAGTGGCCATTATTTCTAATGTATTGTCTAGTGTTGAGTGGTGGCAAAATTAGAAGATCTCAACTTTCCAACTAAATTAGTTACTTTGGTAGTAATTTTTGTGAGACATTTAATAAGGTCTTCTTGGCTAAATTTAATATGATCTAATGGGATTAGTAGAGGCCCTATACATAGTGGTGGTTGTTTAGGGGAAATTATTTGAGGGTTTTGTGTGTTTTGGGCTTCCCCTTTAGGGTTTTGAAATTCATTTTGGGATACATTTTTCATTTAATATTTGTTTCTTCGGTATGAGGAGACCTTTCTTTTGTTTGAATTTAGTAGGACTAGATGTATAGGTAAAAGAAAAAACCTATGTCACCCTTTTGTAAAGGAAAAGGCTAACAAAAGTATAATTGTTCCCCTTGAATGACATAAAAAAGGTATTATTATTTAGAATTTAAAAATGAAGTAAACTAATGAAGTGTGTAGAAATGGACAATGTTACATGTTATAACTATATTTTCCTAGTTTTAATAGATAAATTTTTAGTTGCTTAAAAATGCTGAAAATTAAGGGTCTAATTCCCACCATAAAACTATATGGAAATAAACTTATTTCCCTTTGATCTCAGACTATGTTATATATAACATATGTAGCTAAATTTTTTTTTTGGCTTTCCTACTATATTTTCTCTTTCATAATGTTTCAAGTTTCAAGGTATGTGCAAGATCATGGTCAACCAAACTATGCCCTTAAGTGGAAATGAAAAATCAATAAGTCGGGATTATGTCAACTTGATGTGCAATCTTTAACTTGTTATGAACTTTCTATCAAAATTATGAGAGAAAATATCTATAGTATATTTAAATTAGTTTCTAAAATACTAGGTCTTATCTAAAAATAAATAAAAATTAACTGGTCATTGAAATTTTGAATTTTAATGCAATAGTACAAAAAATTTAGGACAAAAATAAGTAGATGTTTGTCTGACCACCTTAATAAAAATCAACTGATAATATTTTTTAATAATATTTTAGATATAAGAAGAAAACTCATGTCTAGATGTGACGTATATTTTTGGGTATTTTTATTCTAAATAATTAATTAATTATGAATTTTCTACTATAGTATTTTCATAATAAAACAATCTCATGTTTGACTACCTTAACTAATTCAAAACTCTATTTTTTTCTTTATTGTAGAAGAAGCATAGAATGTGATGCATCTTTTGGATTTCAAAAATGTTGTACCATTTGAAAATTATAGTTATTTTTCAATCAATGTGTCAATTAGCTCTTATCAGTAACTCGACTAGAAAATGAGTAATAATTACTTACTGAAATCGTAATTTGACAAAAATTACCTTTATGGAAATCTAAGAACATTATTGAGAAACCCTTTTCATTTCATCAAGTTTGGGGGAAAAAAGTCATTAGATAAATGTTTGAAGTAAAAAACACACAAGACTAGGCCAAAAACATGTTTTCAAGATATTTTTTAAGTTGACCTTGTACGGTTGGTATCCAAAGATATAATACACCTTATAAAGGTATTGATTTTTGTATTTGGTATTAGGATGCGTGGGAAAAAAGTTGGAATACATTTTGAAATGGTTTGAGGCATTTTAGAACTACTTATTTTTTAGATCACCACTTTTTGTCACACCATGATCCTACACATGCCCTTCAGCTTGCTTGAAAATGATGGTTTTCATCTCCTACCACATTTTTCAAATCAAATCTATTCTAACAAGAAGAAAATTTATACATTCTGGAAGAGTACTCTCTCCTTTGATTATCAAATAAATAAAATACACACAAATCAATACAAAAATCCTAATATAATACAAAATACAATGAAAAACCAAAAAACAAAGGATCCCTAACCTTTATGTTGATGCATCATCAAATTTTGAAGCTGGGTTAGAGGTTGAGAATGCCAAACATGATGGCATTATCTATGGCTTTTGGTAGGAACTAATAAAATTTATTTTTATCAATAAAAGTATGATCAATTAATTTCTTAGTAACTTAAAATGCAATCACATTTTGGAAAATTTGAAGCTTTAAATATTATTTTCTTGGCTCATCACTGAGCCAAATCCCATTTTACTTTTTTAAATAAAAATTACACATAATGTGATCACATTATGTCTACTTTTAATTTTTCTTGTATGATGCCCAAGTTTTTGGCACACCATCAAGTGATGCACCCACCCTAACATAGTTTGTTGGTGCATGAAAATATTGATATTGATGGAAATAATAGGACTAATAGTTATGGAACACAATCCCTACAAATATGATTAATATTAAGATAGTTAGCTTTATAGGAATAGTCATGTCTTTTTTTTAGAATGGACATTTCTTGTGGATAATATCTTGATTTTGAAATAATTTATCTTTCATCACTTCTTTAATATGTCAAAATAAGAACTTATTTATCCATCTTATATGGCTATACACGGTCTCCTCATTTTGAAATATATTTTTTTGGCACATCTTCTGCATAATATATATAGTTCACTAGCATGTCACAATTTTCCAAGTCCAATTACTCTTCTCTTTATATAATTTGGTTGTGTAGACTAGAATACCACATTTTTAAAGGGTCAATTAGTCTTCCTCTTTCCACATGTTTTGAATTTTTTGAATAGTATGCCACACAAACTTTATAGACTATTTTACCTATCCTTGCACATACACAAAAATAATACATCATGGGGGTTCAATGTTTCCACAAGGAAATTTTTTTAAAGGATTGACTATCAAGGATAAAAAAATTATAGACCATTTGTCCTACCTTTTTTTTATAATGGGATTCATTATGAGGAACACACACTTGATAGACTATTCAGTCCTATCAATTTGCTGCAGTTCACAATAGGAAACACAAAATTTATAAGAAAATATGGATAAACATATTTTATTCAAATGAAAACTCACATCAAGTAAGACATTTTATCTCCAACCCTTCAACAAAGTTATTGACCATGGATGGACTTGTTCTTAATCATCTTTTCCTCCCACTAAGTCTTATTTCTTCTATATTCATTTTTCTAGTTTATGAGACCTCAAGGTTACCCCTTCTCAGGAGAGCCTTCTAATAGGTTGACCTAAGTTTAATTATTTTGAAATAGTCCAACCCAATTCAAATTAATTTTGAATAGGTTCACCTCTAGGGAATTTTGGTCCTAGGGATAGATTTGTCTCTAGGACTCAAATTTGAAAATTAGGTGACCCTATGAGGTTACTTTAATTTTCACTCCATAAAACTAGTATAAAAGGAATCCTAGTCACCTTATTTTTACATCATTCACCCATTGAAAAATCACAATAAAATATTAAACATGCATGGATACTTAACCTAATAGATTTCCTAATCTATCTTAAGCGCTAAAGATTTATTGATCCTTTGTGAGCATTTTCTCCTATAGATCCACCATTTTGTTGTCATGCAACGGGCACAATATAAATTGTGGAATTAATATTCTTCTTCTTTAGTATATATTAATATATATGGATTCATAATGTTGTTCTAGTACATCAATTTCATTTTTAGAGATTTCCTACATACTTCATTGAAAATTCAACATCTATAACATTCAAGCATTACAAAATACTTATTGACAAGGGTTGTATAAAGAAAGATAAATATTTACATTTTTTCTTGCTTTACTTAATCCTTTAAATTTTATTTGATTTCAATTTTTATTCCTCAATCTAAGCCTTAACAAAGGCAATCCCTCACCCAATAAAAAACTATTTTTTCTTGTGCATAGGAGATAGATATCATCATTTTAACTATAGATCCCAAAAGTACTTGTTGAGAGGTTTTTGGAGAACTTACATTAATTTTTCTATAGTTTCCTAGGAACATATTCATATTCCTATAAACCATCTAGAAACCTTATTTTAGGTCAACTTGTTCCTAGAGATATAATAAAAATAGAGTTTTCTAGGTTTTATGCCCTAATAGAAAATCTTTAGTTGTAATTATTGTCACAATTTTAGATACACGATTTCTAGAGTAAAATGACATATTCTCTTACACATTTCAAGGAAAGTTCTTCATCCTTTCTTTTGTCTCTTAGCATAGACCTATTTCCATATTTAATTGGGTTAATTTCATAAATTTAGCATGTGAAGATCTATTTTACTCTTGTCATTTAATGAATTATTTTAAATTTACACACCCACACGTTAATATGAATATGCATATTCATATACATATACATATCCACATGCATGTCATATGCATATACTTATACATATACATATACAAATACATATGCATATGCATATATCCTACGTATACCTATATTATATGTATGTGATTATAAATCAATTTTATTTAATATTTTAAGAGATTTATGATTTTTAATTTTGGTGATTTCTCCTTTTTTCTTCTCTAATAATTTTCATGGAATCTTTATGTTTTTTT
Organism: Cupressus sempervirens; assembly: GCA_028749045.1. NCBI lineage: Eukaryota > Viridiplantae > Streptophyta > Pinopsida > Cupressales > Cupressaceae > Cupressus > Cupressus sempervirens. The sequence goes on from CM053787.1 coordinate 763,221,558, forward strand.
TGTAATAGTTTTAGGGACTGAAATTCTTGTTGTAATGAATTATTTAGTTGTTTAGGGTTTTGTCTTAAACTTCAAAGTCTTAAACTATCACAAATTATATCTTGTCATTGTAGTGGAATTGAGTTTAACTTCAACATTTTAGCATTCACACTAAAACTTATAGGGTATGTTATATAATATCCTAAATGTCCTCATAATAAAAAATGTCATATCTAAATGTTATTTGTGTAATGCCCCAAAGAGACCCAAAATAAATTAACCTAAAGTTTCACTAAGTTTTCCAAACATTGTTTTTTTGAAAGGTAATAAATAATAATAGTTATAAAATAGTAGAAGCAATAACATACATTCATACATAAGGAACACATAATAGATTACATCTCTTATGGATCCCATAACGTTGAATTACATTTAAGTTTAATTAATACTAACACCAATATATAAAAAATCCACATTAAAGAATATTTACAAGTATGAATCCATGTAAATAATATATAATTATCTTGAATACCACTTGACAATAATCAGAATGCCCAATCATCCAGTGTACAAGTCACAAGGTATGAAAGGATGAAAGAATATACATCATAAAAATAGATTACATCATCTTGTAAGATCTTTGAAATAAAATATAATACAATACAATACAACCATCCATCATAGTACATAAGAAATAGAATGAAAGAGAGTACATAATAGGGAACTCTAGCCACGACATCGAATCGCCATATCTCAATGGTAAAAGTAAAATGCACTGCCACCCGACCTCATGAAACCCAAAAAGGTCCACTCCCACTGTGCTAAGAAGACAATCTCAAATCCCAAATAGGATAAAAAAATCATAAGTCAAATCCAACATCTAGGTCAAGGAAATCTTGGAAGTAATCTAACTCAATGGTACCAAGACATACAAGAATATCTAAACCCAAAGGCAAAAAAAGATACATAGGAAATCTACTATGTAAGTGGGAAAGTGTCATCACATGAGCCAACTCTCAAGTTACCTTCGTAGTCTTTTAATCATCCACCCCCTAATGTCTCTATGGAGCATTAGTATCCTTTTGTACAAACAAGGCATAATAATGAACCAAGGGTGCAACAAAGCATCCTCCATACTCCCATCGTAGCCTATACTAGCACTAGAGGCATGGGAGATGAAAAATAATGACTCTTACTAATTCATTTTACTCTCATTTAATGTAGTGTTATCACTTATTAAAATAACATACAACGGGTTACCTGTTAGCCTCTTTAGGGCCTCAACATCCATTACAAGCCACTTCCCAACATGACATACATATAACCTACCCAAAGCTTAGTAAACTAGTAGGTCTCATATGACCATAAATCACTCATTAGTTCTTAAATAAGCAATTAGAAAAATATTGAAAACATTACTAATCATAATTGTAGATTCCACCAATATGATCATCCTAACAGGACTAATCCAAAATTAAGTACACATAAACCAAATTCATGTCATAACATGACATCACCAAAAATACATCATTTAATCACCTCAGTCCTATACAAGCAACTAGGAAGAAATCAAGAATAACTAATCGAATACTGAAAGGTTATATTAGGAAAGTCACACCATTCATCTCAATCCCACACAAGAAACTACAAAACACATCATTACATCTAATAAAGATCATCATAGCACACACATGACACGTCACCATGGTTAGATATAAAAGATTGTAATCAAAACATCATCATGACATCACAAAACAAACTCCCAAGCCTTTGGTAAATATCATGATTGGTCAAAGCTAAGTCAGTCTCAAAACCCATAATAGTAAACCACACATCATAAAGAGTACACACAATTTAACTTTCTTAATACATAAGGTTTTGAAAACACAGGTTTAATTTTTAGTAAAGGTTTTCAAGTTTCTATTTCCATTTTCAAATTTCCATTTTTGTTTTCAATTTCCAAGTATTACGGTTTATAATGTTTTCAATCTCAAATAGCGATCAACTTCCATTTCTCTAGTTGCCAGATTCACTAAGGTTTTTGAGTTCACTAGAATCCTAGATGATTCAATAGTTCATATAAAGTTGTTTAAACATTGCTTCATATTTCAATTCATTTTCTTCAAACATAAAATTTTAGTATACAAACAAGATTTTAGTCTTCATTTTCATGTTCAAGACACAAGAATTCAATATACAAGTAGGGATTCAATTTTTGTTTCCAAGTATATCAGGTTGATAAGTTTTTGAATTATCAAGAGATGTAATAAATTTCCCTAATAATACAAATCATTTCCATAATTACATCATCAAGTAAAATATGAGTTTACTTAAAAATAGTCAAATTTTCCAATTGAATTACCATTATCATAGTATTTTAAAATATTATTAATAAAGTAATTAATAAGATGTTAAATAAACCAAACTAGTAATCACCCATTAATGAAATTTAAATATTATTATCAACATTCAATAATAGTAATTATTGTTAATCATAATGCTTATTAATTTATTAATAAAATAATATTTTAATATTAACTTATTAATAATAACAAATATCTAAAATCTCATTATATAATAAATTATATATAACAAAATAAATAATTCACAACTTTAATAAATAAATTATAATTAAATTAAAATAAATTATTAAATTAATTTAATAAACATAAAAAAATAAGAATGTGATTATGGCCTGACGACACTACTGGCAGCACTGCTACAACAATAGTACATAGTATCGTTGTTGTTGCAGTGGTACATGTTGCACAACAACCAATAAGGGATGCCACTAGAAAAGAAAATCAGTGAGGAGAAAGGGGGTGGGAGGGTGGTAGCCCCCACTTGCTCAAAAATAATATATTAAGAAAAAAAAAAACCTTAAAATGCAATGCCCCCCACAATTAAATTTGCATTTCTCATTTGAATATTTAATAATGTAATTATATAGTAATTACAAATTACTATATAATAACATTATTTAATATATATTTTTTAGATAAATTCTCCAATATAACTCTGATATAGAAACTTGGATCAAATAGCCAAAAATTAAAAAACAAAATTGATTTTCTTTTCAAAACCCACAACTTGATTTAAAAATTCAAAATAACCCTTTAGATCCATTGAACAAGGGTTTCAAAACTAAATTCATTCCCCAATATTTTCAAGAAATGAAGAGTGATAATTTCAATATGAGGGTTTCAAATTTCCAATTTACATACAAATGATTTCAAAATTAAAAACAATAATACACTATAACAAGGGTTTCAATAAATTAATTCATTCATAGATGAAATCAAGAATGTAAACTAGCAAATTATGACACAATGATATCAACCAAATCTAAAATTCTAGAACAGATTTAACTAGACACAAAGAATACAAGAAATTGAAGAATGAAAATCTACTGCACAAATTAACTATGAGATTCTACCTAAATCTAATGCTAATCCGACAACACATGAACCACACAAGTATTTCCCTTTCTTTCTGAAAACCTCCTTCTCTAAAATTGCTCCTCCAAAGCCCTGTTCTTGCAAATAAACTCTAGATCTTTGATAAAGAGTTCTACCCTCAATTTAGGGCTTCGATTGTGCAATCATGTGAGAAGACTTGTTGATCTTTATCTTTTATTATTTTATTATATTTTAATTTCATGCACAACCTTTTTCAATTTAATTAAAATATCTTATTAAATAATTTTCTTTCTCTCTTTAATTAATTTTTGAGACATTTTTGATACAACTATTTTTTAACTTAATTAATAATAATATTTAGCATTTATTTAAAAATGATCTCTGAAGTGTATTATTATTAAAATAAATTAATATTATTACACTCCAAGATTAGAACTATAACTTTGTCTTTAAATTTAATTCTTTTTTATTTAATTAATTTATCAATTAATTAAATATTGAATTTTCTTTATAAAATTTCCATTAAATTAAATCATTAAATACTCTTTTAATTTGATTTAATTATAATAGCTAATCATCATAGACCCACAAGACTAAATACTAAAACCCATCATAAAGCACATAATATCAAAACAAACTCTAGAGTCAAAATCATGAATTTATGTCACTTGATGAATTCAAACTGGTAAACAACTTAGATACTTGTCTTACTTTCTAGGACAATTGGATTAGGTTAGGATTTGGGCTCAAAAGTTATCTCCCCACTTATACCATTGAGATACTATGATAGTGTACACTTGTCATGCCCAAAAAAATATACGACCAAAACACACACATTTTTTTTTTCCAAGAACTAAGATTCAATGAGATGATACGATCGAAAAAGATTTAGATGTTTAACTATAATGGAACTAATTGTTTGAGTAGTTTAAAATTCAGATAACTGTAGGTACATTGAAGATAGATGCAAGTTCACCATTGATATAGAAAGATGACAACTCAGTTTGAAACATAGCATAAAAGAGATAGGTTGGGTGAACTTAATGTTTTAGAAAATGAATTAATTAAATTAAACTAGTAATTCCATTTAACTAAAGTCCTAATCCTTCAATTGTTTTAATAATTCCTTAAAATATTACCTCCTGGATGACAATAGATTAACACAACAACTTATTCGATATTTCAAATGACCTACTAACTAAAATGACATCTATCTCTTAGTCACATAACCTTGTTTAACATTAATTTAATTATGATCAACATACCACTAACCTTTTAATGAACCAATTAACTAGTCTCTTCCATTAATCTAATAAATTGAATGACATTGCAAATTTAATCATTTACTTTAGGCTTAATGTCATTAATTAACCTCTTTCAACTTCATTCTAAGATAATTACATCCCAATCAATAATCTATCCTAAACAAAACTTATCAACTACTAGAATACTAACATTAAGAGAATTTAACACTCTAAAAGATCAATCAAATTTAACTATCCAACCCATGCTAACTACATTTTAAAACTTTAATAAAAAATCTAAACTAACCTTTAATATACATACAATAGAGATAAACTTTATTATCAATTATACTATCTATATTTTAATTTAGAATTATCTCCAACGTACTCATAACAATCTAATTTATATTACTCTATCATTTACAATTAAAATAATAATTGAAGACTAGAATTAATTCAAATAAATCTATAAGTTAAACTAAACTTTATTTAGAACTATTATAAATTTAAGTCCAACATTAATAATGCCAATATTAAAATTAATCTAACTGACTCACAATTATATAAAACTAATTAATAGCATAGAATAAAATACAACTATAACAAAGAGGTAACTATATTAAAACTAACTAATTTAGAACTAGCTTAAATAATACTAACTTAGCAACACACACTAACTTAGAGCTATCCTGAATTAACACTAACTTAGAACACTAATTACTTTCTAATGTCATAAAAATAGCTACTAATCTAATTAAAAGTAATGCTAATCTTATTTAAAACTAATATAAATGTAAATGCTAACCAAAACTTTCTCTAGAACTAACCTAGACTACCTACTAGCCAAGTGGGCTAGCCACCACTTGGCTTCCCCTTCATGATGACTCACACTCCCTCATGAACTACATACTGACCCAGGCCTATTAGTGTAGACATGCCCTTCCCCTTATGTGAGTGATGGATATGTAAGGATTGAACACATAGGGGAAAAGATATGGGGGGTAAATGTTAGAAGAGTTAAGTTTATAAAACTTTCTTTTGCTCCCCTTGATAAGACATGGTCATCAATGACAATAGTACCCATACTGGTGGTGGTTGGGTGAAGTCCATGCCTAGCCCTTCAATAGGAAGGTGAAAAAAAAGTAAGAGATGGGGGGAAGAAAAATTTAAGTGGGTGTGATATCAAATTTTTTTTGGTTTATTAAATGACTAGATTTGAAGTCCTAGGCAAGTATCCTGCCCTTTCATGCTACATGGAGTTTGATGCTGATCTATTCAACCAGGTCTGTGCCAAACTTGGTAGGGAGGTGATTTGAATACTTGATTTAGTGATGGGCTAGATAGCTATAGGAGTAAATGCCAAAAGTTTTATTGTTGTGAGAAGGCAATGAGAAATGCATTATCAGAAACATTCATATGCTTTATTTTTGAATTTATTTAACTTATATTGTTTAAAGAATTGGTAAAAGATTTTTTTTTTGAAATTCAAAGAGGAATATATCAGAGCATATTCTCTATGAGCTTGGGGAGAATTAAAAATTTCTTCCATACATTTTCCAGAGACCTTTTTACTCTTAGAGATGCAATTTTTTTGAAGCCAATTTTTTTAAAAGTGTTGATATAATTTTTTTTTTTTTATTGTTAAACAAAGAGTGAATTCTTTCTTAGAGACAACATTGTTTCCTTTTAAACAAGCACACTAATACAAGAAGATGTGATTAAGGTTGTATATATATATACACAAGGAGATACATAATTCCTTAATCAAATTGGATTTTTTCATTGATATAATTTAGCAAGGAGAGAGGTAAATTTGTTGTCCATAATGTAGGATTGTACACTTCCTCAGATTAATACATATAACATTGAATTGAAAATTCAACATATCCAATTTCTTTTCCTTAACATATTTGAAAACTTGAGAGTTCATAATTCGAAAAAATTATCCATTGATCTATTTTCTCACATACATATGCATAATTTGAAATCACATAAGAGCAATGCAAGGAGGTTTTCACAATCTTTTTCTTTCTCTATTATACAACCTGGTTCAAGGCTCCATCGGGAAAGAACCAGTAACAAAATCTGACCTCCTTGCCAATTACATCAAAGTTTAAAATGCATTTTTACATAATGTCACAATTCAATTGAATTCTCTTTTAGGGCTTTCACAAGAGATCTTTCCCAATGTCTTCAATGCATCAAGGGAACCATGGGAAAGACAAGAACCAAGATAGAGGTAAAACAATATAGTATGATGAGCAATTCAAGCATGCATTCCCAATCTGGTTTGCACAATAGGTTCAACATTGAACCAAAATAGGGGGGATGTGGATTTTCTTAATAGGAGATGTCAATCACCATACCATAACATAGCCCTTTCAAGGCTATAATTCAAGAACTTTCGTTCTTCTACAAATGCCCTTTCAAGGCCAATGCAACAAGGATTTTCATTCCTTCCCTTCTACAAGAATTCAAATTTTCATACAAGGTATGTGATGACAAGTAGGGGCCCATACACCCTACCCTCTTTCCCTCTTTTCACCATGAGAGGAGACTCTACACTATTGAGGTCCAACTAAGGCCCTTTCCATCATACTTGGCCACTTCTTCCCTATCCAATAGTGAGTAATGCCAAAACAATCCCCATGAAATCTCCTCAAAATTTTAAGAAAAGCATAAAGAAAGACATCCAAGAACAAGTTAAGATTCCTCCCAGAGCACCCTCAACACACATATAAGAAAAGACAAAGATCATCACAATGCCTTATGCATGAATCAAGCATGAACAATAAGAATAACATGATCAAAAGAGTGAAGAACCCCACCTTCACAAAAAGTTATGGTAAAATGAAAAGTTGAGAAGAGCTTATCCTCCCTTTCCTTCAATCTTCAATGTCTCTCTAAAAAACTAGAGATTGGGTAACAAAACCAAAACTTCCCCAAAAAGCCTCTAAATATGATCCTAACTCAACTAGACTCTAAGTAACCCCAAGGTGGATTTTGAGTCACCAACTCATGGAGAAGACAAGTCAATTTTCGGAATCAACCAAAAAATAGGGTTTTTGAGTGACCCTAAAAGTCAACCAAAGGGACTAAGGGGTTGAAAAGTGCTCCCCACCCATATCCTTACCCTCAGGGTAATTAAATTTAATTTTTTTAAACCTTAAACACTTAATAGGAACAAAAAAAGGCTAGGAGAGTACTTAGTAAGACCAATTAACAACCTTCAAAGAAAGACAATGCAATAATAACACAAATTAACAAGGGGTTTAGTTCTGTCTTTCCATTGGGTTTCCCAGTTAATTTTTTTGCATAGTCATTGCACACATTAGTAGTTCAAGAAACACATGTATATATATAAATTATGTATCAAGAAATTCATGTAAATTAAAACATCCATTTTCTACAAATCAATTGTTTATCTCATCCTATTCATTAAAATTGGAAAAAAAATCAAAGTGTTAGTTCTTCATTCATTCACTTCATCATCGTATACATTCATAAAGCATTAAATGACAAAATCAAATATCTAAAAGTAAGGCATCACACATCATAAATAGAATAATAATGTTTAGTGCATCAAATAATGTTCTGACATATCAAGTCATGAGTATCAAAATAATAATGTATCATTGATGCTAGGATGGGTTAGGGTGAGGCCTCACAACACTCATCCTGGTAATTTAGGGAAGTCAATACCTAGTACCTAAAATCTACATAAAATCCATGAATGTACATACACATATATTCTAAACTAAATAGGTAGTGGCAAGGAGTGGTACATTGTGTAGATCTCAACTAGCAGGTGACTATGATTCTTTCCCTCAACCACATCAATAATGTTAATCATAAATTAGAACATACACATACACCATACACATGCAAGTATGGGGTAAGTAATCATAGAAACTACATATAAATCATTCCTCTAACTAACATCATGAAATAACTGAAAGTGATTAAATGAACATACATATATCATCATTGAAACAATCATAAAGACTTGAAATAACTAACTCATCATGTATATAAATTGAGTATGAAATACATCTAATCTAATATGGTAACCAAGTGTTGATAATTATAAACATAAACATAAAACAGGCCTAAACAAATCTGACAATACAATTAGAAAAGTCAACTAGGGGTAGGCATTATAGTTCGATTTCTAGAATGTTATGTTTTATGCAAATTTATGAATCGAAATATCAATATTGACCCTATCATGTAACTTCTTACTAGTTTATGCCTTTTTACAAGAGTGTTTTTGCTTGTTATTGATAGTTTTCATATAATTTCAACCATTTGTATCTTTATCCATAATAATAGTTACTTATAACATAGATATTTTCTCTAGGAAACAATCTACAATACACCATTATATTGTGAGCCCCTCATATTTTAGTTCTTGGGTTCAAGTCTACTTGAGCTTAACAAATAATAATAATTAATCTTGCGTTCTACCCATTACCCATACAAATTTAAAATAGATTCTTTGATTAAATTTCCTAGTTAGAATGGTTCATTTAGGTTGTAACTAATTAGAGATGACTTAATGAACTTTTATGAGCATGTGCATATTACTTAACATTCTAAAATGATGTGCTCTATTTCAAGAAAACCAATTTTTTTATTGGGTTTATTTGAAATGTCTTTAAAATTAAAATTTATGCTATCAAAGACATAATTTATAAATGTTAGGGATTACTTCTTTGTTATATAGTTAGACTTGGTAAAACAAAAAATTATAGTTTTAGCAGATTAAATGAATTTTATAACTACCAAAGTTTTAAGTTTTATTAGTGTTAAATGTTAGATACAACTTAGATGTAAGATGCATATCCAATAGTGGAAAAACCTACATGGAGTTATTTTTACATATAATTTTATAGAACTTCCTAGTAGTTACAAAATAAATTTGTATAATAAAAGTATTTATATACTCACAAATACCATTTTCAATCAGTTTTGTTTGTGAGATTCATGTAAGTATTGTATATATTCTTAGACATGAATTGATTTAATTTATAATCCTCACTTGTCAAACTATACATTTAAAGTTTTCTTACATTACATATTGTCTACTTAGTCAATAATAAATCATAAGAGATTATTAGGGTATTTTTTAGTGGTAAATATTCGTAATTTTGTGAATTTTAGAAATTTTTTGCTAGTAATTTGGCTAATTATTTAAGATTTAGTGCAACCTAAATCACCACATTTTTATTAAATTTTGTTATAAAATATTTAAACTTGCTCAATAATTTATTTTATTAAAAAAATTTCCTCAAAGATTTGCCACAATATTCAATACATGATTAGCTTTGATTCAGGTCTAAATATTATATATTGTCAAAGAAATTAAAATTAATTCACCAATAATTATCATAGTTAGTAGTTACTTTAGGAATATATTACCAATATTTAGTTTTCACTATTGATTTAAAATATAATGTAATTATCCTCAATTTCCATGAGATAAAACATGTTCAATTTGTATTTGTAATATTCCATGATGATTAGTGGACTTCCTATTATTATTGAGATTTGCCAATATTTTCTACTCAAGAATTATGTTTCCAAAATAATCAGCAGTATAAATAATATTTAAAATTAAAAAAATTGAGAGATTCACGAATAAAAATAATTTGGTTCTTCAAAATAATGAAAGATTTGCCAATAATTTTTCTTTTTACTTGCAAGGGGATTTCTTAAAGTTTATCTTAGCTTATGTTAACAAAATCCATACTTCAAAATCTAGTAAAAGTCATTTTTCCAAAGAAATTGAATTGGTCTTTCCTTTACAAAGCTCTTTCGTTGATTTCATTTCATCATTCTTTATCCCAAAAGTAGAAATGAGTACATATATGTTGATAAGAAATAATTTCAAATAAATTTTGTCTTGTTTTTGTTAATCCCCAAGTCATGTTGTCTATTAGTATAAAAAACTTAGTAATTCATAAGGAAGGATTATTCGGTCATCACTACAACTAAGTCATTCTATATAGGTAGAGCTAAGGAGTGAAGACTTATAAATATTTTAAGTCATGTGATAAGTAGAAGTTATTGTTAAGTGAGCTAATGACCACTAATTACTCTAGTGAATGTTGAGTATTTCATGGATAATAATTGACACTGAGTGATATAGAGGATGAGTTATTTAGTTACTACAAAAAAATAGTTAAGGCCAAAGGAAAACTTGAAGAAATAATTTATGCTAAGTGTCAGTGTGATGTAAGTACTAAGTAACAAAATTTCACATTTTTGTTTGGAATGACACTAAATCCCATATTAACCATTTTTATCAAGATGGAAGCATGTTTTTAAAATTGAGGAGTTAGTTATAGAGTGATTGTGCATTCAAAGCAAGATCATTAATCCCTAGGAAAGGAATCCACTAGACACATTGTAAAATGTGACCTTTCTAAAGGATTTAATCACCTTGTTAGAAGTGGCCTCATTAGAAGACTTAAGAATATTCCATTAGAATGAAACCTTGATTAAAGGATTTCAATATCGATGCAATGGTCAGAAAGTAATGGTAGATTGGTCTAACAAATATAACTCACTTTGAAAATATAGATCAAAATTTGGTCCAATAATCAACTCATTAATTGGCCTCCATTAACATCTGCATCACTCATTCACTTGGTAGTCCTTCAAGAAATCACTCTTCACCTCAACACTTCACTATTCATCCTTGTGCACAAGTTCACCGAGCAACATAATCAACAATTTCTCAAACCTTTTCATGGTCTTTGCTAGCTCTACTAACATCTCTAAGCTTAGCCCTTATACCTCCTTACATAGGTAATTTTGATCTTTTATCTCTTAAACATGATTTTACATCTTAGGGTTAGGTCAGATTCATTGAATCCCTTCATCATCTTGTCTCATCTATTCTCTTCTAGAAAATTCTCCAAACTTCTCTTTAAATTCATGCATAGAAATTCTCAAACATGGCTTCCCTTAAATTAAATGATCTAGGTGATAGAAAAATGATGCAGGAGCATCTTGCATGAAAAATTATTGGGAAAAAAAAAAAAAAAAAAAAATTTTGGAGAGAGAAAAGTGACGAAAATTAGAGGAGAAATAATAAAAAAATAAAAAGGAGAAAAGAAAGGAAAAGAGGATTTTTATTTTCGAGGTGCATAGGTGGCATAAATAGAAAAATAAGAAAAATAGTTGTCATTCCATTAATCGAGGTGTGTAGGTGGAAATTCTAGAAGGTTTTGGATAAATCATGTATTTAATATTTGTTGGGTGCTTAGTTATATTTGGGTGGGAATTTAATATTTATTTAAAGGTAGTTGTATTTACCTTTTATCCCACATTGGTTGTGTTTGTAATGTCTTGGGTTAGAAGTGTCTATTTAAGCAAGGCTTATTATCATTTGTAATCAAGCTCGAGGAGTAGAAACTTGAGAAGTAGAAGTTGTGGAAGGAGAAGCTCAAGGAGAAGCTTGATATCATCTTGTGGGTGTTGTAAGGACCTTCAAGTATAATAAAATTTCTTGTGAAGCATTTTTTTTTTGTCTCCATATTGTTGCACTCTTGGTTATGAGTTGGTAGGGTGGTGTGGCCCTCTATCAGTGGTATCAGAGCAGGAGATCCTGAGTGTACAAGCAGATCGCCGAAGTGTGAGGCAGTTTGTACCAGGACCTTGGTTGGGCAAAGTTTATCAGAGCTGGTGGACTGCAAATCTGTTGTCCTAGACTTGTGATGTGGTTCCTAATTGTTTGTGCGAGGTGGCAGGTTGTGATCTGAATTGCAAACAATTTGGTTGTCACAAGGAGCATAGGAAGGATTTGTTGCAGAGGGTTTACGAAGATCTTGGAAGATGGCTCCAAGAGGGTTGGACCCTAAGATGATTGCCAAAATCCATGATATAGTGGAGAGGAATTTTTCTAAGATGATTTCTCGGTTGGATGATAGATTGGCTGATCAAGTTAAGGAGGTTCATGAGAGAAGATGGCATCGCAAGGTTGAGGCGGAAGAGGTTGGTTTTGCTGATCAGTCTATGGAGTCTGATGCAGAACCTGTAGAGAAAATAGAGGTTGTTGCTGAGGATATTCCTAACCTTGCTAATGTTGGGATGGAGGTTGGTTTTCATGATCAATTGGTTGAATCTGACATGGAGATTATGGATCACTTGGAGGTGGATGATCCGGTTGTTGGAGGTGATTTATGTATTGCAGAGCATCTTGTTGTGAGCAATGAGGTTTCTGGTGTTGAGAGTTTGGCATGTATTGATGGAGATCTACATGTTGGTGCTGATATGAAGTTTGTTGTTGCTGATGCGGGGTTTGTTGCTGCTGGTGTGGATTCACTAGTTGTTGATGTGAATGGGAGTTTGCTAATAAAGCATTATGTTCAGTTTGTTCCTAGGAATGAACATGTTGATTGGATGGTTGAGATTCTAGTGTTTGATAGAGTAATGCAGATGTGAAATATTTGCATGGTGGTTTTGTTGTCCCCATTGAGGTCGAAGCCTTTGGTAAAGATGAAGATGGTGGTAGATCTTTCTTTTGGCGTCAAAGTGCGGGACACACTTTTCTATCTACTGGGGGAGTCTGATGCAGGAGCATCTTGCATGAAAAATTATTGGGAAAAAAAAAAAAAAAAAAAATTTTGGAGAGAGAAAAGTGACGAAAATTAGAGGAGAAATAATAAAAAAATAAAAAGGAGAAAAGAAAGGAAAAGAGGATTTTTATTTTCGAGGTGCATAGGTGGCATAAATAGAAAAATAAGAAAAATAGTTGTCATTCCATTAATCGAGGTGTGTAGGTGGAAATTCTAGAAGGTTTTGGATAAATCATGTATTTAATATTTGTTGGGTGCTTAGTTATATTTGGGTGGGAATTTAATATTTATTTAAAGGTAGTTGTATTTACCTTTTATCCCACATTGGTTGTGTTTGTAATGTCTTGGGTTAGAAGTGTCTATTTAAGCAAGGCTTATTATCATTTGTAATCAAGCTCGAGGAGTAGAAACTTGAGAAGTAGAAGTTGTGGAAGGAGAAGCTCAAGGAGAAGCTTGATATCATCTTGTGGGTGTTGTAAGGACCTTCAAGTATAATAAAATTTCTTGTGAAGCATTTTTTTTTTGTCTCCATATTGTTGCACTCTTGGTTATGAGTTGGTAGGGTGGTGTGGCCCTCTATCAGTGGTATCAGAGCAGGAGATCCTGAGTGTACAAGCAGATCGCCGAAGTGTGAGGCAGTTTGTACCAGGACCTTGGTTGGGCAAAGTTTATCAGAGCTGGTGGACTGCAAATCTGTTGTCCTAGACTTGTGATGTGGTTCCTAATTGTTTGTGCGAGGTGGCAGGTTGTGATCTGAATTGCAAACAATTTGGTTGTCACAAGGAGCATAGGAAGGATTTGTTGCAGAGGGTTTACGAAGATCTTGGAAGATGGCTCCAAGAGGGTTGGACCCTAAGATGATTGCCAAAATCCATGATATAGTGGAGAGGAATTTTTCTAAGATGATTTCTCGGTTGGATGATAGATTGGCTGATCAAGTTAAGGAGGTTCATGAGAGAAGATGGCATCGCAAGGTTGAGGCGGAAGAGGTTGGTTTTGCTGATCAGTCTATGGAGTCTGATGCAGAACCTGTAGAGAAAATAGAGGTTGTTGCTGAGGATATTCCTAACCTTGCTAATGTTGGGATGGAGGTTGGTTTTCATGATCAATTGGTTGAATCTGACATGGAGATTATGGATCACTTGGAGGTGGATGATCCGGTTGTTGGAGGTGATTTATGTATTGCAGAGCATCTTGTTGTGAGCAATGAGGTTTCTGGTGTTGAGAGTTTGGCATGTATTGATGGAGATCTACATGTTGGTGCTGATATGAAGTTTGTTGTTGCTGATGCGGGGTTTGTTGCTGCTGGTGTGGATTCACTAGTTGTTGATGTGAATGGGAGTTTGCTAATAAAGCATTATGTTCAGTTTGTTCCTAGGAATGAACATGTTGATTGGATGGTTGAGATTCTAGTGTTTGATAGAGTAATGCAGATGTGAAATATTTGCATGGTGGTTTTGTTGTCCCCATTGAGGTCGAAGCCTTTGGTAAAGATGAAGATGGTGGTAGATCTTTCTTTTGGCGTCAAAGTGCGGGACACACTTTTCTATCTACTGGGGGAGTCTGATGCAGGAGCATCTTGCATGAAAAATTATTGGGAAAAAAAAAAAAAAAAAAAATTTTGGAGAGAGAAAAGTGACGAAAATTAGAGGAGAAATAATAAAAAAATAAAAAGGAGAAAAGAAAGGAAAAGAGGATTTTTATTTTCGAGGTGCATAGGTGGCATAAATAGAAAAATAAGAAAAATAGTTGTCATTCCATTAATCGAGGTGTGTAGGTGGAAATTCTAGAAGGTTTTGGATAAATCATGTATTTAATATTTGTTGGGTGCTTAGTTATATTTGGGTGGGAATTTAATATTTATTTAAAGGTAGTTGTATTTACCTTTTATCCCACATTGGTTGTGTTTGTAATGTCTTGGGTTAGAAGTGTCTATTTAAGCAAGGCTTATTATCATTTGTATTTAAGCTCGAGGAGTAGAAACTTGAGAAGTAGAAGTTGTGGAAGGAGAAGCTCAAGGAGAAGCTTGATATCATCTTGTGGGTGTTGTAAGGACCTTCAAGTATAATAAAATTTCTTGTGAAGCATTTTTTTTTTGTCTCCATATTGTTGCACTCTTGGTTATGAGTTGGTAGGGTGGTGTGGCCCTCTATCAAAAAACCTCTCGTTACCATGCAATACATAACATGTAATGGCTACGATAATCTCCCTTTGTATTCAGTATTACACACTCATTAATATACTTAGTTTCATTATGATTCTCATGATCAAGGCATTATCCCTCTTTGAAACACAATACATTCTACCTCTTTATATGGTAACTCTATATTGCCTCCTTTGATAAAAATTCCAAAGACTATTCATATTTTTGTTGCATTCTCACTATGTGGATACCATCTACTTCTTAATCTTCTTAACCATCTATCATCTTTTCTTATTACTAATACAACATTTTATTCAAATCACTTGACTACTTTAAGCAAGTCCTAAAGTATGACTTTCTATAGTAACCTGTAAGATATTTTGATCAACACATTTGATTTAGACATGCATCTTAGGTTAAGTAGCCTTAGCTGGGAAAATCAACCTTAATTTACCTCTTATATACTCATGTGCATTCTTAGGTAAATCTATAGTAAAAATATTAAATATTTTTTCCTTGGTGTTCATAGATTTTAATCTCACTTCTTTATTTTGAACCAACTCTCTAAAGTAATGATACTTGATAGAAATATTATTGGTCTTTGTGTGCATTATCAGGTTCTTTAATATATTTATAGCATTTGTGTTATCACAATAGATAACAAAAGGATCAATAATCTATTCCTTCATCACTTTCAATAATTGCTTGATCCACACAATGTTAGAACAATTCACTACTACTACTATTCAACTTCTACTATTGATTGTGAAATGTAGTTCTACTTCTAGCTTGTCCATGAAACTAATCTCTTTCTTAGAAAGAAAGTTACACCACTTGTACTTTTTTTGTCATCAATATTGCTTTCTTAATCCACATTTGTGTACTTTTTTAGTTCAAACTTGTCAATCTTCTTATAGGATTGGCCATAGTCCTATGTTCCTTTCACATATCTCAGTATTATTTTCAATACCATTATATGATTATATTTAGGATTTGTAGAGAATATTGCAATAATTCCAACTACTAGTGCAATATTAGGTCTACCATGAAGAACATATCATAGTTTCCCAATTATTGATCTATATAGTATCTAGTTCACATCAATAGAATCATCATTCTTAAATAGCTTATTTCCAGTTTCCATAAGTGTGTTGATTGGTATTGAGTCTTTAATCCCAAAAATTTTCAGTATCCCCCTGTTGTATTTTGATTGGGTAATGTAGATACCTTTCTTCATCTAATATACTTGTAAATGAACAAATAATTTGAGTTCCCTAAACATAGAAATTTCAAATTCCTTCTTCATCTCATCTAGAAATGATTTTCATAATGCATTTTGTCCTCAAAACATGATATTGTCAACAAATATTTTAGCCAACGTTATGCTTTTACCAAATTTAGTTTTTAAGTAAAAATTAGTGTTATCATTATTTCTTGCAAAACTAAAGTTTACTAAACATTTGTGCAACCTTTCATACCATGCTCTAGATATCTGATTTCAATCCATACATTTCTTTGTGTAGTTTACATACCATATCCCTTTTTTTGGGATCAAAAAGTCCTTTTGATTGTTCAATGTAAACCTCTTCTTCCAATATTCAATATAGAGATGTAGATTTTACATCCATTTGATATACTTCAAATCATTTATAAAAAATATATGCAAGTAATTTTCTAACTCCTTCCAATCTTGCAACTAGGGAAAATGTTTCCCCATATTCAATACCTTTTTCTTCTGCATATACTTTGCATACTAATCTAGTTTTGTTCCTTGTGACTTCTTCTTTTTCATTTAGTTTGTTCTTGAATACCCACCTAATTTTGGAATAACATTCTTGTCCTTTGGTCTAGGTACCGGTGACCATATTTTGTTCTTCTCTTTTTGTTCAATTTATTCATTTATTTCCTGAATCAAATCTTCATTATCCAAAGAGTCCTTTACTAATTTCTTCTCAAACTCACAAAGTGAACATGTATCACTTCAAATTCTTTTCCTTATCATAACTCTAGAGTCTTTATTTCCAATGTTTTGTTTAGGTGCATGGTTTCTTCTCACATACTTTGCTAGTCTAAGTTTTCTTCTTTTTACTTCTTGTTCAAGTTCATCAAGAAAACTAATTCCAAGTTCATTTTGTATTTATGCTTCTAGTTCTTCTTTCTTGGCATTGGCTTTCTAGTGTTCAACAAATTCTTCATGCATCTTAACATTATTCTACTAATTCTTGACACCTATAGTTTATTGCCTGTTGTTGTAGCTCAACATTGATAGTTTTTTGTTTCTTAGCAACCTTATTCTTTAACTCAAGTAAGGTACAGGGAACACCTTCATTGACATATAAGAATGTATTATATTCTTCATGTTATGTATTTCATTCAACTTCATTCCTTTATGTATATTCATCAACTTTCACATTTTCACTTTCCACAACTTTGTTAGTGTTATAATTCAAATACTTTATAATATTTTCTCTTAGTGGAATATCCTAGGAATATGATTTCATCACTTTTAGAATCAAATTTTCAATTTCTATTGTCCTTCAGTACATAACATTTTCTTCTAAAGACTTTAAATATTTCACATTAGGTGTATACTTATACTATAACTCAAATGTTGTAACATCTATACCTTTCTTGACTTGTACTAACAACTTATCTCCAATATTTCTATGACACATTCTTCTCCATCATAAATGTTCTATCATAATCCTTGATTCATGTGTTTCTTCTTTTTGCTATTCCGTTTTGGCAACGGGTCCTAGGTGCTTACATATTTGTTTTGATTCCTCTAGCATTGTAGGATATGTTGAATTCATTAGAGATAAATTCTCCTCCTCTATTACATCTCAAGAACTTTAAACTTTTACCTATTTCATTTTCAACTCTTTCCAGATACCACTTAAACAATTGAAAAGCATTATTTTTCTTCTTTTAGAAAATTTATGGTCATCATCCTAGAGTAGTAATCACTAAATAGAATGGAATATTTATCTCCAAAATACCTTTTCACTCCAATAAGTCCACAAAGGTTAGTATGAACCAATTCCAAAATATCATTAGATGAATAGGTCTTTCTCTTTAAGCTAGACTTTGTCATTTTTCCCAATTGACATTGTTTACACATAGCATTTCAAATTTTCTTCAATCTTGGTAATCCCCTTAATCTTTTCATCTGACTAATGGTTACCAAATTATCAAAGTTCGCATGATGAAACCTCTTATGCCATAACCATATATCATCATATTGTGTAAACAAGCATGTCTTATTAGATAAATCTAGATAGAACAAGTTACCTCCTATCTATTCTCCAATTCCAATTAGTTCACCAACAACATCAAATATCTTCTCCTTCCTATGATGAAATTCAACTCTATACCCAATATTTTTCAACTATGAAACTCTCAACAAATTATAGTTTAATCTTTTGGCCCAATAAACATTATCACAATTGTTCTTATTAGTCAAAAGAATTGATCCTTTATCTTTCACAAGATATGGTGCATCATTAAAAAAAATTAACATTAATAAATTTTTATTTTTTATGGTTTCAAACTTAATTTTATCACTAATCATGTGATGGGAGCATCCACTAACAATTATCCATCTATCATCTTTACTCACCTATGAAAATAATGCAGTTTTCTCATCTTTGTCAAAATCTTGTGTCATAGAAACATAGAAAAAAAATTCATCATTACTATAAAACTCATTTCCACTTTTCCTTAGTGATATAATAAGATTTCTTTCCTTTTTCTTTGAAGTTCATGATGTTTCTTCTATTGTCCCTTCATCTCTTTTTCTTTTATACTTTCTTTCCCTTCTTTCATCCTTGTCTTCTCTATCAAGACATATTTTAGTAATATGACCAACTCTATTATAGGAAGTTTTCCTTTTTATTTTACTCTCCCTCTTGGAAGTCTTCTATTCATCAATGTTTGAAGCTCGTTAAGATCATTATCAGAGATATCACTGTCACTATTCACAAACTTTCCTTTCCTTTTATTATTAAGGACCAGTTGAGATTTGAATGTAGATTAAATAGAAGTAGAAGTAAAATTATCAAAATTTGAAAATTAATAGTAAGCCTACCATTTAATCCTTCGAAAGTCATATTGTTACAAAGTGTACATCTCAATTCTTGTATTGTAGAGAATCTAATAGCACTAATCGAAAGAAGTATTTTCAACACCTTGCTAATCACAATTTCATCATCAATGTTTCCATTTATTCTTATAGAATTTACTACTTATTTGACTCATCCACAATAAATTGAAAAATGATTTCACCTTCTATCATTCTCATCTCATTAAATTTTTCTCTCAAACATTTTTATTCTTCTCTCAAAACATTTGTGTCTCCTCCATAGATAGTTTGCAACACATCCCACTTGGATTAGTAGTAATGTAGTCCTTTATGTCATCAAACCTAATATAGCTTAGGGATGATGCAATCTCCAACATAGTTTGATTGTGTTATTATTTCTCTTTCATCTACTTAGATGTCAGAAGGCTTGGTATGTTTATATATGCATTTTCCACATAGTGTATTGTTGCTTCTACAATTCCTAATAGAAGCAACTTCATCAAACTTAGCCATGCAGGAAAGTTATACTTGTTCAACCTTGGCACCTCCTTTTTGTACATATTGATCATTAGCTTCAAGTACCTTCAAACTTTTCTATACAAGCACTAATGCTGTAATACCAATTGTTAGAATTATTATTATAACCGAGGAGGATGGGAGGGGTGGGTTGAATAAGTTATCCTCAAGTCTAGATGTACCAATTGAAGTTTTAATCACTTCAAATACTTTAGATCTAAACATTTAGTAGCTTAGTCTCTATAGAAAATAATAAAAAATATAAAATTGTAGTCCACTATCCTAATGGTAAAAAATGTGTAGAATGTAAAAAATTGATATTAAATCATCTCATATAATAGCCACACAAGTATGACACTAGGATTTAATGTGGAAACCCAATTTGGGAAAAATTACTAGTAACATGTCACCAAATTTTCAATCCTCATAAGTGAGCTTTGTTAGGAGCCACACCTATTTAAGGTTACAAAATACATTATTAAATTTTCCCTTGCTAAAGGATTTAATAACCATTATAGAATTGGTCTTGTTAGAGGTCTTAAGAAAATTCTATTAGAATGTCACCTTGATTAAAGGTTTTACATATGACAATTATGTCAACCTTGATTAAATGATTTGAATAATGATATAATGATTATAAAATAATAGTAGATTAATTTTACAAATACAACTCATTTTGAAAATAGAGATCATAATTTGGTTCAATAACTGACTCATTGACTAGTCTCCATTAACATATCCATCACTAATTCTCTTGGTAATCCATCAAGTAATCACTGTTCACATCAACACTTCATTTTTAATCCTTCTTCTCAAGTTTTCTAATCATTAGAATGAACAATTTCTCCAACCTTCTTAATATCTTCACCATTTCTGATAATCTCTTAATTTTATCTCTTGTACCTCCTTAAATAGGTAGATCTTATCTTTATTTTCTTAAACATCACCAAAGATCTTAGGGTTAGGTTATATTCATTGAATCATTCCATCATTTTATCTCCACTTATCTCTTTTAGATAGTTCTAATAACTTCTCCTTGAATTCATGCATAGAAACATTCAAACACAATTTCCCTTGAATTACATGATCCATGTCATCCATACTTATTGTCAACATGCTTTCTATATTAAAAGAATTCAATTTTGTTGGCTGGAAATCAAGATTCCCTCATAATCTATCAAATGTTTTCCCTTGGCCAACATTGGGTTCTAACACTTGGTCATCAATGAATTACTCAATCAATACTATCTGTTTTGTCCAACATGCTTTCTGATACTTGGTTGATATTGGCGCTTAGTCAACATTATATTTTCTTTGCATATACTATTTCTTGATCAAATTTAGCATTACTTGACATAAAACTCTATTTCCTTAATCTTTTTCTCTTTTTCTCAATGAATCCTATGCATTTTATCTTCCATTGATCACTTCTTCTAAGATTTAGTACAACTATTTTACTAATAAGGTTTTAAATCAATGACAACATAACAATTGTCTCAAATTTCAGTTATAGTTTCCAACACAGCTTTCTTATGAACAAGTCAAGGTCATAAAGGAGACATTAAGGGAATCCTTTAAGAGAAGGAAGGGGATGAAAATTCAATAAAATGACATGCAATACAAATAAGAGACTATTGAAGAATTGTTTGATGAAAAAGTATCCATTGAATCTAATGTAGCTATAGAAGATTTATTAGGAAAGAATAATAGCCTGAATGAGAAAGTTAGAGCATTGAAAATAGAACATGAAATTCAAGAAGTGAGGCTATGTGAAGTAACCAAATAGAAGAAAAAGGTTGAGGAAGATCAAACAAAGGATGAAGATGAAAAGGCATGACAGATGAAGACAAGAGATAGTTGGTTACAAGACTCAATGAAAGGATCAAAGAAGTAAAAGAGTTGGCCCATAATCAGCTTGATATGCTCAATCAGTTATTAAGTAAAAATAATGAAATTGTAAGAAAATATTTGTTTTACAAATCTAAAATTTAAGAATGACAGATTGATGAATGAGTTGAAATCTGAAAAAAAAAAATGTTTATAGATTGAATAAATCTAAAGAGGTTATGATATTTTTGAATGAACAAGTGAATGCACCAAGGAGACCTCATGATACCTCTAGTCTAGGCTATGTCAAGTTCCTATCAACTTTCAAGCAAGGAGAGTCATCAAAGAAAGGATAAAAAAGGGAATGAAAATACAAAGCCAAAGAACAAGAAGCTTGTATGATATCAATGTGGAAAACAAGACCATACAATAAATATTTAGAAGAGCAAGATTGGTAAGTCAAACCCTAAAGAAAAATTCAATGATTATTGATTCATTGGAAACAAAAGAGATCATCAAGCACATGAATGCTAATCAAAGGTCAATAAAGAACTAACTACTTCTATATTTGAAGGATACTATTATAAATGTTACGAGGGACAAAGCACATAGCTATGTCACCCTTTTGTAAAGGAAAGGGCTAACAAAAGCATAAGTGTTCACCTTTAATGACATAAAATTGGTATTATTATCTAGAATTTGAAAATGAAGTAAACTAATGAAATGTGTAGAAATGGATGAAGTTTAGGATTATAATTTTTTATAATTATTTGGAGTAAGAATTGATATATTTTCCTAATTTTTATAGATGATTTTTTAGTTGCTGAAAAATGCTAAAAATTAGGGGTTTAGTTCACACCACAAAACTATATGGGAATATGCTTATTTCCATTTGAGATCAGGCTATGCTATATATAACATATACAGCTAGAACAACCAAATTAAAAAATTGACTTTAGACCTATTTTTTCTCTTTTATAATGATTCAAATTTCAACTCACTTGAAATTAGTAGTTTTCATTTGCCACCACATTTTTGAATTCTAACCAAAAGAAAAATTATACATTCTTGAAGAGGACTCTCTCCTCTAGAAAATCATTTAATTTTTAATTTTTTTAATATGATTTAATATTTTTTTCTTTCTCAAAATTGACATCTTTTTTAGTGTTAAAATATGTGCTTGTAGAATTTTTTAATTAAAATATACCATATCTAACTAAAACACTATAAACTCTATATGAGAATATTCTTGACTTTGAGCTCTATAAAATGGTGTTTATATGTTACTAAAAATAGATGATATGTTTGAACAAAATTGATTTCTGGATAGAAATTCTCAAATTTAGTTGTTTTGATATGTCAGTCTGAAAGGTGATACAACTTTTTACTTTTACCCTAGAAGTATGGTCATAAGACACACGATTGTAGGTCTAAAGCTAAGAACAATTATACACCTAAAGGGAAAGACAAAGCACATAACAAAGGCAATACAATAAATTGGAATTGTGATACTTGTGTAAATCATCAATATTCTGGAAAGTATAGAGACATTGTACAAAATTATGCTAGGATACATCTCAGAGGAAGATCTAGAAACTAGATAAAGTTTGGACTAGTATATTTCAATTGTTAAAATGTTGGTCACCTAAGAAAGGACTATATGAACTGAGCATCATCACCAAGTGTTGAGGTAAATAATGGAAAGGCAAAGGTCAATGCTAAAGAAGTAAGGGATGAAATTAATCAAACATGGAAAAATGAGTCATGTGAAGGCAATTGAGAAAATGATGAATTTGTGATCACCAAATCCAATGGATGAGGTGATTGACCCACCTTAAACTAAATGATAAGGTATGCATGGAACTATGTATCAAATTGCTATATCATACATTAGTTCCTAATACTACATGCATGAAAAGTCCAAATGATCATTATTAAAGATACATAAGGAAAAATGTTAATGTTTGAGCTAAGATGGGTTTTGGCACCAAATTGAAAATTTGATAGACACTGAGTACCTATTTTGTATGTCAGTCTAAACCCAATCTCAATACTAACTGAGTGAAGTTGAAGGACATGTGTGCACCAAGTTTCACTGAGTAAGCCAAGATAACTATTACACACCTAATGCACACCTAATATCCATATGAATTATTTAACGAAGACTCAATTTGACCATTTGAATCCATTTAGTGAATTTTGAAGTTCATTTGTACTCACTAGGTTTATGAGTTTACATAGAAAAAAATTTAAGTGATTTGCAAAGAAATTTTTGCAAAGTTTTGAAAGATTCAAGTGCATGCCATCAACTTAATGAGTGAGTTTTCTAAACTTATTTGAGCTGAGTTGTGAAGTTGTGTAAATTTGAAACCCTAAATTTCAAAGATGACATCATTTTTATCTACTAGTGGGAAGGAGACATTGGGGGGTATCAGTGCACATATTATTCAAAATGATGCATACACTCCACCTAAGTTCAAGGCGTATATAGATATTGCATTAACATGAGATTCTTCAAGGGAATTAGTGGAATTTCCACCTATATTAATTATGGTACATGATGTTAGATCATCTTATATGTGCAAAACCAGAGAGATACATGACTTTGAGTTGAGGAATAGATATAAAAAGTTGTGTGATAATGGGAGTTTGAAATATGATAACAAGGTCATGGTTGAGAAAGGGTTAATTCAAGCCTTGGAATTTCTAAAGGTAACTAAAGTTGAATGGATTGAGATTATGCTAAGCTAGTTACATGACGATAAATCATGGTTTGAGAATGGACCAGTTAGGATCACAAAGTCTATTATTCATCACATGACTAGCTACCCTATTTTTAGACAAAGTGAAGGTAGTGCAATGCCAAGGTAGAGATTTTATTGAAAATCTCATGAAGACTAAAAAAAATGGTTGAGGCATATCGACTAATACTATTGAGGATCTTGCAATTGAGTTTTTCAATTTGGGTAATTGCTCACAAGTTTTATCAATCAAGTTGAATAAATAATATACCACATGTATCTATTGACATGGGATATAAACTTGTCAAAAAGAACCACAACTATGATTTGGCCAATTTGCAACTAATCTAGATAATAAAGAGCCTAGAAGCAATAAGTGAGACTAAGAACATTTCATGTAATTCTAGTTCTCTCATTATATACATATTTTTCTATGTATAATTGATTCCCCACTCTGGGAGATATAGTTTGAGATAAAAAGATACCAGTCATCAAGCAAATAAGAAAATTC
Organism: Cupressus sempervirens; assembly: GCA_028749045.1. Classification (NCBI taxonomy): domain Eukaryota; kingdom Viridiplantae; phylum Streptophyta; class Pinopsida; order Cupressales; family Cupressaceae; genus Cupressus; species Cupressus sempervirens. The sequence continues at coordinate 763,246,604 of CM053787.1, forward strand.
ATTAATCTGATAGGTGAAAATTTTGAAACTGTAATGGATGGTTATTTTAAATATTTCATGCAAAATATGAAGAATGGATTTAGAATCCCTATATTTTTCATAGAAAAATATTATGACCACATATTTTTTCTTGTTTATATGAATTATACATATGCTCAAGTTGTTGTACCTAGAGTGGCATGGATAAGACCTCTATACTATGAGATAAATGTTGATAAAGTATCAACTACCATCATAACATTTTTAGCTGAGGAAATTGATAATAATTTTGAACCTTTTTCCACATATGAAACAATAAAAATTAAAATGATGATGCAAAAAAAGGTCCCTAAGATGGAAAAAAGAGGCGATCCTAGATTTGGAAGGTAAACTTGGAGAGGCACCACAACAATTCCTTAAGGAAAAGGTGAAGATCCTAAAATTGATGAAGGTGATGAAGAAGAACATGAAGGAAAGGGTAAATAACTATTTGTTTCCAAGCCTAAGTCAACCAAAGGAAAATACATTTCTTTGGTTGAACCTAAAGTTAAGAGAAACTTCAAGAGAGTGGTAGTAAATTCCATTACCACAACACAAAGGATCACTAGGCATAGGTCTAAGGAAGAAAGTCTAGAAACTACTAAGGTAATAAAGAAAGGAATTGTTAATATCACAAGGCCAATTAAGGGTAAATATCCTAAGAAGAGGAAATATAATGTAATCGAGGGAAAGTAAGGCAAAAAAAAAAAAAAATCAAGGATAAATTTTTTTGTTAAACCTAATGATGATGAGGAAGATGAGGTTGAATGGATTGACTCTGATGACTTAAGTCAATTTAAAATTGTGCCAAGAAAAAAACCTTAGCATAAGGAAAAGGTATGTGAAAATTTGAGGAGATTATCAAGATTAGCAGGTTTTAAATATATTAACTATGATACCTTATAAAAGGTTGATAGACAAAAGTTTGAACAAGTAGTTATAGACATGATGGTAAATTTTAAGTGTACACCAATTGCACTAGGCAAGGAATTACCAAAATAATTATATAATAAGATAGATGCAAATTTGAAATGAGCCTTAACCATTGAAGGACAAATGAGAGAGGCTACATTATGCCAAGTGATGCCTAATTTAGGAAAGCACCATATGTCAATAGCCATGAAATCAAATTGAAGAGGATGCACATAAAAGTAAAGTAGTATGGAATTTTTTTTTTGGTCTCATGCATGTCAATGAAGAGAAAGAAGACAAGGACAAGAAGGATGTAGGAGAAGTTGAGTTAGACAATAATACAATATGGAAGACATCTACGATAATGTTGAGAAATTAGTTGAAACAATTAATAAGATGGAAAAGAAAAGAAAAAAGAAGACATAAGTAGTCATCATTAAAATTGAAACTCTAGATAATACATTGCCAAATGTGACTATTGTTGAGAAAGAGTTAGAGAGGATTGTGTCTTCCAAGCCATAAAAAGGAGCAAGCACCTAAATCAATTAAAGATGTAGTTTATGGAAACCAGTCCATTGACTTTATAGATAAAGGAATATACAAAGATTGGTGAACAACAACAATCTCAACATGTAATAGTTAGTCTAATTGATACATCTATAGTTACAATTATTACTAGTGTACAAATTCCAAGAGAGGCAAAAGATATTGCTATTGTTGAGAAGTAAAATGGGCCTAAAAATGAAGATTGAGATTAGGTAGATATTGATAGCAAGGGAAATAAAGATGAGAATAAGGAAAAAGAGAGAAAAAATTAAAAAGTAGAGAAATCTATTGTAGGCAATGAAAGGCCAAATGTCTTAGGACCTTAGATTAAGGGTGAAAATGAGACAATGCAACTAAGCTCCACTAGTGAAGAGAGGCCAAAAATTGACTCAAAAAGTTCCAAGGGCACAAAAGAAATTATTCAAAGAACAAGCCTAGAGCTTGAAGCTCAAAGTGTGTAATTATAATTTATGAGCTCTAGAAATCTAGATTCAAAAGGAAAGAAGATTAAGAAGAAGGCCCAGTCATGTAGAAAGCCAGTGGGGTATGTACAAGATCATGCTGGGCCAAACAAAAATCTTAAGTGGCAATAAAAAATTAGGACATTAGTGTTACTCAACTTGATTTGAAATCTTCAACTAGTTATGAACCTTATATCAAAAATTTGTAAAAATATAATTTAGAGTAAATTGAATTTAGTTTCTAAATACTAGCCCCTTTTTGATTAAAATATATATATATCTAGTCAAAATTTGGAATTTCAATTCAAAGGTACAAAAAATTATGAAAAAATAAGCAGTAGGTTTATGTCTTACCACCTTAATCAAAATCAAATCATAATATTATTTTTAACATTCTAGATATAAGAAGAAGAACAAGAGTTAGAGAGGATTATGTCTTCTGAGAAAGAAAAGGAGCAATCTCCTAAATTAGTTAAAGATGAATTGATGGAAACCTTGATCCATTGATTATATAGATCAAGGAATATCCAAATATTGGTGAACAACAACAATCTCAACACAAAATAGTTAGTCTAATTGATATATCTACAGTTATAGCTGATACTTGTGTACAAATTCTAGGAGAGGAAAAAGATGTTTCTATTGTCAAGCAGAAGAGTCAGCCTAAAAATGAAGAGAGAGATTAGGTAGATATTGCTAGCAAGGGAAATAAAGATAAGAATAAGGAGAAAGAGAACCAAAACACACAAGTAGAGAAATCTACTACTAGTAATGAAAGGCCAAATGTCCTAGGAGCCTAGATTGAGGGTGAAAATGATAGAATGTAACTTAGTTCCACTGATGAACTTATATAGACCAAGGAATAGAGATCATCAGTTGACCCAAAAGGTGTTAAGCACACACAAGAAATTATTTAAGGACTTAGTCTAGAGATCCAAAATCAAAGTGTGCAATTATCTTTGCCAAGCTCTAAAAATCTAGATTCAAAAGGAAAGATGATTAAGAATAAGGCCTAGGAACCTGAAAAGCTAGTTGAGTATGTGCAAGATCATTGTGGGTCAAACTATGACTTTAAGAGGTAATGAAAAATTAGGACATTAGTGTTAGTCAACTTTATTTGAAATCTTGAACTAGTTATGAATCTTACATTACAAATTTGTAAAAATATAATTTATAGTAATTTGAAAATAGTTTCTAAAATAGTAGACCTTTTTTATAAAAATAATAATATAACTTGTCAAAATTTCAAATTTCAATGTAAAAGTACAAAAAATTCTAAAAATAATAATTAGTAGGTGTATGTCTAACCACCTTAATCACAATCAAATGATAATATTACTTTTGAAGATTCTAGATATAAAAAGTAGACTCATACCCAAATGTGACGCATATTTTTTTTTAATTTTATCCCAAATAAATAATTAGTTTGAATTTTTTCTACAACAATTTTCATAATTAAAATACTCTTGTGTCTAACCACCTTAACTCATTCAAAAATAAACAAAATTAATTTTTAAAAAAAATTTCCTCATAGTATGACAAGCATAGAATGTGATATATCTTTTGGATTCTGAAAGGTTATACCATTTGATGGTTATAAGTTTTTTCAATTAGTATGTAAGTCAACACATTATAGGTAACTCCATTATAAAAGAAGTAAAAATTTCTTACTAAACTCATAATTTGAAAACAATTACATAATGGAAAGGTGATAATTTCCTTATGAAACCCTTTTCATTTCACTAAATTCATATGAAAAGTAAAAAGTTAAGAGGATTGATCGCATCTTTTAGCCACACCACCCAATGCATCAATTCTCAATATTTAATAGCAATTATGTAATAATTGCTTTAAAAATATGTAATAATTAGAAAATAAGTAGTAATTTCTTACTAAACTCATAATTTAATAGCAATTATATAATGGAAAGATGATTATTTCCTGAAACCCTTTTCATTTCACTAAATCTAGATGAAAAGTAAAAGGTTAAGAGGATTGATCACATTTTCTAGCCTCACCACCCAAGGCATCGATTATCAATATTTTTTGTTTAGAATGAAATGGGAAAGGGCAAGGGTGACCTACTCATACTTTTGAAAGGAAAAAATTATCATTAAGGAATAATTAATAGATTGGATCTAATAAATTAGAGAACTTGATTCGTGCATAAAGTGAATAGCACATGGGTAGGGAAAAGAAGTAGATGAAAATCCAAGACTATGAAGATATAGGGACATTAGGTATGAAACTAATAAAAAAAATTATTTTCAATCAATAATCACAAGACTTGTAAAGGAAACGTAGACTCAAATTTAGCCCTAATATTGTAGCCTTAATAGTTCTAACAATCACTGAGTGGATATATCAGTAATTTACTATAGACCATATGAGAAGAAATTCATGACCAAAATTTGAAACTAGAACATAATTTTTTTTAACCTTGTTTTTATCTAACCTCCTCTTTTACACATAGGGGTTATGTGTGATGTAGTAACTCTAGGCTTACCAAGCCATACATTTTATATTGACTCTCCCTAGAAAAAATTCCAAATTTAATCTACTTATGTTGTATGCTTTGTATTGAACCATTTACTATTTCATTTTATTTTTTGGACCCATTAATTTTAAGGTTATCCTACCAATTCAATTAGTACCATTAATTCTCATGAGAGGTGAGCATATAGCTATTTGATTTTTAATAAAATGTAATTGTAAAATTGGTATATTCTCATGGCTATATATGTATATGTGTGTGTGTGTGTGTGTGTGTGTGTGTGTTTGTTTGTGTGTGTGTGTGTGTGTGTGTGTGTGTGTGTGTGTGTGTGTGTGTGTGTGTGTGTGTGTGTGTGTGTGTGTGTGTGTGTGTGTGTGTGTGTGTGTGTGTGTGTATCTATATGTATATATTTATATATGTACACATATTATATATATATTTATACACATATATATACATATATATATACACATATATATACATATATGTACATATATATACATATATGTACATATATATACATATATGTACATATATATACATATACATACATACATACATACATATACATATATATATATATATATATATATATATATGTATATGTATGTATGTATGTATGTATGTATGTATACACACACACTAAGGGTTAAATGTTTTCCTCCAATACAACTAGGAACGAATAAAATAAAATAAACATGACCTAAAAAAAAGAATGCTTTTATTTTTATTTTTATAAATACTATCAAATTACCTACTACAAAATAAATCTCTCAAAGACAATTTATAAATTTTGTATTTCCCAAAAAAAAATTGGCTAATAAAATAAAATTAAAAATAAACTTTAAGTAATAATTATGTTGACATATCAGTCAAGTTTGTTATTAGTGACACACACTTATTTAGATTATGTATAGCTTTTGAGCTTATTGTACCATTCATAGTGTTTGCCAAGTATTTTAGTTGTCACTAATTTCTACAATTGCTACTGAGTACTTTGGACAAATCTCAGTGGTTACTGAGCAATCACAACTACATTGAAAATTGTGCATCTTAGTGTCTACCAAGTTTACCAGTGCAAGCCAAGTTGTACAGTGTTCATCGAGTTCACGGTGTATGTCATGCAAGTCTAGCATTAGCTAAGCTATTTTGTGTTAAAAAAGTGACTCATTTTATACTAAGCTTTAGTTGAGAATGTTTACCGAGTCATGTCATGGTAAACAAGTGATTCAGTTTATATGACAAGTTTCACAGTATCTACCAAGTGACCAGTGTAAACTGAGTTCAAGACTACTTGGAAGTGATTAGTATGGACTAAGCTTCTATGTCTACTGAGTTATCATGCCCAAAATATAGGGGCAAAAACACATGTAATTTTTTTTATTTTTAAAAGGATTAATAAAACTAATAAGTTTGTTAAGGGATTTTGAAAAAGTTTACTATGCTTGATTTACCAACTTAAAACTATGAGGATGTTACAAACTAGATAATTGTTTCCTCATCAAAATCTAAGACTACCTCTCAGATTTTAAACACAACATGCGAGATTAGCTTGTTTAATAAAACTTTTATTATTAAATCAAATAATAAATTAAACAATCTAATTTTACTTAATTAAAAGGTTTAACTCATTAACACTTTTATTTACTTTTAAAATATTTAAATCATTTGGATAACCATTTAAATAATTATTGATCTAATTATTTCAAAAGATTTGAAATAAAAAGAACTTCTAATTAATATAACATTACATCCATAATTCAACTTTATTTAAAATTTATTCTAATTACAATTTTATTTAAATTATAATTTATTAGAAATAGAACATTCCCAATAATAATAACAATATAAATTAACTAAATATGACTAAATAATAAAGCAAAACAAAATAATATTATCTATTAATCTAACATATACTACACTACTATTATAACACTAAATTAATCTATATTAACACTAACTACAATTTAAAAACAATTATAATTTTAAATATACTAATACTTAAAACAAATTAATTAAATTATTAATAAATTAAAACTAATTAATAAAAAAACTTCAATAAGAAAAAAAAAAAACTAACCGAAGTAACAAATACTAATACCACTTTAATCAATACTAAATTATCATCCACTAGTTCCTAAATTCTAACTAACTAAACATTACTAAGTAATACTTCATCTACTAACATAATATAATAACAAAAATAATAATATTAACTACAAAAAATAAAAAAATAAAAATCTACATTTATTATATTAACTCCTAACTACCTCCATCCTACCCCACTTAGCCAACCCATGTGGCATCTTCCCAAACCCCAACAAAAAAGTATGCCTAGGAAACCAATTCATAGGCCTTATGGAGGAAGGAATGTGATAAGTTTTTTTGTCAGACTTCATATAAGATTCCCCCCCCCCCTAGCCGCCCACTTAAATTTTATTAGTCAAATCACGTGGTCTTTTTCAAGGCATTCACAACATGGTTGACAAATTAAATCACATGGAAGGAGGATTAATGATAAAAGTTTTTTGATTGGCCATAGTCTATCAACACATTCATTTCTTTGACTTTGGTTTGAACTCCAACCTATCCCTTTGTTCAAAATTGGTGCCTAGGAATAAGAGGGGTAGTTAAGACTTAGGATACAAAGGGGAAATTTATTGCTAAAAGTTTATTTGGTAAGACTTATAGGATATTTAGGATATTGCAAAAAGTATTAATAATATTTGTTTTTTTTTTCTTTTCATTTAATTATTTAATATCAATAAGTTCAAAAAGAATATTAACAGAATCTTTTAGATGCTCTATTGTAGGAAAGACAATTAATAATTCTCCCCATACAAAATGCAGTGAACATTTTTGCTCTTGGAAGTGTATTTTTTTTTCAAGTCCATACTATTGCTAAGTATGGATTTTCCAACCAATTTATTTAACCAAGGGGTTGAATAATCCATTTTAACAACAATGTAAGATTTATTTGATCTCCTAATAAGCACAAAATTGAATCAACGTTCCAACCATATCAATTTTTCCTTAAGATGTTTGAACTTAAAATGTGCATAATTGTATAATACTATTTTATCTATTTTTCAATACAACATGCATATAACTGAATTACAAGAAGAACTCAAATGCAAGAATATTACTCAATCTCTTTTCTATTAAACCACCTGATTTAAAGGCTCCACCAGGAAACAACTAGTAAGAAAACCTGACATTGTTGCCACTTCAACAATAAGTTTACATGTAACATTTTTACATAGGATAATATTCCAATGGAAAAACTCCCAGCGTAATTGAAATCCAATACAATTTTGAATTTCCTTCCTGGCCCTTTATTAGAATTGCTTTAGAATAACTTTGAGGGGGGGGGGGGTTGAATTAGTTATTCAAGGTCCAAATGTCCTATTTCAAACTTTTCACTAAGTGTAGTGAACCAATTCAACCAATCATTCAACCAAGCTTTAAGTTATCTAATCAGCTAGTTACTGTAAATCAACATGCAAGTATAACACAAGAAATCAACACATGACACAATGATTTGCATGGAAACTCAATTTGGGAAAAACCACCAGTAACATGCTACTCAATTTTTACGTTTCTGAAGTGATGTCCTATGAAAGGCCTACCCTATTAAAGGAATACAACACACTGTTAAATGTGACATTGTTAGAGGATTTAACCACCCTATTAGAAGTGGGCCTAGTTAAAGGACTTTAGAACATTCACTTGGAATGCCACCCTGTTAAAGGATTTTCAAAATAGTTGTTAGGCCAACATAAGTTAGTCCTTCTTGCATACTATTTTCAAAATCAGAATTTGCATTTCCTACATTTTATAGCTCAGCTTCTGAATGTAGCTTGACACTCATAGGATGAGACTTAGCATATACTGAATTTTGTTGAAGATTCCCAACTTGATTTGCAACATTGTCTTCAACTATCATACAAAGGATCTATAATCCTCTATTTTCTTGGACTCATCAACCTAAACTTTTGCATGCTCATCAAAATTTACATTTGCACTCTCCACAACTTTTTTAGTGTTAGTATTCAAACACTTATTGATCTAGGGGATAAAAATTACTGAAAAGTAAAATGTCCCCAATGCTCCAAGAATCAACATCATTACAAAGTGTTCACAATTTTGACTCCAACATAACTCGAACGAGCAAAATTGGAATTTAGGTGCAAAAATTATGATTGGTCAAAATTTGGTCAAACTAGGACCAGAGGTCATAAAAGGGTGAAAAAGTAATCATCTCAAAAATATTTGACAATGGATTCCAAATGAAAGAGCTCGTCAAAAGCTTTCCAATGGCGTTTGTTTCATTAAGAATGAAGATTGGATATAAAAGTTATGATGGTTTCAAATTCAAGTAAAAGTATGGATCTTGATGACATCAGCATGACATCACAAAATCATAAAGAGAGGGAAAACATTCAAATTAAAATTAAAATAGCTATTTAATTCGAATTAAAGGAATGAGATAATGGGAGTTGAACTCCTAACCATTGGCCTCCTCAAATTAAGGCCAACGAATGGGCTATTTATGTTATATAGAATATTAAGGGAAGAGTTGTTATTTATGCATAACAAATCCGCCCAATCGTATCTAAATAAGGGTATTTGTTGAAAACAAACCCTTATTTTTGGTGTGAGATCATAACAAAATAATGGTAAAAGGGGTAAATTCGAAATATGTAATCAAAATGGGGGATTATGTTGGTTAATTGTTTTAGCCCATTTTTGGCTAAATTTGATGGATAAAATGGGGGTAGTAGGCTTTGAAAAAGCATCTAGGTGATGAGAAGGAGATTTGATGATTATTCTTGCACATTGGAGAGTAATGCTACAATTGTGCTTGAAAGGAAGATCTTGAACACTTGTAATTGATTTTGGAGCAAATCAGATCGGTCCCTCTATTGGAGCAGGAATTGAAGACGTAGTCTGACCCATGAACAAACTCCGTTATCAATTGTGTTTTATCTTATGTCTCTCTACTCTCTTTCTTTTAGCCATTACCTTTTTATGCTTTGTTCATTTAAGCATTTAAATTGTGTTAATTTTCTAATTAATGCTTTGAAATTTAACTTCATGTAATAATGTTAAGCATTCCTCTATAATAGTCCTAGATCCTAATCAGATCAAATTTGGTATCAGAGCTTTTGTTGGACTAGTATTGCAGATTTGAATGTTAACAAGATCCAAGTTGAATCAAGGCAAAGGTGATCTTGAAGAATATAATCCTGAGATCAAAAAATGAAGAGTTAATCCACCATCCCAGATGAAAGATAAAGGTGGTGGACAGGGTTTAGAAGATCGAAGTATCTAAAAGACTCTTCAAAATTTGTAGACAATGGTAGAAGTTTTGGTACAAGAAAGAGAAGAGAAGATGCGAAGACGTGCAACTTGAAAGGACAAAGGGAAAAAGAAAGGCACTGATCGTGATCCACCAAAGACACCTCCATCTTCTCCTTCTTCTCCCTCTTCTCCTTCTTCCCCCTCTTCTCCTTCTTCTACCCATTCTGAGTCTTCTAATATTTTTAAGGGTGGACATAAGCCTTGAATCAAGTTGGATGTAAAGTTTGACTTGCCAAAATATTATGGGGAGTTAAATGCTAAGAAATTAGATGACTGGATTCAGCAAGTAGAAGTCTACTATAGAGTTCAAAACCTTGTAGATGATGTTGATAGAATTTAGTTAGCCACTCTTCGATTAGGTGGTGTAGCCTTAACTTGGTGGGAGAGTAGGTCTCAAGATGAAACTTCATAGCATGGTAAGTTTAATTTGTCTTGGTCAGAATTTGTTATTGATTTAAAGAAGCAATTCTATCCCCTAGGCCATATGCAACAGTTAATGATGAACTAGCAAAATTTTAGGCAATGAAAAGGTTAGTCTGTCCAAGATTACACCCATGAATTTCACAAAAAGGCTATTTCATTAAATGTCCCATTATATACCTAGGACACTTTACTCAAGTATATATGTGGTCTTCATTCTTACCTAAGGCATTCTATTCTCATCCTAAATCCTTGTAACTTGGATGAAGTATGTGTCTAGGAAACACATTTAGAATCAAGGGGTAAGGGTACTTTCATTGATAAGTTTGATGAAAATCCATCTAAGTATGAGGAAAAGTCCAAAGGAAAAGGAAAGGGTAAAAAGATAGAAACAATAAAGAAAGAGGGCAAGAAACCCACATGCTCACATTGCAAGAAAGAAGAGCATGATGATTCTAAGTGCTGGAAGCTGCATCCTGAAAAGAGGCTGAAGCGATTTGGTGGAAACAAAGGTAAACAAAAGACTGCTGCTATAACTCAACAAGATCTTGGATCTAACTCTAGAGATGAGACAAAAATTGTTGCTACCAGGATCCAAGGTAAAGGAAAAGGTATATCTCTTTCATTAGCTACAAGTTCTTCTAGTATAAGTGCAAGTACAAGTAAAGAATCTTCTCCTAAGAATGATAAGCAAAGCAATTAATTATTTCACATCCGAGTTGTTATCAAGCATACTAAGGTCGATACATTATTTGATACGGGTTCTCAAGTTAATTTGATATCAGAGGAAGTTTTTAAAAAGATTAACTTGACTAGAACACCTCATCCAAAACCATATCCTCTTGGATGGGTTTGCGATGATGCACAGTTATAGGTAACTAAACAATGCAAGTTAAGATTTGCTATCACTGCAAACTTTGTGGATGAGGTAGAAGCTGATGTAGTCCCTTTAGATATTTGTGGTCTTATACTTGGGAGTCCCTATTTGTATGATCGACAGGCTATCTTCTATAGGGGGAAAATAAGTATCATTTGTTTAAAGACAATACTGAATACATTGTATGGGCGCATAAGGTTAAGACTAATCTGGCATTAGTCAATGTTGGTCAAATGAAAAGGTTAGTCAACTCTAGTAAGAACTTTGTGTTAATGCTTGTAAAAGCCAAAGAAGATGAAACATCTAAGGCATTTAAGGGATGTGGTCCAAAACATAAGGCTGAAAAGGTCAAAGTTATTTCTTCTTACGATGACTTATTTTAAGAACTAAAAGGATTGCCTCCTAAAAGAGAGATACAACATGAAATTCAATTGCAGCAAGATGTGCCCCTTCCTAATATCGACATGTACCACTTATCAGTCTTGTAGAATGAAGAAATCAAGAAGCAAGTTCAAGAGCTCATTGAGAAAGGAGTTATCCATCCTAGTACTTCTCCTTGTGGTTCTCCTATTGTGTTGGTTCCAAAGAAAGATGGGACTTGGAGAATGTGCATTGACTATAGGGCTTTGAACAAGATAACAGTAAAGAACAGGTACCCTCTTCCTAGAATTGATGATTTACTTGATTAGTTGAAACATGCAATTTATTTCACTAAGCTAGACTTACATAGTGGATATCATCAAATAAGAATTGTAGAAAGTGATATTTGGAAAACTACTTTTAAGACAAAACAGAGACTTTATGTGTGGTTGGTTATGCCATTTGGGCTTTGTAATGCACCAGCTACATTTATGAGAGGTATGAATGATGTCTTTCATCCCTTTATTGATGACTTTGTCATAGTCTATTTAGATGATATTCTTTTATTCAGTAAGTCTTGGGATGATCATGTAATTCATGTAAAGAAAGTATTTGATATACTAAGAAAAGAAAAACTCTATGTAAAGATGTCAAAATGCGAATTTGCAAAGACATCTTTAGTGTACTTAGGCTATGTTGTAGGAGATGGTCAATTGAAATTAGACCCTGCAAAGGTCAAATGTATTGTAAAATGGCCTAAGCCAAGTACTATTACAGAAGTTAGGAGTTTCTTAGGTGTAGTTCAGTACTGGAGGAAGTTCATTGCAAACATCTCTTTTATTGCATCATCGTTACATGCATTGACCAGTACCAAGGAAACTTTTCAATGGGGAGGTCAACAACAAAAGGATTTTGACACTTTAAAGGAAAAGTTGAGCACTGAACCAATTTTAGCTCTACCTAATTTACATCAACTATTTGAGATTGAGATAGATGCGAGCAAGCTTTCCATGGGAGTTGTAACATGCAAGGAGGTAAACCAGTCTACTACCACTCTGAAAATTTTTCAAGAGCAGTAAGTAACTATTCTATGTATGATAAGGAACTTTATGCTTTAGTTTAGAGTGTTAAAAAATAGAAACATTACTTAATGGGAAAAGAAACTATAATCCACACTGATCACTAGCCACTGCAATATTTTCACTCACAATCTAAGTTGCAATAAAGTAGGCACTTTAGGTGGATGGGTTTTCTACAAAAGTTTCATTTGGTAATTAAGTATAAGAAGGGTTCCCATAACAAAGTAGCAAATATGTTGTCTAGACCTCCTATTCGGAATGCTTTGATAATCCTTCAAAATAGTTCTATGGTTCATGAAAGTTTTCAGGAACAATATGCTAATGATGAGAACTTTAAGGATATCTATGTAGCTTTAATCCAGGGTAAACATGTGGAAGAGAAAGATTACTATGTGCATGATAATTTGTTGTACCACTTGGGAAAACTATGCATTCCTAAAGATGAACAAGCACATGTAATCCATGAAGCACACACCTCTTTGATTGCAGGGCATTTCAGGGTAAGTAAGACACTAGCTCAATTACAAAAGTATTGTTACTAGCCTCGTATGCAGGAAACTATCACTAAGTATACAAAAGGATGTATAATGTGTGGAACCAACAAACCAAGTAATAGGAAATTGGGTTTGTACACACCATTACTTGTACCATCTCGTCCATGAGAAAGTGTCTATTTTTGGGAGGTTTACCTATGTCTAGGAAGGGTCATGATTATTTGTATGTAGTAGTTGATCGGTTCAGCAAAATGTGTATTTTAATGCCTTGTAAAAAGCAAGTTACTGCTAAACTGACTACTCATTTATACTTTAAAAATGTATGGGTTCATTTTGGGTTACCAACTTCTATTGTATTGGATCAAGATTCTTGATTCTTAAGGGAATTTTGGTCATCTTTGTGGGGACTCATGGACACCAAGCTAAAGAAGAGTACGGCCTTCCATCAGCAGACCGACAGACAAACAGAGGTAGTAAACAGAACAGTTGTGCATCTACTTAGAGGTTACTATAGCAAGCATCCTAAGTTATGGGATGAAAGTATTCACTATGTGCAACATGCTTACAACCATGCGACACACTCTTCTACATAGAGGTCTCCTTTTGAGACTTGCTTTGGTTGCTTGCCTAAGACACCAATGGATTTTGGTTTTGGGAAGGCTAACATTTTAGATGGATTCTATGATGCAGAAAAGGCTTTAAAGTTCATCCAGAAGGTCCAAGCTATCCATCAGGCAGTAGAAGCATAGTTGGAGTAGAGCCAAGCAAAATACAAGGCTCGCCATGATAAGCATCGCGTTGATCACCAATTCCAAATTGGTGACAGAGTTTGGTTACATATCAGCAAGGAAGGAATACAAGGTGAAGGAAGGAAGCTCAAGCCTATCAATTATGGTCCTTTTGAGATCTTGGAAAAGATCGGTACCAATGCTTTTCACCTTAATCTTCCTCCATACATGCAAATTTACTCAGTTGTCAATGTTGAGAATCTAAAGTTGTATGAGCCTCCAATGATCTTGGATGAAGACATTAGTGTTCAGGTTCCATCAGTTGATGACCTTTCACTAGAGTACATGTTAGAATTGCCACAAGATGTCATCCTTGACAACAACGTTAGAACTTCATGAAGAGGACCAATTGAATACCTTCGAGTGGGATTGAAGGGGATGCATCCAAGAAATGCAAGATGGATGGAGATTGGTAAAGTGAGGGAACTATACGTTCACCTTATTTTCTAGTAATCCAAACTTTCGGAGGTCCGAAAGCTCTTCAGTGGGGAGGCTTGATCTAGGGGATAAAAATTACTAAAAATTAAAATGTCCCCAATGCTCCAAGAATCAACATCATTACAAAGTGTTCACAATTTTGACTCCAACATAACTCAAATGAGAAAAATTGGAATTCAAGTGCAAAAATTATGACTGGTCAAAATTTGGTCAAACTAGGACCAGAGGTCATAAAAAGGTGGAAAAGTAATCATCTCAAAAGTATTTGACAATGGATTCCAAATGAAAGAGTTTGTCAAAAGCTTTCCAATGGCGTTCATTTCATCAAGAACGGAGATCGGATATAAAAGTTATGATGGTTTCGAATTCAAGTAAAAGTATGGATCTTGATGATGTCAGCATGACATCACAAAATCATAAAGAGAGGGAAAACATTCAAATTAAAATTAAAATAGCTATTTAATTCGAATTAAAGAAATGAGATAATGGGAGTTGAACTCCTAACCATTAGCCTCCTAAAATTAAGGCCAACCAATGGGTTATTTATGTTATATAGAATATTAAGGGAAGAGTTGTTATTTATGCATAACAGATCCGCCCAATCTTATCTAAATAAGGGTATTTTTTGAAAATAAACCCTTATTTTTGGTGTGAGATCGTAACAAAATAATGGTAAAAGAGGTAAATTCGAAATATGTAATCAAAATGGGGGATTATGTTGGTTAATTGTTTTAGCCCATTTTTGGCTAAATTTGATGTATAAAATGGGGGTATTAGGCTTTGGAAAAGCATCCAGGTGATGAGAAGGAGATTATGATCTTGGAGATTTGATGATTATTCTTGCACATTGGAGAGTAATGCTGCAATTGTGCTTGAAATGAAGATCTTGAACACTTGTAATTGATTTTGGAGCAAATCAGATCGGTCCCTCTATTGGAGTAGGACCCAGAGACATAGTCTGACCCATGGATGAACTCCGTTATCAATTGTGTTTTGTCTTATGTCTCTCTACTCTCTTTCTTTCAACCATTACCTTTTTATGCTTTGTTCATTTAAGCATTTAAGTTGTGTTAATTTTCTAATTAACGCTTTGAAATTTAACTTCATCTAATAATGTTAAGCATTGCTCTGTAATAGTCCTAGACCCTAATCAGATCACTTATATGCCTTACTTCCATTGGAGTATCCAAGGAATGTGCCTTCATCACTTTTTACATCAAACTTGCTATTTCTAGTATCTTTCAAAATATAGGATTTACAACCAAATATTTTGAAATGTTTAACATTAGTTGAATGACCATACCATAATTCAAAAGGTGTTGCATGTGTACCTTTCTTGATTTAAACTCTATTTAGTGTGTAGACTATAGTACTTACATCTTCTCTCCAGTACTTTAGCATAACATTTTTCTCCATCATCTAGGTTTTAGCACAGTGAAACACTGACCTATTCCTCCTTTCAGCAATACCATTCTATGGTGGATTTCTTGGTGATGATGTTTGCCTTTTAATACATTTGTCATTGAAAAATGTTTCAAACTCTCTTGATGTGAACTCACCTCCTCTGTCTAACCTTAGGCATTTCAGGTTCTTTCCTGTTTCCTTCTCAACTCTAGCCAAATAACACTTGAACATTTGGAATGCATTAAATTTTTTCTTTAAGAACATAGCAGTCATCATCCTAGAGTAGTCATCTACAAATAACATTGTGTATCTGTCTCCTAGGTAGCTTTACACTTCTGTTGGACCACATAAGTCTGTATGAACTAACTCTAGTACTTCATTGGAAGTGTATGTTTTTCTTTTGAAACTAGACTTATTCATCTTTCCTAGTTGACATTGTTTTCTCATTGTGTTTTCAGGTTTCTTCAACTTGGGAAATCCTCTAACTTTCTTTCTCTTGCTGATCCTAATCAGATTATCAAAGTTAACATGACACAACCTTTTATGCCACACCACACATCATCAAGTCTAACAACAAGACATGTTGCATCTTCCATATCTAGGTAAAATAGGTTACTCCTAGTTTTTTCACCCTTTCCTATCAAATTTCCATTAGCATCATAGATCTTGGTAGTTTTGCTTCTAAATTCAACTTTGCAACTTACATTTCCTAACTGTGATACACTTGATAGGTTGTAGTTCAATCCTTCAACATAGTATGAATTATCACATGAAATTTTCTTTGGAAGTTTGATAAAGCCTTTTCCTTTGATTTGACATGGAGCATCATTACCAAATCTAACACTATTTCCATCATATTGAGTAAAGGTAATGAACTTACTTTTATCTCCTATGATGTGATGTGAGCATCCACTATCTATGATCCACTTTTCATTCTTGTTCATATAGGTAACCAATGTTGATGCTTCATCTTCATCTTTGTCTAATTCATCCTTCATGGCTACATATACTACTTCATCATCATTCTCATCAGATTCCTCTTCAACAATGTAGCATCTCTTGCCTTTCTCTTTGCTATCATCTTCTCTTTTGTTCCTGAACTTGTTTCCTTTTTTTTAATTCTTCTTCTGTGGATATCTTGTAGCTATATGACCTACTTCATTGCAATTGAAATATATGATAGGGAGCTTACCTTTGAATTTTCCTTTACCTCTATGGAATCTCCTAACTAGTAGTGCTTCTAACTATTCCACATATTCCTCATCTATGTTGCTATCATTGGATGCATGTTTTCCTTTTCTTCTTTTCTTGCTTGATGTTTCCTCAGTCTTTTTTATTGTTATCTTGGCCTTGAAAATAGATTCAAGGTTCTCAGGTCTGTAGTTGTCAAAATTGGATAGCTGAAACGTAATAAGTCTTCCAACTATTCCTTCAAAGGTCAGTGTGTTCCCTTGTACACACCTCAGCTCTTGGATGGCTAAAACTGTTATAGCATAGATAGGGAGTAGAGTTCTCAAGTATTTGCTAATTGCTATTTCTTCTTCCAATTGTCCACCTAGACTTCTTATTGCACTCACCACTTCTTTCATCCTTGTAGTGTACTAAGTAGCATTTTCACCTTCCTCCATGTTCATGTCATCAAAATTTTATCTTAAGCTTTCTCTCTTTGCTCTCTGAACATTCTGATCTCCTCCATAGATTTTTTACAAGGTTTTCCACATCTTGAATGTAGTTTCATAGTCTTTGATATCATCCTATTCTACATAGTTAAGTGTAGAAGCAATCTCCAACATTTCTTGGTTATGTTCCTTCTTTTTGTTCAAATCATCTGTAGTAAGAGGTCCTACTAGAGTTACATGTTCTGTTCCAATAGAGGTTTGTGCATAGTCACCTATTGATCCAAGGTACAATTTTATTGGACTCTACCATGCAAAAAAGATTTCTTTTTTGAGCTTGGAAACTTCTCTCTTCTTTTGAAGTGATGCCCTGTGAAAGGCCTACCCTATTAAAAGCTTACAAAAAATTGTTAAATGTGACCTTGTTAGAGGATTTAACCACCCTATTAGAAGTGGGCCTAGTTAAAGGACTTTAGAATATTCACTTGGAATGCCATCCTATTAAAGGATTTACAAATGGCTGTTAGGCCAACCTAATTCCATAGAATTTTCTTATCTAATACAATTTCTAGAAAGTATTAGAAAATCTTGACCTGAATACAACATACAACTTATCTTGCAAATCTCAGATCACTTCTTAGCTCATACCCTTGCCTAGCCTTCAATCTCTGCAACTCTTAATAGCTTTCCCTCCTTTAAAGCTTTGTCTTCTTGAGTCACCATACTCAATGTACCAGTGCAATCATCTCTTCATGACCATTGATAGAAGCAGAGCCTCTGTGCTCTTCCTTCTCCTATATGTCTTCTTCTTGACACCCTTCTAACTGCTTTGTAGGTTTGGCACTTTAGCAACAATAGTATTAGCAACTCTTTGCTTCTTGGTCTATGACTTCTTAAATAGAAGTCTTGGAGTTCCATTTCCCACTTGATTTTTCCATTCTTTAATTTTCAATTTGCATGGATTAGGTAGGGTTCATTGCATCTAACCCATATTCTATTTTCTCTAGAAACTTCTTGAATAATCCCTTAGAATTCACCCAAAAATGGCTTACATAGGATTATATACCAACAAATCATCATCCTTATCTTCCAACTCATTCATAAAATTCAATGTAACCACTATGTTAGCTTAGATTTGGTAAATTTTCATCTTTGAAAATAATGCAGCAACTAAGCACTATTAAAATACTAGTGCTCAACACATACTATGTTACTCAGCATCAACTAAGTTTTTCCTAATGCTCGGCACTTGAAGATCACTTGGTACACTAGAAATTTTTGTTACTCAGCTTCTACTAAAAATTTGCTTGGCTTCAACTAACTTTCTCGACACCTACTAATGATCTTAGTTTAAGCTTTGTAGTCAACCTTGTTACAATTTCTTCCTCCAATAATTATAAGTGTGACCAACCTCAATACATTACTTAACCATTTTCTTAACTGATTCTTGCACATCATTACAACATCATAACTCAACCTTTCCCTTGCGTGCTCTTGTTACATCTTGTTGATCAAATCCTATTCATCAATAAACTAAGTGATAGTACTTGGATCTTATAAGAAAAATATCATCCCTACAAATAGTAGGTTTGACATCAATGACAAAACAATGATTGAAAACATTCTTTTACAACAACTCTCTTTTTGATTTTCAACAACAATGAGATTTTTCAATCTGATTTTCAACACCCTTAACAAGGGATCCATTATTAATTTTGCAATACATCATTGTGATCATGGAGAGAATGAAAAAATAACTAGGAGACAACCAATTATAACATGAAGACAAAATTAAACATTCACTCCTATCTCAAGTTTGCACAATAGGTTTATCAGTGAACCAGACTAGGGAGAAGGTGAATTTTTCCAATAAGAGTTGTTAGACACAATACCAAAATAGGTGCCCTTTTGGGGCTAAAACTCAAGAACTTCTATTATTCCATTCTTACATTTCAAAACTCATACATGGTTTGTGCTGATGAGTAGGGGCCCATAACACCCTACCCTCTCTCCCTTTTTTCATCTTGAGAAAAGACTCTACACTATCAAAGTCTAACTAAAGACCTTCCACTGTACATGACCACTTCTACCCTATTCTAGGGTGAGTAATTCCAATACAACTCATACAATACCTTTAAAAATTAAAGCAAAATTCAAAAAAAAATCATTCAAGAAAACCTACTTCAATCCCTCCCAAAACATACTCAACACACACATGAATATACATATGCAATAAAACTGAAACGTGAAGCACAACATGAACAAAACAAGGTGAAGTATTCCTACCTTCAAAATTAGAATTATGGAAAATGAACAAATTTGAGATGAGGAATCCCTTCCTTCTCCTTCTCCTTCAATCCCGAATTCCCCTCTAAAACTAGAGGTTGTGTGAACACTCAAAACCCTCTCAAAATTGTCTCTAAATAAGATCCTAAACTCAACCACTCTAAAAAGAAATAACTCCCCCACTTGCCCAAAAGTTTTAGAGTCTTCTAACTCAACTTGACATAAGGCTGATCTCAAGGTGGAGTTAAACTTATCCAACCCAAATGAAATCATTCAATTTTCGCAATAAAGTAAAAATGAGATTTTTGAGTGACCATAAAACTCAACAAAAGAGGCTAAGGGGGTGAGAAATGCCCCCAACCCATACCCATACCCCTTAGGTACTTAGATTTCATGATTTAAGGCCTTTAGGATTAATTAGGGACCTATCAAAAGGTAGGAAAATCTTAGGACTTTCTAACAACCTTCAAAAATGCAAATTACTCACTAATCTTGATTAGGGTAATTAACCTCGATTACTAACTGATTGGAAAAAAGGTCACTAACCTATTTTGACTTATATCTTTAAGTTACTTAGTTAACCCTATCTATCATGTTGGAATGCATATATAATTCATGAGTGTCAAGTGACATTGAAAAATCACTGTTATAAAACATTAACATTTATTGATTATAGAATGATACATTCATTCAACTCACAATACAAATAAAATATGAACAACGAGGTTTTCATCTTTCATTAGATTTAGCCTTAGTTTCCAAAAATGGTACATAGGGTTCAGTTTGATTTCTCCATTAGATTTCTTGGCTAAAATATCCTGCACACTCATTGCACACATCAGTAGCTCAAGAAAATCACATGCATATATGTATATGATGTATTAGGAAAATCACATAAATTAAAACATCCATCTTTCAAATAATCAGTTGTTTATCTCATTCTACTCATATTCTCAATCATTAAAATTGCAGAATCAAAGTGTTAATACCGCATTCACTTACTTCATCAATATACATGTTCATAAAGAATTAAATTACAAAATCAAATATTTGAAAGTAAAACATCACACAAAATAAGATAACATAATAATGTTTAGTGTATCCAATAGTGTCTCAACATATTGATTCATGAGTATCTATATAATAATGTATCAACTATGCTATGATGGGTCAGGACAAGGCCTCACATTCTCCCCCACTAGGCATGAACTTCCTCCTAGAGTTCATTAAAAAGATAAGGGTACTGAGATTGCGTCCATACTGCATCCTCCCATGAAGTTGTCACTTCATCATAACAATCCCACTAGACCCTAACCTAGTCCATCTCTCAGCCTTGAAGAGCTAGGGTCCATCAGGAAATAATATGCATAGGCTCTAGTGCTAACTAGCCATCTTAATCCACCTACAAAGCATCCCAATCTATAATATGGGACTCATCAAAAATTTATCCTCTAAGTGCTAAAATGTGAAACACATCGTGAACGTGTGACAAGCTAGGTGGCAAAGCTAAATGGTATGCAATTGGCCCTATCCTCTCTATGATCTTGAATGGTCCAACGAACCAAGGTGCCAACTTAGAGCACTTTCTGAATCAAGTTAGACTCTTGTGCAGTTGCACCCTCAAGAAGACTCTATCTCCAACTTAATACTCTTGATCCATCCTCTTTGCATCACAGTACTTCTTCTGCCTATCATGTGCCTCTCTTAGGAACTATCTAATTAGGGTCACTTGCTACTCCATCTCATTTACTAATTGAGGAGCAATAGATACTCAATCCTTGATCCTATCCCAACACAAGGGCATTCTGCATGGTCTTCCATACAAGGCTTCATAAGGTAGCATACCTATGAAAAAATGGTGCCCATTATTATAGGAAAACTTGATAAGATGTAAGAATTCCTCCCATTTGACCTGATGGTCCATCACATACATATGTAACATGTCCTCCAAAACCTAATTCACTCACTCAGTCTGACCATCGATCTGAGGATAGTATGCTATAGTAAAATTGAATCTAGTGCCTAATGTTTCCTACAACTCTCTCGAAAAGGATGAAGGGAATAGTGAATCTATATTGGAGATGATCTTATAGGGAACACTATGAAGTCTAACAATGTATTGCAAAAACACTTGAGCTATGTCTCATGCTGTGTATGTAGTATGCACAGGTGAGAAATGGGAAACCTTGGTCAATGTGTCAACTATCACCAAAATGGCATCATGGCAGTGAGATGACATGGGGAGCCCAACAATAAAATCCATATATATAGCTTCCCACTTCCACTCTGCAATCTCATGAGGTTGAAGAAGCCCATCAGGATGATGGTACTCTGCCTTCACCCTCTGACATTTAAGGCATCTCGCAACAATGTTGGCAATCTACACTCTCATACCTAGCTAGTGATACAACTATCTTAGATCTACATGTAACTTCTTAACACCAGGGTGCACTACATAAGGTGCCCTATGAGCCTCAAGTATAATGAGCTTGCACAAACCCCCAATGGAAGGTACATACATATGTCTTCTATGATGAAAAATTCCATTGAACTCTAAGGAATACTCTGAATACTTCCCTTCTAAGGGTCTCTAAGAATGCACTATCTGACCAAATTTAGCATAAAGATCATCTGCTGTCAAGTGCTATAGGATCCACTCTCTCAAGTTAGTGCAAGTAATCATAGATGAAAGCTCATGGTGCCTTCTACTTAAGACATTTGCAACCACATTGTCCTTTCTCTTGATGTAATGAACATTGAAATCATACTCACAAAGAAACTCCATCCACCTTCTTTTCCTACCATTAAGGTTCGGTTGAGTAAATATGTACTATAAGCTCTAGTGGTTAGAATGAAGCTCGAATCTATGACTGAGAAGGAAGTGTCACCACCATACCAAGGCTTGAACAACTACTGCAAGTTCTAGGTTTTGAGTAGGGTAATTAAGTTTCTAAGTCTTCAACTTTCTAGACTCGAAGAAAATAGGTTGTCCATCCTACATAAGGACTACCCTTATACCATCAATAGATGCATCCGTGCACACCAAAAAATCTATAGAAGGATTTGGCACTACTAGGATTTGTGCACTCATGAGGGCTCTCTTGAGCTCTTGAAATGCTCTATCACACTTCTTTGTCCAATCATACTTTTTCCCCTTTTTTTGAAGAGATGTGATGGCCAATCCATGATGGCCCTAATCTTTGATGGGTCTATTGAGACACCATCACCTCATATGACATGACCCAAATAATGTATCTTAGGTTTGTAGAATGCAAACTTTGACAAGCTGCCAAACAACTGATTCTATCTCAACTTCTACAATACTTGTCTCAAGTGCTTCTCATGCTCCTTCTCATCATGAGAATATATCAGAATTTCATCAAGGAAAATGACCACAAACTTATCCAAAAATGTATAGAATACTCCATTCATGAGGCTCATGAATACAACTAGAGCATTCATGAAGCCAAATGGTACCATGGTGAAATCATAGTGACCATACCTCATATAAAATGTAGTCCTGGGGATATCACTATCCACAATCCTCAATTGATGATAACCTGACTTTAGATCAATCTTTGAAAATACTTGGGCACCCTGCAACTAATCAAAGAGATCATTGATTTTGGGAAGAGGATATTGGTTCTTGATGGTTACTTTGTTCAACTATCGATAATCAATACACAACCTAAGTGATCCATCCTTCTTATTTACAAAGATCATTGATGCACCCCAAGGTCACACACTAGGTCAAATATGCCCCTTCTCTAAGAGTTCCTCCAATTGAGCCTTTAGTTCATTGAGCTCATGAGTAGTCATCATGTACAATGCTCTTAATACTGGCTTGGTTCCTAGCACAAGATCACTATGAAAGTCCACTACTCTAGGTGGAGGCATACTAGGGAGCTCTGAAGGAAACACATCTGCAAACTAGTATATGATTAGAAAATCATCGAGGGATGGCTCTCCCTCTGAATATTCCTCTTTGTCACTAATGGTGATAATGTATAATTGACATCCCTTACACATGCACTATCTAAACTGCATAGCTGAAATCATATGAAGGGATACATGTCTCTTTATCTCAAAGATCACTCTAGAGATCCCAAACACATCCACACATTCTACCCTCTTTTGTTGACAATCCATCTTGGTGTTGTGGGCATGAAGCCAATCCATGCCAAGGACTACTACATCATAAGAACCTAGAGGGATAATGTGTAAATCAAACATCATGGACATGTCATCAATCTAAATCAAGAAATTATGCACCATGGAACTAACTGACACTTTGGCTCCTGAGGCTAAATCTACTTCCCAACTGACATCCTATCTAACTACCACTAGCTTGCAATTCTCCACTACATATTGAGATATAAATGAGTCAGTAGCTCTAGAATAAAATAAAACATCAACCATACTACCTTGTATTATTCTTGTAGCCTCAATAATTGATGTGTAACTTGGTAGTTGTCAACCACTGCAAAAAATCTATGTGATCTACCCATGTCACCAACAGTTGACATTGAAAAATCCCCTCTTTGACCACTATATGATTGTCCCTATGGAAACTCTCTAGCTATATGACCCATGCCACCATAAGTATAGCATGGTCCTTTGGTATAAGATAATGCACCTTATGATCCAGATTGTTGTGGGTCTCCTAACCTACTAGATCCACTATATCCACCCCTAGAAGACTGTAGAATCTTCACTGACTATGATTGTGGGGCCTTTACTTTCTAATCCTATTTGGGACCTTGTGACTACCACTGCTTGGAAAGGATCCCTGATAACCTTGTGAGGGATTTTGATGTTACTGCTATGGTTTCTACTGTTGAGACTATTGGCCCTTAGAGAACCCTATTGTATAGTTCTGATTCCCTTTCCAAGGGGGTTTCTATTGGGTAGAATTTTGGTTCTAAGACCAATCTTGTGACTCCTATCTATCTTGAGTATCCTCAACAACTAGTGCTATCTCCACTACCTATCTGAAGGTGGTAGGGAAGGCCAAATGGACTAGACCCTAGAGTGAGAAATTTAGTCCCATGATGAAACAATGTACTCACAATTTCTCATCCTTTATGTATTAAACATATGGAAGGAAGTCGAGAAATCTACTCTCATATTGAGCTACTATGAGACCCCTCTGATATAGAGAATGAGATTCTTCAATCTACTTTTGTTAGAAGTGCTCGAATAGGTACCTCTCTCAGAATCTCTCCAAGAATGACTCCCATATGAGGGTATCCATCCCCACTCCTCCTATAGTCTCCTCCTGATGGCACCAATTGGAGGCATCTCCTCTTAGTTGCTAGAGTCGTATCGACCTCTTGATATCATCTCCTACATGTCTAGGAGGTCGATTGAGTGGTGGTCCTCTCTAATGGATCAACTCACCCTCATGCCAACCCTGTCCCTCTACCTGCCTTGGTGGGGGACTCCTACTCCTCTCTCTACCACTAGGCCTGCCTCCTCTAGGTCCCTTTGCTTCCACTTTGACAATTTGCTACCCTGGTTGTACTATAGGTGGTAGCCTCTATTGTACTACACCAATCAATTTTTGAAGGGCATTCAAAATATTTTGGTTTGAGTTCGGTGGTGGTGGTGTTGGTGGAAGTGGTGTTGGAGGTGGTGGTGGTGGTCCATCCTCCTATTTCACTCTACCACCTCTCACCCTACGACCTCTGCCTTGTCAGTTACTTTGTGTAATGGGAGACATCCTACACAATTTAAACTTTAGATTGAGTTTTAGAAGCATAATGGTGTTAGGTTCCTAGTGTTGAAACATGGGCTTTGATACCAAAATGTCCTACCCAAAATATGTGGGCAAAAAAACACATTATTTTTTTTTAAAAGATTAATAAAACTAATAAGTTTGTTAAGGGGTTTTGAAAAAGTTTACTATGCTTCATTTACTAGATTAAGACTATGGGGATGTTGCGAAGAAGATAATTGTTTCCCCATCAAAATCTAAGACTACCTCTTAGATATTAAACACAACATGCAGGAATAGCTTTTTTAATGAAACTTTCATTATTAAATTGAATAATAAATTAAACAATCTAATTTAACTTAATTAAAAGGTTAAACTCATTAAAACTTTTAATTACTTTAAAAATATTTAAATCATTTGGATAACCATTTAAATAATTACTGAACTAATTATTTTGAAACATTTGAAATAAAAAGAACTTCTAATTCATATAACATTACATCCATAATTCAACTTTATTTAAAATTTATTCTAATTACAATTTTATTTAAACCTATAATTTATTAGAAATAAAACATTTCCAATAATAATAACAATATAAATTAACTAAATACAACTAAATAATAAAACAAAAAAAAAACATTATCTATTAATCTAACATATACTACACTACTATTATAACACTAAATTAATCTACATTAACACTAACTATAGTTTAAAAACAATTATAATTTAAAATATACTAATACTTAAAACAAAGTAATTAAATTACTAATAAATCAAAACTAATTAATAAAACAACTTTAATAATAAAATAAAAAACTAATCTGAAGTAACAAATACTAATAGCACTTTAATCAATACTAACTTATCATCCACTAATTCCTAAATTCTAACTAACTAATCATTACTAAGTAATACTTCATCTACTAACATAATATAATAACAAAAAAAAAATATTAACCAGAAAAAATTAAAAATTAAAAATCTACATTTATTACATTAACTCCTAACTACCACCATCCTACCCCACTTAGCCAACCCACTTAGGATACAAAGGGGAAATTTATTGTTAAAAGTTTGTTTGGTAAGACTTATAGGATATTTAGGATATTGTAAAAAGTATTAATAATATTTTTCTTTTCTTTTCATTTAATTATTTAATATTAATAAGTTCAAAAAGAATATTAACATAATCTTTTAGATGCTTTGTTGTAGGAAAGGCAATTAATCTTTCTCCCCATACAAAATGCAGTGAGCATTTTTGCTCTTGGAAGTGAATTTTTTTTCATGTCCATATTTTTGCTAAGTATGGATTTTCCAATCAATTTATTTTTATAACAGGGTGGGGGTTTATATATTTTTTCACTAACTCAAATTACCAAATGCTTAGTTTAACCAAGGGGTTGAATAATCTGTTTTAACAACAATGTAAGATTTATTTGCTTTCCTAATAAGCATGAAATTGAATCGAAGTTCCAACCATATCAAGTTTTCCTTAACATGTTTGAACTTAAAATTTGCATAATTGTGTAACATTATTTTATTTTTCAATACAACATGCATATAACTGAATTACAAGAAGAACTCAAATGCAAGAATATTACTCAATCTCTTTCTCTATTAAACTACCTGATTCAAAGGCTCCACCGGGAAATAACCAATAAGAAAATTTGACATTGTTGCCACTTCAACAATAAGTTTAAATGTAACATTTTTACAGAGGATATTATCTCGAGGGAAAAAATTGCTACCATAATTAAAATCCAATACAATTCTAAATTTCCTTCTTGGCCCTTAACAAGGGATCCATTAATAATTTTGCAATACATCATGGTGATCATGGAGAGAACAAAAAATGTTCAGTAGACAACCAATCATAACATGAAGACAAAATCAAACATTCACTCCCATCTCAAGTTTGCATAATAGGTTCATCATTGAACAAGACTAAGGAGAAGGTGGATTTTTCCAAGGGAAGATATCAAACACAACACCAAAATAGGTGCCCTTTTCGGGCTAAAACTCAAGAACTTCTATTCTTCCAATGTTACATTCCAAAATTCATATGTGGTTGGTCCTGACAAGTAGGGACCCATAACACCCTACCCTCTCTCCCTCTTCTCATCCTGAGAAGAGGTTGTACATTGTTAGAGTCCAACTAAAGACCTTCCTTGTGAGAGTGAGTAATGCCAATACAACTCATACAATCCCATCAAAAATCAAAGGAAAATTTAATGAAAAACCATTCAAGAAAACCTACTTCAATCCCTCCCAAAACATAATCAACACACACAAAAACATACATATACAATAAAATTGAAACATGAAGCACAACATGAACAAAATAAGTTGAAATATTACTACCTTCAAAATTGAGATTATGGAAAATGAACAAATTTGAGATGAGCAACCCCTTCCTTCTCTTTCTCATTCAATTCTGAATTCCCCTCTAAAACTAGAGGTTGGCTAAACACTCAAAACCCTCTCAAAATTACCTCTAAATAAGATTCTAAACTCAACTACTCTAAAAAGCAATAACTCCCCGACTTGCCAAAATGTTCTAGAGTATTCTAACTTAATTAGACACAAGGCTAACCTCAAGGTGGAGTTAAAGTTATCCAACCCATGATGAAATCATTCAATTTTCGCAATAAAGAAAAAATGGGGTTTTTGAGTGACCATAAGAGAGAATAAAAGGTGCCAGGGGGGTGAAAAATGCCTCCAACTTGTACCCATATCTCTTGGGTACTTAGATTTCATGATTTAAGGCCTTTAGGATTAATTAGGGACCTATCAAAATCTAGAAAAATTTTAGGACTTTCTAACAACCATCAAAAATGCAAATTACTCACTAATCCTAATTAGGGTAATTAACCTCAATTACTAACTGATTAGTAAAAAGGTCATTAACCTAGCCTCACTTAGATCTTTAGGTTACTCAGTTAACCCTAACTATCATGTTGGAATGCGTATACAATTCATGAGTGTCAAGTGACACTAAAAAATCACTTTTACAAAACATTAACATTTACTGATTATAGAATGATACATTCATTCAACTCACAATACAAATAAAATACAAACAATAGGGTTTGCATCTTTCATCAGATGTAAGCTTGGTTTCCACAAACAATACATAGGATTTACTTTTGTTTCTTCATTAGATTTCCTAGCTAAAATATCTTGCACACTCATTGAACACATCAATAGCTTAAGAAAATCACATGCATATATGTAAATAATGTATTAGGGAAATCACATAAATTAAAACATGCATCTTTCAAATAGTTTGTTGTTTATCTCATTCTACTCATATTCTCAATGATAAAAATTGCATAATCAAAGTGTTAATTATGCATTCACTTACTTCATCAGTATACATGTTCATAAAGCATTAAATGACAAAATCAAATATCTAAAAGTAACACATCACACAATATAAAATAACATAATAATGTTCAATGTTTTTGATAGTGTCTCGACATATCGAGTCATGAGTTTAAAAATAATAATGTATCAACTATGCTATGATGGGTCGGAGCAAGGTCTCACACGAGTGCATGATGATGGTAAGCATTGACAATGGATGCCAAGTATCAAAACTTCACTAAGTCAATCTTCTAAACATGAGTGTCTTCATGTGGGCTGATTTTGCAATATTTGTGTTAACTTGTAGTGTGGCCAAAATTTTAATTTGTATAATTGGATTGATATATATGTAATTAATTGTATCATATCTAAGTGTGTAAGAAATAAAATAAGAATGTGAATGCAATTAGAGAAAAGTAGAAAGAGTGGATTGTACAAAGGCTACAATTGTATAAGGAGCAACAAAGTCATATCAATCATAGTAACATGATTAGTACTTAAAAGAATCGCATTCAACAAACCAAGTTCTAGATCAGAAATCATCTACCATTTCATCCTGATAGGTGGATCAATCAAATCCTTTCACAAGGTAGACCTAACAATCTTTTGTAAATGTCTTTACTAAGTGCATACTTAATTTTATGTTTGTAAATCCTTTCACAAGGTGGACCTAGTAGTCCTTATTGCTCCTAATAGGGTAGATCATCAGAAGTGATCAATGTAATCTTTAATAGGCTAACTTTATACTACAGTACTAAAGTTGTGGGTATCATCCCCACTCCAATTTTACTTTCTATTTGGAAGGTTTCTGGGTCATCAAGTCTTTATGTCATAGTGTTATAAATTCTTTCTTGTTTTCAATTTCTAATGCATACAAGTCGAACATATTATATGTGATGGATTATATGCTAATTGGAATGTTGGATTAAGAATTTAAATTGTTGAGGTTTTAGAAGTGACTAATTCAACCCTCCCCTCTTAGTAACTTAGCTTGGTCTTGAGTATTTCCAAAAACTGGTATTACAACATTGTGGTTCTTAGGAAAAAGCTTAACAAATTGAGAAAAGATAAAGGCAATGGAGATATTCAGACTTGACAAGGCTATTGACTATGAGAAGCTAGACTTGGAAATGGCCATTGCCCAACTCAAGAAAGCAAAGGAGAAACTTTCTCAATCCCTAAAAAGAAGAAAAGAAGTTGAAATTCAAATGAACAATCATCTCTACATTGAAGAAATAATTGAAGACCTTCATTCAAGAAATTTAGATGAGGCCAATGAAGAAATCAAAGAACTCCTAGAAAATAATGGTTCCCTACAAGAAGAAGTAAGAAAACTAAGAAGAGAACAAGAAATTCAGTTAGTGAGGTTATGTGAAGTCGTAGAATAGAAAAACAAGATAAAAGAAGAAATAGATGGAAGAAACAATGAAATTGAGAACCAATCCCTTCAGCAAGCAAACTTTATTGATCAGCTCTCGTATGCAAATGAAGAAATCATGAGGCTAAGATCTGAAAATGAAAGATTGTGAAATGATCTAAATTTTGAGAGGCAAATCAATGAAAGAATGATGAAATCACAAGAAGACATAAATCAATTGAATGGGAAAAAAATTTATAGACAAAAAGAAAAATTAGGAATTGGATATACAGAAGAAGGAGAATCATCCAAGCAAGGAGCTCAAAAGAACCAAAGACCTACTTATAATCACTGTGGTAAGATAGGTCATACATCAAACAAATGTTGGAGTAATGGATGAAAAAAATTCAATGAAAAATGCTACAATTGCAATCAGCATGGTCATAAGGCTAATGAATGCAAAGAGAAACCAAGATTTGAAGGCAAAGGCAAATGTCATAAATGTAAGAAACATGGACACAAGTAATCAGAATGCAAAACCAAGGTATTGAATCCAACAAAAAAATTTGTGAAAGCAATATTTGCTTGGGACTACAACACCTAGTGCATATGTTATTATTGTGGAGAATTTGGACACATTGGAATAAATTATGTAAAGCATCATTTGAGGAAAAGAGACACTAATAAAAGATGTTATTTGTATATAACTTGGTAATCTTGCCAAGAATTGCATGAATACTGGCAGAATTGAAGATGAGAAAAAGGAAAAAGCTAATAACATTTGAAAACATATGAGACAGTAGTGGGTTGCTAAGTCTACCGAGGATACAAGTCCAAGTAATGATGATCAAGTCACTCAAGAATTTGGTGACTACCATTTCTACTTAAGTTCTCAAAGGGAAACTAGAAGTAGGCTAGCAAAGAAGATATCCAAGATAGTTCCAGATAGGAAGAGAAGAATGATCCATATCAGTATTCAAGATACAAAGGGATCACCAAATAAAAGGTTACTAGTGTCTACTGAGCTACCTTCTTTGTCAAGTGAGGTTAGGTCATAGATCATACCAGGAAAATTTGGGAGGAACTAAAATTCCATACAGTTTCCAAATGACAAAACAATCTACTTAGAAAGGTCAAGAGTGATAAAAAAGCTTATGGTTACTAAGTCACGAAGTCTTTGTTGAGTATTCAAAGAAAGCATAGTGGATGACAATATGTCAAGATGATGTCAGTTGATCTATCTTTCATATCGAGCATTTATGTAAAAAATTTAATAGGAAGAATGAAATTAAAGTCATTTCTTACCATGAAATTTTGAGTGCTATTGTGAAAGTGCAACCTTCAAAGCTTCCAAGTGATTTGAGAAAATTTCCAATGAAATTTTTTGAATTCCCTCAAATCCTACCGAGTGAAGATGACATCTAGTAGTAGCAAGGTCAATTGAGGATCTGACATGTTGGTTTGTGGAGTGGAATGGAAAGCACTGGATTTCAAGCTCACTCCTATGATTGCCAAAACCCTAGATCTAAGTGGTGCACAATCTCAAATCCCTCCAAAGGTACTTTTGATCAATGATATTCACACTCATTTCAAATTTGTTATTCAAGAAATTGGTACATTGGAGAAAGATGATGCCTTAGGTCTACATATTTCAAGTTAAATGGATTAGGTTTATCCTTAGTTGGGTGCATAATAGTTAGTTATGGTTGAAACAACTAGTGTTGATCACAAGGAAGATAATTCATCAAATCATTGGCCTCCCAATGTTAGCCAAAGCCAAAATGACAAAAATTGTAGGTCAGGCTAAACTTGAAAAGAAAACCCTAGCTAAATGAAATGACATATGACTGGAAATCAGTAGTGTTTATGATATAGAATTGAAGTTTGGTATTTATGTCATTGTACACAAGATATACAACTCTAGTAGGTTGGATAGTGTGTCATGTGAAGCTATGGACTTGGCATATAAGGTGGTAAAGAACAACTTATCCTTCAACCTTGCCGAGCTATTGTTGAAATAGTTCAACAAAAACATGGAAAGCATAACGACTTCAAAGAATAACCCATGTAAGTTTGGTTCCTTGTTAGCTTGTTTATTATTTAATGCTCAAAAATTCTTCCCTTCAAAAGGCATTGTTGTGTGGAGAAAAGATGCGCCTGTGTTATATCAGATAAATGAGTTTATTGTTGAAATGGGTGAAAATTACAATAGTATTATGGAAAATTATTTTGATGCTTTCAAAGAGAAAATGAACAATATTTTTTGGATCCCCAAGAAACTAGTTGAAGATTATAAGGATGATGTATGTTTCATGGTAGATTGTGACAAAGTTTACATTTAGGTAGTTAAGCCTAGAATTGTGTGGGTAAATCCTCTTGGTTATGAGGTTAATATTGATGAAATTGAAGACATCATTGAAGCCCTTGTTAATGAGCCAGTTTATCCTAAGGCTACATATTTTGGAACATATGATGAAGCAAAAGCCAGGATTGAACTTGAAATAAAGCTTCCTTAGGTGGTGAACGAAGGAAAGAAGAGGATTGCTAAATTGAAAACCAGTTCTACCCTTTTTTTAACATAGCAAAAAGGAGAAGATGAGGAAGAAGAGGATGTGGAAGTAGAGGATAAGGTAGAATCTAAGGAAGAAGAGCCATTAAGGAAGAAAGGCAAAGTGATTATCACCAAGCCCTAAAAGCCATCCACTATAGTTTTCACAAGGATATCTTGAAGGAAGAAATTTGAGAAGGAATGAGGAGACATTGTATTTAGAAAACCTTTACCCAACTTCCAAGATAGATTAAAAGATCTTGACATAGGAGCCAGAATAAAAAAATTTAAATCATTAAAGTATGAAATTGTGACAGTAGAGGAGTAGAAGAAAATTGAAGATCTAGTGATGGATAAGATGGGTAAGTCGAAGTACTCTCCTGATCAGATTGCATCTCAAATTCCTAATGATTTGTTGGAGAAAATAAAGCCAAGATGGAATTTTTCTATGAAAATTTCCAGACATATATGGGAAAACATTGAGGCAATTATTACCGAGCATATCAGATGCAGAGGTAAAAGAGTCACTAAAGACAAATGAAGAAAAATTGACTCTGAAGTTTAATAGTTGTCTAGTTTTGATTAAAGACATTGAACATGTTGTAAGGAATGCAACAATTACTTGGAAGAATATCTACCTATTACATAAACCAAGTGATTTTCTAGTTAATGTTAAAGATGCTGATGATGAAGAAGATAAGGAGAAAGATGAAGAAGAGAATGTTGAAGAAGTATCTCATTTTGACAATGAAGAAGATAAAGAGGATCAAAAGAAAGAGGCTACTAAGGAAGAAAATAAAGATGATGAGACTGATCTAGTTAAGATAGCTATAGTAGTCATTGCTTCACTTCCTCACTCTCCAAGAAAACTAGTGACAATATCAAGCATAGAGATAGCCCCAACAAGTTTGATTATGGCCACCAATGCCAATCCAAACATCCAATCACTCTTTGCTCTTACTCAACTTAGCACATCATTGATATAAGTGACCTCCACTTCATCTACCAAGCTACAGACTCTTGCTTCATCAACCAAGTCAATAAATTCAATTTTGAGAACTTTAGTTTTAAGTACATCAATTTTGGATTCTTTAGGTATTTCTATAAATATTCCTTCAATAAGCAAAATATCAATTTTTATAGCTAGTTCGAGTATGTCTACAATTGTTACTATTCTGAGCACACTAGCATTAAGTAAAGTTGAGCCCAAGGTTCAATCGAGCTCTAAATTTTAGGGAAAATGAAAAGAGCCAGAGGAAGAAATTGATTTAGATGAGGAAATTGTAATCCCAAATTGGGACATTTCTAAGCTTACCCCAGACCAAATGTAGTCATTTGGTCAATTCCTCTAGGAGAAGGCCAAACAACAAAGACTAAGAGAGGAGAGAGATGAGTAATTCAAGATAATTGAAGATGCAAACAACATTTTGGAAGAAGCCATAGGTATTGAGGTTAACTCTTCTCAGCCAATTTTGTATCTAGTAGAGGCAGTATAGAAATTTCATGAAGATACAGAGGGACAAGATAAGTTAGTGCAAAAAGTAGAGAAGAAGTTTGATAATAAAGTGCTAGAGCACATTGCTCAATAGATAGCCATTTATCAGGTAGAACTTTCTACAATTTTGGGAAACTTAGAAACATCTTGTACAAATGTGTCATCACTTTTTGGAAAGTTATGTGATGTTTTCAAGTTTATTAAAGAAATAAAGGACAAATTTTCTTAAATAGCTAAACATTTTTAAGCTAGTGCTCAGTAGCTGCAACTTGACCCTAGTTCAAGCTCTACACATTTTCAAAGGATAAGATTTTTTTTAGATATGCAAGCAAAATTGCTTAGCAAAGAAGCAAGGATTAGATCCACACTAGTAGATATACAAAATATGATTCTTCCTATCATGGGTGCACTATAGAAACATATTATACATTCAAAAACTCTCATCCATGATAATAACTTCTCCATTGCAGATCATATGATAGAATTGTCAGCAAAAGTCCAAATTGCACTTCACACATGCAAGGTCCTACAAGATAATTGGGATAAAACCTTGGTGATAATTCTCAACATACATTTATAATTTTTATCTCATTTTGGTGTTACTATGTAAATAAATAGAATAAATCTTTGGCATTAATGTCAAAAAGGGGGAGAAAGATATATGTAGGGAGAAAGACATATGTTATGAAGGAGAAAATGTAATAAGTTGTAAAAGTGATGGGGGAGAAATGTATAGAAAGATATGTTGTATATAGCAAGAAGATGTATAACATATTGTATGAAAGAACTTTACCATGCACAAATATATATCCTACAAAATCAATTTTGAAAAATCTCAAAAATAGTATACTCTACTAAGCTAGTATCACATGGTGATGCATAAAAGGTATTCAGGAAACTTTTTGAATTCAGTTGTGGTTGATAAGAATTTTTATCACTAATGTCAAAGGGAAAGATTGTTGACATATTATTCAAGTTTTTTATTAGTGACACACATTTATTTAGACTATGAATAACTACTAAGCTTATTGTATAGTTCACAGTGTTTGCCAAGTATTTTAGTTGTCACCAACTTCTACAGTTGCTACTGAGTCCTTTGGAAAAATCTTAGTGGTTACTAAGTAGTTATAGTTACAGTGAAGATTAGTAGTGTAAACCGTGCATCTCAGTGTCTACTAAGTTTACTAGTACAAGTTAAGTTGTGTAGTGTTCACTGAGTTCACAATGTATGTCATGTGAGTCCAGTATTAATTGAGCTCTTTAGTGTTAACCAAGTGACCTAGTTTATATCAAGCTTGAGGTGAGAATGTTACCGAGCCATGTCATGGTAAATAAGTGATTCAGTTTATATGACAAGTTTCACGGTATCTACCAAGTCACCATTGTAGACCAAGTTCAAGACTACTTGGAAGTGATTAGTATCAATCAAGTTTCTACATCTACCGAGTGCATAACAATGCCGAGCATTGATAGTGGATGCCAAGTATCAAAACCTCACTAAGTCAATCTTTAGAACTTGAGTGTCTTCATGTGGGCTGACTTTGTAATATTTGTGTTAACTTGTAGTGTAGCCGAATTTGTAATTTGTATAATTGGAGTGATATATATATATAATGAATTGTTTCACTCCTCTACCTATATAGGGTTTAGGGCTTTTCCCTCCTTAAGAAAATTTAGGTCTCTTAGGGTTAGGTATTAATCTACAGCTAAGATTCATCCATTTTGCCACTTAATCCTTCCCATTTTCTTATTGGCTACATGTAATTACATAAGGAATCCAAATAGAGATTTTTCCTTATCTTCAAAATATCAAAATACAATCTCAAGTTGGCTAAAAAATGGTTTACATATTTGTTTGTTCCATTACAAACAAATATGTCAAAACTGTGTCACTTGGCATATGCAGTCTCTGATGTTTGGCATGCACTAATCCTTATACTATGACTCGATACTTGCATTACTCAGAATCCACTATTTAGTCAGGTCTTGAATCACTGAGCATGGTCTATCTACTTGAGTGTGACTTGGCACTCATTGCAACTTGAAATGGTCTAATATTTAAATGTTGTGCTTGACATGTAATACTAGTTTGGCATGAATTGAGTAAATGGCTTAAGTGTGTTGAAACTCACTTGTCAAAACCAATCCAAGATCAACAATCTTTGCCTTTGACATGAGTGTCAAATACACTTGAATATACAATATTATCCTTAATTTCTTGAGCATAACATATTCACAACTCGACTTATATACAAAATGTTACACTAACTTTCATACCTCAAAATTTGATAACTCCCCCTAAGTTAATATGTCTGTATTGTATCCAAAATTCTATGCTCCTCCTTGAGTAAAATGTGTATGCACTGACTCACTTTGACTTCAATGTATTGTGTAACTCATGCTCTTTCATCTGACATGCTCTCTCTTAGTTTATATCTATCTCTTTTGCTACTTTCTCCCCAAAAAATGTATATCTCCCCCTTTTATCTTATTCATATCTCTTTTTCTAAGATCCCCCTTTCTTATTTCTCTCCCTTTTGTTCATACTCCCCCCATATTATATTTCTCCCCCTTTTTGAAACTTGTCAAATGGGCTATACACTTGTGGTGTGTTTGTCCAAAAAGGATTTATGGAAATCCATTATTATCCTTAAAGTTGCATCCCAGTTATCACATACAACATCTAATGACTTAATTTGGATTGCAAGCTTGGCAACAAGGTGTACTAGACCATCTAAAGTAGAAAGATTGGGATCTTTTTTTAGTAGAATTTTACCATAGCCTGGCTCCTTGTGCATTATGTCCATATGTGGGGTGAGGGTAGCTTGAATGCTTGTCATTTTGGCTCTAATGTTAGCCTCATCTATTGTTAAAATAGCTAATTGACTTTGTATTTGAAGAAATGTCCTAAAATGCTTCTCACTCTAAGTTGGATTTGTAGGTAGTCCTGCACCTAATGTAGATATTTGGCTTTCTAGGCTTAGAATGTGACTTTTGGTCTCTTGGGAAAAAAGTGTAGGATTGCATAGTTTTGTGTACAATGAGAATATATTATCAAGTACGTTCTTCACATCCTCAACTTTGTTTTCCAATGCAACTTGTTGTAGTGCTATCTCACTAGATATTTTCTCATTTAGCTTGCTTTGAAACTTCTTTTTAGACCATTCTAATAGTTTTACATTTGTATCAAGGTCTTCATTATTGACTGTCTCCACTATATCTTTCATTTGCTCTATTAGTGGCTTGGTCTCTTCAAGAGTTGGAAGACTAAATTCATCTAGAAAGATATCCTTGATATCTTGAAGTTCTTGCTTCTACCTATGTTCTCTCCTAAGCATTTCTTGATGTTTTTTCCTTTCTAAGGCTTGTTGTAAAATGCCTATTTGTTCCAAATTCATAGTATCTTAATCATACTTTGGAATAAAAATTTCTTCATCAAGGCTTATATCTCCATAATGTATTACCTTTTCAACCTTTGATGAGCTTGGGCCTGGTGCTGAGATCTGTAGTGGAGTAGCATCTGTGCTTGGCTTCTGAAGAGTTTATGTAGAAGGAGTGCTAGATGTTGGTAAAGCTACTAGTTCTTGGATGGCCACTTGTTCCATCACCTTTGGTTATATCTCTTTAGCCTTTCCCTAGCCTATCACTATGACTTGGCTTGGACCTTGTTCTTTTGTTGCAGGTATAGATGAATCTATTTGTCCTATTTCCTTCTATTGTCCCACAATGATGTCTTTCTCTTCTATTTTCTTCTCAATTGTAACAACCTTGGTAGATGTATCTACTATCATTTGGATCAAAGGTTTTACATTAATAACTAAAGGGATGATGGAAGGTGGTTCTTGTGGATTTTCCTATTCCCTTGTGACATCAGTTACTGCTTTTTGTAGTTCTTCTACACTAACCAAAACCAGATCACCACATAATTTAGCTTGCAATGTAGATTGATCTAAGATCTTCTTTAAATCTTTTGTAGTAAGAGGATTGATGTTTTGAAATGATGGATTAATACATCCTTAATAGTTATAGTTTCAATGGTTTTTGGTTGTGTCATGGGGAGGACTAACACTCGGTAATTATGTGTCATGCACACTCTATTCTTATTGTTGTTGCTTAGTTGTTGCCTTGTTATCATCTTGCTTTTTTGTCTCTCCTCCAACTCTATTATCTTTGGCATCATATTTCTTATCATCATCTTTACCCTCTAAAGGGTTAGCTTCTTGTTTCTTGAGAATGGTTAACAAAATAAATGAGTTTCCATATTTGTGTTGATTTCTTAACAACATCTTCAATATTGTTTTGGAGAATGCTAAAGGCTCTGCATTTAGGTGTGAACTTAACTGCATATTTCTTGACTACCTTAGCAATTTTTCCCTTTGTCAACTCTAGCATTACTTGGGCTAGTGTTGTTTCCCTTATTTGTCCTTCCAAATTTAGACAATAATGCCATTTTTTCTCAACAATATCATATAGGATTTTAGGTACCAAGTTGGAAAATTCTAGTGGTATGTTCTTGAACATTCACAACATGGCATATAATTCCTCTTCCACTTGGTTTTTCTCTTCTTTACCCAATTTATCAAAATCAATATGGCTAAAACCTAATAAATCAACATTGCTCTTGACATTTTCACATAAGTTCTCAATATCTAAGTGACGATTGTGACTTACCACCTTGAATTTGCTATTATCCTCTCATTCTATCTTCTTTAATTATTGGAATTACAAGGGGAAATGTAAAATTTTGAGGGGAAGGGGGGGGATTTTGGAGGGTGAATCAGTAGTTTAAACTTGTACCCATAAAACTTTCACCATTCATTCATCACATGCATTAATAAGTAAGCTATAATAACATGTAAATCATATGCATCTAAATCATATAACCATGTAAGCATTCATACACATAACACCAAATATGATTACCCAAAACCCCTCCAAGTGAGAAGGAAAAATTGGGGTGGGGATGACACCCACAAATCTTCACTATTGCAATAATAAAGTGTATCCAATGAAGGTTATAATATTTTGACCATGAAACATGATCTACCCTATGAAAGCTTTTCCTTGTTAAAGGCTTACAAAGACTATTAGGTCTCACCATGTTAGAGGATTTCAACACCATGTTATAATTGTGCCTTGTTAGAGGACTTCAACTTACAACTAAGTAAGCACCTTGTTAAAGGATTCCATACATCATGTTAAGACTACTTTTCCTAAGAGATTTAACTAAAATCACCTATTAAAATGTCTTAGCATAGATCCTATGGTTGATGCTTGCTTGCCTAATAATAGATCACCTCTAAAAAATCTCTTATTGATTCTTCACAATTAGATATCTAAATGCTATATACTTTTCTTTATCATCTATTCTTTTCTAACTGATTCTGCAATTCACTCTCACTTCTAAATT
This sequence comes from Cupressus sempervirens, assembly GCA_028749045.1. Lineage (NCBI taxonomy): Eukaryota > Viridiplantae > Streptophyta > Pinopsida > Cupressales > Cupressaceae > Cupressus > Cupressus sempervirens. The sequence goes on from CM053787.1 coordinate 763,286,059, forward strand.
ACGTTGAATGCTCTATATGTGAAACTATCTTGTTCACTCCTTCAACTCATTAAACATTCCATACCATTCACTCCTCTATCCATATAGAGTTTAAGGCTTCATCCTCCAAGAAGACTAGGTGGCTTAGGGTTAGGTATGAATCTATGGCTGAGATTTATCCATTTTGCTGCTTACTCCTTCCCATTTTCTGATTGGCTACATGTAATTGCATAGGGAATCCAAATAGAGATTCATACTTATTGTAGTGCCTACCTTCATTCACATTCTGCTAGATACATTATTGCTATCATGGTTGAACTTTATTAGACTAGATTATGTTAATATTTAGTAGCATTGTTTTGTGACTATCAGATATTGTGCTATGGATTCAGTTGATATGTGATGAGATTACTTAGACTCTACATTTCATGTATGCATGATGATTATTACATTACTTTCAATTATTGATGATGATTAGTTAAATGGTTTATTATTACATGTGTATTCTTATGGATACTTACCGCATACTTGCATGTGTATGGTGTCCATGTTTGTTCTTATGTTTGGCATTTCTGATGTGGTTAAGGAAGGGAGTCGTAGTCGCCTGCTAGTCGGGATCTACACAATGTACCACTTCCTGCCATTGCCTGTTTAGCTTAGCATATATATATTGTATGTACATTCATGGTTTTTATGCAAGTTGAAGGTATTAGGTATCAACTTCCCTGAATTGTCAGGATGAGCATACCCTATCACACTATCTCAATGGTAAGAGAGGGGAGATAAATTCTCAAGTCCAAATCCTAAGCCTTTAAACCATTTGTCCTAGCAAGATAGGACAAGTATCTAATATATTTTACCTTTCAAATGTGTCGGATGACATAATTCATGATTTTAACCCCATTAGACTAATTTTGTATGGATTGCTCTATGATGAGTTTTCATATTTTATCTTGGAGGTCTATGGTGAATTTAATATTAATTAAGTCTTAAATTGATTTAATTAATAATTTAATTATTTTGGAAAAATTAATATAATATCATGATCTTTAGATATTTTGATTTTAATTAATTAAATGGGAATTAATTGAGAAAAAGAATTAAATAAAAAAAATTTAAATTAATAATAATAGAAATAATAAAAGAATTAAAATAAAAGTTATAAGTCTACCTAGGAGTGAATGCATTTCTTGATTGTACATATGTCTACAATATAGGAGTTAGCACACAAATTAAGCACATGGTGTCTACAGCCTTATGACTCATCTTGAAGGTTGGAAAAGACTCATGCTTAGTTGTCAACACCTTCTGGTTGTTTCTAGAGACATTCTAGGTGCTTCTTGAGAATTTTTTATATCAAGCACTCCTAGAAGCTTAGGGAGTGCATTTGGAGGACCTGGGAACATTGGAGAAGGAAGGAGCTTTCTCTACGAATTTTGAGGAGAAGTGATTTAGCATCAATTTTTAGGTAGACAGTTGTGATTTTTTCTTATGATATTTCGCTTCTTACACTTCCTATCTTCTTCGTGTCTTTTGAATGCTTTCTGAGGATTCTATGTGTGAATGTTTCAGTTGTTTTAATCTTGTCATGGATATTTAATTATTTATGTGAGAAAACCCCACATGCATAGATCTGAGATGATTTACGCATATTATTTAACCCTAGTCCATAGAATTCTCAAATCTATTCTTTCTAAAATGATATATATACAAAGCTCTGAATCACATTATTAATACTATTGATATCAAATAGTATATAATATAATCACTCATGTTCAAATGTTTGTTATGAAAATGTTATACAAAATTTAAAAAATGATACACGGGAAAATCTTTATATATATATATATATATATATATATATATATATATAAGGTTGGGATATATATAAGGTTTGGAGGGGGGGTTTTACCCCATCCCATCCCATTCTCTTTAAAGTCACCAACAGTAAGCCTGCCATCACAGGCCCTGCGATAGAGGCAGGCTACACGGTAATGCCATATATAATGGCGGTGCGAGTTTAAACTCACCTTTGTTTTATATTACGTCAATTTTTTCATGAATCAATCAAACACAATTCCATTTTTTATTAAATTTTATTATTATTAATTATTAATTGTTATTTACATTAGCAATTTTTAAATATTAATTGTTATATGTTATTTATTAGATATATATAAATATATATATATATATATATATATATATATATATATATATATATATATATATAATTGGTATATGTGTGTGTGTGTGTAATATTGATGAAATTTTAATATTCAAGTTAATTAGATTTTAGATTTAAAAAAATATAGTTTTAAATTAATCAATTTACTTAATTAGAATTTAGTCTAATTAAGTTCTATGATAATGTCATAAATGAAATATTTAAGTTATTATTGTGGGGTTCTCAAGAGAAGAAATTAAATTATTTGAAAAAAACAAGTTATTACCAAGATAACGTACAACGTATAACGTATATTCCTAGAACATTAAATTCTAAGAGTTATAGGGAGGAAACGTTTATCCATCAAAACAAATACATGGGTTTGAGAAAATTGTATAAATGTTCCCTCATTTGATATCTAAATCCGAAATGAATATTGGAACCCCATGTTTAAATCAACTATGTAATTTTAACAAACCAAAACATGTGCTTGCATTGTGTTTTCTCTATGCTTCTTGTTTTGGGGTTTTGGGTTGACTAGTTATTAACCAGCTATAGGACATCTACCAAAGGCTTGAGGGTTATGATTGTGATGTCATGATGATGTCTTTACATTTTGATCTTTTAAACTCAACCATGGTTATGTGATGACATGCTGATTGATATTGACTTCAGTCTTCTTGTGTAAACTTTGATATATATAACCTTTAATGAGTTATCAATTAGTTGTATTTGGTTACTTTCTAGTTCTTTGATGGGATTGAATTGTTATCTAATCTTGATGATGTCATGTTGTGACATGTTTTGACTCAATCATTTTGGAGTCTTCGATCAGTATGATTTTGAGATATTTTTGGTTGCTTATTGAGAACTAATGGATATTATGATTATCAGTGATACCTTCAGTTGCCAACAGAGAACTGTTGTGGTCATGATTATCTATGGATGCTTTTTAGTTGACTCATCGAGATTTGATGTTTATATTGTGGATTATTTTTTTTTATTTTGTGATTTATGATTCCATGAGTCTAGGGTAGGTTATCTACTTATAGTGTTGGGACATGGCTTGCAATGGGGTCCGAGGCCCTAAGAGGCTGCCAGAGTAACTCATTGTAAGTTTTTTAATAAGTGAAAATATCAAACCTAATACTGACTTAAATGAACCAAAAAATATAATTGTTTGTTCTCACCCATGCCTTGAGTGTTAGTATAGACTAGGATTGGAGTAGAGAGAACACTTGGTTGCGACCTTGCATTTCATAGTATGCCTTGTCTGTATGAGAGGATACTAGTGGCTGCATAGGGATCACTAGGGGGTCGGGGTCTATTGGGAGACTACCAGGGTAATTCTAGCATGATCAATGTGATGACACTTTCCTACTTGCATAGTAGGTTTCTTACATGTCTTTGTTGTGCCTTTGGGATTAGATGTCTGTTTTGTGTTGGAACCATTGAGTTAGTATACTTTTAGGAATTTCTAAAATTAGAAAGTAATTTTGTTTTGTGATTTGATATCTTGTTTGGGACTTGAGATTATCTCCTCAGCGTAGTGGGAGTGGACCACTTAGGTTCCATGTGGTTGGGTGGTAGTGCTTTTCACTCTTATCATTTGAGATCCATCTGAGACACCGTAGCTGATGCAATCTTGATTATGATGATGGACACGTATCCTTACATTGATAATTAGCATATGATAGATGATGTTGTTTACTTATCTTATGCTCTACTTTACATGATTATATTTCTTATGTATATGTTGTAGCATGTTAGATTACTTTCTGTATATGATGTAGTATGTTTTAGGGGTAACATTCCTACTATGTTAGTACTAATGATCTCTTCGATGATTTGGAATGTTATGCATAGAGGGATGGATAGGACCCACGATGGTCTAATGATGCTATTTACAGTTGGGAGGAACCATGCACTTAGTTAATTAAGTTTGATGATTTATGGTTATCTCTTATGATGATGTATCATGTATGATATGTGGTTTAATTTATGTTATTGCATCATGGTTTAGAATTAGGATGATGATGTACTTTATTTACATGGATTTATATTCTTTTAAGCCTTTTATACCTTGTGACATCTACAGTGGATGATTGAGCAAACTAAAATGTAAATTACAAAAAAGACACTTGTATATTATTTAAGTACGTTGGATGTATCATTATTATTTTATGAGGATGTGATGTTAGATGAAATCATTAATAATTAACTTAGATGTGATACAACATTAAGGGATCCTTAAAGAATGTAACCTATTATGTATGCCATGTTTACTTTCATTTAATTTTTACTATTACTTCCGTTACTATGTATAAGTTGTAAATGGTTTTACTTTCATGTTTCAAAAAAATAAAATAAAATAATACTACCAAACTTAGGGAAATTTTAGGTTAATTCTTTGGATCCCTTGGCAAGGCATTAAACTTATCTTCAAAATATCAAAATACAATCTTATGTTGGCTCAAAAATAGTTTACATAGTTGTTTGTGCCATTGCAAACAAATATGTCAAAAATGTGCCACTTGACATTTGAAGTCTCTAATGCTTGACATGCACTAATCCTTATATTGTGAATCAACACTTGCAATACTCAGCATCAACTATTTACTCAGCTCCAGAATCACTCGACATGGTTTATCTCCTCGGGACTTGAGTGACTCAACACTCATTGCAACTCTACATGGTCTAATATTTAAATGTTGTGCTCAACATGTATTACTAGTTCGACATGAATTGAGTAAATGGCTTAAGTGTGTTGACACTCACTTCTCAAAACTAGTCTGAGACATGAATTGAGTAAATGGCTTAAGTGTGTTGACACTCACTTCTCAAAACCAGTCTGAGATAAACACTTTTAAGAAATGATGTAAAGTATTTTTAATTAGTTCTGCCAAAGGCAGGATACAATTGCATTCATTGAATGCAAATTTTCAATTAGATTAATCAATCAAATCAAAGAATTTAAAAGTTTATATGGAACTAACAATGTCTATATCTATTTTTCATTTTTTCTTATTTTATAAATGACATTTTGAGTTTACTCTATTGGTCCATATTATTTTTGGTAGAGAGAAAAATCAATTTCCTTAACAAAAACACACATATTTTTCCAACAACAATAATGACATACATTAATGATAGCTTTATCTTTTTCATAATTATGACAAATTAATTAAAGTTTCAAAAAATTCATTATTTTATCATTGTCCTCACTACCTAAGACATAAATGCATGTCTCATCAATAATTTAACTAAATCATTTTTCTTATGAAAGATTTTAAATATATCAATCTAGGTTATTTTTGAGTTTAAGTTTATTTAAAATCTTACTAAAAACTAATTATCATATCATTCAATGAATTATAATTAAATTAATTAATAGCAAAAGTATATTTAAAAGAATATAATGATTTGATAACTTTTTACTAAAAATATTTATAATTTTTGTTACAAAAAAATTAAAATTTTATTTTTAATCTTTTATTCTTTCTATTTTAAATATATTTATTAGTTTTACATTGTTTCTTACTTTTGTCAAGCATAAAGTTTTAACTTTTTTCACACTATGTTTAACTCTAGGTTTTTCAATCTTGTTTTAATTCTTTCTCACATTTTAAAATTTGTAAAACTAATATTTTTCTTCAAACTTACTAACTCTTTTGTTTGTTTGGATCAAGTAGCCAACAATTTATATTTTAAAATTTAATAGTTGAATTTATATCGGAAAAGGTAGAAGCAAATACTTCATTAATTTAAGTCAATTTTATAATTGTTGTCTAAATATTTCTTAAAATAACATAACCCTTAATCTTTTTCATATTATTCTGTCTCTTTTAAATATCTTTCTATCCTTCATTTCTATATATAAATCTCTATTATCATTATCCCTCTTTTCAATATATCTTCAGATATATAAATCTTCATTTTCCTTCTTTTCTAACTATTATGAGGAATATATCTCTTTAACTCTCTCTTCAATGTGTCTTTAAAGTACAAACAATAACAACTTCTTCTTTTTGGTATATACGTGGCTCAACAAAAGAATCATGTAGGTGAAATCCCATATTGTATCATATTTTCTTTATAAATGATCCATTTATCACTTTTTGTGAGTCAAAAGACCTTCACTCAAGCAACTTTGTCATTGCTTCTTTGTCACTACAATGTACTTCCATCGGTGTAGTCTTTCGAGCTTCTTAAAAGAACCTATCAATTTTTGTGGCCAACACTCAAACAACATTGTGGCTAGCCTAGGGATATGAAGTCCCCATGCATTTGGCTATTAACTAGCAATAGGATCACTACTCCATGTTCATCAATGCACATCTATTAGTTTTTTGTTGTCACTTAGGTTTGCACCCTTGTCTAGAGCCTATGCATGAGGACAACCTAGTGAAACATGGAAACAACCTCCAAGCTATGGGACTTGAACTGTGAGGTTGAGTCTCCAGAGAAGGTCAGCTTCCTCTTACTATCAGGATGCACCTAACTACTCTTGAAGGGGAAAAGGGAGAAGGAGAGCATGGAAGCAAAATCTACCTAGTCTAATCTAAAGAGGTGATGCACCAAAATAGCTTGTTCAGACCAATCTCTTCCCATATATGCACTATTGAACCAGAATGAAACTAAGGATATTACACATTCAGACTTACTTTAATCAAATAACCACATGCAAAACAGAAAAAGCTGAATGAATGACACAAGGAAGGGGAAGATTTACTTATATATCATTCATAGGCTGAAAGAGATACAGTTATGTAGATGAAAAATTTCCACAAAGCATCAATGAGAGGCAAGGATTCTTGCACTTTCACACCAATGGTTGAAGGAGATAAGGCAGAGAATCATACGGTTTAGAGGCAAGGGGAATTTTACACTAGAGTTGTAGAGAAACAACAGAGAATAACAAAGAATGACCCAACCTTTTTAAAATACACAAAAATTGCCATTATAGTTTAGGCATAGTTGAGATATTTTCCTGACTAAAATTACTCTACAACCACTGCCATTAAGTCTCTGCCAAGAACAATCATGGGGATCTGAGGAAATCTGATCTTAGTATATCTCTAGGTACCATGAAATTTGATTTTTAACTAAAACAGGGCCTTGAGAAGATAAAAGCGGTGCCATAACTATGTTGTGATCAGGTAGATGGATCAACGGAGATGGTGGAGTGTTCCTCCTCATTCAGTATTCATTTTGGAGTGGTTAGAATTGATCACAGGATTAAATCATGCGATAAAATATGATTTCCATCATTTTTGGGTTCATGAATCAGCATGATCAGTAGGTCAACATAACCCTGGCACCAAGATGAGGCATGTGGACCAACCGGCTTTTTTCATTTTGCCAACTCATAGGTCTTCATGTGGTTGACCATCTCTTTTTATCACTAACTGCGCCATCCTTTCTAACCCTAACCATGACAGTCACTACAACTATCGGCTGCATCTAACCGCTACTGCCTCATCTGGAGCCACGAGTACACGTGTCCTCAAATTGCTACCTCACCATACATAACCTTTGAGCTCCTTTCCATAGAAAGCTAGTGATGGCCATAGATTTTCCTTTGATCTTGTGGATGACATAGCTCGCACATTGAAACCTAATGAAGACCCAATGTGACATCATTTTTTCCATGCATCACCAGGTTGTTAACTCGCCATACTTAAACAGTGTGCATCTTCCCATGGTGAGCTAATGATAGCTATTGATCCATGCTGATCTGACGATCCTGAAAGTCACACTGAAGAGACTGGCCCACAATCTGCACTATCATCACCCTAGCCAATAAGAAATCCTCCAGCTGGTCCCACAAGACACGCAATAGCGAATCACCAACTTTCCATACATAAACCCTGAGCATCTTTCCATGGTGAGTATATGAGAACCATTAATTCTGAGGAGATCCAATAGTGAAGAAACTGCATCCTGAATCCTAAAAATTTGTGGGTCCCATACTCACTAAGTCACCATATGTATCTCCCTAGCAACTCTTCATGGCAAGGAGATGACAGCCATTGATCTCATTTGATCTGACACTCATGATCTCTCTTGTGCACCTTAACCCTTCCACGTTACATTAGGTCCCACCAAGCACTTATTTCACAGTGACTCGATAAGTTGCTAATGGAAAAATGTCTGAGTTTTTTGATAGAGGTAGCGAGCGCCAGTGACCTTATCAAACTCGATGCTAGAGAAACACAAAAATGAAACACCTCTACCAAACTGGGCCTGCTGAGACACGTAGAAAATGGTCGCTGAGTCACTATGCATAAAGGTTGAACATCTTTCTATGGCGAGCTAACTAGGGTCGTAGATCCTGAGGAGATCCAACGATGGGAACTTGCAAGCCGGTGAAAACATATCATAAGTTTGATTAGGCATTAAAATAATATTAACTCTGGGAACTAGCTGTTGGCAGGTGAATATTTGAAATTTGAATATTAGCGGGGGCGTAAAAATGGGTAACATTTTTGGTGACACTAAGGGGATGCGAGCCTGCTATGCATAATACTAGTGGCCTGAAGCATCCATTGGGATACAGAGTAAAAAAGATGTATATTTGTGTACTATGAAACCCTAACCCTCTGTCTAAGAGGAAATCTTGAAACCCTTGTCTCTACAACTGGAACTAGAGACCAAAACCTTCATCTGCAACCTTCAAAATTTTAAAACTTGCTATCCTACGGAGACAATTATGCCCATGCACTTCTTGGAAAAAATAGGGAACAACTGGGAAATGAAACAAAACTAACTATGTACATGGAATCTCAAACCCTCAGAAACATGGCTTGAGATAGATCCCATTAACTGGAATGGGTAGAATGTCACCACTAGGCCTGCTTAACTAGAAAGCATTAGCCTATTTACAACTTTCAATCAGGTAGGGGCCACTCCATAGTGTGTCAAATTTTGAGTGTCTTCCTAGTTTTTCCCTATCTGCATCCCATTTTAGGACCAAATCTCCCTCATTGAAGATCTTGACCCTAGCCTTTTTGTCAAAACTCCTCTTCATCTATTGCTGATGTGTCTCTAGGGTCTGCATGGCCTAATTTCTTTTCTCTTCCATCTCCATCAGTTCTACCATTCTCACTGTCATGGAATCATCTTCAATTAACTCCAACTGATGAGCTACCTCTAGGGTTGGGAACTCCAATGAAATTGGAAGCCTTGCTTCTCTAGCATATACAAGCATGAATGGAGAATTCCCTATTGATCTTTTAGGTGTTATCCTGTTAGCCCACAGAGCTGTCCTTAATTTTTTATGCCAATACCTCTAGTTATCCTCTATTGTCCTTTTAATAATTATGATCAGGTTCTTGTTAGATGATTCATCCAGGCCATTACCCTGGGGGTAATAATTTGAGGATGTACTCAAATAGATATTATGATCCACTGCCCATGCACAAATTTGAGCTCCAACAAAAGATTTTGCATTATCTAAAATGATGGTTGAAGGGGCACCAAACCTAGTCACAATTCCATCAAGGAACCCAAAAACTAAAGATTTAATGGCATCCTTCAATGCAACTGCCTCTATCCATCTAGTGAAGTAATCTATAGCAGCTAAAATCCACTTGTGGCCAAAATTGGAAAGAGGATTGATAGGGCCTATGAAATCCAATCCCCACTAAGCAAAAGGATGATCCACCCAGATAGGATGAAGGGGAAGAGATGCAAGTATTTTTTTTCCAGAGAAGAAGGCACATTTTTCACATTTCCTCACATATTTATGACAATCATGAAACAAGGATGGCCAAAAGTAACCAACCCTCATGATTTTCATTGCAGTTGTTCTAGTTGAGAAGTGACCGCCATCAGGACCATCATGAAGTTCTTTGATCATTCTATCAACCTAGTTTTTATTAAGGCATCTTAATAGAGCTCCATTAAAATCTCTTTTGAACAAGATACCATCAAATATGACATAAGGAATTGACTGTAATCTATATTGTCTCCTTTTAGTTCTATCTAATCCTTGAGGGTATCCATTCCCTAATAAGAAATTCTTCATGTCATCCATCCAACTCCTTGGGTCACTATTTCTCACCTCTTGTTGCTCTGTTAATACCATAGAAACCTCCTCATCAGGTTCCTGAGATGATAGCATCTATTTACACAACCCCCTCCCTCTTACTAGCTTGGTAATCTAAATGTCAACATCATATTCCATTACCTTAGTAATCCAGCCAACTCTTTTCTCACTAATATCTTTGTTCAAAAGGAAATCCTTCACACTGGCATGGGGTATTAACAAATGAATCTTGTTATGGGATAGGAGGTGTCTGAATTTCTTCAAAGCTCTAATGACAGCAAGGGCTTGCTTCTCTACATAGTTGTACTTATCTTCATATTCCTTAAGCCCCTCACTAAAGAAAGCTATGGGTTGTTCTTCATTCTTGTGATTCATTTGGGTCAAGATAGTAGAGATACTTGACTCACCACCTAGAGTATAAAGGATGAAATCCTTCTCAAAATTTGGATTCATGAGACTAGGGGCTAAGGCTATGGCTGCCTTGATCCCTTCAAAACTCTCCTTCCCTTCTTTGGTCCATGCAAAGACCATACCTTTCTTGAGCATAGTTGTAAGAGATTTCACCATGGTAGTAAGATTAGGGATAAATCTTCTCACAAAATTTATCCAACCCAAGAAAATCTACAGCCCTTTCTTGTGTCTAGGAAGAGGGAGGGCAAGTATTGCTTTTTTTCTCTCTAGATCAATAGTCAAGCCATCCTTAGATGCAATGCGTCCTAGTAATTTTCCTTGGTTAGTAGCAAAGATACACTTGCTTGGGTTAAGAGACACCCCAAACTCTCTACATCTTAAGAATACCTATCTTAGATGATCAAAATGATCTTCTACATCCTTTGAATACACAGTAATATCATCAAGGTAAACTAAGACAAACTTGTCAATCAGTCTTTTGAAGGCCATCTCCATTGCTTTTTGAAATGTAGCACCTACATTGGTTAGCCCAAATGGCATCTTACAATAAGCATAGGTACCCCATTTAGTGGTAAATGCAGTCTTGTACCTATCAAACTCTTTAACCAACACTTGATTGTAGCCAAAAAATCCATCAAGAAATGAAAATCTCTTTGAACCACTAACCTTGGACAAATTCTACTCCATAGAAAGGAGAGGATGGTGATCTTTAAGGGAAGCTTGGTTAAGGTCCCTAAAGTCCACACACAATCTAATTTCTCATTTCTTCTTCCTAATAGGGACAAGGTTTGCTACCCATGATGAGTGCTTAATAGGGAAAATTATGTGGGCCTCAATCAATTTGGATAGCTCCTTTCTCATTAAGGGTTCAATTTTAGGATTCACTAGCCTCTGCTTTTGTCTTACTGGTTTTACATTATCAACTAGATCTATGGTATTCTGAAATAACCTTGGGTCAAAGCCCTTTAAATCATCATAAGTCCAAGAGAATACATCATTAAATTCTTGACATAGATGAACAAAATTTTCTTGTTCAAATTCAGAGCATACCTTACCCATGTTTAAGGACTTTCCGTTAGCAACCATGACTGGAATATGATCATCTTCATCAGCAGCTAGGATCATGCCTCTGTTTCTTGCTTGATCATCAGGATTGAAAACACTTCCTAAGGTAATGAGACCTTTAGGAAATTTATTAGAACTAAGATGGATGATCTGGTCACCATACTAATCGTGCAGTCTTGATTTATTTCTCCCTAAAATTTTTTCTTCATTCTGCAAGAAGCTCACAATTTTCTCATCAGACTCAAATAGTTGCCAATGGGTGTTGTTATCAGGGATGGCAAGCCTTACTACCACTCTGATTTGTTGCTTCCTCTCCTCCTCAAGATTCCCTGGCACATCATAAGATGCACCTATTGCTGCAAGTCTATCAACATGTCTATTTTCTTTTCTATGGATGCTTTGAATGTTAAATGCATTGAAACCTTCAAGAAAATCCCACACTCTATTTTTATAAGACTTGAGCAAACCATTCTTGGTGATATTCTAATTTCTCACTTGATTAACCACCAACTCACTATCTCCATACACTCTTAAGTTTTGGATTCCTCTTTTTTGAGCAAGTAGGAGACCTTGAATCAAGGAATCATACTCAGCCACATTATTAGTGCAACTAAATTGGAGCCTAAAGGAGAAGTAGCACTTTACTTGTGCAGGAGAAATCAACATCACACCAGCCTCTGATGCATTCTTATTTATTGATCCATCAAAGTACATACTCCATATCCCACTCACATCTTCTTTAGTACCCACAAGATTGGGAACTAGAGCATCATTTTCCACTATACAATATGTATTGAGGCCTATCTCAAGGGTTTCTAACATAGGGTCAAATTGGTATGCATTAGCTCACTCATCCAAGAAAAATTAGGTATCTCTACTAGGGAAATGATGGGCTCATTCACTATGTCACTCTCATCCATCTATAGGATAGGGCAATTCATGTTGATGGGGTTGGGGGTGTAAGATTCAGTATGATGGAGGGCTTGAGGCTCTTCTCTAATTAAAGCATTGGCTCCATATCTCATCTTAAAAGACATATATGACCAATTAGAAGATATGAAACCACCTATTTGGGTAGTAAAGTCTCTTGACAGACAGATGGAAAAATATGGCTTGACCTCAGCAACATAGATATCTTGGGTTACAGTACAACTAGGGCATGCATGTAAGGACATCTCCACATTCCTAAGGATCCCTATAGTCTTGATAGTACTACCATCCAACTGTAATACATCCCTAAAAATGGGCTAATATTTCATTCCCAAAGCATCAACAACACACCTAGGCATCACTGAACTGCTAGCCCCTGAATCAATCATGCAATTATAGACTATTTTGCCTCCTATAATTAGAGAAACATATAATGGAGGAGGTCTAACCTTTTTACTTTTTTCTACCTCCCCTGATGGTTGTACTAGACTTGTGGCACTTTCCATGCTGAGTGTTTGATCTTTTAGTTCAATTCTTTCCAATTCTTGTTGCAACAACCTCTTTTGCATGGGTATAGTAGCAAAAACATCCCACATAGAGATATTCACATTTTTCTTCTTCATTTGCTCTACCACACTTAATGTCATAACAAGTGCTTTGGTAGAAAATTTGGGAGCTGCAATTGTATGAGGTTGAGATGGAAGCACCTGAGGATTGCTTGTATCTTTTTTGGCATAATTTTTCCTTTGCTACTGAAAGGTACTTGATTGATTATTTGCTGATTTCTCATGATATATTGCACTTGAAGTTGAGGCTTGATTAGTGGGAGGAGGGACAACATAATCCATAGCTCTTCTTTTACTTCTAGTGTTATGAGCAATGGAATCGTAGTTTATATTACAATGCTCCTCTATCTGATGATTCATAAAAGAGAAATCACCCTATCTTTGCATATCTGAGGAATTTTTAAATTGGTCCTCTTTGGATGATTATTTTGCTACAGGCTCTTAGACTATCAAGGCCATAAAAGATTTATCCTTTTGACACATGCACTAGGAATAGGAGTAGTTGTAGGACGGACAAAAATCTTGATCTTGAGCCATATTATTTTGAGGGACTATGACCCTACTTTGGTTTACATTTGAGGTTGAAGCATGACTACCTTGCCTACTCTGATCAAAAGAATTGTTCCAATAATTAGGATTTGGAGGCCTATCACTGCTTACAGTTTGATATTGCAATTGATGAGATTTACTACCTTGAGCTTGCTGTCTTTCTAAAGTCACCACCTTGTTGCTTACTTTTTGCATCGTAGAGAAATTATCCTCCAGCCTCTTTCCTTGATCTTTTAACTCCTTCCCATGATCTTGCAATTTTTTCTCTAGCTTCTTTTCTTTTTTATCCATGTTCTGCATCAGATATTGCATCATCTCTTTGATTTCATCTATCCCATTTGAGGATGTAGAAGCTTGAGGGGATGGGACGAGGAATTGAGATGTAGAAGTTGTGGGAAGGGGAGCCACTATTGGTTGATGATTTGGAACATCAGGAAAGAAGGTCATAGGAGGCCTTGGAGCTAACTTACCTCCTTGTATTAGGATTTTTTTGATTTTATTGCTATTTCATAAGCATTAGGTAAGGTATCTCCTCCCATAGTTTGGATTGTGGTGGAAATATCATTGTTAAAAGCTCTAAGATAATGCAAGAAGGCATTACTAGGGGTAGGCTTTACTGAAGTAGGTATTCTATCCCATGTCTTTTGAAATCTATAATTAAAATCAGTCATACATTCATGGGGGGCTCTTTTTATAGTAGTCAACTACTCTAAAAGTGGCAAGTACTCACTTTTATCCTCAAAATGTTTGCACAATCCTGCACCTAATCCATCCCAATCTATTATAGAACCATGAGCTAAACCTCTATACCATTGTAGTGCTTTTTCTTTCAAGGATGAGGCTAGGAGCCTAACTGCAACATCATCCTCTATAATACCATGGATATTGTAGACATTTGCAACCTCTTGAATATGTTCCAAGGGAGAGATAGAAGTCTCACCAGTAAACTTAGGTATACTTTTGAGAGAAGCTACTGGTATATCATGTCTTTGGGCTAATAGGAGGGGGCTTCCACCATTAAAAGTGGCAAAAGTATGAGCTCTAGGCAATGCCATATAGACCAGTGATCTATTGATATGTATTGATGGCAATATAGGCTGAGATCTAATAGTAGGAGGAGTAGAGATAGATCTTGTAGGGGTATTTGTTACTACTGCACTCCTAACTGGTGATAAAGATATTCTAGTCTTCTTTCTTCTAAGATTTGAAAGTGAGAGCTCTTGATAATGAAACTTGCCTCTAGAAGATGCCATTGTTTCAGCTTTGGGCATGAATCATTGCAACTTTGGTCTGGAACCAACTATGTATTGAAGCTCAGAGTCACCAAGTACTTTGAAGAATGAGCCTCTTGAAGGCTTGAACATCGAAGCCAATACTATCTCTTTAGTATTAATCTTGAAATCTTCCCTTTTGACACTAGTAGTCTTGAAGTTTCCTAGAAGATTTGTCCCACTGAGCGTACCAAAAATTGTTGGTATGATTGGTGGAGGTTCTGAAACTGATTTGAATCTTTGATTTTTTGTCCCATCGGGCGTGCCAAAAATTGTTGGTATGACCGGTGGAGATTCTAAAAATGATTTGAATCTTTGAGTTTTTGTCCCACCAAGAGTTCCAAAAACTTTTGTCACTTAGGTTTGCACCCTTTTCTAGAGCCTATGCGCGAGGACAACCTCGTGAAACATGGAAACAACCTCGAAGCTATGGGACTTGAACTATAAGGTTGAGTCTCTAGAGAAGGCCAACTTTCTCTTACTATCAGGATGCACCTAACTAATCTTGAAGGGGAAAAGGAAGAAGGAGAGAACGGAAGCAAAATCTACCTAGTCTAATCTAAAGAGGTGATATACCAAAAAAACGTGTTCAGACCAATCTTTGCCCATATATGCACTATTGAACTAGAATGAAACTAAGGATATTACACATTCAAACTTGCTTTAATCAAATAACCACATGTAGATCAGAAAAAGCTAAATGAATGACACAAGGAAGGGGAAGATTTACTTATATATCATTCATAGGCTAAAAGAGATATAGTTATGCAGATTACAGATTTCCACAAAGCATCAATGAGAGGCAAGGATTCTTGTACTTTCACACCAATGGCTAAAGGATATAAGGTAGAGAATCATACGGTTCAATGGCAAGGGGAATTTTACACTGGATTTGTAGAGCAATAGCAGAGAATAACAAAGAATGATCTGACCTTTCCAAAATACACAAAAATTGCCTTTATAGTTCAGGCATAACTGAGATATTTTCCTGACTGAAATTACTCTACAACCACTACCATTAAGTCTCTGCCAAGAACAATCATGGGGATATGAGGAAATCTGATCTTAGTATATCTCTAGGTACCATGAAATCTGATTTTTAACTAAAACAGGGCCTTGAGAAGATAGAAGTGGCACCATAACTGTGCTATGATTAGGTAGATGGATCAACAAAGATGGTGGAGTATTCCTCCTCATTCAACATTCATTCTGGGGTGGTTAGAATTGATCATAAGATTAAATCACACGACAAAATATGATTTCCATCATTTTTGGGTTCATGAATCAGCATGGTCAGGAGGTCAACATAACCCTAGCACCAGGATGAGCCACATGAACCAACCAAATTTTTTCATTTTGCCACCTCACAGGTCTTCACATGGTTGACCATATCTTTTTATCACTAACCATGCCATCCTTGCTAACCCTAACTGCGACGGTCACCACAACTACCAGTTGCATCTAACTACTACTACCTCATCTGGACCTATGAGGACATGTGTCCTCAAATCACTACCTCACCATACATAACCTTTGAGCTCCTTTCCATAGTGAGCTAGTAGTAGTTTTAGATCTTCCTTTAATCCTGTGGATGACATAACTTGTGGGTTGAAACCTAATGAAGACCCTGCATAACATCATTCTGTCCACACGTTGCCAGGTTGTTAACTCGTCATACTTAAATAGCATGCATCTTCTCATGGAGAGTTAAAGATGGCCATTGATCCATGCTGATCTGATGATCTTGAAAGTTGCACTAAAGAGACTGGCCCACAATTTGCACTGTCATCACCTTGGCCAATAAGAAATCCTCTAGCTAGTCCCACAAGACACGTGGCAGCGAATCGCCAACTTGCCATACATAAACCCTAAGCAGCTTTTTGTGGCGATTAAATGAGAACCATTGATTTTGAGGAGATCCAATGGTGAAGAAACTACATCCAACATCCTAAAAATTGGTGGGTCCCATACTCGCTAAGTTGCCATACCTATCTCCCTAGCAACTCTTCATGGTGAGGAGACAATAGCCGTTGATCCCATTTGGTCTGATGCTCATGATCTCTCCTATGCACCTTAACCCTTCCACATCACATTAGGTCCCACCAAGCACTTATTTCATGGTGACTCACTAAGTCACTAATGGCGAGATGTCCTTGTTTTCTGATAGCGAGGTAGTGAGCATTGGTGACCTTATCAAACTTGGCACTGGAGAAACCAAAAAATGAAACACCTCTACCAAACTAGGCTCACCCAAACACATGGAAAATGCTCGCTGAGTCACTATGCATAAAGGTTGAACATCCTCCTATGGTGAGCTAATGAGGGTCATAGATCCTGAGGAGATCCAACAAAGGCAACTTGCAGGCCGGTGAAAACATATCATAAGTTTGATTAGGCATTAAAATAATATTAACTCTTGGAACTAGCCGTTGGCGGCTGAATATTTGAAATTTGAATATTGGTGTAGGCATAAAAATGGGTAACATTTTTCTCTTACTTCTATAAGTTTTATTTTTTCCATCATATTTCTACTATTTATTCTTTCAACCCACAACACTACAACCATTATGCATATGGTAGGAACTACAATGATTTTGTCTCTTGTTTTAACTGTAATCTCCAAATTATTGGATGAGACCCTAAAATTATAGGTATCCTATGTTTTATGATGGGCTTAAGAGGGGTATGTAGAATTGTGAATAAGTAGAAACATCCCTCAAAAGGAAAAAACATCTTTGTACTTTATGCACTCCTTCCTAGAAGATTCTTATAAATGGACTTTGCATCTATTTTAATAGATGTTAATGTTCTTTCATGGTTATATGCTTGTTAGGATAAATAAATGAAATTACATTCGATGATCAAATCCATCCATTTTGAAGGAGATCTATTACATGGAATTATCGAGTTCCCTAATTAGTGCTGCAATGGAAAAAAATTCTTTCTATTGAGGTTTGACACTTTCTTCAAACTCGACAACTGCTTCTTAATTCTTAGAGTTTTTTTAAAAATATTTTTTCTTTATTGATTGTAGAATTGAAGGGAGAGCTCATTGCATGGATGGGTCTCAAGGGAATTTGGATGCTGATTTATTTTACAAACATTTCTTATTTAGTTTTTTTTTCTTTTGTTAAAGAAAACTACCCATACCCTGATTGTTTTGTGAGGTTGATTACTTTCTTCTGTAGATTGAATGAGAGTGGCAATGCATAGGTGCATGATAGAGTAGTTTGATGATAGCCTATGAGAAATGGGGTAGAGATTTGGTGGGGATACCAGCTGATAGTTGTAATTATTTTTTGTGGCACACACACGTATGACTTTGGACAAAGAACTCATGGAGGTAGGTCATAATTAGAAATATTAAAATAATGATTCACGCTATTTAATATATATATTTTTCTTATCAGAAATGATTGGATTAAGCTTTCCAGTAGACATGGAGATCTAAAAATGAAGGAATATGCTTATTTACTATTCTTTTTAGTAATAATCTAAAACAAAACCTATCTCTTTTATTCCTTACTCATATCCTAAGTGTTAAGTATGTTATTACTGAACTTCAACATTTGCATTTCCTCCTATACATCTTTGGTGAACCTAATGTCCTATCCCAATTCTTATTGGAGTAAGATTTTTCTATCATCTAGAATTATATTTTGATATCTCTTATTGCTATATTTACTTAGTTTCCTTTTGTGTTGCATATTTAGATTTATCTTGAAAGCATTTTCTTCATGTTTTAAAAAGTTGTTTAGTGCATTTTTCCACCATTCCTCTATTCCCTTTTCCATAAAACAACATCCTCCTTTAAAATGTGTTTCCCCTAGAATGAACCCATTTTATGTATGTGATGTTACCTTCACTTCTCTTATATTTTCTTCTACAAAAATGTTAGGACAAGAAGATGATCTTAGCCATCCCCTTAATGTTCTTTCTCTTTGTGAGGAAAAATCAAGGTTTTATCTTAAGATTTCTCCTAATACAGACCTTATCTATGATGATGCTTTTGGTAAGGATAATTTTCTACCTTCTTTCAATTACTCTCATTTTTCCTTCTATGGTGTTCTTTCTTAATCAAGATACTCTTCCTGATAACATTTACTATTCACTCCCTAATGAGAGTACCTTAGTTTATAAGGATGCCATAATAGATGGAAAACACATATCAACATGACAAGATTTATATTTTGGAACAAGATGAAGACATTATAAATTGCTTTCTCCATGTGGCCTTGCCTTCATTTGATGCTCCTAGTAATATGGAACCATTAATAGAAATCCATAATCCCTATTCTATGGATTCCTTGGAAAAAAAGGATAATGGTTGTTATTCTTAGATTGGTTTTGACAATTAAGTGTCAACACACTTAACCAATTCTCAAGATGATGTCAAGTATAATATATAAATTGACCTATAGTGTATGTCAAGCTAGAGAATTTAATAGGTACCAAGTGAACTTTCAATGTTGAGTGAACTTCAGGTGTCAAGCGAAGTTCAAGTGCCAAGTCACTATAGATGCTAAGCAGAGTATAGATGCTGAGTGAAATAGAATTGCTATAGTAGCCGAGTGATACAAAATATCTATATGTGTTGAGAATCAACAACTAGTAAGTGTTGAGTAACATAGAATTAGCATATGAGTTTGTATCTTCACAAACTGAAATGTAAACCATTTTTGAAGCTAAGATGGGATTAATCTCGAAGGATCTTGAAGATAAGAATGAATCTTTTGCATTACCTATGTGATCAGCATGCAACCAATAAGAAAAATGGAGAAGGCATGCAACCAATAGGAAAAGTGCAAGAAATGAGCAGGAAATGAAAATTTAATATTGATCATAGATTCATACCTAACCCTAAGTCTCTAAAATATTTAGGAGGATGATACCCCATTATGCAATAGAGGATGTGCTAGAGAGAAGTGTATGGGTGAATTATAGTGAAGTGCAGAAGGTTGAAAAGGCTTAGTGAAGAACATAGCAGCATTGTAGAATCCATTTGATCAGGAATAGAGCATCAGAACTTCAAAGAGTGACATATCAAATCAAGCAATGATTAGAGTTGACAGAGTAGAACAAGGACTTGTAATTATTAATAGAGGATTGCAAGCTATTAGGTCAAGACTTTCTAATATTTTCTAGCAATTGTATTAGATATGGAAATCCTATGGACTTAGGTTGGCCTAGTAGCCATTTGGAGATCCTATAACAGGTTGGCATTCCAAGTGAATGTAAAAAAGTCCTTTAACTAGGCCTACTTTTAGTAGGGTAGTTACATCCTTTAACTAGGTCACTTTTAACAAGGTGTGAAGTCTTTAATAGGACAGGCCTTTCACCGGGTAGACCATTGGAAGTGGTCAAACTGTGTAACCTTGAGCGGTTACATATTGTTGTAGTGATACTTTGTGGGTGTCATCCTCACCTCACTTTTACCTTCTCATTTTGGAGGGTTTCTAGGTTACCAAATTTTGTGTGTTATCTATTTTTCATGCATGTCATTACTTTCATGTTTATTAGATGAATTAGATGCATGTGAATGTTTTCAGTTAAAAGGTTTTGAAAAGATTAAAGATAAGTTACTTCCTATTCACCCCCCTCTCAGAAGTAAATCTTCCCACTTGTAAATTCCAACAATTGGCATAAGATCCAAGTTCTCACAAGAAGGATCCTTATAGCTTAGAGAAAAGATTTGGAAATGGAAGTCTACAAACTTGGGAAGATCATAGAGAATCAGACAATTGACATACAACTTGCTTTACATGCTTTGGAAGAAGCCAGAGAAGAATTGAGAAAATCCTTAAAGAGAAGAAGAGATATTTCCATAGCTAAGAATGATACACAATACAAGGAGATTGACACCTCAAGTCTATTTTCAAATGGAGATTCCAAAGAGTTTGATGCAGCAATGGTAGATGTGATGGAGAAGAATAAAGTTGAAGTAGAAGAAATCAAAACACTCAAGCTTGAACAATAATCACAAGCCATGATGCTTTGTGATGTGACTGAATAGAAGAAAAGAGCCATTGACGACAAGGCTATGCTAGAAGAAGAAAAGAGAAACCTTGACAATAGATTGGAAGAAAAGTCAATTGAGGTTGCAAGAATCTCAAACATGTAGTTAAACACCCTAAGTTAGATAATGAATGCACATCATGAACTAAATGTCAAAGACATTGAGATCTTTACAATGAAGATGAAAAATGAATAACTGCAAAATGACTTGAAAAGAGAGAAGGAGATTGTAGCTAGCTTCAACAAACCTAATGAGGCCAACAAGTATTTTGAGTAGCTACTAAAATCACCAAGGGCTAGCAATGATACTTTAGGACTAGGATACATTAGCACTGAACAAGGAGAGTCATTTGAGATTGTAGAAGAAAGGAGTAACAAAGGTAAGAACACTAAACCTACTTGTCATTTTTGTGGTAAAAAGGGACATACTTCTAATGTGTGTAGGAGCAAGAATGCCAATCAGCATGACAAACCTAAGAATGCAAGTCATTTTTGTAAGTGCAAAAATCAAGGACATCAAGCACATAACTATAGGACTAAGACTTTTAGAACACCAAAATTTAAAGGTCACTATTATAATTGCAAGAAGTATGGACATAAAGCTTTTGAGTGTAGATCAAATCCTATGTGGACATCAAATCAGGTAGCAAGGAAAGGTAACCATGGTCATCACTACAATTGGAACTACAACACCAGGTTTAGCTATCATTACTGCCAAGAATATGGACACATTCTTGAAAATTGCATAAGGACACATTTCAAAGGGAACTATAGCAGATGGTTGAGCCAAACCACATGTTTTAGTTGCTTGAAGATTGGCTATATTAGCAAGAATTGACCAACAAGGTCAAAGGCATCCAACTCAAGGAACAATAAAGGTAAAGAGAAGGTAGATGTTGAACACATCAAAGGAGAAATGAATAAAACATGGAAGAATAAATATGGGTGTAGCACATCAAATGAAGGGATCACTTCACCTAATAGGTCAATTTGTCACACTTCATCAAAATAAGTAAAGATAAGGCATGAGGGATTGATTTACAAAGCGTTATCATACATCAATTCCTAAATAAGCAAGTACTAAAAAGAAGAGAGCAACATGATCAAAGATGCAAAGTTAAAGGTTTCACAAGTGTTGTCACGTTTCCCTTAGAAGCCAAGTAAAAATCTAGTACAAGTCGAGTTGATTGTTAGAATATTAGGAGTTGAATGAATAAATGGAGTTGAGTAATCTAGAATCCTTCAGAAGCTAAGTGGATAGTTGTAACTATGCTAAGCATTAAATACAATGAAAATAGGGTATATTATCACATCTTCAATCATTTCTCTTCATTATGAACAAAGAGAAAAAATGATCAGAGCACAAAATGAGTTCAAAATAGAGAATCTAGTGATTAAGTAGATTTCAACAACATTTCAGCATGATTTCATTGATCTTGAGGTATATACGTCTATGCTGAGTTACATAGTTTAATATTTTCTTTACATACAAAACCTAGAATTGCAAAATGGCTTCTAACTCAAGGAAAAATCAAGGGAAGGAACCATTTGAGGTCCATCTAGTGTCCAATGAGGTCAAACAACATGATTTCCACCCAATCCTAAAGGTAGCATATAAGAACGACTCAATTGGAGCCCTATCCATCATACCCCCTAAGGTTGTCATGGTTCAAGATGTTAGGAAATGTTATAATTGCAAGATTGGAGCCATAGGTGATATGGAAATGAGGGAAGCCTATAAAAAATTGTGTGATAATGGAGTGTTGAAAGAAGAGTTTTAGATTGTTGAAAGGAAGGGTTTGATGTGAGCCTTAGAATTCCCCACCATTTTTAGAACTAAATAGATTAGATTAGTACTCAACTGAATAAATGATGGAAGCTTATAGTTGGATGATGGCCTAATAAAAATAAGAAAGAGAATTATGCATAGAGTGATAGGGCACCTAGCCCTAGATCGGCCAAAGACCCTTAGGAGTGATTCCAAGGAGGCAATTGAGAAAAATACTCTAGCTAAGTAGAACAAGAGAGGGATGATAATTGATGCCATCCAAGACCCTCTTGTTGGTTTTGTCATAAGAGTCATTGCACATAAGTTCTACCAATCTAGCAGACTCAACAGTGTGCCTTGCATTACAATGGATGTTGTTTATAAAATGGTGAAAAAGGATCATACCTATGATCTTGTAGAACTACAACTATAATAGATTAATGAGAATTTAGCAGCTATCATAAGAACCAAGGAAGCCCAATGCAAATTTGGTGCCGTTTTGATTTGAATATTCTTTTATGTTTAGAATGAATTTCTTCTTTTGGCAAAGTAGCCTAGAAGACTAATAGGTCAATAATAGCTCAAGTTAATGAATACATATAGTAGATGGGAGCTAGTTTTGAGACCTTAGTGACTAGTTATTCTGAAGAGTTCAAGAATTCAATGAAGCAAAGGCTAAGAATTCTAGTTTCCTTAGTGGAGAAACATGTAAATGATGTATGTTTTCCTGTGGATATTGATTATAGATAAATTCAGGTTGCCATACCAAGAGTGAGATGGCTAAGACCTCTTGGCTATGAAATAAACATAGATGAAGAATCAGTAGCAATAACTACATTATTAGCAGTAGAAATAGACAAGGATGCACCACATTTTAGAACTTATGATGTGGTGAGATCAAAAGTGGATATGGAGTTAAATACTACCTCCAATCTGAAAAATAAAGATAAACTTGTCAAGAAGTTGAAGGAAAAATTTGGGGAAGGCATTGTAGAAGCAACAAAAGAAGAAGGTGAAGAAGCCAAATAAAATGAAGAAGAGCAAGGTCAGGGACCACTTGCTATAACCCAAGGAATGGGAGAGGATGTAGATTAGGAGGAAGATGTCGATCAAGAAGCACCCAAGGCTGAGACAAAGAAAAGAAAATTTCAAAAACAACCAGCTACATAGCACAAGGAAAAGAAGAAAATTACAAAGCAAAGCCTAGCCAAACCAACAACAAGCGTTGATACTAGGGCTACAACTCAGGTAGGAAAAGAGTAGGAGAAGAAAAAGTCTACAGAAAAAGGAGGACCTATAGAGTAGAAGAAAAGAAGAAGGTATGTTGCCCCTCCTGAATTAGATGAAGAAAGGACAAAGTCTAATGAAGAACAATTCGGATTGGTATGATGTTCTACCACATCTAAATTGGAAAGCATTTGCAATAATATTAGAGACAATGCTAATTTAATTTGTCTAAAGACCATTGATTTTAATAAGTTGACAAAGGAACAATAGAACATAGTGTAAGAGTCCATCGACACTATGATGGCTAAGTTCAAGACCACTCCACTTGAACTAGACAACTCAATGCCTAAGGAGCTAACCTAATTAGTTGAGAGTAAATGGCATTACTATCTCAAAATGGAAAAGGAAATAAGGGATTCAACATTGGCTCAAGTAATGTCAAGTCTTACTAAAGGTCAAATAACTAAGGCTAATAAGAAGCATGGGAGCAAATTTGCACCCAAATATAGAGCCTTCAAAATTTTACAGAACCAAATAGAAGATGTGCAAAAGTCCACACAAATGTGGAAATTAATATATAGTTTGAAAAAAATCAAGGAAGGGTAGGAAGAATCATTCAAGGGGAGAAATGATGATGAAGAAGAATAAAATGAGAAAGAGGAAGAGGTAGAGAAAGAGAAAGATGAAGAAACAATGGAGAAAACACATGGGGAAGATGCAATAGCTGAATAGTAGCAGACTAAATAGAGTTTCCAAGACACTCAACTACCACCACCATGTCCTTCACATATAGTATGTACAAAGACAACACTTGTAAAGGATGTTCCTAGCACTTCAACTCAAAACATCAATCCTTTAACAACAGAGGATCTAAAAAAGATCCTTCACCAAACTACACTGCAATTACAGCTATGCACAAATCCAATTTTGGTGAGTGTGGATGAACTGCAAAAGGTTGTAGTAGAAATCACAAGGGAGAAGGTGAATACACAAGAACCACCTATATAACCTCCCATAGCTACAATAGATCAACCTAAAGAGCAAGAAGTACATGATGAAATTGCTAAAGTTGATAATACAGATATAGTCACAACAATTTCCAAGGATTCAAAAAAGGAATAAATAGGGTAAGATGTTCCTACTACACAAAGTCAAGGTGCATCTTGTCAAATTATCATTACTGATCAAGGTAGTAGAGAAGAGGAGAAAGAAGAGGAGATAACCCCTAAAGAAAAGGAGTAGGAGGAAATACAAACATTAGAAAACTTACCTACCTCGAAGACTCCTAATAAGAAGTCGAGCATTGATGCAGTACCATTTTAGATTTCAACACCAAGCTTGAGCACCACCAAGGTTGCAAGGGTACTTCACTATGGAGACCCTGCACTTGATGAAGAAATAGTCATGCCTAGTTATGGCTCAAGAACTATGAACCTATAGATAAATGAAGTGCAGAAGAAAGAGACAAGAGATACTCAAATGAGTATAGACAAAACCAAGCACTTGTAAATATAAAATACATATTTCTTGATGCATTCATCTTGCAAGTACTTGATGAAACCCAGTCCATCATGAAGCAATTGTCCAACATTATGGACTAGGTACAGAATGAAGACTTTGATACAAAAGTAAAATTATCAGAATGGTTAGAAAAGAAATTTCAGATGAAAGTGAACGAGAAAATATCAAGTGAAATAGCACTTTCACAAGTTGAATTGGCTAAGAAGATTGACAAGGCAAAAATAGTACTTGGGAATGTATTCTCATTGTACTCCAAATTATGTGATTCATCCTATTTCACACAAGAAACTAGCCAAAGGATACTAAGCTTGCAATGAAATCTCAAGATTTCTAGCACATAGCTACCCAGAGATCTAGCTTAGAGTGAGAATCATTTTGCAACTATGCTTCACACACAAGAGGAGTTAGCTATATTGACAGTAGAAGAGGACAATATTAAGGCCAAATTGATACAAATGCAATCTTCCATTTAGAAGTACTCCATAAAGAAATGGCCTATGTGGAAAATGTTCTAAAGAAAGATCATAATCTTTCTACTTTAGAAAGCCTTGTACATTTTGTAGCAAAGATAGCCATCTAGCACAAGTCATTGGAAATTTCTTTAGATAATTGGGATGCTTCTATCAAGATGATTATGGAGGTAAATAAAACATTTTTGGCGAAGTATTCTATTCATTCTTAAGAATCTTTGGTATAAGTTTATAAAAAGGGGGAGATAATTTATTCTTGCATGTAATAAGAATGGGGAGATATAATGTTTTGGGTGAGATGTGAATAAGAATCGTTCCATAATACATTCTTTGATGGAATTAATAAAGAATATCCAAAGGGGGAGATATTCAAATTCACATTTTGAGGAAAAAATAAAGCAGGAAGCATAAACAAGGTAAAAAAAAATACAGAAATAAAGGTGGACAAGGCAAAGAGTATCAGATACATTAGCATGCAACACATTCAGCACAATAATTTTTGTTATAGGAATGGAAATGGCACATCAGCTCAAGGGGAGTTACAAGATTTTGAGTTATACAAAATTTTGAACAAGTTTTTGAAGTAATGTACATATGCAAAACAAAATGTGTAGTATACTCATATAGATTAGATTCATAATTTTTAGTTAAGTGTTTTTGCCTCTTAGGTAAAAGGGGGAGATTGTTAGTCTTAGATTGGTTTTGACAATTGAGTGTCAACACACTTAACCAATTCTCAAGATGATGTCAAGTATGATATAGAAATCGAGCTATAGTGTAGGTCAAGCTAGAGAATTCAATAGGTACTGAGTGAACTTTTGGTGTCAAGTGATCTTTAGGTGTCGAACAAATTTCAAGTGCTGAGTCACTATAGATGCTAAGCAGAGTATAGATTCCAAGTGAGATAGAAATGCTATAAGTGCCAAGCAAGACAAAATCTCTATACGAGTTGAGTGATACAAAATTTCTATATGTGCCAAGCATCGGCAACTAGTAAGTGCCAAGTAACATAGAATCAACACATGAGTTTGTATCTTCACAAACTTAGATGTAAACCATTTTTTAAGCCGACATGGGATGAATCTTGAAGGATCTTGAAGATAAGAACAAATCTTTTGCATTACCTATGTGATCAGCATGAAACCAATAAGTAAAATAGAGAAGGCATGCAACCAATAGGAAAAGTGTAATAAATGAGCGAGAAATGAAGATTTAATATTGATTGTAGATTCATACCTAACCCTAAGTCTTCAAAATCTTTAAAATGAGGAAAATACCCCATTATGCAATAGAGGATGCATGAGAGAGAAGTGTATGGATGAATTATAGTGCAATACAGAAGGGTGAAAAGACTTAGTGAAGAATAGAGCAACATTGTAGAATCCAGTTGATCAGGAATAGAGCATCAGAACTTTGAAGAGTGACATATCAGATCAAGCAAGGATCAAAGTACACAGAGAAGAACAAAGATCTATAATCAGCAATAAAGGATTGCAAGTTATTAGGTCAAAACTTTCTAATACTTTCTAGCAATTGTATTAGATATGGAAGTCCTATGGACTTAGGTTGGCCTAGGAGCCATTTGTAAATCCTTTAATAGGGTAGCATTCCAAGTGAATGTACAACTTTTAGAGAGGTAGTTAAATCCTTTAACCAGGTCACTTTTAATAGGGTGTAAAGTCTTTAATAGGAAAGCCCTTAAGGTAGACCATTTGAAGTGGTCAAACTTTGTAACCTTGAATAGTTACATATTGTTGTAGTGATACATTGTGGGTGTCATCCCCACCCTAGTTTTACCTTCTCATTTTGAGGATTTCTAGGTTACCAAACTTTGTGCGTTATCTATTTTTCATGCATGTCTTTACTTTCATGTTTATTAGATGAATTGGATGCATGTGAATGTTTTTAGTTAAAAGGATTTTTAAATTTAAGTTATTTCTAATTCATCCCCCCTCTCAGAAGTAAATCTTCCCACTTGTAAATTCCAACAATGGTTATCTCCTTAATTTTCTCCCCTATAGTGATGAATCTTTAGAGAAACAAGCTATTAATAAAGTTAATGTATCTCAACTTTTCATTGGTATTAAATGTTACCCTCTTCTCATTGTTAAATGTTGTCCTCCTCTAACTATTTAAGGAATATCTAGTGACCCTTTGGATTCTCAAGAAGTGTCTCACAACTATTGTACAAGGAATAATCTTCAACCTACTAGTTCTTTTCCACCTTCTCAACCTTTTTTTCCTCCTCCACCATAGATCTTCTTTAGAAATTTGGGTTGGATTATGATTTTGTATTGCAATCATGTAATATCCCTACCAGTATTTTTCTTTGGGAACTTATTGAAACATCTCCTACATACCATGAAGCCTTGAATTTTTTTTTAATCCAATCTTTCCATTCAATCTCCTAATCAGGATAACATCAATTATTTCTTACAATAAATTCATACTACTCTTATCCTGCATGCAACTTTTTTTACTAATGATGATTTTCCTTTTAAAGAGATTCAACATTGTCATGATCCTTTATGGTTGTCATGTTTATCAATAAAAATACTATAATATGAATTTTGATTGATGAAGGCTCTAGTTTGAAAATTTCAGGTATAGATATTTTAAATGAAATGAACATTGATTTCTCTACTCTTCAATGAGATAAACTTTCTATTTGAGGATTTGGTACCATTGATAAGAATATTGTGGGTAGTATAATGCTACCCATGAAAGTCGGTCCAGTGATATTGGATACTCTTATACATTCTACTTTCAGATCTCTCAATTATAACCTTCTCTTAAGAAGACCATGGTTGTATTATATTAGTGTTAGTCCTTATACTCTTCATGGAAAGGTTAGATTCATTTATAAAATAAAACTATATACTCTTCATGTCGTTGATGAACCCAATCCTTATTTAAATGCAAACTATGTGATGCAGGAGCATTCCATACTCATCCAGGGCACATTGGAGATTCAAGGACATATAGAGGTCTTGGAGCATCTCATGATATCAATTGGTCTATTTTACAACCCATCATGGTTTTTGAAAGAACAAAAGGTTATAGTTTTGTATGATGTATGGGTTGATTCCAATGTTGAAGAGTTGTAATTGATCCTTGGAATGGGATCTAGTGGTTGTTTAAGGTAGAGAATTCATTAGTTAGGGTCTAGTATTATGTCATAACAACCCCAAGTTGTTGCATACGTTAAAATAATCAATAAGTCCCTTTAGACATAGTTTCTTGCTTTAAAAAATTCAAATTTTTCATAACAGCCATTTTGGAGGGAAACCTTCTAATTTGAATTTTATAAAGGGATAGGTAGTGAAATAAATTGGAGTCAGTTAAGGAGGTTGAGAACTATCTCCTAAACATATATATATATGTGTTGGCACAGCCTGTACCTGAAGATAGTACAGACTGTTACAGAATTTGCAATAAAAGTGCTTCATTTCAAGAGCAATTTGAAGAATCCTTTGTTTTGTAAGCATTTTTTGATATTGGAATGAATTTTAATATCATTTTAGATATGTATTGAGGTGATTCATAGGGTTTTGCACTCAGATTTGAAGATTTGGTCATTAAAATTTGGTACTGTTGGCTATAACAATCATATTTTAGGCATTTTTGATAGCTCTCTTTGATTAATCATGGTATTTCCATGAAATTTTTACTTTTTCTTCATGGAATACCATCCATTTAACATGTATTATGATTATTAACCTTTTATTGAGCATTTAACCAGTGATTGGTGGTCACCAAAGCAATTAAGGTGTGAAAAAAAAGAGGAAAATCCAAAGGGACAAGTATAGCAGTAGAGAATATACCTTAAGGAGGTAGGGTTTTTATGTTTTTTGGAGTTAGGGCATGCCATAAATATGGTGTTCCATATTTGAACAAATTCTAGAAGTGATTGGAAGTGGGAGGACCTTAAAACCCTTGTTTTATGCCATTTAATGAGAGGGTTTGTTAGAAAGCATGCCTGGAAAGGTCAACTTGGAAGAAAGATTGAGGAATCCTTAGTTTGGCATCAAAATACCATACTATAGAAAGTTTGAGAGTCAGGGGACAAGTTTGAAGGGTACTTTCTTTGTAAAAGTGGCTTAAAAGGCCTAATTTTGAGACAAAATTGTCCTATTCCGTACAATCTTTCGAAAATAGTGATATCTAATTTTTTAATATGTTATAAAAATCTGAAAAGTGTATCTAAAAATCATATTTTTTTGCTTGGTGTTTTGTAAAGTTTGGGAGAAAAGTCAAGAAAATAGGGTCTGCTGATCCGAAGAAGAGAGTAGCCTAGTCAAGAGGGGTAACTTGGGTTTATGCATGAACTTGGTTTTGGGATTGTAAAACCTATTTATACATGTAATTTTGAGTCTGTTGAAACACTTTGTGGGGTTCAAAGAGATAGTTGAAGGTCTATTCCATATTTGTGGCATTTTCCCTTTAAGGTGTCTTAGAACCTAATAGGAACCTTGGGAGTTTGAATCAGTTTTGTGGGAATCCATCACCTTTTGCATGCCACTTTGCATCAAGTGGTATCAGAGCATTAGCAAGATCTCATTGGGAATTGGAAGTTGAAGTTTTCATCATCTTTGAAGTCTTTTTGTGTCTTTTGTATGCTGGTTCCATTATTGAAACCTGGGAGTGTTTAATTCCTCCTTGTGTGTTCCAAAGTTAAAAGGTGTACTTGATATGTCAAAAGAATTCTTGGTGAGGAAAAGGTTTGGAATAGAGAAGAGGAAAGAAGTATATTGTGTTTGATTTGATTTGTTTGACATAATGGCTCCCAGGAATGCAGGTTTGGTAAAGGAAGTTCAAGAGTTGAAGGAGAAGAATGCTAAGTTGCAAGACTCCTATAATGCACTATTGGCAAGGCTAGAGGAAATAGAATCCAATCAGAGAAGGGCATCAAATGATGATGAAGCTACTAAAGAAGAAGAAGAAGAGAACAATGAGGAAGAGAAAGAAGAACAGGTTGATCCTGAAGAGCAGAGGACACTCAGGATCTTGAAGGCTATGAAAGGGGATAACCATAAGGTAAGGAAGGACATTCCAATGTATGATGGAAGTCTGAAGGAGGAGGAACTCCTAGACTGGATTGCATCTATGGATGCTTACTTTGAAAGTGAAGATGTACCTGAGGGAAAAAGGGTCAAGTTGGCAAAGAGCAAATTAAAAGGACATGCACTCCTATGGTGGGATCATGAGGAGGCTGAAAGGAGAAAAAGAGGTAAGTCTAAAATTGCTTCCTGGGATAGAATGGTTTCAAAAATGAAGAATAATTTCCTTCCTAAAGATTTTGAGGTTCAAATGCATAAGAAGATCCAGGGCTTGAAACAAAAGGACCTAGATGTGAAGGCATACACAGATGAGTTCTACAAGCTTAGCATGAGATCAGGTTTGGAAGAAGAGGAAGTTGTTAAAGTTGCAAGGTACTTAGGAGGTTTGAAATTTGTCATTCAAGATGAGTTTGTTACTGCTAATCCTAGAAGTGTGAAAGAGTGTTACTAGATGGCTTTGAGGATAGAGGAAAAGTTAAAGAGGAAAAATGAAAGACACAATAGCACAAGGGGAGGATCTTCCTTGAGAGGAAGAGGAGGAAGGCCAACTCAGGTTTGGGAGGAGAAGGAAAAAGGTCCAAGTTCAGATTCAAGAGGAGGACAAAATCAGAGAGGTGGTAGGAGTGGATAAGGAAGAGGAAGTGTTATGTTCATAGGTACATGCTTCACATGTAGAGGAGTGGGGCATCAATCCTACCAATGCCCTGAAAAGGGAAAGGAGAGGAGGATACACCTAATTCAGGAGGAAAATAAAGAAGAAGAGGAAGTAAGGAAAACTGGTAAGGCAGATCTTGAGATAGGAGAATCCTTAATGATTAGGAGAGGCAAGGAATGGACACCAAAAGTAAGTATTTTCAGGACTAATTGTTTGATACAAGGTAAAGTTTATAAATTGGTCATAGATTCCGGTACTTGCAGCAATTTAATTTCATGGGATGTTGTCAATGCATTGAAGTTACCTATTCAACATCATCCTAAGTCATACTATGCTACATGGGTGGAAGACAATCATAATTTCATAGTGCATGATTAGGCCATGATAACCTTTTCAATTGGTGAGTACATTGATCAAGTACTATGTGATGTTGTCAATATGAACTGTGCACATGTCATCCTAGGTAGAACTTGGCAAGTATCTAGGAGAGTTACACATGACTGCTACACCAATATTTATACCCTATGGAGTAATGGGAAGAGGATTGATTTGACACCATTACCTTGCAAAGGACATGAGTTTCTTCTTATAGGAAGCATTAGAGAACTTGATACTGGTCAGGCAGAGGGTAGAATGAAGATGAGACAGCAACAACTGATGACAGACAAAGGACAGAACATACTAAATTCTATGATAAAGATGAAGGCAGAATTTCAAGGTGGTGAAGGACTGTGGATTGGTGAAGTCTACTATCCTATTAGAGGACATGAAAGGTACCATGAAAAGAGGGTACAACAGCATGTGGGAAGATAGCATGAGTACTGTCTCAAGGGGACTGGAATAAAGATTGTCCAAGTAGACAGAGACATAGTTGAAATAGTAATGGTGACTACCCCAAGGGCAGGAATTAAGATTTCTAATAAATGTTTGAATGTTTTGCATGTAGGTAATAAGAAGAGAGGGCATTTTACACTAGGAGATTTCATTCCTAAGCAACATATGCAGCAATATGGAGTGAAGGAAACCATCCATGTGAAACAATGTTCTTGGGACAAGAACAAATTTCAAGGTGGTGGATTTGATGCAGGAGCATCCCATACTCATTTGGGGCACATTGGAGATTGAAGGACATATAGAGGTCTTGGATCATCTCATGATATCAATTGGTCTATTTTACAACCCATCATGGTTTTTGAAAGAACAAAAGGTTATAGTTTTGTATGATGTATGGGCTGATTCCAATGTTGAAGAGTTGTAATTGATCCTTGGAATGGGATATAGTGGTTATTTAAGGTAGAGAAGTCATTAGTTAGGGTCTAGTATTATGTCATAACAACCCCAAGTTGTTGCATACATTAAAATAGTCAATAAGTCCCTTTAGACATAGTTTCTTGCTTTAAAAAATTCAAATTTTGCATAAGAGCCATTTTGGAGGGAAACCTTCTAATTTGAATTTTATAAAGGGATAGGTAGTGAAATGAAATGGAATCAGTTAAGGAGGTTGAGAACTATCTCCTGAACATATATATATATGTGTGTCGGTATGGCCTGTACCTGAAGATAGTACAGACTGTTATAGAATTTGCAATAAAAGTGCTTCATTTCTAGAGCAATTTGAAGAACCCTTTGTTTTGTAAGAATTTTTTGATATTGGAATGAATGGTAATATCATTTTAGATATTTATTGAGGTGATTCATAGGGTTTTGCACTCAGATTTGAAGATTTGGTCATTAAAATTCTGTATTGTTGGTTGTAACAGTCATATTTTAGGCATTTTTGACAGTTTTCTTTGATTAATCATGGTATTTCCATGAAATGTTTACTGTTTCTTCATGTAATACCATCCATTTAATATGTATTATGATTACTAACCTTGTATTGAGAATTTAACCAGTGATTGGTGGCCACCAAAGCAATTAAGGTGTGAAAAAATAGAGGAAAATCCAAAGGGACAAGTATAGCAGTAGAGAATCTACCTTAAGGAGGTAGGGTTTTTATGTTTTCTGGAGTTAGGGCATGCCATAAATATGGTGTTCCATCTTTGAACATATTCTAGAAGTGATTGGAAGTGGGAGAACCGTAAAACCCTTGTTTTATGCCATTTAATGAGAGGGTTTGTTGGAAAGCATGCCTAGAAAGGTCAACTTGGAAGAAAGACTAAGGAATCCTTAGTTTGGAATCAA
The DNA here is from genome assembly GCA_028749045.1 of Cupressus sempervirens. Taxonomy (NCBI): domain Eukaryota; kingdom Viridiplantae; phylum Streptophyta; class Pinopsida; order Cupressales; family Cupressaceae; genus Cupressus; species Cupressus sempervirens. Next base: position 763,319,947 of record CM053787.1, read on the forward strand.
AATACCATACTGTAGAAAGTTTGAGAGTTAGGGGACAAGTTTGAAGGGTACTTGCTTTGTAAAAGTGGCTTAAAAGGCCTAATTTTGAGACAAAACTGTCCTATTCCGTACAATCTTTCCACAATAGTGATATCTAATTTTTTAATATGTTATAAAAATCTGAAAAGGGTATCTAAAAATCATATTTTTTTGCTTGGTGTTTTGTAAAGTTTGGGAGAAAAGTCAAGAAAACAGGGTTTGCTGATCCGAAGAAGAGATTAGCCTAGTCAAGAGGGGTAACTTGGGTTTATGCATGAACTTAGTTTTGGGATTGTAAAACCTATTTATAAATGTCATTTTGAGTCTGTTGAAACACTTTGTGGGGTTCAAAGATATAGTTGAAGGTCTATTCCATATTTGTGGTATTTGCCCTTTAAGGTGTCTTAGAACCTAATAGGAACCTTGGGAGTTTGAATCAGTTTTGTGGGAATCCATCACCTTTTGCATGCCACTCTGCATCACTATGCTAGGGTTTCTCCTCCTATACAAGAGATGAAGAAACCTAAACCTAAAGAAGAACCTTCTTATTATGCACTTTCCAAAGATGATTGGGGTAAAATATATTTTAATCAAACTTTAATTAGAGATTATAGAGTTAATGATCCCTCATTCACAAGAACTTGAGTTGATCCTCTCTTTACTAACTTTGTTTCTACTTCTAGTCATGAGAAACCTATCAAACCTAAGATGCCCCTAGGTGAGGTGGGGGGGGAGTGGGGGGCATAAGAATTATTTCAACACCATTTCTACTCATACATTATGATGCATTCAACAAAGTGACTCTTTGTCCACATCCTCTCCTTTATCTTCTTCTACTAATGAAGAGCTCCTTTTTCCTAATCTTCTTTGTGCTAAGGTGATTACTAGACCTAAATATAGAAAGAAACATATTCAAATTTAAACTTATGAATCTTTCTTTTTGCATGTATCATAATTTTCATGATCACTCTACTAATGATTGTCAATATTTACACCATAAGATTCAACAACTTATTGATAATAAGGTTATTTGCATATATCTTTATGATGAAATTTATGATAATTCACTTGTTAAAATAATATTTATGTTTGTATTATGTTAAGTTCTTCCATGTAACATCATTATCCTCTCTCTTGGGGGATCGTTGTTATGCATGGAATTCTTTGTAGGTAGCATAATAGGTATTGTTTCTCTTTTTTCCTATACTGGAGGGACAATGAGACTTTATCCATATTTTTCATTCTTTCAAGGATCCACTATTTCCTTTGGTTGAGTATTATTTTTTTGTAATTTCACATCCAAAATTATATTATTAGTATGTGGGGTTTCATGTTGATATATCACTTGGATTGCATAATTATAATCTAGTGTATTATCCTTTTCAAGGATTTAGCTTTTCTATTCTTGCATGGTGTCTCATTTCACTCTACCCTTCTATGACCTCATAGGAGTTGTGACCTATTTGGTTTGAACTAAGTGTTTCTTGTGGATAATATCTTGATGTTAAAATTTCTCTATCCCTCTTCATCACTTCCTTGATATGTCAAAATAAGAAATTTGTTTCCCATATCAAGGTGGGAGCATACATATTCCCCTTATTTTCATATGTTTTGGATTTGGTTGACTAGAATGATACGTACACTTACTAGACCACTTAACCTATCCTTGTATATTCTCAAATTTTTCTCATGGGGTAATAAATATGGATTCTTAGTATGGCTTAAGGTACTTTAGCCTTGTGGGATTGATATGCTTCTTAGGTTATCCTCAAGTTTATGCATTTCTAATTCATCCTTCCTTTTTTTCACATATTTTCCCTTTATGGATTATACATAATCCTAAAGTATAGATTATTTGTGGGAAGGAAGCATCTCTCTCTCTCTCTCTCTCTCTCTCTCTCTCTCTCTCTCTCTCTCTCTCTCTCTCTCTCTCTCTCTCTCTCTCTCTCTCTCTCTCTCTCTCTCTCTCTCTCTCTCTCCCTCTCCCCCCCATATATGGGCTACACAATTTTTTTTTCTAAAGTCTTATATATGGGTAATGCATCCTTACTAGACCTTATGATGGTGAAAAAAATAACATTGATATATGGGTGGGCCTTCTGATGGGTTGACTAGCAGGTTGCCACCATGTTAGACTATTCCAATTCCATCCTTTGCAACAACTCTTTTTTGTGATTCATAATAGGGTGGGCACTCTAGTTTCTGAGATAATAAATCCCCTTCTCTCCGTACTTCTTTTTAGATAATAATTTATCTCTAATTATAATCTTTGAGTAATCAAGGGCTTAGTCCCTTGGGGACTTGGGTAATTCTTGGTTTCCTTGATCTTAATAAGATTATCTCATGTCTTGTTCTCTACTTTACCAAGAATTTGGATCAATTCCATACTCTAACTAAAGTGGGGGCTAAATGTACCATCTTAAATTGGAAGTATGCCAATTTAATGAAGGTTTAGTGCCCATTTAATGAAATTCTATTTTTTTAAATTACATTTATCTTCCATTTTTCCTCTATTTAAATAATTTATTTGATCTCATTGAATCTTTAATAATCTAGAATTAAAATAAATGATTTACGCCTTTTTTTTCTTAAATGTTTTGTCCTTATTTATTAATTAATTTAAATTAATATTTAAAATTGGTCCTTTCTTCGATAATATTTTATCTTATCTATAAATTAATGTTACATGTCTTGTCTTATTTTATAATGTAGGGTTGACCTTTTATTAAATAAAATTAATAATCATTAATTTACTCCCCTAAGGAATCTCATTTGAAGCTCCATCTTAAGATGGGGCTTACCTCATTTTGAAGTTAAAGGCATTGACCACTTTGAGTTCTTTATAAAAGGGAATCTTCTCATTTCATTTTCACATCATGCATTCACAAGATCAAGCACTGAAGCCTTGAAGCCTTAAAGAATTGTGATGTGAATATCAGGATTTAACTGTGTGATTTTTGAGTCAAACTCGATGACCCATGTTTCATGAGTAGTGATTCAACATGAATCCATCTCTCATGAGAATAAATGGAACACTTAGCACTCATTGGATCTAGGTGATACTCACAGGGGTGAAGCACCGGGACTTCTCGGGAGGTCACCCATCCCAGTACTACTCCAGCCTGAGCGCGCTTAACTACGGAGTTTCCTCCATAGTTAAACCCAAAGCTTGCAACCCCATTTGCAAAACCTTCACCAAGTGTTGTGCCTTATGAACCATTCATTAGAAAGCCCCTTAAGCTCATCAATTGATAAGTAGGATGATTTCCACAGCTAGTCAAATTGTGATGTGAATATCAGGATTTAACTGTGTGATTTTTGAGTCAAACTCGATGACCCATGTTTCATGAGTAGTGATTCAACATGAATCCATCTCTCATGAGAATAAATGGAACACTTAGCACTCATTGGATCTAGGTGATGCTCACAGGGGTGAAGCACCGAGACTTCCCGGGAGGTCACCCATCCCAGTACTACTCTAGCCTGAGCGCGCTTAACTACGGAGTTTCCTCCACAGTTAAACCCAAAGCTTGCAACCCCATTTGCAAAACCTTCACCAAGTGTTGTGCCTTATGAACCATTCATTAGAAAGCCCCTTAAGCTCATCAATTGATAAGTAGGATGATTTCCACAGCTAGTCAAATTGTGATGTGAATATCAGGATTTAACTGTGTGATTTTTGAGTCAAACTCGAGTCATTCAAGAAATCAAGCATTCAAGAAATTGTGGGAGCTATCTTCAAGATCTTCAATCTATTCAAGTTCATTTGTTGCATGTTCCACATCAATTCATCATCATCTTCTTGATCCAAATCAATTGGTGAAATAAGTATGCTATATGTGATTTGAGATATCCTACTATTATAAAGTGAATTTATACATGTTATTTCAATTCAAGGTTAATTCCTAAATTGGGGTTTGATTGAGGCAAACTCCCCCCCCCCAAAAAATAACCAACAAGCAAATCCTTTTTTTTTAGATCTCATATTGGTGAATGGGTTGGAGATCAAGATATCATTTTTGGCTTTTAACATATCTATAAGTTAGAATCATCATTGAACACTGTCCTCAGGGGTGAATTTCACCCCTCATTACCAATTTCATCCCTAGATTTTTGCCCTTGAAGATTCCATTAGTGTTGAATTTCACCCCTAATTGAGAAAGCCACTCTTACTTTCATGTCAAATGATTTTTTGGTTTTATTCATAGTGTAGATTTTAGTCTAGGATGATTCAAAATTGGCCCTTTTAAAGGTATTTTGACAACCCATTTATCAGATTTTTCACAAGGTATATCTTTTTTTCATCTTTCATTTTAATACACTTTACCATTTCTTAGTTCTACATTGTAAATCTACTTAGATTCTCTTTGTAGATCTTTCTAAATTAGGGTTTTAAGGATATTTGTATCCTTTATCCAATCCTATAACCATTCAATATGTGTTTTCATTAGTGTTCCTTTATCACTTGGTTGGCATTAATCTTCCTAGATCTAGTTACCCAAGATTTGGGATTGAAAGAGTCAATTTCCTTGTCTCCTTCTTTGAGTTGTGCAAGCGGGGTTTATGATGAACTTAGGGGTTTACTTCCCTAATTCACATTACATCTTATATAGTTGTTATAAGAAGCTTGAAACCATTCCAAACACAATGCCTTGTAACTGAGCGAATTATACTAAAAGATAAATATACTAGCTCAAATACAAAATGGGCAATTAAATATCTTTGTATTTGATAGTAAATTGATTGTGAGAAATTTGAAAATGTATCAGTTGGTTCAACAAAATTGTACATCTTCATTGCATGAATATTTAGATAGGATCTATATATACAATATTAGGTCTAACATTTTTATGATAATAGATAGATTGTACAAAAAACTTAATAAACAACTTGAAATTTGTTTGCAATATGATTCACAAGTTTTCCTCTTGGATGGTGACCTTGAAATTATAAAGCATCATATTTCCATCACAACCTCTTCTTTAAATTATGCACATGACCAATAACTACCTTGTTGATATTATTGGAAATATAAATTGTATAGATCCAAACTTCACAATAAGGAGGGTTGATGGGGTAGAAGTTCTTAGAAAAATATCAAGATAATAGATATGTATTCTTCTACTATAAACAAGATAAGATCAAAATAGATAAAATATCAAGATAATAGATATGTATTACTCTATGGGGTCCAAACATGTAGAAATAAAGGTATATGATATGAAGAAATGTACCATTTACACAATTTGGTTGTTCTTGCAATCAAAATAGAAAATGATACAAAGGGAAATAGAAAGGCGTTAAGAAATAATTAATGAACCCATCTCTTTATAGTTTCAAAAAAGAGGAGGCACTAAAACTAAAATCATAGTTTGAAATGAATGAAAATAATGTTAGATCATTAATTAAACAAGCTATAGATGTACCCCTACAAATCAAAAGGAAAATAAAATGCTGAAATTGAAGGTAAAAATTTGCATGCAACCTAACCTTTTCAACACATTGTAAAAATAATAATACAAGTAATAAAATAAAATTTATTTTACTCTCCACTTTATCCTATCTATCAAATGGTAAACAATATAAACCAAGGGTCAAACAAAATTTTGACGACACATGGATTTGTGCAAAGTGCAAAGCTACATTTGTATATTGCCCTTATAGATAAGCAATTCATCTTAAAATAGAGGACTACACAATAACTTTATGGGATATTCCATTTGATGATCTAGCCACATACATTCTTAGAATATTTTATCACAATTTATATATATACTAAAATTCAACCAAGATGCAAATTTTGATGTTGACACAATAAAAAAGGGGGTTTTAAAGAATTTCCTCTTTAACATCCCTAGTTGTACCATCTTAAATTGGAAGAAATTTCATTTAATCAAGATTTAACATGCATTTAATGCAAGATAATCAATGACCATCTCTCTCTCTCTCTCTCTCTCTCTCTCTCTCTCTCTCTCTCTCTCTCTCTCTCTCTCTCTCTCGCTAGTTCCTCAACAATATATACTTCCATTAGCATATGATACCTTTGACCCTTTATTGATTTCATTGTTTGAAGGTCTTTAGCCTAGGTATGTACTCCATCCATTAGCCCAAAATCTTGGTTCACTATGGAAACCAACTTGTCCACACTAAACTAGATGTGGTGCAACAAGTTCAAATTACCCATATTATCTGTACACTTTTCTCCTCAAAATTGTCACACCATTGCTGACATGCTTCCAAAAATGGATCTAGTTATGTTTCCCATGTTCCTCTTCTCTTTGATATCACCATAAGAGTAATTTCTAGATTTTCTAGTTCAATTGGGTCCACTACTTCATTTAAGTAACCTCTTAATAGCTCATTTTGCTTCTGTAGTGCTTTCAACTTGGAATTGTCTTAGTCCATTTTCCTAAACACCTCTTTCATACACGTTGTGATCATCACTTGGGTAGTGTTTCCCATGGGTATTCCAAACATGACCTCCTTGATTTGGTAGTCTTTAGGAGCCAGTTGTTTGGTGTCATCATGTAGAGGAGGAGTGGCTATATGTGTAAGAAAATCTTGATCTTATTTATTCATTATGAAGGTTAGTGTTTATGCATCACATGTAGGTGGTTCAGGCTTCCTGATTGCTCTTACTACTTCCTTCATTCCATACTCTCCTGTTAGGTCAAACTACCTCCTTTGGAAAAACATAACCTCCCCCTTTGGCCATGTTACTATGGTGCTCATGGGAGACATGTACTTGGCTAATGAGGTTGGTCCTACTATAGGCTCCTTTCCCTTGTCAGTCCTCTCTAGAGTGTTCTCCTTTTGAGAAACATCTTCAATTTGAGTCTCTATGTCTAGATGAGCTAAGGTCCTAACATCTATACCTTTAGGAGTTTTTTGAGGATCTTCAAGTATTTGGCCTTCCTTAGATACTTCATTGGAATGAAAATAATGTGGATCACCTTCCTCAATTTATTGTTCTTGTGTAAGCTTGGGAAGTGGAGTCATTGAACCTTTATCCAAAAATGCCAAATCCTAAGATGATGGTGGTGGAATTCCCAAAGGTCCTCAAGGTAGAGGAGACAATTTATTTCATTCCTCTCCTAATATTTCACTCATGGGAGTATCTACTCTTTTATCTCCCACCATCTTAGTGTCTACTGGCATGAAGTCAAAGTCAGAGAGCTTGTAGACATCAATTTCTTGACCTTCCATATAATCTATCCATTTTCATTTCTCTTTTTCTAATGTTGATACCTAGATAGGATCCTTGGGAGTGGATGGAAATATCACTACAGAGCTTCTTCTCCTCTCTTCCTCTATGGTCCTAGCTAAGTGGATCCTTTGGCTTAAGGGGAGAAATTCAATTTTCTCCCCTTGTTCTTCATCCTCTTCTTTCAAGATGGTCTTAGGCTTTTGTAGCGATAGAGTATTTTTTTACTTCTTTAGTCTCCTTTTCCATGTTCTTTCCATAGTTGATTCAATTATTTCCTTCTTTGGATTAGAGGGAGGGCTTCTTACTCTTCAATTTCTACTAGTGGTACCCTCTTCTCTTTGAGTTGTTCTTCATCTAGCTATCTTGGCTATGGAGGTGCTTGTGGTTCCTAGGCTAGCTCTTGTGTAAGCTCAACTTGAGGCTCATCTTGTTGAGGTTGTATATGTTCTTTCTTCTCTCAAGCTTGAGTTGTTTTGTCCATTTCCTTAGAGGATATTCTCTTCCTTTTTGTTCCCCTATCATCTTTAAAGTACTCAATCTATCAATCATGTTGGTGTACCATTTCCAGCCTTATTAGGGATTGAGTAGGGAAGGTTGGTACTATAACTTTAACACCTTTACCTTTAATTGGTCATGTTGTAGCTTATAGAGGTATGGCCCATGGAACTAGATCTAGTTTGAATGGATTTTTGATCCATTCCTTTGTTAACTCAATTATGTGCCTATCCCAATGATTTATATTGACATTTTCATCCTTCTCTATTTTTTAGTCATAAATTTTATCCCTACCATATAATAGATAATTAGCATCTTCTATGTCCTTTTCCATAGCCTTAAGAGGGATATTTATCTTCAACACCTTGTCTACTAAATATAGAGTCATCCTACAATACTCCCTTATAGAGACATCATATTCATCTACAATGTTCATCTAGTTATCCTCCAATGCATCTTCATGTACAAACTCTTTCCCTACATAGTATTGTACCATGCTGATGTTGTCAAAGTATGGGCAAGGGGAGTTGTATTCTTCTAAGGGATTTTGATCCCACTTAGAGTTGAAGGTTACAATATCACTATTGCATTATAGGTCAAATTTTAACATAAATTTTTGACCAACTCTGACGGAGAGTTGTTCAATACCTTTTTTTGGTTTTTATGCTTGAGTTGTTTGAAATTTTGACCAAATTGGGTTCATAATCAAAAAAGAAAATTGTGATTTATTATTTCTTATATTTTACATCATTTTTTTTTGGTGGTAAAATTTCATTCAATATATCTGATTAGTTTAGATTGCCAACCACTAATACTCATTGTCATATTCAAACTACATCAAGATCTCAATCATACATGTTGTTACCAAGAGTTTGGGCTATCATAGTCACATATCTACTTTATATTTGGATTGGTTTAGAGTATATTGCAACATTTACAACTTAAAACACAAATGTATATCATTAGGAGACTAATCATAATCCTAACACTCTGCTTGTATCGATTGTAACAACATATTAATGAATTGTTGATCTATGATTTTTTCTCTCAATTTTGTGTTATCTCTATGTTTTTTTGTTATTTAGTGATTGGGACATTTTATAAAAAATAAACTAATGGAGCTCTACATTGACTCCTATCCTTCTCTCACTAGTGTAGCTATTTAATTTTCTCTCTTTTGGATGGGGTTCTTGACCCATGTGGTTTTCTACTTTTCTCCTATTATAAAAGACTATATGTTTGTCCATGGTACCTCATTAAGCCTTGTAGTTGAGATCCATTCATGCATCCATCATTAGGGTTCTGGAACATCCATACTAGTACCTACCCTAAGATTTTGTAAACAAATCTTTGATTTCTACCCTAGATTTATGCTTAGAACCATAAATTCTAGTTTTATTTTCTTCACACAAGGAGGTATTTTATGGCTAGTTAATTTTCTCAGGATCTATTTCATGGTGATTTTATTTTTTATTTCATTGCACTCAACATGAGCTATTAAAGGTGAGGTTTTGAAGGAATCTCCTACTGAATGATAGGCCTAGCTAGGGAGTTTATCATTTATCTACCTTATAGTGAGGATCAAAGAAATGTTAGCTATTGAAGAATTGGAATTCATCATTGAGAATGTAGGTGGAGGTATTTCTTTCACTTTCTCTTGTTTATCCAATATCCAAATTTTGTTTCCAGTAGTTTCCAGTATTCATGAGCTTCTCTTGCACAATCCTTTCTTTATTCTAATTATAGAAATTTTTGTGGCAAAAATGCTAACAAAATTGTGTGAGTGTTTCTTCATTGAGGTGAGTTGACTAGACTGTGAGCCCCATAGGACACTTGTGAAGGAAGTTTGTTATCTAAATATATCATCAATATTTTTGTGAACTGTGTGAGTGTTTCTCTATTTAGTTGGGTTGAACAGACTATGAACCCTAAAAGGAACTTGTGAAGGAAGTTTTTTATCTAAATATATGGTCAATTTTTTTGAGGTCTATAAGATCATTCAAGAAAACTAGTCTAACTCCATTCATTAACTTGGTCCATCTTATGATTACTAATTTAACTCTTAGACTAATATCCCTTGAAATGAATGAACTCCAACAACTAAGCTTCTATATATTTCAAACATATTAAACTCTTTGAAAGTGAAAATAGGTTAGTCTATTAAGAATTGGTGAAAACAAATAGGAACAAGGAACTAAAAATACTAGAAAATAAGTCTTAAAATGATTGAACTGCAACTCAACTTAGTGAATGTGAGAGTTGAAAATCATCATAGACACTCAACATTGTCCTGCCCTTCTCTTGGTAACTTTAAACCTTTTAGTACTCATTCATAGGATGGAGTTGTTAAACTTTTGGTTTTCAATTATCTTACTGTATTAGGTGCTTCTTCCTTAAACATGGAAAAGTAAAATTTCATTCAAACATTTTTTTAGAAAAGATGTTGAATTTCAATGTGGGTTTTATGGATTGAACTGTATATATATTTATAACCCATATGTTTAAACTAATTCCTAGTGAATTATCATTAAAATGAGAAAATAATGATTACTAAATAGTGACGTTCATATCCATAATTCTATACTCAATATTTCCTCATTCTGATGACGAATATTAGATATAATTCAAAGCATAGATTAAAAATATATTTAATGATATGATTGATCTTCTAAGAAAATAGGAAAAGTCATTTTAATTGGAACCATAGTTTTAATAAGATAAAAAATGATCTTTGTCTTATACTAAAAGAGACCAAGTTGTGCCTTGTCAATGCGCTTAAAAAATAGAATTCCTCATTCTGATGATGAATATTAGATATAATTGAAAGCATAGATTAAAAATATATTTAATGATATGAATGATCTTCTAAGAAAATAGGAAAAGTCATTTTAATTGGAACCGTAGTTTTAATAAGATAAAAAATGATCTTTGTCTTATACCAAAAGAGACCAAGTTGTGCCTTGTCGATGCACTAGAAAAATAGAATGACTTTTCAAGAATAAGATTTTGTTAGCACTCATTTTTCAGAGCCATAAGAAAATATTCTCTTTTCATACTGACTATAAATATACTTAATCACTATCCATGGTATCTTCTAGTGATGACATCTCATTATATTAGTGAAAAACAAATTGACACTAAATAAGGAAACTCTTTTAATTATAAATATGATATTGTAGAGGAAAATATACTTGCAAGAAATAATTCTTTCTTGCAATTTTAAGTATTCTAGCTATGCCTTTTTTGAATGTGCCTACCTTGGTAATTGCTATCTTCAAAGGGCTTCATAGTAAATCATGGCTTCTCTATGATCTTACATGTTTCAATTTAATGGAGATATTGTATTCAACCTAGGGGTCTATTTTGTGTTTACATCAAATGACTTTTTTTAGTGTCATGGTTACAATTTGAATTCTAGATAAAAATCAATGAGGGTGACTTTTATGCCCATTTTTGGCTTGGCTCTTTAGCATTCATTTTTTCATTAGATAATGACTAGATTAACGTTTGTCTTCATATGATCATTGGGATCCTTTGTAAATCATAATGTAATAAATAAGTATATTATATTATATAGGTTGGGTATTAGGTAATGATTTGGGGATTAATTTTGAATAGCTCCCCTCTTTTGAAGCTTTGAGTAATGAGATAACTACACCAAGTTCTAGATTTCACAAGATTATTTCATATGGGAGCATAGAAGGATAGTTAATCAATATATAACTCATTGCCTCTATATTAAGAGACTCTAATTCTATATCGTCTATGGTCTTGCACTGACCAATCACCATCTTCTTTTCATCATGAACCTCTTTTGATATTTCATTCCTTTGATTGCATTCTATGCGATTCCAATATTTCTTAAAAATAATAGATAAAAATTTAGCCTCTCCAAGGGTCATGTCCCTATTCTCTATGCATAGGTTGAGGTCTTGTCTACCTCTTTCACTAATCCAATCTACAAATGGCCTTTCCCTTTACTATTGTCATCAACATTTACAATCACAATGTTGATTGTCTACTGAATGGTTCCTTCACACTACAGGGAATTTACTGCCTCATCATGTTCTAACTCTCCTTGTGTGTCCCCTTCACCATTACAATCCTCTATTTTAGATATTTGTTCTCCCCTTGGATCTATTATTTGGTCTATCTTAGTGACAATTCCTTTTTCATCTGCTTGATCCTCTACCTTAATAGGTTCCTAAACATCTTTATTGTCTTTAATGTCTAATTTCTATTCAACTTCTTCCTCTACCTACTACCTTATTAATACCTCTAGTTTCCTTCCTCTTTCTTCACTCAGCTCACAAAGATCATAAATCTCAGTCAACTCATACATTAAGAAAATATAATCTAATCTTTAATTGACTCCATGTAATAGTTTAAATACACTAAGATATTATTTCTCTTGTATAACTAAGAGATGTGTTCAAGAAATATAGATAAATGCAATATTGCTAAGGATTATGATGGTGAAAAAATAAGTTTAAGAACGATAAGTCAATTTTCACTATTTAACAATTTTAGTTTAGGAATTAAGATTTAGTGTGTGAAGTTTAAGCTATTCAAATCATGATAGGTAAAATAAATATAATATTTAATGTTTTAAATTTAAGAAACATGCCAAGTCTTGATTCTTGCTCCATTTTTGGTTCCAGTAAACAAAAAGTTATGAACATCAATTTTTTCACTATTGCTTCTTCTCCATCTTTTCCTAGGCTCCCAATGCTGAAAATAACAAAAAAAAGAAAAAAACATTAAAATCATCCCTTAGACATGTAATATCTCATGATTAAGTCCTTAAATACCCAATGCGATGGCCTAGTCCACATGTGATCTTTTGAATATCAACATTGGAGGATCCAAATACAATGGAGATACAATCATCCGTTACTTCACAATAAAAAATAACCAAAATTATAAAATTATAATGTAATATATTCAAAATTAGCAAATTAGAATGAAGTATAGACCTTTCATAATTTATTAAGAGCATTGTAGCATAATATATTTATAATTAGCATAGTTTGGACATGTTTTTTTTCCTTGCCAAAGTACTGTAGCAAGACATATTCATCCTATGAAGACACTAGAATTTAAGGAAATAGTTGACAATGTTAAACATGTAGAGTAAAGTACTAGACCATATTATACAAAGGAAATATAATCATATGTTCAGGGTAAAATATCATCTAGTAAGAAGAAACATTCTAATTCTAAAGACAATGAGAACTAGATAATGAATCAATACAAACCATCTAGTAGTTAGATCCCATTGATCAACATAAATGTTCAAAATATTATTTGATCTTTGGTCATTTCTTAAAGATCTTTTGAAATTCTAAATAGACTCAATAATAATTGTGTAAAGTAGAACAAGAATGGGAAAGGAACATAATCAAATATTTCTAGACATCAAATTAAAGTAGAAATAAAAAAATATTACGTAAATCTAGATGACTATATAACAATGGGAGCTATAACCTACTTTGGATATTGATCCATATACTGCTCTAAAACTACACTGATCTATATACTGTTGTAGAAAAAAACTAAACTTATGCATCCTTTAAGAGAATTGAAAAAAAAAAGTAGTACAAGAACAAAATCATGTACATGAACTAGGTGATAACAAGGAGATTGTAGAGGTGGCATGTACTCACTTTATAGTAGAGTTTCAAATTTTTAGCAAGGTTAGGATATTAGCTATATTTTGATTGCTTATTATATATCTTTACTAAATATTTTAGGGGCAATTTTATTGTTAAATAATTGGTTTTTTTTTTCAACTTTCATTTAACTAGTAAAAAAAAGTTATTACATTTTTTTATTTTTTGTGTTTGCATTGCACTTTGATGATGTAGGCTGAGGTCAATGGTAGTGATGTAGCCCTTATTTACAAGTTCTTGACATCAGTCAAAGGTGGATTTTTTGGTGATAGCATAAAATGGGGCTTCACTAATTTTTGGTTGACAATGATGGAAATGTAGTTTATAGATATGCACCAACACCATCTTTGTTGAAGATGAAGGTGTTTGAAAATCATATTTTGTTATTTTGTCAATTTGTTCTATGAAAATTCCACTTACAATCTTTTCAAACTAGTTTTATTTATTTCATGACACATCTTGTAGGAATAATGGATAATATATGTAACCTAATGTTTGCATGAAGATATCAAGAAACTATTGGGTGTTGCCTAATGCATTGAGAAACTATGTTATAGATATTCTTCTTGTTTACACTAAATGTAAGTGTCGATAATTTAATTGAGACATGGTTCTATTATGCCCATACAAGAAAAAAGGTATTATTAGTTACCATTCATAGTAGATAATGATATTTTGAAATAATTGGAGAGTGTTCATGACTCACTTTTTGAGTGTCATTGTTTGACATGAGTGTCTAGTTTAGGTTTGTCATGGTTTAGGTTTAGGATTTACATAATGCAAATTAAGCTATTTGTTGATATAGATAAGCTAGTCATGGCTATAGATTATCATGGCATTGTTTAATTAATGAATCTATTCTCATTAAATAATTAGAAGAAAGAAAACCTAAGTTATTTTTCATACATGAATGCCTAATGAATCTTGTTTATAATAATTTTGAATCCACTATAGTTTACTGTTGTATTTTATTTTGTATATTCTACATAAAAAGTCTTATACCATTAGTTTTGTTGTCCAACTTACCAAGAATGATCACTTCATAATTATTTGAATTTCCTCAATAATATTCATAACTTTGATTTTATGGCTATGCTAAATAGTTCCATGATTGTTCAATATATGGTCTTGTTACTTGCATGTATGGCTTCCCATTGTATGTATATATTTTAGAATAATTTGGACAAGGTGGGGGTGCACTAACTCTAGACTTATTTGTTGATCTCTTCTACATTGGCTTGTAGTCACTATATTCTAGGTTCTTGATTCATTCCATTTTTCTAAAAGTGAAATATTTTATTTAAGATTCCTTATAAGTTTGAGATAGAGAAACATATTCTCGAAGTCAACTTCCCCCCATTTCACTTACCTTTGAAAACTAATCTTTAGGTCCCTATATCATTTTTGGTTGGGTAGTATGTAGTAGTGAGTAGATATTTGATGCGTATATGAGCAAGAGTAAAATAATAATAAATAAATTATTTTTTCCTACAATTTATGTCTCCCACAATTTATATCTTTGTGTTAAAAGGTGCTTTATGATGGACTCTGAATTGGATATGGAAGTTATAGCCATAGGCTACATTATTATCAATTAGTCAACTACGACCAACAACACATTAAATTTGGAGATGCAAGTACAAATTTTTTTGATGAATTATAGGTCATGCTATATCATCACTCACCACAAAAAACTAATGAAGAAATTAAAACTTATCAAGTCAACATAATTGGAGGAAATCAACCACCTCTACTCAATTTTGCTCCATATGAACCAATCTTTTTCATCTTTAAACAAGGTTTCCCTTTCCTTGATGACATAGATACCATACTTTGACTATTCAAAATACCAATTGCCAAAAATGATGCCTTCATCCAATTTAACAACTTTAACCTTACTATTTTAACTTCATTTTTCTTCACTTCAAATGTGTTTATTGTCCATGGATAACTCATTGCCTCTACATTAAGAGAATCCAATTCTATTATGTCTTTGTTCTTATTGTTGGGATTACAAATGGGAAATGCATACTTCTAAGAGTGGGGGTGAATTAGAACTATCAAACTCTAACTAATAAAACTTTCAACTTTAAAACATTGCATGTATAAACATATAAAAATAACACATAAAGAAAAAACATCCACATAAGCACTTGACACTAGATATGATTACCTAGAAACCCTCCAATGAGAAGGTAAAACTAGGGTGGGGATGAAACCTACAATTTTTCACTACTACAACAACAAAGTTCACTTGTTAAGGTTACATGTTTTGACCATTTTCATGATTTTCCCTATGGAAGGCTTGCCCTGTTAAAGGCTTACAAAGGATTGTTAGATCCTACCTTGTTAAAGGATTTAGCACCCTATCAAAAGTGCACTTGGAAAGAGGATTTTAGAACACTCACTTGGAATGTCACCCTGTTAAATGATTTTTATAATGGCTATTAAACCAACCTCAGTCCATAGGATTTCATTTTGTTGTAGCAATTTTTAGAGAGTACAGTGGAATGTTTGATCTGATACACTTACAATTTGATATTGCTAATTTCATATGCCTATTCAATTCATCTAGATCCTCTTTGGTCTAATATGAAATTGTTGTATCCTTGATCCTTTGTTTTTCTAACTGATTCTACAATTATGTCCTTCTTCAAAGTTAATTCACCCCTTTCACTTCCTTCAAATCTTTGCTAGCATCATCTCCTTGCATGCATTCGCTCTCAAACTATGAAATATGCAGCTTTTTCTCTCTTTAAAAAGATTTCATGACTTAGGGTTAGGTATGAATCTATGATTGAGATTCATCCAACTTTCCTGCTCAATTCCTTTCATTTTTCTCATTGGTTGCATGTTGATCGCATGGGGAATCAAATAGATTCAATCTTATCTTTAAGCTTCGAGATCTATCCATTAGTTGAAATGAAAAATGGTTTACATCTTAGTTTGTAAAGCCACAAACTCTTATGTTAGTTCTGTGTTACTCGACACTTGTTGATTAGTGATACTTGACAGTTACTAAAATTTTGTCTTGCTTAGGACTTGAACATGCTTGACATCTATTATTCACTCAACACATATACTCACTTCGTACTATCTACTTGCTCAACACCTGAGTGACTCAACACTTATTAAATTTCTAGCTCAGCATATATTTCAACTTAGCACTTGTATATATATTATATTTGGCATATGTTGCTAGCTCAGCATGAACTTAGCAAATAGATTGAGAGTGTTTACACTCAATTTTAAAAACCATTCTAAGATCAATAATCTCCCCCTTTGACATGAGTGTCAAAAAAACTTAACTATGCATGATGAGTCTAATCTCCCTTAAGTATAATACAATTTCAATTCGGCATATATACCAAACTTCAAAACTATTCAAAATTTTGTGAAGGACTATCTACTTGAAATTTTTTTGTCTCCCCTTGAGTTGATGTGCCTTTTTCTATAACCAAAATTTTTACTCCTTTTACTCCTTTGAGTGGATTTTCCTTATGTTGATACTCTTTTTTTGACATTGTGCTTTTCTACATTGTACTCCTTTGTTTGCTCTGCCCTATTTGTTTTGGCTCCCCTTTTCATATGTCTCTCCTTGTAGATTAAGTCCCCTTCTAGCTTTTTGATTTATCATCTCCCCCTTTTTACAATTTCTCCCCTTTTTGACACATATTTCAAAGGATCTATACATTGACTAAGTATTTTGCCAAGAAGGTCTTGTTTACTTCCATCACAATTCTTAGAGCAACATCCCAGTTTTGTATTACAACTTCTAGTGATTTGATTTGTATTGCTATCTCTGCTGCAAGGTGAACTAAGCTATCTAATGTTGAAAGAGTAGGACCTTTCTTCAATACATTTTCTACATAGGCTAGTTGCTTTTGTAGAATCTCTATGTGAGGGGTTAGGGTGGCTTGTATTTGAACTAATTTGGCTCTAGTATTAGCCTCTTCCACTATCAATACAGCTAGTTCCTTCTATGTTTGAAGTGTTGTATGAAAATACTTCTCACTTTGAGCTGGATCTTTTGACAATTCCATGCTTCATACTTTTAGATTTCTTTCCAAGCTCATGATTCTTTGGCTGGTATCTTGTGTAAAGATTGAAGGATCACACAATTTTGTGTATAGTGAAAATATATTCACAAGTACTATCTTCACCTTCTCAAATTTATTTGTTAGCTCTACTTGTGATAGTGCTATTTTACTAGATATCCTTTCATTTACCTTTTCTTGAAATTTATTTTCTAACCATTCCATGAGTTTAACATTAGCATCATGGTCCTCATTTGTCACCTGTTCAACAATGTTTGACAATTTTTCTAATATGTTCTTTGCTTCATCAAGTGGCTGCAAGTTGTAGGCATCTAAGAAGATGTCCTTAATCTCATGTAGTGCTTGTTTTTGTTTATACTCATTTTTTAGAATCTTCAGCTTCTTCTTCCTTCCAATGCCTCCTACATGATGTCTATCTATTCTAGCGTAATGTTTTCATAGTCATATTTTGGAATGACTATTCCCTCATCTAATGTAGGGTCTCCATAATGAAGTACCCTTGCAAATTTTGTGGAGCTTGAGCCTAGTACTGAGATTTGGAGTGTCATAACATCAGTGCTAAGCTTCCAAGGCATTCTTGTAGGAGTCCCAGTAGTTGGTAGAGTAACCAAAGTTTGAATTGCTTCTTGCTCATTTTCCTTTGGAATCTCCTTCTCCTCCTCTAATTTATCTCTATCAATGATAATTATTTGTGGTGTTGCACCTTGTACTTGTATAGTAGGAATAGAAGTATCCATATGTCCTATTTGTTCCCCTATTAGCTCCCCGATAGTTATAGCAACTTTACTAGTGGAATCAACTGTAGTTGATGACTATTTTGAAACTTGCTCTTGAGGTTGTCCAATTGTAGCTATAGGGATGGGAGGGGATGTTTCTTGTGTGGCCACCTTGTCCTTAGTTAGGTCAACTACTACTTTCTGTAACTCATCTACACTTACCAATAGTGGGTTGTCACACAAATTTGCTTGTAAAGTTGATTGGTCAAGGATCTTCTTTAGATCCTCTACAATGAGTGGGTTGATGTTCTGACTAGATTTGTCAAGAACATCCTTTACTTTCACTATGTTTACAAGTGTAGAGGTGTCTTGTAGAGGGCTTGGTGGTGTAAATTGTGTGTCTTGCAGACTCTGACCTATTTGTTGCTCCTCAACAGTTGCCATTTCATCTCCTTTTTGTGTTTCCTCCTCCACTATATTTTCTTCCTTTCCTTTCTCAACCTCTCCTTCCTTATCATTCTCTTCCTCTTCTCCATTATTTCTTACCTCAAAGGGATCTTCCCCTCCTTCTTTAATAATAGTTAGCCCATATGTTAGCTTCCACATTTGAGTGGACTTCTTGACAACATCTTCAATCTTGTTTTGAAGAATGTCGAAGGCTCTATATTTGGGTGCAAATTTTCTTCCATGCTTCTTGTTTGCCTTAGTGATTTTTCCTTTGGTAAGCTCTAGAATTACTCAAGCCAATGTAGACTCTCTTATTTTATTTTCCATGTTAAGCCAATAATTCCATTTATTTTCAACAATAGAATATAAATCTTTAGGCATTGAATTGTCAAGTTCAAGTGGGATGTTCTTGAACTTCGCCATCATGGTATAAACCAATTCTTCAACTATGTTTTGTTCTTCCCACTAAACTTATTGAAATCAATGTTCTTCAACATAGTTAAGTTTTCATTATCTTTAATATTATCACAAATATTATCTAAATTAGACTTGGTGGCATGACTTACCACTCTAAATTGGCTTGTGTCTTTTGACTCAATCCTTTCTTCATTAGAGTTAGGGTGTGCAACATATTTTCTTCTTAATTTCTTCTTGGCTGGACCTTTCTTTTTTATGGCCTTATTCTTTTCTTGCTCCTTAGCCTCTTTAGTTGTGGCTCTTGAGCTTTCTCTTGTAGTAGGCTTGGTTGGGCTTGGCTTTGTAGTCTTTTTGCTCTTGGGTTGAGCTACAAGTTGTTTATGAAATTTTCTCTTCTTAGACTCCAATTTTGCTAGTGCTTCCTCAACTTGTTCCTCCTTAGCATCTTCTTCCTCTTCAACATCTCCTCCCATGCCTTGTGTCAAGGAAAGTGGTTCTTGTCCTAGTTCTTCTTCTTCTTCATCCTCTTCACCTTCAACTCCCTCTCCAAATTTTTCTTTATGCTTCTCAACCAATTTATCATTTTTCTTTAGCTTTGAGGTAGTTTTCAACTCCATTTCTACCTTACACTTCAAAACATCATAAGTGTCAAAATTTTTTTCACTTTTATCAATTTTTTCTACAAGCAATGTTGTGATTATTGCTGATGCCTTATCAATGTTTATCTCATACCCTAATGGCCTTAGCCATCTAACTCTTGGTACTACTACTTAGATATAAGTATAATAAATATCAACTAAGAAACAAATATCATTGATGTACTACTCCACTAAAGAGACTAGAATCCTTAGTCTTTTCTTCATGGACTTCTTAAAGTCCTCAAAATAACTTGCCATGATGGTTTCGAAATTGGCTCCCATCTGCTCTATGTACTCATTTATCTGTACAACTATAGACCTATTAGTCTTCCATCCTATCTTACCAAAAGAAGGAAACTCATTTTGTAAATAGAAGAATACAAATATCAAAATTGATCCAAACTTACACAGACCACTTTTGGATCTTCTTATTGCTCCCAAATTCTCTATAATTTTCTACAGTTGCAATTTTTCTAGATCATATATATTATCTTTCTTAATAATTTTATAGCATACATCCACTATAATGAATAGCACATTGTTCAGTTAGCTTAACTAATAGAATTTGTGAGATATGACCCTCATAGAAAATTCTAGAAGTGGATCTTTTATTGTGTCAATGGTCATGGCCATTTTGTTTTATTTTTCCCTAGTGCTCTTCTCAATGACTTCTTTTCAATCACTTCTCAGGGTCTTTGGCCATTCTAGGGTTGGATATCCTATAACCCTATGTATGATTCTCTTTGACAAAATTAATAGGTGCACCTTCCAACCATAGACATCCATCATGAATCTTGCTCAAAAATATTCTAATCCACTCTATTTTGAAGACTGTAGGGAAATCTAGGGCACGAGTTAAGCCATTTCTCTCAACAATTTGAAATTCTTCCCTCAAAACTCCATTCTCACATAGTTTATCATATTCTTGTCAGATCTTCATGTCACCAATTGATCTAACCTTAGAATTGTAGCATTTTCTAACATCTTGTACTATTACAACTTTTGGTGGAATAATGATTAGCACATGAGTAGGGTCATTTTTATATGTAGCATTAGGTATTGGCCTAAAATATAGTTACTTGACTTCATTACTAACCAGCTAAACTTCAAACGGTTCCATATCATTGGGGTTCCTAGAACTAGATGCCATTTTGCAAACTAGGGTTTAAACTTTGAAACTACGTAGCTCAACACTTGAGAAATACCTTAGATCAATGAAATGGTGCTTGAACATTTTTGAAATCTATGAAAAAGATTCAATCTCTTCTTGCCAATCACTTGTGTGCTCTCCTTGCTCTTTCTCTATGTTCAAATGATAAAAATGATTGAAAAATCAACCTTATACCCTTCAATACATAGCATTTAATGCTTAGAGCATATACATTTGTACACTTGGATCCTTATGTAATTTATGCTTTACTTGGCATCAATGTAAATTCCACTTCACTTGGTAGCTATAGGAATTAAGCTTACTTGGCTAGTAGCTTGACACATACTAATGTTCACTCGGCATCAGAAGTGATTTTTTCACACTCAACAGTAATGAGAAAAATTTAAAGATTTAATCTTGCATCTTTATCCATGTTGATCTATCCTTTACAATACTAACTTGTCTAGGAATTGATCTATGATAAAACATTTAAATATCAGTCCCACATACATTTTTGCTTAGTTTGATGAAGTGTGACCACTTGACCTTTTAGGTGAAGTGATCCCTCCATTTGATGAGATGCTTCCATCTTTTATTTTCCATGTCTTATTCATCTCTCATTTAATGTGCTCAACATCTACCTTGCCTTTTCCTTTGTTGAACTCAAAGTTAGGTACCTTTTTTCTTGTTTGGCAATGCTTGTTAATAGGAAAAGTCTTCAAACAACTAAAGCATTTAGTTTGACTCAGAAATATATTGTAGCTTCCACTAAAATGTGCTCTTATGCAATTCTTAGGGATGTGTCCATACTCTTGATAGTAGTGACAGCTATGTCTTGTATTGTAGTCCCAATTGTAGGAATTTTCATGATTTCTTCCCTTGTTTGATGACCATGCGGACTTAGATTTGCATTCAAAGGCTTTGTGTCCAAAATTATAACAATTGTAGTAGTATCCTTCAAATCTTAGTGTATGCATAGTCCTTGTTTTGCATTGATGTGCCAGACGATCTTGTTTGTTACACTTGTAACAATGGATCATGTTCCTTGGCTTGGCATTCTGACTAGCATTCTTGCTTTTGCAAACATTAGTTTTATGTCCTTTCTTTCCACAATGATGATGAGTAGATTTAGAGTTCTTACCTTTTTCATTCCTTTGTTCAGTAGTCTTGGATAACTCTCCTTCTTTAGTTCTTGTATAGCCCAATCCTTATGTGTCTTTGCTAAATCTAAGGGATTTCAAAAATTGTTCAAAGTACTTGATAGCTTCATTTAGCTTGTTGACACTTTCAGAAAACTCTTTCTTTCTTTTTAGGTCATTGTATAGTTGCACATTTTGCAGCTTCAATGCAGTTATCTCAATATCCTCAACATTCAACTCATGATGGGCATTCATCATTTGGATTAGGGTATCCAACTACATGTTTGAGATCTTAGACAACTCTACTAATTTTTCTTCCAATCTATTTGACAAAATAATTTTTTCTTCTTCAATCATGAGCTTGTCCTCTATGGCTTTCTTCTTTTGCTCAGTCACCTCACATAGTAGTATTGCTTGTGATTCTTGCTCCAACTTTAGATTTATGATCTCCTCGGCTTGTACTCTATTCTTGTCCATGAGATCTACAATTGCTACATCAAATTCACAAGAGTTACCATCTATAAATAACATTGTGGTGTCAATATCCTTGTATTGAGCATCATTTTTAGCTATGGAAATTTCTTTCCTTCTCTTTAGTGAGCTTCTCAAGGAAGCTTCATTTAGTTGTTGAAGAGATGTATCTCAATCTCTTGATTCTCAATGGTTTTTCCCAACATGTAAACCTCCATCTCAAGATTTTTTCTCCAAGCTATAAGGCTTCTCCTAATGAGAACTAAGCTTTGATATCAATTTTTGGGATTACAAATGGGAAATGTATACTTCTGTGGGGGTTGAATTAGAAGTACTAAACTCTAACCAATGAAACTTTCAACTTTAAAATAGCAGCAAAGATAAACCTTAATTATTGTAATTGTATAAATTAAATAGAAAAAAATTTCATATTATTGTGTTCTTTTCTTTATGGCTTTGGATTTATTTTCATTTAATTTTATTGATATTGATGCCATAACTTGATACTTATTGATTGGGAAAAATGAAAATGATAGTAGATCAAATGCGATCTAAAACACATGAATCATTTCTAGATGACATCGCCCGTAGTGGTGGCCCTGTATTCATGGCCCACAAACTCATACAAAAATACAATGATAAAATTTTTAACATTATCCTTGAGAGAAACATAACTAAGTAGACTAAGGCACTAAAATAAGAATTGATACTTAGACTCAATTCTTTGAAGGTAAGTAGTACATCTTAAGCACTAATAAAATTTCAATAGATGTTTATATTTTATAGTATATTATGGATCATGATCTAAAATATTATGTGTTCTTCTAAAGGATTTTGTAACACCTACAAGACCACATGGTCAACATGGTGAGGGTTGTATCACAACCTTCATATAAGTAAAAAATTCTCTTTACAACATTATAACACTTAAATTTTATCTTTATCCATTGTAAATGAAAACAAACAATGTTGTAAATGTCTTTGGTAACAATGTGGTTTGCTCCTTTGGATGTCTTTGAAAATCATAGTTTGATTTATGCTCCAAAGTCCATGAGACAATTCCTATGAGAAGAAAGAATGTAGTAGTTGTACATATTGTGAAATAATATGAGCAATAATAGAAAAATGTGGCCCTACTCGCACAACATTGTTTGTTTTCATCAACATTATAACACTTTGATCTGTATTTGCTAAAAATATATTCTTCATCTCATGATTAAGTGTGGAAGCCTCCTTTGATCATCACTTATTGTTGAGTGTATTCTTGGCAACAAGGAGCTTGTAAAGATCTTTGACTATGCCAAGTACAATTGGTAAAAGGTTCATTTGCAGGGACATTGTTGTTGAACAAGAAAACTATATTTTCATTAAAATTATGAAAGCTTCTAGGTGCATTATTTTATTATTATGTATAGTGTAATTGTAGTCTACTTGTACATAACTTCTTTTGGAGTTATAATTACATGATGATTTTGTAGGAAATGATGTTTTCTTTTACCATCTTTTTGATATGACATTGAAGCTATTTGGACCCACCATATGTAAATACTATGTAGTTTCATATCATTGCTATAATATTTTTCTTTTCTTCCATTTATTGTACTATATTAAACTTATTGATCAAACAATTTTATTTTTGAAAAAAGTGTGGAATGAATAGGGTCCTGAGTTAAAAAATCAGCTCATTACATCTTTTGAGGACTTTTATGGAAAAGACATTTTTGACACTACCCTACTTCTCAAATGAGAATCCAAACATATAAAGATGGTGAGGGACAAATATAGAAGAGGTCTAAAGGATGACCTAAATTATGACCATCCTCCTATGATTCCACTGATGGAGTGGAATGAAATAATAGAAGATGCAAAAGAGATAAAGCTACATGATAAAGGAAATAAACTAGAAAAGGGGAAAAGAAGGTATGTCATGATATTGTTAAGTAGAATGTGATAATGCACTAATTAGAAATTTTTTAAAATATAACCTAACATGTTTCAAATTTTTTATATACTACAAGACACATCAAAGGCTACAAAAGTGAGACCTCAAAAGCTTGGCCAACACAAAATTGGCTCCAATGGCTAAATGAATCTTCAATCTTGACTTGTAAGTAGCAACAATGAAATTTCATATAATTTTTTTATATATAATGTTGCAAAAAAAATTGTTTAATCAAATCATACATGCAAAACTGGCCATATTAAGAAAAAAATATAGTGCATAGAATTCAATGTAGAGCCCATAGATGATAAAAAAAATTTCTTGAAGGAAGGCTATAAAGTTGCGGCTACATGCCTATGCCAAGAATCTAAAAGCCATACCCAAGAATCTTGTGCACCAAATGCAACACAAGTAAATTTGTCAAATAAAAAGGAAATCAAATTGAATAGTTGATAAAAAAAATTAATTTTTTTTGTGTTGGTTTCCAACTTAAATGGACTGCACAATAATGCACATAAAATTTCACTATAGCCTTCATATGCTATCACACAACCTATGCATGATGAAGGCCATGATGTGCATCATACTAGTAGAGGTATTGATTTTCTATTATAAATTAATTACACAATTCTGAATAAAATTTAACATCTTCAATTGCAATTTGATGTGTAATCCTTTTGTTGAATATTTTACAGCATGTTGAACATCATGGTGGAGGAGTGGAGCATGTTCCAAGTGTTCAGAATGTTGAGCTGGGAGTAAATCAAAATGTTATTGTACATGATGTCGTATTATCGGGTAAGAAAAATGCATGTTATATTCTACTAGTTAACTAAATGCCTATAATAATTTAAAAAAATGAAAAAGAGTATGGCAATTTAATCCATTTAATGGTTATTGCAATAGAGTCCCCTTTAGTGTAACAACCTCCTACTCCTAAAAATAGAAGGAGACATCATAATTGACATTACATGTACTAAAGGAGGAGGAGAAAGAGGAAGATATTGATGCTCCTAACAACCTTTTTCTTATGAGAGCTAAGAAAAATAAATTTAAAAATGATTTTTTTTAAATGCTCTTTGATTAACTTTGTTGGATAATGAAAGAATGATGTTTTAAGTAATTATGTATGAATTTTGTGTATTAATATCAATTTTTATGTCATGTTAATGAATATTGTTATATGTTAATGAAGTCTTGATTAGTATTGTGTATTAATGAGTTCTATATAATATTAACGAATGTTATGTGATTGTATTGATTGAATGTTATAGTTCATAAATGAATGAATCAATATGTAACTAGATGATAATGGGGAACTCAGATTGATGTTAAGGGGAGGGAGGGGTGAGGCTAGATTAGCTTCCACCTTCACATTGTTGGCATTGTTAAGTAGATAATATTAAATTATTCTTGAAACAAAGTGCAACTCAAACTAACATACCTTCATTAATTAATCAATTTCATTCAACAACTTTACCACTTACCTCATTTTGGGTCTTGTAGCTATATTTAGGGCTAACACTAAAATAATAGTTTTACATGCAAGATGTAGTTGTTGGCAGTAACCAAATAACAATAATGATGATTATATCAGTGTGAATTTTACTTTGTTCGATTGTTTTGATTAGGATTTCATTTTATTTATAGTTGGTGCAAATACAAGATCCACATAAAAGAGTAAAAATATAGTATTGTTCAATCATGACATTAAATTTTGATGAGTAGATCAGTATGAATTTTACTTGGTTTGATTATTTCATTTTATTTATAGTTTGTGCAAATACAAAATCCACATTAAATAAGTACAAATATAGTAGTTGTATTCTTTCTTTGTAATAGTTTTGATTTTTTTCCTCTAAAGAAGATTACTTAATGCTTTTTATGTCCCTCAAGTAAGCATCCATATCTCCCTATTAACAAAAAACTATTGGAAGAAAACAACCATTGAGAAAAGTAGGGTTGTATTGAAAAATCCATTCCATGATTTCCAGTACTTAGAATGTAGGACTATAAATATTAATAGCATAAATGAAGTACATCTAGAATCAAACTCAATTTGAAAGTTCCCCCAATAGGTGTTAGATTATTTTGATATCTCCAAGAACATAAATGATGTAGAGCATCCTCCCATGATGTTGAGCACCTTCAAAAAATCCAACATAATACTTATCCTACTTAGGTAAGGACTTAACCATTTGGACTCTCTTAGCCATTTAACCCTCAAGACCTTCTAAGGGTAAAAAATTCTCAACAAACAAATTATTCTTTGACTATAATGTAGGATTGAATTTTTTCCTATTCACTATGTAACATTGCCCTACCACTATGTGACTTTGACACAACCTTGTGAAGTCCACGATCTAGAAATCTATACCACATGAGGATACACTGCAACAAAATCATACTTAGTATCAAAAGTCAAAGCAATACCTTTATACTAGTATAGGGTGTCCCCATACAGATGATTGGAATAGTTTTTAGATGACTCTTCATTCTTCTGTTGTCCTCATCTTTAGATTCCTCAAGCCTAGATACCCCTAGCCCTATCAACAACTTCTCATCATCATTGTGCCATCCTTTTTGGCCTTTGACCATTCCCTTGGTGTCTACCTTGTTATTCTTAGCCTTGACTTTCCTTGTGAATTTTTTTTCCCAATATTCAAGTGACATAAAATGGTACCAACTACTATCATTCTTTCTTCATTAAGCTTTTCTTGTTGGAATTACAATAGGAAAGGTAAACTTCTGAAGGTGGGGGGAGACCCATAAAACTTTCACCACACATCTATCTCATTCATTCAATGAGTAAACTAAAATAACATGTAAAACATATACATCTAAATCATGTAAACATGTAACCATTCACACACATAACACCAAATATGATTACCCAAAAACCCTATAAGTGTGAAGGTAAAACTAAGGTGGCGATGACACCCACAAATCTTCACTACTAAAGTAGTAAAGTGTATACAATGAAGGTCACAATGTTTTGACCATGAAACATGATCTACCCTATAAGAGGTCTAGCCTATTAAAGGTTTACAAATACTATTAGGTCTCACCTTGTTAGAGGATTTTAAAACCCTATTGGAATTGTGTCTAGTTAAAGGATTTTAACTCACAACTAAGTAAGCACCCTGTTAAAGAATTTCATAAAGCCTATTAGAACTACTCTATTAAGAGATTTGGCTGAAATTACCTGTTAGAATGTCTCAGCATAGATCTTGTGGTTCACACTTTCTTGCCTAATAATAGATCACCTCTAAACAATATTTTCTTGATCCTTCTTGATTAGATGTCTCTTTGTTGTATCCTTTTCTCTATCCTCTATTTTTCTCTAACTAATTCTACAATATGGTTTCACTTCATAACTTTTAAGTCACCATGAATGCTCTATTTGTGCATGCAAACTATTCTCTTTAGTCCTTCAATACTCTTTGAAAGTTTAAGGTTTTATCCTCCTTAAGAAGACTTTGTTGGCATAGGGGTAGGTATGAATCTATGGTTGAGATTCATCCATTTTCCTCTTAATCCTTCCAGTTTTATGATTGGTTGTATGTAATTATACAGTGAATCCAACTAGAGATTTTTCCTTATCTCCAAAATATTGTAATCCATCCTTAGGTTGGCTCAAAAATGGTTTATATAGTTGTTTGTGCCATTACATAAAAAATGTCAAAACTGTCTTACTCAACATCTAAAGTCTCTGATGCTTGGCATATACTACTTGTTCAGTTATGACTGGGTGCCTGTATAGCTTGGTATCCATGATTTGGTCAACTCCTGTATCACTTGGCATGGTCTATATACTCAACACTTGATTGACTCAGCACATGAGCGGCTTAACACTCATTGTGACTTGGCATGGTCTAATATTTACATGTTGTGCTCAGGATACATTACTAGTTCAACATGAACTAAGTAAGTAACTTAAGTGTGTTGACACTCACTTGTGAAAACCAATCTAAGATAAACTATCTCCCCCTTTGACATGAGTATCAAAAATAACTGAACATACATTATTAGCCTTAATCTTATGAGCATAACATATCTCAACTTAGCTTATATAAAAAAATTTAAAACATCAAAATTTTGTAATAACTTGTATACCTCAAAATTTGATAACTCCCCCTAAGTTGATAAGTTTGTTCTATAACCAAAATTTTGTACTCCTAAGTAAATGTGTCTTTTCTAATACACTTTGGCTTCTTTCTTATACTCTTTCATTTAATACTTCTTTTATTTTGATGATTTCCCCCATTTCTCACTATCCTTATGTCTCCCTCTTTTTTCTTTCTCTCCAAAAATATATCCCCTCCCCCCTTTATCTTATTCTCCTCCTTTTTGACACTTATATTAATGGGATATACACTTATTATGTGTTTGTCCAAAAAAGATTTATGGACATCCAATGTTATCTTGAGGACTATATCCCAGTTATCACATGCAACATACAATGACTTGATTTGGATGGCAAGCTCGGCAGCAAGGTGCACTAAACCATCAAAATTAAAAATATTGGGGTCTTTCTTTAGTAGAGTTCTAGCATAGCCTAGCTCCTTGTGTAAAATTTTCATATGTGGGGTGAGGGTTTCTTGGATGCTAGTCAGTTTGACTCTTGTGTTAGCCTCATATGTTATAAATACAACTAAATAACTCCTTGAAATGCTTCTCACTTTGAGCTAGATTCATTGGTAGATTTTCACCTAATGCAGTAATTCTTCTCTCTAGAATCAGAATGTGACTTTTGGTCTCTTGAGCGAAGTGTTATGGTTGCACAATTTAATTTACAATGAGAATATGTTCTCGAGTACCTTCTTCACATCCTCAACCTTAGTTTCCAATGTAACTTGTGTGAGTGCTATATCACCAGATTTTTTTCTCATTCACTTTGTTTTGAAACTTCTTTTCTAACCATTCTAATTATTTGGCATTAGTATCAAGGTCTTCATTACTAACATTTTCCACTATATCTAATAGTTGTTCCAATAGTGGCTTGGTCTCTTTAAGAGTTGGTAGACTAAATGCATCTAGAAAGATGTCATTAGTTTCTTCTAGTGATTGCTTCTCCTATGTTCTCTCCTAAGAATTTCTTAATTTTTTTTCCTTTCTAGGGCCTATTGAAACATTCCTATTTGTTCTAATGTCATGGTATCATATTCATATTTGGGTATAACAATATCTTCATCAAGGATTAAATCTCCATATTGAATTACCTTTTCAACCTTAGATGAACTTGGGCTTGGCACTGAGATTTGCAATGGAATAGGTTCTATGCTTAGCTTCTAAAGAGTATGACTAGATGGAGTGCTAGATACTGATAATGTTACAAAAGCTTGGATGATAGTTTTCTCCTTTAGTTATGGTGTCATTTCACTCTCTTCAAGCTTTCCTTGTTCTCTCATAGTTACTTGTCTTGCACCTTGTCCTTGTGTTATAGGCGTAGATAGGTCTATCTAACATGTTTCTTGTTGTCCTACTATGGTGGCTTGTACTTGTGTTGTCTCCTTCTCAACAGTAACAATCTTGACAATTGCATCAACCTTGATAGATGTAGCTTATGGTATTTGGACCAAACTTTGTACAATAGTGACTGAAGGGGTGATAGAAGGTGGTTCTTGTGGATTCACCTTTTCCCTTGCAACATTAGTCACTGAATTTTTTAGTTCATCTACACTTACCAAAATTGGATTATCACCAAGTTTGGCTTGCACTATAGATTGATCTAATATCTTCTTCAAATATTTTTTAGTAAGGGGATTGATGTTCTAATCTCATAGATTAGAAACATCCTTGACAGTTATTATTTCAGTAGTCTTAGTTGTGTCATGTGGAGGAATAACACTTGAAAATCATGTGTCATGCACACTCTATTCTTCTGGATACTCAAGCTCAGTTGTTGCCTTGCCATTTACTTCTATTTCCATTCCTCCTCTAATAGTATTACCTTTGTCATTATCTTCTACATCATCATCCTTGACCTTAGTGTATGCATGGATTGTGGGCCTCAGATTCTCATATACACTTCAACATAGTCTTAATCTAAGAGATCATCCTAGAATGAACATTAAATTGTTCATCTGAGTAATCTAATCAACATGACCTGTTGCCTTCTAACTAGAAGGATTTTTCCTTTTCTCCAAGATCGAGAAGTGGGCAACTAGAAATTTTAATATGAAATATATATCCAGCTAAAGAATAATGCAATTAATCTAGATAAGAGATGCAATAAATCTAATAATAGTTAAAGAAAATTAAACTATATGATTACATTTTAATCTATATGATATTAATGCTAAGCAATGAAAGCTATGATAATATTAAGTAAATGAGTATGAAATTTGACCATAATGTGATGAAATTCAAATTCTAACTTCTATAATAAGGAATTAGGAGCCTCTTAAATAGAATTCCCAAAATCAATCAATGGTTGAGATCAACTTAGATCAATGGCCAGGATTGAAGATGAGACCTAGTTAGGATGGAAAATTCCTAGTGTAGGTGAGGCTAACTAACTCAAATCCTAAATATGATGGAGAGTTAACTAAAATTCACTTGAGTGTGAGAATAAGTGGATTAAATGAATTCCAATTTGAGAGATAGATCACTTAGAATTCCCATTCCTGAACTGAAGAGAATAATTTAGTAAAAGGAGATATGACCTCATAAATGCATATTTTAATTAATTAAGCAATTAAATCCAATAATTAAGATAAGGACTTTATTAAATTAAATAAATTTAATTCCTTAGTATATTAGCTTTAGGAGATAATTTAATTTAACCAAAGTATAAATATTTTAAATTAAATTAAATCTAATCAATAGGTTCAATGTAGCTAATTTGAGTCGATAGTTTAGGAATTAGATAAATAGTGTGATTAATGCAGATTAGGGTTTTTTGCATCTAACAATTAAGTTAAGTAGCAAGAACCAGAATGAGAATTGCCTATTGATATAGGACTTTAGGGTTGATCAAATAGACTAGCATTGGTTAACAAGGTAATGTGCCAATTTTGGGGTATTACATTTTCCCCTCTTTGAATGAATGTGTGAGAAGCATGTTTAATTCAAAGAAAATTAGGAGTATGATGTGAATATCAAGAAATGAGATTGATCCACAATTGATGATATAGATACCAATTGATAAGCTTTTAAAGGTTATCTCCAAAATGAATCTTAACCATAGGGAATCCAGATAGAACACCTAGATACCAAAACTAATAAGGTTTTAAAGACTATCTCAAGAACAAAGCTTAACCTTAAGGAATCTAGATAGAACATCAAGATACTGGAATTGATAAGCTTTTAATGATTATCTCTAGAATGGAGCTTAATCTTAAGGGATCTAGGTAGAACACCTAGATATCTAAATTGATAAGCTTGCTTAATCTTAAGGGATCCAGGTAGAACACCTAGATACTTGGCCATAAAAGATAACAAGATCTCATCATGAGTCATAAAATCATACCTAGAATGAGGTTTGAACCTTAGGAATTGAGGTTTAGACTACCCCAATACTTGTCTATTAAACTTTGATAAAGACTGCTATAAGATGTAATCAGCTAATGAAAAGTTGAGATAGATGATGTAGATGTTAGATAGAAAAGTGACAAGATGCCCTAATTGATGAGATGCCCCAAGTGATGACGACATAAGATTCATATTGAGTTGAAATTCAGAGTTAATGATGTAATCATCTTGCCCCCATCAAGAGTAAAATTGAAAGTTGACACACCGGAAATATGATGTGGAGCAGTATATAGAGAATCATAGAAGAAATTAGAGATTTAGAAGAATACAAAAGAGATCAAAATGATAAGGAGAAAATTTGAAGTCAATTCAGAGTGATTTTGAGGTCTAGAAGATGAAGTTTGACCAATGGTTAACTAGAGTTGACCATAGTTGACTTGAGTTGACCTTTCTAGAATTTTTAGAAAATTTGAAGAAATTTTGATTTGAGAAGATTCCAAGATTCACAAAGTACCGAAAAATTTGGATTGCACAAGCGTTCGATCACGTCAGTCCAAAAATTTGGAAATGCAATTTTAAGCTATTTAAGCATGTCAAGTTTTGTATTCAATCTCGAAAATGGATTCAAAAGAGTCAAATTAGCTAGGGGTAATTTTCATGCCAATCAGAGCACTTTGATAAATTAGGTCAAAACCTCTATAAGGGCCCACAAGGACACTTTCAAATCATTTGTACTTTTTCCTTTAGTGAAGAAGAGAGCTCTAAGGTGAAGATGGTGATCCCATTGTCTACACATTGTTTTGAGCACTCTTGACAACACAACCAATCGATAGACTATGGGCATCTGGTAAGTGGTCAATAACCTTGCCTTGTATTAAGTTTTTCACTCTTTAAAAGGTATTTTTAGCATATTTTTAGGAGTTTGAAAGATTTTCATGTCAGTTCTTGCATGAGAATGTCTCTCCTCATGTGAAGCCAGTCTCTTCTCATGCAAATAAGTGTTAAGCTTTTACTTCTTCATTCGCTTCGGTGGGTTTTCTCACATGGGAGATGCCCACATGTTGCACAAGGAACCCTAGATATTGGGCATTCTGCATTGAGTTCTTGATCACTCTTCACACAAATAGTTGTTTCCTCACGCGAAGATGTGCAATCTCACGTGACGACCATTGCTTTTGCCAGAAATCCTAGTGTTCTTTACAAGTTTTAAAGTTGAAATTTGGATTTTTTTGTTGCAATTATTACACTTGTTTTTGTCATATTTTTTTGTTGAGTGGAGACTAATTGTTTACATGTTGTATTTGTTTGTTTGTGTAGGTTACCTTCAAGGATATTAGATTTTGATCTCATTACCTGCTATATAGAGCTTTGTTGTGATAGCTCAATGACATGGACATGGCACATATAGAAAGATTGGGTTTGTCATATCTATATTAGATTCCTCTAGTTTTGGTGAATCACAACCTACTAACTACACTAGTGGAGCATTTCCATTTGGAGACAAACACCTTTCATCTTCCATAGGGGGAGATGACAATCACACTAGAGTACATCTACCAGATACTGAGGATCCCTTTTCATAGGCTAAGAGTGGTCTATGACATAGTTCCTTGGGTAGGTATAGAGGTGCTATAGGGTATTTTTCAATAGGAGTTGATTATGGGCAGAATGATCACATGGGATAAGCTTGTGCACACCTACAGTCCCACTCACAGGTTGGCATCAGTTTTGGGGATTTTCATCATCTATTTCTTGATGCCTAACATAGGCCAACATGAATTAGAGTGCAGATGGGGCAGGATGCTCCAAATGATGTTAGAGACCCCAGAGAGATATGGGTGGGGCTAGTGCATGCTTGCACATATGTATCATGAGAGGAAGAGCATAGCTGTCGGGGTCTATGTTCTTTAGATCTAGGCATGGGAGCATTTTCTAGTCATGAAGCCCATTTTTGAGGATGAGAGGTGGCCTACGGAGCCATATATTTGTAGATACAAAGTTTGGCTTACCTAGACAACTCTAGGGAAGACTGAATAGTGGAGGGTCTATCTCAATGATATGGTATCCATTGTATGGAGGCCTTGGAGAGAGACTAAGGATTGGGATGATGTGCCCTAGGAGCTGAGTTATATGTTCACATCACCACCACTAATAGGTTGATCTATGTAAATAGTGGAGAGATTTCCACTTACTCATGTGTGGTGGTAGTATGGGAGGCCACATGATATCTCATAGAAGTATTGCTCCTACACACAATTGGCTAGAGTTTTGAAGCATGAATGGCCACAGAGATTAGACACTGGAAGGTCTGTGATAGATGTGTGCAACTTGGTTGTGACATAGTGGGATAATTTTCCAGCCATAGTGGATGGAGGGATGATGCCAGCTTACTAGACATATTTTGTGAGTCATCCCTTGCCATGCTTTATAGATCTTGTAGGGATGGCATCTCCTAGACAACTAGTGCAGGCTCCCCAGGCACAACCACAATAGCTAGAGCAACAACCATAGGTGAGACACTAGACTAGATAGGTTTACATTTCACTAATATAGAAGAGATTAGACCCATATGCTAGTGGGAGTGGGATAGGTGAGAGGTGATGGCAGAGACCTCGCATAGAGGAGTAGTAGCTAGCTGAGTAGGGTGATGAGGAGATGTAGGATTAGCCTACTATGGGAGCTCAGGGTAGGGATCTCCTAGTATAGACTTGAGATACATTAAGGAGAGCCTAAGAGAGGATATGGGTCACACAAAAATAGCTTAGAGAGCTACATATCTAGGTAGTTGTTAGAGACTCCCAGATCACAGACCAAGAGCATGAGATCCAAGTGCTACAAGAGTAGCTAGAGTGAGTGACATAGAGATTAGAGTAGTAGCAGGATGAGATCTGGCTATAGTTAGCCTAAGTAGCCTACTATTTTGTGGCTTATTCAGCAGTTGTGCCAGACAAGGTAGAGTAGGTGCCTAGGCTTTCATGATATGCATGAGAGTTAGGAGGTGCAAGCCCTATAGCAAGACTGGATATGCCTCCTCTACCTCCTCCTCCTCCTATACCACTAGGAGGTGAGGGGAAAGGAGAGATTTAGATTCTTTTCTATTCCAATTTTGATCTGGCTCTATATCCATTGGTGTGCCAGCACCATTTTGCACCATTTTTTATCAACAACACTCGAGTAGCATACAATTTTTCATAGATGTACTCTTTCTGATATATATATATATTTGCACATGTCACTTTCTATCTTTTAATTTGATATACATGAGATGTTTTATGTAATGATTATGAAATGCAAATATGATGTGATGTATGAATGCAAATTTGATTTGATGTATGAATGTCGTGTAGATGAGATGGATTATAAAATTATGTATGAAATGAAAAATGTGAATGCACTAACATCTCATGTAGTGCTTCATGTTTTTTGTTGATAGTGACAGGTATCCATTGAGGAGTGAGAAGATGAACCAAAGAATCAAACGCTTGTGCAATTGTGAAGAAATATGATACTTTGAAGGAGCCAATGATCCCTCATCACAAAGGATGTAAGTGAATTAGTCATCAAACCATGTATTTATGTAATGCAAGCCACTACTAAATGCAATTACTATGCTAGATGCAACCCTAGGTCTAGCTACCAAGCTTTGATAACTATCATTGTTGAGCATTTAGATAAGTCCCACATGTCATACAATTCCCACTAACATTGCAATCATAGTTTTGTTAGGATTAAATGTAAGAATTTGAGCCACAAGAAGCTAGAATAACTAGAACATTTGTCCCTTTTATTATAGAAAATTAACATAAGCATCAAAGAATAAATGCTAGGATGACTAGAATGTTTCTTGCATGCATACACACCAAACACATGAGAGATCCTTCCTATGCCAAGTAATCATTAAGTGTTCTATCCAAGACAACTCTTGCATTTGTAACCTTAGATAGAAGTGGGCTAGATACACTCATAGTGACCCATTTGTTCACTTAGTAGGACAAGTATCAGTATTTACTAGAGCATAGAGAATTCAATCCAACCAGTAAGGAAAAGAACCAACCTCAAAGAAGAGTTTATATAAAAAGAGTCGAGGTACACATTACCATCTAATACGAGATGGAGGCTCTTATAGTGGACACTCCTCTTATATGGATGTTCCAAATCATTAGAACTAAACCAAAAACATAAAACAAAGAAAAGATCATGCCCCTAATCCTCACTTCTCTAGTGAAAAGTGACATAATTGAGGTTCTCAAAGATATGATAAAGCAAGAGCAAAATAAGAAAAGAAAATCTCAACATATCAAAACAAGTTTATCATTTTGAGTTCATTAACCATGTTATAGGATGCATCACAAGTGTCAATGTCTAGAACATGGATAAAAGAAATCTCTTTGATAGGGTGACAATAGTAGATAGACATAGTTAGAACAATTAGTAACTGAAGTCAAAGAGGAATCTTCAATAAGAAGAACCTTAGTAGGAAACTGAGTGATAGTAGACAAACATAGTTAGGACAATTGGTGACTAACATGAGAGAGATCTTTCATGAGAGGAATACTAAAAAGTGACAGTAGCAATAGTAGGTAAATGTAGTTGGAACAATTAGTGACTATTGTGAAAGAGATCTCCTGTGAGAGGAATATCAAAAAGTGACACTAGCAAAAGTATGCAGACATAGTTAGAATAACTAGTGATTGTCATGAAAGAGATATCTCATGAGAGGAATATTGAAAAGTGACACTAGTGATAGTAGGAAGATGCAGTTAGAAAAACTATTGATTATCACAAAAGAGATCTCTCATGAGAGTAATCTCAAAAAATGACACTAGCAACACTAGGCAGATGCAGTTAGAACAACTAGTGACTATTGCAAGAGATTCCTATGACACTGTAGGGTGTTGCCCCTGAGTTGTGACAAAATTCAATCCATGGATACATGAGTGAAAGAAGGAAACTAACATAGGAAAGAAACTATACTTGAAGCCATGGTTGCATTGCAAGATATAAAATTTGAAACAAGATGCACCTATTTACCAAGTTTTCACCTTTTTGGTAGAGATTCTCTTTTTTTTTTGTATTACCAAGGCAACTATTGCTGAGTTTTCACCAAGGTAATAATATTTTTTAGAATGTTTTGCAATTTTTAGATTTTTTTAGTATATTTAGATATATACAGAGAGATTTTAGAACCAGATCAACTGTAGAATGACTTTAGGTGAAGAGTGTTGATGGGATCCTTAAGCACTTCTCCCTTGGCTATAGAAAATTGATAAGCACTAGACCTAAACACTATAGTGACTATGTAGGGACCAAGCTAGTTGGGTTCAAACTTCATCTTTTATACCCTTTTTTGTTGATTCTTAGGGTTTTCTCTAAGAATGAGATCACCTAGTTGGAAGTCACGTGGCTTAACTTTCTTATGGTAACTTCTAGACTACACTATTTATAAGCTCAAAGATGATCATACACCACTTGTTGATGTTCATCTAACAATACTAGTACCTAAAGCTAAGATATTTGGTAGTCATCATTAGTAATGAGGCCCTTCATGGAGATTCTCACAGTAGGGATATCAACCTCAATTGGTAGTACAACATCCACTCCATAGACCAAAGCAAAGGGTGTTGTACCTATTGGAGTTCTAATACTTTTTCTATAAGCCCATAAAGTTGGATTAATCTAAAGGTGCTAGTCCCTTCCAGATTTGCTAACTATGCAATGCAAGATCTTAAGGATTGCCTTGTTAGAGGCCTCCACTTGACCATTACCCTAAGGATAATAGATAGAAGACCAATGTTGTGTAATTTTAAACTTTTTGCATAACTCTTTAGGATCCTTGTTTTTAATATGTCCTCTATTGTTAGTAATAATGGAGGAAGGTACACCATACCTACATATGATGTAATTTGTGATGAATAGAGCTACAATTTTTCCATTTTCTCTAGGGAGAGGTACTACCTCTACCCACTTAATGAAGTAGTCTATAGCTGTAATAATGAACTTGTGTCCATTTGAAGAAGATGGGTGAATCTAATCCACAAGATTCCATTGTTGGAATGGCCATACTATGATAGATGGAATTAGCTCCCTGGTTGAGGCATGAATTAGATTCCCATGGAGCTCACATTGTTTATAGGACTTGGCATATTTCATTGTCTCTTGGTCCATATTTGGCCAATAGTATCTAGCTCTAATAAGTTTATGCACTAGTGTTAAGCCATTTGAGTGAGATCTGCAAATGCCCTTGTGGACATCAATTAGAGTGCATTTGGACTTATTGGGTTCTAGACACCTAAGGAGTGTTCCATTGAGACCTCTCACAAATAATTCATTAGCAATAATGACATAACATGAAGCATTGCGAATAAAGTTACATTTTTCATTCTTGGTTAGACCATCTAAAATAGTTTGGTCATGTAGATAGGAGTATATGTAGTGGTAGTGGGATGAATCATGTCCTACAATAGAATAGATCATCTGAGATTCAAGGGTATCATAGGTAGTGTAGAGTAATGTTTCAACTAGGAACTCATGTCAAAGATCATTCTCTAGCATCTGTAACAAGGAAGCAAGAGTAGCCATGGTATCAACCACTTTGTTGTTTGCTCAAGGAACCTATTGAAAAGTGATATGAGAAAATTATTTCTTCAAATCATCCACCACGCATTTATAAGGAATCAATTTCTCATCTTTTTCTTGATATACATCATTGACCTAGTTGACTATGAGTTGTGAATCACCAAAGATGTTCAATTGATAGACTCTCCATTCAAATGTGATCTTCATGCCATTAATGAGGGATTCATATTCTACAATATTGTTCATGCAAGGAAACATAATCCTATACACCTTAGGAAGTGAATACCTCTGTGGTGTTATGAATAGTAACCTAGCACTAGATCCCTATTGTGTGAAGGAACCATCAAAGAACATCACCCAAGTTTGATGTGTGAGCATCAGAATTGATTCATCAGGAAAATCAATGTTCATTGAGAGAAGAATCTACATCAGTGCATCTGCTAGCTAATTAGTAATCACTCATCCCTTGATAGCCTTTCATTCAACATACTAAATGTCAAACTCACTTAGTATCATGACCCATTTAGCCAACTTTCCTATTAGAGCTACTTTGTTGAGTAAGTACTTCAGTGGATAAATTTTAGCAACCAATTGTGTAACATGGGCAAGCATGTAGTTTATCAACTTTTGGGAAGCAAAGATGACTGCCAAGCAAGCCTTCTTAATGATACTATAATTCCTTTGATAGGAGATTAGTGTGTGACTCAAATAGTAGATGGCTCTTTCCTTTTTATCATTATCCTCTTGAGCCAACAAGATTCCTAAAGATTTCTTTGTTGCTGAGATGTACAAAGTAAGGGGCTTCCCATGAATAGGAGGCATCACAATTGGTGGATTAGCAAGGTATTTCTTTATCTATGTTAGACTTTGATCATAATATTGGCTCTTTTTATATTTAAAACCTCTATGAAGAGCCTTGGTAAAAGGTTGTGACCCATCTACCAATTGTAAGATGAATCTATGAATGGATTGGAGTCTTCCTTGTAAGCCCCTCATCTAACTGATTTTACAGGTGGAGACAATATCCATTATCACTTGAACTTTCTCTAGATCAACCTTGATTCCTTTTACAGACACAATGTAACCAAGTAGTTTCCCATATGTTACACCAAACACACATTTCTTGGGATTCAATATCAGACTAAATTGCTCCATGTGATCCAGGATAGGTCCCAAATATTGAAGGTGAGTGTGGTATTTTACACTCTTAACTAGAGTGTCATCAACATAGTCCTCCATTGTTTTATGAATCATGTCATGAAAATTTGTAATGACTTCCCTTTGATATGTAGCAATAGCATTTTTTAGACCAAATGGCATCACATTCCAACAAAAAATTCCCCATGCACAAGTGAAAGTAGTCTTTTCCTAATCTTCTGGTGCAATTTTTATTTGATTATAACTAGAAAAACCATCCATGAGTGAGTACATCTCATATCCTACCATCATGTCTACTATCATATGTTAGGGAGTTGAAAATCATCCTTTAGACATGCTAAGTTCATATCTCTAAAATCTATGTAGACTCTAATAGATTTGTCATGCTTGGAGACTAGAACAATGATTGATACCCATTTAGCATAATGAATAGCATTGATGAAACTAGCTTTCAAAAGCTTGTCTACTTCAGCTTTGACAAGAAATGCAACATAAGGATGCATTTTTCTAAGCTTCTGTTTGACTAGTTTAACTCCTGGTGCAATAGACAAGTGATACATAATAAGATCAGGATCTAATCCTAGCATGTCTGAGTATGTCCATGAAAATTTTATCTTTTTCTCTTGGAAGTAGGAAATTAATTCTTATTTTAGTTCTAGAGATAGTGACTATGAAAGATGTATCATGTGAGGTTGTACCTCTGTTCCCAAGTTGATTGGATGTGTTGGCTTTATCAACATTGATGATCTTTCATGAAAATGACTAGGAAGTGCATTAAATATCTCACCCACAGGCACCTTAGAGAGGTTTCCACCCTTGTATACATCTTTTCTTTTTTCTTTTTTAGGTTCCAACACTAGTACAATGTGGTACAACTTCACTCATATCGACACTTTGTTTGCTAGTAGAAGATATTAGTAGTTTGACAGTGTTTAAGTAATAGGCAAGAGCATAGTCATACTAGAATGTGAGGAATTTTGTAGATGCATTGGTATTTTAGTCTATGAGATCAGTATAGGTGAGTGAAAGAGATGTGTTAGGTTCAAGTGTGTTCAAAGTATAATCATTAAATGCTTGGATGAGCAATTCAACACGTAGAGTAGATTCATCCACAAGTGTGTTCGAATGCCTTTGAGCACTAACATCGTCAATCGAAGAATCAAGGATACTAGTTGGATAAGACTCATCCAACTAACCCTAGATGATTCACCTACTTCAAGGAGGTTTTCATAGACATGAATTTGATCCATGTCTTTATTTATAGTTTCTTCTAAGAGAGAGTCAAATTCATGCTCTCGAGAATCTATACTACATGGAGATAGACTATAAAATTCCCCAACAATGATAGGAACAAACTCACCTTCATAATTTGGATTTTTGCAAAGGTACTCAATGTGTAAAGCATGACTAAAATCTCCTTGTTCTAGTTGGGTATGATGTGAACTAGTAGCATCCTTAGAAGAATCACTATCACCATCCATTGTACTGAAACATGGTACAAATTCATCTGGTTTTGCGAAGAATTTAACCAAATCATCAAGAATTGGATAAGGATAAGGATTCTCATCATCAAAATTATCATCATGACCATCAAACTTAGGTTATGACTCATGTTCAGATGAAGTCTAAAGTTCTAGTATGAATTTTTTACTCCCTAGATGGAAGGGAATCTTCTTGAAGCCTAGACTAGATGTGTCTCGATTCCTTCTAGCTATTGCTTTGATAGAATCAATCAAACCATTTTTGTTGCATCCAATAGGACTAGTTCCGTTGTAGCCAAAGAGTTTCATGGGTCTAAGACCTAGATCATACTTCTTAGGAGTGATCTCATGAGCCTATTTGGTGAGATCAATTGGAGTTTCCTCTTTGTAGATCCAGGCAGTGATAAGTCTATTTTCAAATTCCTCCTCAAGAGGAACAATAGGTTTGAAAAAAGTAAAATCAAACTTAGTTTGAGGTGTCAACATGAACAGTTTATTTTCTTCAAATGGTCTCCCATAATGACAAGGAAAGTTAGGAATAGATATCAGAGGTAGAATTGGTTTAATGTGGTATTCACCCATTCTAGTTTCCTTTAGCTTGGGTGACTGTTCAATTTTCTTTAGCTTGTTATCATGATAGTCTATAGATTCCTTATTAGTAGGCACAAAGTTTTTAGCAAATTTTAGCATGTTACAAGTATAGCTATTGCTTGTTGGTGTGGTGACTTCAGAGCCATGAAATGGGAATTTTATGCATTGATGATATGTGGATGGCACAACACATATATCATGTATCCATGGTCTTCCTAGAAGAATATTATAAGCCAAGGGAATGTCAAGGACTTGACAAGTGACATCACTTTCTATAGGAGCAACATGGAGAGGCAACATCACCAAACCTAAAGATTTTTTCTCGACTTCACCATATGCTTTGATAGTGATCTTGAGATAGGGATTAATGGACTCTTTAGAATAGTTTAGTTATTTAAGCAAAGTAGTAGAGACAATGTTTAAACTAGATCCATTATTGATGAGCATATGATAGACATGTTTCTAGTATATCATAACCTTAATATGTAGAGGTTGATTATGTGAGTGACTCAGTGAATTGTCATCCTCTTTAGAGAAGGATATATAGTAAATTGAGTTCAAATGACCTACCATAGATTAGAACCTCTCAAGATCAAGATCTTGAGGTATGTTTGCCTCAATGAGGGCCTTATCAAGAATTTTCCTACGAGCAGGTGAGATCTTGAGCAGCTAAAAGATTGTGATTTGACAATTAGTTCACTATAACTGATCAAGGATACTATAGATAGTAGTCACAAAAGTTGTTCCAAGTCCTTTTCCTTTTCTGAAAGGACCAGAAAGAGGTTTGTCTTTGTTCTATTCCAAATTAGGAGTAGAAGGCACATGGCCTTTGAGTACCAACTTAGCATGAGAATGTGTAACAATGTTGGCACAAGATTGTGATGATTTTTTGTCAAATGTGTTGGGAGTAGGGCCCTTTAAGAAAAATGGTATATTAGGTATATTGTTATCTTGCTTTCCCTTAATGGTAACAATGTCACAGTACTCAAAATCCACAAGTTCAACCATCTTGATTACATTGTCATCATTAGAGTATGCATAGCTGATCTTATAATAAGATTTATATTTTGAGGTTTCTCTTTTTTTTTAAAGATGGGAATGGCTCCTTGAAAGCCTTGTGATCCAAGTTCTTGTTATGCCCATCCACAACAATGTCACCATTGTCAATCAAGTCCTAGACTTTGTGATGCAAGGTGATGCAGTTGTTAGTTTTGTGACCCTTATTTCAGTGATATTTGAAAAATGCAGTTTTGTTCCACCATGGTGGTTGTGGTTGCAAATCGTAAGGTCAAGAGTTATCTAATGGAGAAATGAGCTTTCTTTGTATCAAGGTCTTATAGACCACATCCAAAGGTTCATGAAGAAGTGTATACTCTCATTTGGGCATGAGACCCAAGAGGTGTTCTTTTGTTTGTTTCCAAACGTCATATTGTTAAGAGGAGATTTCTTAACATTCTTGGATGCTTTGATATTTTTTGTAAGACTAAAGGCTTCCTTAGTAGGTTTAGGAGTGATGTTATCAACAACCCCATCATGTACAACCTCTCAAATTTTGTTCATGTAATTGGGGTTGTCCTTGTTATAGGTGGATCCTTGTTTTGTGTCCATTTGAAGCATAAGTTCACCCTTTTTGGCCATGAATTCCTCTATATAGATAACTTGTGTAACCATGTCTTTGAAGGTGCGTAGATCTTGAAGTTGGACCCTATACCCAAAATCAAGTAGGAGATTATCAGTGAAAATATCAAGATTTTTTGTTTTAGGAATCTTTTGTAAATATTTGGTGTAAAGTTGTCTCTGTCTCTGAAGGAATGTGAAGAAAGGTTCCCCAACTCTTTGTTTAAGATTACACAAGTCTTGGATGTTAAATAGGTGTTACATGTTGTGAGAGTACTCTTGGAAAAATAGGTTAGCAATCTCATGAAAATTTTTGATACCAAGAGACAAGTGTGAAAGTCACTCCATAGCCTAACCACCTAGAATTCTTGGGAACAGATGCATGAGATATGTTTGATTATGCATAAATTCCATAGACAAGGCCCTAAATTCTCACAAATGATCTTCAAGATAAGTAGTTGGACAAAGTATTTTTTGTACCTAGGTAACTTAACTTCTCTTGGAAAAGGAGGCATGTCTACACTCTTGTCAAATGGGAATGGACAAAGAGCATCTAAGGTGTATGTTTTTGTAGGTTTGTCTTTATCACATATCATTTGGGCTAGTTGGTCTTGCATGATCTTCAATTGCTTTTACAATTTGGAAGTTTCAGTTTCCTCTTCAAGTGTAATGATAGTTTTCACATTAAAGTGATGAGGTAGCTTAGCTCCTTCTTGGGAAAGTCTGAGAAAGTATTTCTCTTTCTCTTTGTTAAGAAGGATTTCCATGACCTTTTTGGTAGTTTTTGTCTTGATGACACTTTTTGATGTGTTTAGAAAATATTTCCACCCCTTCCTCATTTTCATAAGTTAAGGGGTGTTTCTATTTCTCATTCCTAGGTTGGTCTTGGTCTCTACTATGTTCACCATGTTTGGGTTCACAATCAACCATTGTAAGAATGTGAATAGTTTCAATATGTTTGGATTGAAAAGGTTCTCTGAATAAGAATTCAGCTATGTTGTTTAGAGATATAGACCTTTGG
Organism: Cupressus sempervirens; assembly: GCA_028749045.1. Lineage (NCBI taxonomy): Eukaryota > Viridiplantae > Streptophyta > Pinopsida > Cupressales > Cupressaceae > Cupressus > Cupressus sempervirens. Next base: position 763,364,237 of record CM053787.1, read on the forward strand.
TAGTTTTAGGATCCTCTTGATACAAGGGGTTCCTAGTTGTTGTAAGTTTATAGAGAACATTCTCTAGACACGAGGTGATCTAACAAGTGAAGGAGACCATGAAGACTCCTCACTAAATGATCTACACATAGAACATGTATGAACTGGAAAGTGGCCTCTTCCATGATTATGACCCCTAGCTCTACCTTTTCTAAGGGGATAAAATACATTTTTTCTTCTTCTTGCCACAGTCATAGACAAGGACAAAAAGAAAAACCTATACAAGCACCACACTAGAATGTAGTCTCAAGGAAATAAGATAAGAGTGTTGTATACTAAGGTAAGAGTAGACTGAGTAAGGGCTAGAATAGCTAAAGATTATTACTATCATGACACAGAGTATAACAAGCACTAGAGGACAAGAACAAGATAACTGAGAGACAAGACTAGTTTAAGTGTAGGTCACAAGTGTTTAGTTAAGCAAGATGCCACTGTTTGAGATTGTTTGCAAACACAAAAGAGGTAACAAGTTGTAGGTATAGACTAGAATTAGAGTGTATATAACTTTGATGGATAGTTTTGACAATTTTAAGGCAAGTTCCTGCACAAATATTCTCAAGGATCCATGGAAGAAAGTACAAAGAACTAGGCAAAGATTTAGAACAACAAAATTTGCAAAGTTTTCTCACATAAGGACTTGTAAAGAGCTACACGAAGATGTGCTTAGTCTAACAAATGAAAGAATTCTAACACAAAAGGACAAATTTGCAAGATCTCATGCAGAGATTTGCATAGGGTCACAAGAAACCTTGGATAGGCCCATGCAAAGAAGTGCCAAGAAAAAGGTATTCACACAAAATTTTGCAAAACTGGGAATAGATTGACAACAAAGGCTAAATTTTGAAGATATTTTAAAGGCTTTAGACTATTTTGGACATATTTTTAGTTGTTTGGATAGATTTTGGATAGATAGCAAGGTTGATTTTCAAGTTTTTAGAAAACATCTAGTTTTAAACAAGACAAGTTGTTTTGAAAAAAACACAAGATTCAAGTAGTAGTTGAGTATAATCCAAATGAGGAGAAAGCAACTCAGAGAGATGGGGGAGTCTTGAATTTCAATTTTTTTAGATAGATTTTGACAAGTTTAAGAGTCAATAATAAACATGTTTTATCCCTAGAACCAAAAATGGTAGAGGAGGCAAAACCTTTGTCCCACAACTTATCCACATGCATTCACCTCACACAGTCATGTCACCCTACTAGAGGGAACCTATGTTTTTTGTGTATTTGAAGGGCTCAAAAACATATATTTTGATTGAAAAATCTTGTGGCAAGGGTCAAGCATGTATACCACCTTCCAACACCTAGGTACATGCCTATGGTGAGTTCTATAGGAGAGATTCTTCCTCCTCCTTGTACAAAGACTATGCCCCCTTTTGGAGGTGAACCAAGTAGAAACTAAATAAAAGGTTTTTACTTAACTTCAATTCATATTAATCCTTGGTGGCTCCACAAGTGGAATTAAGACCAATGACCCACACCAACATCTAAAAGTGCACACACTTGACTAGCAAGATTGGGGCCAATGCTGACAAGTGCAATAGATAGAGTCTCCTCTTGATATGTGATATCAGAAATCAAGAAGAAGAAATTAATATGGATTTTGAGTCTTTCATTCTATAAAGCTTCTTTTTTCTAGTGAGTTGGAATCTCTAGTGAAAGGAGTGTGCTCACTTGGGTCATTCCCAGAGGTTGGATCATTTTGGCAGGCCCTCTAAGGGTTGACTTAGACTAGTTGTTCAGATCTAAGGGTTTGAGTTTTTGATTTCCCTCAATGGGAAAGAGCATACTCCTCTACCTCATCACCTTGCCGAAACACACAAGGCATGTCAATCATCAAGTTAGCTTAATCAATCTAGACTTGTCCTTTCTCAATATTTTGATTCCCTAAAAGGAAATCATCATCCCTCCATAGAAGAGGACTCATACTAGAGAACTGCTAACTTCCTTGCCTCCCTTAGATGTCATCTTTTAGAGGCTTCTAGGTTTCTTATTTACCACTGTTATGCTACAAAAAACTAGAAACCCAAAAAAAAGTGCTTCAAAGAAAATTTCTAGTCAAATGAAATTCTAAACTAAATTCTTGAAAAAAACTGCATTTTCATTGTGTTATTACAAAATTTTATGTAAAATCTTGCACAGGCCTGCACGAGAAAACTTTATGCACCATGCAAGAAACCACACAATTGTGCACCTTTTTTTCATAAGTGCATAGAAAGAGGTAAAATCTTCAAATCTTTGCACAAAAAAGATATTTCTTATGCGAAAATCTAGAAATTTGAACAAATGTGTATGATAGAAAGATTAAAATAATAGAAAATGAAGCAGATGAGGCCAAAAATTTTGATTTTCTCAATCCCATGGTGAGCACCAAAAATGTATGTGTGGATTGTGGGCCTCGAATTCTCATACACACATCAACATGGAATTTACCTGAGAGATCATCCTGGACTAAACATTGAATTGTTCATCTGAGTAATCTAATCATTGTGACCTATTGCCTTCTAACTAGAAGGATTTTTTCTTTGCTGTCAAATAGAGAAGCGAACAACCAGACCTCTTAGTATGAAGGATTTATGTAGCTAAATGATAATGCAATTAATCTAGATGAGAGATGAAATTAATCTAATAATAGTTAAAACAAATTATACTAAATGATTTCATTTTAATCTATATGATATTAATGCTAAGCAATGAAATCTATGAGAATATTAAGTAAATGAGTATGCAATTTGTCTATAATTTAATGCAATTCAAATTCCAACCTCTGTAATGAGAAATTAGAATCCTCTTAAATAAAATTCCTGAAATTAACCAACAATTGAGATAAACTCAGATCAATGGCTAGAATTGAAGATGAGATCCAGTTAGGATGGAAAATTCTCAGTGTAGGTGAGGCTAACTAACTCAAATCCTGAGTGTGATGGAGAGTTAACTAAAGTTTACTTGAGTGTGAGCACAAGTGGATTAAGTGAATTCCAATTCAAGAGATAGATCACTTAGAATTCCCATTCCTGAATAGAAGAGAAGAATTTAGAAGGTTATTCAATTTAATAAAAGGAGATATGACCTCATAAATGTGTATTTTAATTAATTGAGTAATTAAACCCAACAACTAAGATAAGGAAATTATTAAATTAAATAAATTTAATTCCTTAATATATTAGCTTTAGTATAAAATTTAATTTAACCAAAGTATAAAGACTTTAAATTAAATTAAATCTAATCAATAGGTTTAATGTAGCTAATTCGAATCAATACTTTAGGAATTAAATAAATAGTGTGATTAATGCTGATTAGGGTTTTTTTCATCTCAGAATTAAGACAAGTAACAAGAATAGGAATGAGAATTTCCTATAAATATAGGACTTTAGGGTTGATCAAATAGACTAGAATTGGTTAACATGGTAATGTGCCAATTTTGGGGTATTACACTTAAAAGGTTCAGGTTCTCCTTTCTTTACTATAGCTAACCCATAAATGTATTTCCATATCTATGTTGACTTTTTGACAACATCCTCAATATTATTTTGTAAAATGTTAAAGGCTATGTATTTAGGTGTGAACCTAACTACATACTTCTTGACAACCTTAGCAATTTTTCCCTTAGTTAATTCATGCATCACTTGGGCCAGTGTGGTCTCCCTAATTTGTCTTTCTAGATTTAGACAACAATGCCATTTTTACTCAACTATGTCATATAGAGTCTTAGGTACAGAGTTGTCAAATTCTAGTGGTGTTATCTTGAATTTTTCCATCATGGCATATAGGGCCTCCTCCACTTGGTTTTTCTCCTCTTTACCCAATTTATCAAAATCAACATGAATGAATCGTAATAGATATGAATTATTTGTAACGTTTTCACATGAATTTTCAAGATCTGAAAGAGAGATCTAACTCACCACCTTAAATTGGTTTTTGTCATCTAACTTTATTTTATCCTCTTCAAAATTTGGTTGTGCAACATACTTTCTTCTTGGTTTCTTCTACTCTTGATCTCCTTGGTCTTCGTGTTTGGCCTTTTCCTTGGTCTTTTGTGTAGTTTCACATGTGTTGGCTCTTGTTGTAGGTGTAGTGGGCTTTGGCTAACTTGGTTTGGCAATTTTATTGGTCCTTGCCACAAGATGTGCCTTGGCCTTCCTCTTCTTTGTCTCAATAGAAGTAGGTGCTTCCTCATCTTCTTCTCCATTAGCACCTTCAATCTCCTCCTCTTCTTGATCTTCTCCCATACCATGTGTCAATTCTAGAGGTTCTTATGCTTTAAGTTTTTCTTCCTCGGGACTCTCTCCAAATTTAGCTTTCAATTTCCTCACTAGCCTATCCTTTTGCTTGATAACTAAAATAGTTTTCAATTCTGTGGTGATTTTGGACTTTTCCACTTCATAATTTCAAAAAATCTTTGTATTTTTATCTAACTTTTTCTAGTAGAGTTGTTATAGCTATAGAGGCTTCATCCACATTTATCTCATAGCTTAAGGGTCTCAACCATCTTACCCTTGGTGTGGAAGCTTGTATAAATCTATAATCAACATCCATAAGAAAACATACATCATTATAATGTTTTTAAACTAAAGATACTAGTATTCGTAGTCTTTCCTTCATTGACTTCTTGAAGTCTTCAAAATAACTTGTCATCAAAGATTCAAAATTTTATCCTAATTGCTCAATATATTCACCAATTTGTACAGTTATTGATCTATTTATTTTCCATCCCATAGTATCAAATGTAGGAAATGTGTTTTGCACATAAAATAATATACAAATCAATATAGAGTCACATTTTCATTGTGCACTCTTACTTTTCTTGATTTCTCCAAGGTTCTCCATCAGTTATTGTAATTATAGGTTTGGTAGATCATATGTATGATCTTTCTTAACAGTCTTGTACCCAACATCCACAACTATATAGGGTACACTATTCAATCTACTATATTGATATAACTTGTGTGATATAACCATTACACCAAAGTTTATTATAGGATCAATGATTGTGTCTATTGTCATACCTCTCTTGTTCCAGACAACTCCAGTATTCTTTTCAATTACTTCCTTTGAATCACTTCTCATTGCCTTAGGCTGATCTAGGGTTGGGTAACCAGTAACCTTATGGATTATTCTCTTAGTAATTTTAATAGGTCCATTGTCCAACCATAATGAACCATCATGAATTTGGCTAAGTACTATTCTGATCCATTCTGTCTTAAACACATTTGGAAAATCTAGGGCTTGTGTTAATCCCTTCCTCTCAAAAACTTTGAACTCTTCTTTCAAAATGTCATTTTCAAACATTTTGTTGTATGCTTCCTTCATTTCCATATCCCCAATGCTTCCTATATTATAGTTGTAGCATTTTCTCACATCTTGGACCATTATTATATTTGGTGCAATCATTGATAATGCAACAGAAGTGTCTTGCTTATAAGAAATGTTAGCAATATATTTGAAAATGGGTTGCTTAACGTCATTACTTACTAATTGAGCATTCAAAACTTCCTTTCCCTCTACATTCTTTGAACTTGATGCCATAATGTGAAACTAAAGATTACACAAATTAAAATTTTGTAGCTTGACTCTTGATAAATACCTTGCTACTAGAATCTTCTACAATTGCGTGCAATAGATTTCAAGATTACCTTCTACTCTACTCGCTCTTTCTTGAATTTGAAATGATGAAAAATGAGCTAAAATTGATCAATACCCTTTGAGAAACTTGCAATTAATACTGAGTGCTTACATAGTTGTAAGCTCGGCATCAACTAATTTCACTCAACATCCATTTACATTTCCATCACTCAGCAATCACTATGAGCTCAATATCGACTAGCATTCCACTTGGCATACATAGGAAATATTTCATGCTCGATAACAACATGAAAAACTTAAAGATTTATCTTGAATTCCTCTCAACATCTTGCATCTTTATTCATGATAATGTATTCCTTTTAGTACCATCTCCTTTTAGAACTAATGTATAATATAGCCTTTAAATATTAGTCCCACATACCTCTTGATTGCTTAGTTTGATGAGGTGTCATCACCTGACCCATTGGGTGAAGTGATCCCTTCTCCATTTGATGTTTTGTAATCATATTTTCTCTTCCATGTTTTGTTCATCTCATCTCCAATGTGTTAAACATCTACCTTTCCTTTGACTTTGTTGGGCAATACCTACTCTTGTGACTAGTCTTCAAATAGTTGAAACATTTGGTTTGACTCAACCACCTTTGGTTGTTACCACTAAAGTCTATCCTTATACAATTTTTACAAAAATAACCATATTCTTGACAATAATGATAGCTATATCTTGTATTATAATCCCAATTATAGGAGTTTCCATTGTTCCTTACCTTTTCTTAACCTATTTGATTACCACATGGGTTTGGATCTACATTCAAAAGCATTATGTCAATACTTCTAATAGTTGTAAGAATATCCTTCAAATCTTTGTGTATGCATGGTCTTGGTTCTACATTCATGTGCTTGATGACCTTTCTTGTTCCACTTATGATAATGAATCATGTTCTTGGGCTTAACATTCTAATTTGTAGTCTTGTTCCTACATACATTAGTAGTATGTCCTTTCTTACCACAATTATGAAAAGTAGGTTAGGAGTTCTTACCTTTGTTGTTACTTTCTTCTACATTTTTGGATGATTCTCCTTCTTCAATTCTTGTATATCCTAGTGCAGATGTGTCATTCTTGGATCTAGAGGATCTCAGTAATTGCTCAAAGTATTTGTTCATTTGGTTTATTGAAACTTTCAACAAATTCCTTTTCTCTCTTTAGGTCACTCTACAGTTGTTCATTCTATAATGTCAATGTAGTTATCTCAATGTCCTTGACACTTAACTCATAGTTGTCATTCATCATTTGACTTAGAGTGTCCAGTTGCATGTTGGAAATCTTGGTAAGCTCTATTGACTTCTCTTCCAGTCTATTTGCCAAAATTCTTTTATCTTCTTCAATCATGGCTTTGTCTTTGATAGCTTTCTTCTTTTGTTCAGTTACCTCACATAGAAATATGGCTTGTGAATCTTTCTCTAACTTGATATTTTTGATTTCTTTAGCTTGGACTCTATTCTTTTCAATTATATCTCCAACTGCTACATCAAATTCATTTGAGCCTCCATCTACAAATAACTTAGTAGTGTCCATCTCTTTGTATTGTGTGTAATTCTCTATAATAGCAATTTCTTTCCTTCTCTTCAAGGAATTCTTTAGGTCTTCCTTTGCTTGATTCAGTTGATGCAGAATGAGATGTATTTGAATCTCTTGGTTCTCAATGGTCTTTCTTGACTTGTAGACTTCCATTTCAAGATCTTTCCTCAAAGCTACAAAAATTTTATTTATAGAATAAGGCTTTGATATGAATTGTTGAAATTATAATAGGAAAAGTAAACTTCTAGGGGGGGTGTAAAATTAGTAGTTTAAACTTGGACCCATAAAAATTTCACAACACATCTATCTCATGCATTCAATGAGTAAACTAAAATAACATGTAAAGCATATACATCTATATCATGTAAAAATGTAAGAATTCAAACACATAACACCATATACGATTACCCAGAAACCCTCCAAGTGAGAAGGTAAAACTAGGGTGGGGATGACACTCACAAATCTTCATATTGCAGCAATAAAGTTAATCTAATGAAGGTTACAATGTTTTTACCATGGAACATGATTTACCCTATGAAAGGTCTACCTTATTAAAGGCTTACAAAGACTATTAGGTCTTACCTTGTTAGAGGATTCTAACACCCTATTAGAAGTGTGCCTAGTTAAATGACTTTAATTTACAACTAAGTAATTAAGCACCTTGTTAAAGGATTTCATACATCATGTTAGAACTACTCTGTTAATATATTTGACTGAAATCACCTATTAGAATGTCTCAACATAGACCCTATGGTCAGCACTTGATTTCCTAACAAAAGATTACCTCTAAAAAATGTTTTCTTGATCCTTCTTGTTCAAATGTCTCTATGATGTATCCTTTTCTCTATCCTCTATTTTTCTCTAACTGATTCTACAATGTGGTTTCACTCCATAACCTCTAAGTCACCGTGAATTCTCTATTTGCACATGCAAACTATCCTGTTTTCTCCTTCAACACTCTTTGAAAGTTTAGGGTTTCATCCTATTTAAGAAGACCTTAGGGTTAGGTCTGAATCTATGACTGAGATTCATCCATTTTGTTGCTTAATCCTTCCCATTTTCTAATTGGTTGCATGTAATTACATAGGGAATCCAACTAGAGATTCATCCTTATCTCCAAAATATTCTAATTCATCCTTAAGTTGGCTCAAAAATGGTTTAGTGCCATTACAAACAAATATGTTAAAACTATCTTACTCAGCATCTAAAGTCTCTGATGTTCGACATACACTAATCTTTCTACTATGACTTTGTACCTATATTTCATGGCATCCACTATTTACCCAGCTCCTTGATCACTCAACATGGCCTATCTTCTTGGCACATGAGTGACTCAGCAATCATTGTGACTCAGTACATGGTCTAATATTTACATGTTGTGCTTGATATGCATTACTAGTTCGACATGAACTAAGTAAATAAGTTAAGTGTGTTGAAACTCACTTGTCAAAAGAAATTTGAGATCAACATTGCTTCCTCTTTTTCTTCATCAAAGACTTCATTATTTACCTCTATTCTCCATCCTTGAACATCTCTATCATGAGATTCACTATTCCCCTTGCAAACTATCAGCTACCTCCTTCTCTCTTGTCTATCAGATTGTTGTAGGAGCACCAAGGTCACACGCAAGAATCATAGAGAGAACCATGATCAATGATGGATCCTTGGGAGGAGTGAAATCCAAATGGAATTCAAAGGTCTTTAAAATATGTAGTAAGACCAATCATGGTAATGTAATGTGGTTTTGATCATACTTGGATTACATTGCAGCCCAATCTTAATTGTAAGCCTTAAAGGCAACAATAAGCCTAAAAGGTAACTAGGGGTCACTAGGAATAGATTTTGGGTTGATCCAAGGTTAGGGGTTTGGTAAGATGACCCATAAGGGTCTATAATGATGAAATTGAGCTAGTCAAGTCTTTAAATGATGTTAAAATCACTAAGGGTGCAATACTTTGTAAATTTCCTATATATTCACAATATAAGCCAAGTAGGGCTTAATTGAAGTCAGTAGGGGTTAGAAGTAAAGTTTTATAATGTGGTTTTGGTTTTAAAGTGTAGGACCAAAAAAATGGGTTAAAAGCATAACATACTATGAGAAAATCACAAAACTCAATCAACATACGTTAGCACCCACTAGTCTACCATGAAAGCCAAACTAATTAAGAAAGAAATAGAAACCCCCTTTTTCATTTGTAGCTCCCATGTTCTTCTTTCTTCTCCAAATGATTGTAGCTCCAATTCGCCTATAGTGCACACAAGGTTGAAGCCAAAGCCTATGATGTGGATCATGCCATGAGAATACTTGAAGTGTGATTTTATGAGAGAGAGAGAATGCAACATACAAAGAAGTAGAGATTCAAAGATTTGGATTTTCAAATCTTAAGCATTCTCAGGATTCAAGGACCCAAAATGAGAGAAAGAGTGTTCATTTTATAATCAACACTCAAAGTGAGGGCATTGGATTTTTCACCCATAGATGTGCGATCTGGCAAGAGATTTCTATGACGCATATGATAGAATATGCCAATTGTGAGATTCTATGACACATTCAAGTCAAAATTGGCTAAATGTGGAAGAGAATCTATGACGCATCATAAGACACCTCAACCCACTTAAAGCCAAGAATCTATGACAAAGAAGCCAAATAGAGACATGCGTAAGAGGTAATAATATTTGATTATGACAAATCTCAGCAAAGTTTCAAAGGAGAATCCACGAGGTGTCATATCCAAGTGTCATGATGATGGAATATTTTATGGAATATTTGAATTAAAAATCCTCTTATTCCATAAAATAAGAATTAGTAGAAAATGGAATTAATGATGGAAAATGGAAATTAGGAAATTAAGAATTTCCATGGTTTGCAAGTAATGAATCAATTAATTAATAAGATTAATTAATTGAGGATGATAATTAGGAAGAATAATTAGAAAGAATAGGATTAAATTATGGGTTATTTAATCCTATAGAGAAAATTAGTAAATTATTGGCCAAATTGATTAAATGAATGCAACCGTACGCTTTGATGAAAATAGATCGAATAAGATGATGACCAATAGATCAAAGCCATGATCAAATTGATTGATTGAAGTTGATAACATGCCAAGGACACATGACATGAATTGGTTGATTTGTAACATTTAACCGACATTGTAAATGCTATAGGATTGGAATTGATTGATAAGGTTTGATCCTAATAACACCAACGAACATTGTCAATGTTATTAAAATGGTTAATGATGTCATAATTTGACATTGAAAGCCTCAACAATGTCAAATATTGGATGACATGAATGATAGTTTGACCTAGCACTGAGAGCCACGATAGTACTAAGGTCAGATTGATAAGATTGATAGGTTTCCAAGGCATTGAAAGCCACAACAATACCTAGGAGTCAGATAAATGATGATTGATTTGGGATGTTTGATACATTTTGGGTTGATTAGGATCAATTACGAGTGATTTTGAGTTGATTTGGGGTGATTTCGAGTTGATTTGATATGATTTTGAGTTGATATGAAATTGATGTGAAAGGGGATACAAATGACAATATATGGTCAATCTGGCCAAAAGATCAAAGTTAGTAGAATGAGAAAATGGGACAAGTTAGTATGAAGAAGTGATGAGGTCGTAGATGTGAACCATTTTTAAGCGTCTACATAAAGGTTGTCCTTAAATCTTTTAGAAATATTGAAAGGTTCTTGAATGATATTTATCAAGTTGACAACTTTTGTTGTCAACATGATGAAAATTATAAAACAATTGCGTAAGACTATTTAGGGGACAATTGAAACACAATTAGAGTTAGTTGAATGGTTACTCTTTATTATAAGGAGAGTTAATGAGTCTTGTAAGGGGATCCATGAAAGAGAGTCAATTTGGAGATGAAAGGATTTGAAGTTGTAATGTCTTTTAATGAATAATAAAAATTAAGTTCTTTGAAAATATGGAACTCACTATCTTGTGGGCATAGGTGGAATAATAGAGAATTATTTTTGTGATATATTATGTGATCTTAGCTTGGTATTGAAATTGGAACATTTTCCTACCATTGGTTTCACTTGGTTATGCAAGTAGTTCATAGTTTTGTTGTTTGAAGATAGGGCAAGGCATCTTTACCAGTGACTCTGACTGGTTGAGGGTACTAGTATTTGTTGGAAGATACCTGATGAAGGGAATGGGTATGTGATAGTTTGAATGTACTATATGGATTCATTGTAAGGTGTTTGAACTAGTTTTTTGGTTAAGAGTTGCAAGAAAGGTTAATTTCTACAAAACCCTTTGTTTGTAGCCCAAACAATGAGGGCTTACTGAATGATAGTGTAGATGGGTGAGTATGGGAAAACTAAATTGAAAAATAGTTTCTTTCATTATTTTTCAAGATTTTTTTTGGTTGTAGAGTCTTGGAGATTAGTGGATGATAGAGTTACATCTTTGGGCAAGGGCTCATTTGGCCTAGTTGAAGGGTAAGCGGGTAAAGGAAGTGTTCACCAGTCAAGTCATGAAAGTCTAAGAATGATATCAACTTAGTAACTTTGAAAATGTAAAAAACTTTATAGGTTGTTTGGGGGTTTTGGGAGAGAATTTTTTATTTCAGTGTTGGAAAGGCTGCTAGGCAGGCCTAGAAAGGCTTTAGAAGAGAAAGGGTTTAAGATGAGTGGATAGGAGTGAATGAGAAGTTATAACATGGAAAATGTGCCATTATGAGATGATCTAAGGTATTTGGATTAAAGTGTGAATCCCAGTTGGAGTTTTGGTATGGTGGAGGTACTAGGTGTGCTAGGTGGCCTAGGAAGGTATTGGTGCTTAGAGAGATGGGAACAAAGAATTTTTTTAGTAAAATCATGAGCATGGTTGTGGGAGTGACTTAAAAATTTAGAGATCTTTGTTAGATCTTTGAGAACCTAACTAATTCCTTGAATTCATTCCAAGTTTCTTGTTGAATCCCCGAGTTGAATTAATTTACTTAAGGTGACAATGGAGGGCTTTACATCATAGATGGACCGCATGCCTTTGAATCAACATTCTTGATGGTTCCTTTCTCAAAAGTACCATCACTCCTCCTCAAACAAGTTCGTACTTTCTTATTTTCTTTATATAACTTGCACCTTAGGAACCTCTTCTTCTCATCAACCATGTCATTGACATTCCCCATATAATCTTATCATCCTATAGTGAACTCATGAAAATTTATTTCCCATTCTTGTTAATAACATTATTATTTTATCTACCATCATACAAAGCCTTAACATCAACTTGTCATACTCTACCCAAGATTACATGATGTTCAATCAAGGGCATAACATCATGTATAGTAGTATCACAATATGAACTAGCATTGAAAGAAATATATTCTTGTTCTTTGACATCAATCCAATTATCATTATTCATTCCATACACTCTATAAGGTTTACTACATGTTATCTTTTCTATATTCAACTTTCCAAGCATTTCATCTGAAACAATATTAGTAATGGAACCACTAGAAATAACAACCTTGCATACTGTACCCCTACATTTGCATTGTGTCCTAAATATGGATGACCTTTGAATGCACCTTGCATCCATATTTTCTTTCATGATGACCACTATACCTTCTACCAAATCTCCTTCTAATCAGAAACCATTGAACTCACCTTCAATTTAGTCTATACATATACATATATAAAAATACATTTCATATTACTAGCTAAATTTTGTATCTAAATAATGTAGGGAGTAATGATAGGATTTGTTGGATTCACAAACAATGATCTTGCAAGCCTTGTAAATAAAAATTGCAATGCTTAGTCTAGTTGCTTATCTAGATCATGTTACTTCTCCCCTATCACGAACTGCAACAACAATCAACCTTGATTTGGTACTTTTTTGGAATTATTTTTTACTAACATATCTATACTTTAATTTACATGTATACTAAATTTCTTTAATACTCACCATTTTTGCTAACCTATATACTTGGCTCTAGGCACCTACAAATACAATACATCAATGTAAGTTGAAAAATAATCCATTGAATATCAATATAAAATTATGAATATAATACAATACAAATTTATGAATATCAATATTGCATTTCACATTCTCTCTTACACACTGATTTAATCATTGTTTAAATCAAATTTGGGATTTTCCATTTATTTTAGGGGAAGTAGAATATAGAAATTTGAGGCTATGGATCTAAAGATTCTTCCAAGAGTTCAAAAGATGTCGATCTTTAATTATTGGTGAGAATATAATAAGTTTTGATATGTATTTCTAAATATTGAATATATGAGTTAATAGTATCCATTTGAAGTACACATTAACTAGGAAGGTGTTGCAGAGATAGTATTCGATCTTTACATCACATGGATGGACAATAGTGGTGTAGTGCAAGATATATTCTTCCAAGATTTTTTGTTTCTAGTTATATTTTTAGTTCTCATAGAAATAGTTCTTTTTAAATATATATCATCTTTCTTGACCTTATAGCTTGATCTATTCCTTATTGTAGTATGAGGAATTCAAGAAAATTGATGCATCATGCAGGATATGGCCTTCTATATTAGTCTTTCATGTACTTATTGTTACTATTTGTGGTTCTTGGACAATGATTATGATTATAGTTTCTATATACTTGATCTCATCCAATATTTTATGCAACTCTACCACCTTAGTAATAGTGATAAAAATTCTATAAAATGTGCCTTCAACTTGCTAAACAACCATAATTTTGTGGGTAGAGTTTGGCTTTTTCACAACTCAAATTATTGAAGATTCTTGACTCATTTATTGTGAGAATTTTTCTTAAGAAGGATCTACCTTCCTCAATCTACAAAACACCAAAAATCCCTAATTCTATATAAATATGATTTAGCTCTAGAAACAGTAGCATAGCCCATGATTGTATGCAATGGGAGTCACCATCATTGTTGTCTTTAACAATGAAAGGAAAATTTGATAGATTTATTTTGCTTTTCCTTCTTGAACTTTCTAGTTTTACCTCAAGCATTGTTTTCCCTTTCCTTTTTGTCAAATAGTCCATGTATTTTTCAACAATGGAGAGTTTTGTTAGGTTATCTAGCACACAAGACTCTAAAAGCCTAAACTAGTAACTAGTTCTACACCAATCTAATCCTCTTTTTTGTCAAAAATAAAAATAAAGTAATACAAACATTAACAAGTACAATCTTAAACTAATAAACATTTCTACATCCACCCAAATCAAAGATCACACTCAAACTATTCAATGGTGTATGGACTGTACCCATAGGCAACAACTTCCAAATTTGTAGAGAATTAAACTTTTATTGTTCAAAATTGTTTCAAATTTATTCCATTACATATTGATACTAATTTTCCTTGTCCACTCAGATGGATGTTTATGAAATAAACCCTAACTATTCTAAAGAACAACTAACTATTTCCTATCTATCTCTCTACTAGTCTAAACTAACTATTACGAACTAAAACAAGTAATTTGTTGTCAAGTTGATAACAAACCATTCCAATCCATCTGAAAAAAGTTCTAGAGGGTTTAAGGAGAACCTTTAAAAAAACTAACTCATAAACCCTTACTACTAGCCCCTACTAACTCCAATTAAGCCTTTATAGGCTCATATGGCCAATATAGGTATTTTAAGACTTATTTCACTCTTAGTTCTTTTTAGGTTTAAGGACAACCTTTAAAAAAAAAACTAACTCAAGACTTATTTCACTCTTAGTTCTTTTTAGGTTTAAGGACAACCTTTAAAAAAAAAACTAACTCATAAAACCTTACTACTAGCCCCTACTAATTCCAATTAAGCCTTTTTAGGCTCATATGGCCAATATAGGTATTTTAAAACTTATTGCACTCTTAGCTCTTTTAATACAATTTAGAGGCTTTAATAACCTTATTACATCATTCTAAACCATTATTGATCATTTCCCAATCCCCTAACCTAGGAGTTCACCATAATCTCTTCCTAGTCACACCCATATACCTTAGCATTGCCATTAGGCTTACATTTAGGATTGTGATTAAAATAAGATCAATTTATAATAAAAATAATATTAATGACCATGAAAATTCTCATTACAAGTTTTAATGACCTTAGAATGCCATTTGTCTTCAATCCACCTAAGGATCCATTAGTGATCCTAGTGCTCTAGATAACTCCTGCTTGTGACCTCGGTGCTCCTGCACCAATTCTGCATGTTGTTAGGATTTACTACTTTGTTATGCCCTTATAAGAAACTAAAACTTTTTAAGATTTCTAGTAGTATTTTTTCTTACAATTCATGATGTTTCTTGTAGTGCCTCTCATGATTACACTATGTACCTTGTTCATTTTGATTCAAGAGATACTTTGATTTTAGTACCATAGATGCTTTACTTCTATGTTGTTCAGTTTATCATATTTTCATGTTGATGCCATTTTGAGATGATAGTAAATCTATGATGATATCTAATTATCTAGTATTTGGACATATTTTTTTATTATGTTATGTGATGAAATTTATGCTATGGCTATTTACTTCATTCTTGTCTCTTTATGCTTTATGCAAATCTGAGTGATGTAAATGGATTATTTAGATATAATTAAATAAATGGTTAAATTATTTATTTAATGCATTTATTACTTTGGCTATGTTAATATATACAATTGCACTTGATCGTGTGTTTTAGTGTGTGGGATTTATATCCCTAACAGTAGCACATGGAGTTAGTGATTCAGCTATTCATATTTTACCAATGTCATCCCCATATGGTTGATGTATCCTTATTTGATTTTTTAAATTAAACCTTTCAATGATTATTAAATTTTAACTCACTTACATTATTTGATTAGACCAGTAAGTGTGTTTGTGCATTTAGAGGTTCACATTGCCATGAAATTTGTTAAGTTAATTTCTATGATTTTGGGTTTTCAGGAAGCTTTGCCTTAGGTGAATTCCTTTGAGAAGGGATAACCTGTTTTCATTTGAGTCAATTAAAAGTTTAGCTAGTTTAAGTGTCTATTTTACCTAATTGATTATTCACTCAAAAAGTTAATAAGTATTGAAAAAGGGATTTGTTTTCTCACTTCTTACTTTTGAAAATACAAAATTTGATCTTTTTTGAGAATCCTCTTCTGGAGGATTGCATTTTTGTTTATTGTAAGAGTCGTGAACATGAGATCTTTGTGAGGTTGATCTCATTGGATTTGGCTCAAGTAGATCTTTCTTTATCATAATTTCCAGTAGTTTCAATGGGCAATTTATTTTATTGTATTGTTTTCAGTTTCAACCCCTTTTGTTGTCACATAGTGTTTTCCTATTTTCTTGTTTTTACTTCATTTCAGCTTTTGTTTATAGTAGTATATTGTTAGAAGGCTAAGAACTAGTGTTCCCTCCATTTTTGGATGTTGGTTCTACCTAGTTGGTCATGTATGAACATTTTCCCTATTTTTGGGATGGGGGTTTGGGGTTTTGCACTGTTATGCTGACCATTTTTACATATGGTTTCTGAACCCAAATTTTATTTGATTTTTGAAGTGTTTGTGCCTAAAGAAAAAATGGGTTTTAATATCAAAGATTTCTAATTTTTAGGGTTTTTACCTCATCTTGTGTCTCACCCTATTTTCTTGAGTTTTCATGGCATGAGTTTGGTCATGGACCTAGACCATTTGTTTGGATGTCAGTATGACCTTTGTTTCACTCATATATCTCATTGGGATGCATGTCACATCTATCCTCTCGAGTCTATTTTAAGTTGAGTAATTTTTTGCATTGTGTTCTCATCCAATCCTTGTTTTATGATCTTCATCATGGTGGTGTGCCATACACAAGTACATACATGTACTTTTGTCATATGACTTGCAAGGCCCAAACTTCCACGGTACTTCTAGGAGTTATGATTGTTGGGGTTGGGTTGGGATTATGCATGCCTATGGGCACTCATCATTAGATGAGCATGGATTGGGTATGGTAGCATATGGAGGGTGCTTCTTTTCCACAACCTAGTGCCTATTTCTTGAGGGTTGG
This sequence comes from Cupressus sempervirens, assembly GCA_028749045.1. Taxonomy (NCBI): domain Eukaryota; kingdom Viridiplantae; phylum Streptophyta; class Pinopsida; order Cupressales; family Cupressaceae; genus Cupressus; species Cupressus sempervirens. The sequence goes on from CM053787.1 coordinate 763,381,429, forward strand.
CACACAAAAGTTTTAATCAAGTGATAACTAAAGAAAACACATGGTGGTAATAAAACATAAGATAATAAAATGTATGTGCGAGAGCCTTCCATTGAGAAATTAAGTTGCACGATCTGAGCTTGGGCTTGTTAATGCCAAGAGACTCTCCATTATGTTAACCCCTACTTAGTAGCCCATTGAGTGTCTGAACAGAACCTATAGTTTATGCATTGTCTATATTCTTTGTTTCAGTCATCATATTGTCTAGTGTGAGTGTTAGCAATTGACATTTTCTTTACGTGTGTTTGTGGTTGGATCATTATCTCCATCAAGATGATGGGAGTAGACCTATGGTTTCCATGTGATTTGGAGGCATAGCTACCTATATCATTAGTGGGGACTGGTGTACATATATGGTCTACTATCCTGATGCGACTATTGCTAGATGTTTTCACTTGGTACTTTGGGTTCTAGAGTATTCTTTCTTGTGATTTATGCTTTCATTGGAACACTTGTATATCATGTTTAGATTATTTTAGTACTAACACATTTCCTTATTATGATGTTTATCATATGTTAGATGATGAGTTTGATTTGTAGGATTATTTTATGCTTTACTTCTAGCATGTTAGATTTCCTTATTCTTATGTTGTAGCACATTTTAGTAGTGATGTCCTCATAAGATAGCTCCAATGATTTGTTTGAAGGTTTGGGATGTTACGCAAGACCCAGGATGGTCTCATGATGATATTACAGTTGGGAGGAATTGTGTACCTAGTTTGGTTGTTTAGTTTATTGTGATGTTAATTTTGAACATTGACATGTTCCTTTTAGTTATTTTCCCTTCACTATTGTTAGATGGTTATATATAGCTTCCATCTTTCAGTTATTTGTTTGAATGTCTTTTCCTTGATATGCGGATCCAGTACTCTCCAGTGTAGAGGAATTCATTTTCTAGCCTTAATGTTTTCTAGCTTTCTATATTTCATTCTTGCATGAAATTATAGTTTCTTGTGTGAGAATGCAATTTCTAGTGTGAGAATGCAATTTCTTGCATGGTGTGTTGGTGCACTTCCTCAGATAGATGGTAGTCTCTTGCATGGTGTATTGCACTACCTTGCATGAGAATCTCTCAGTCTATTGTCCTTGTGCAAAATACTTGGGGTATCTAGGTTTGGCTAGGAAAATTTTAGAGGTTGGTTTTGGACACCCTATTATGTTTTACACATTACTAGTTCAAAATAGATTTAATATGGGGTTTAAAATATATATTTTTTAAGTATAAGTTAATTCCTTATACTTAAGATATATTTTAATATATGCACTAAGTCTTTTGAGATAGGTTCCAGACCTTTGCGAGCTAAGATAAAGATTATAAGAAATTTTAGGGCTCTAGGATTTTAGACTTAGAAAATTTTTAGTAGTCAGCAACTATCTTTGAGCATGGTGCTCAGTTGTTGAGTTGTGCTTCTTTTATGCCCTTGATGTGTGTTAGACCATGGTTGGTCTCTATTTTTTTCTTGTTTATGTTTTGGTTAGTGGTGATGCTTGGAGATCTTTGGTGTTTGATTATGTGGTTAGTCTTCTATTGCAATCTTTGTATGTTGGTTGTTGTATGCATCCATACTTTAAAATAAAGTTGTTTGGATTTTATCTATCCTTGCTGCAAAGATCTCTGGGTGGGGCATTATATTTGGTATTAGAGCCCATGTTGCAACATTGGGATCTTTGTATTATGCTTACACTATGGTTTTGTTTTATGCTTGTGTATTTTTAGATTACTAGTTATTATTATGATATATTGTCGTGACTCTTATGTTGGTGACTCATTTTTTCTTACCTTACCTTGTTGTTTCCATAGTGATGCCTCATGCACATAGACCTAGTGGTTGGGGTGGTACCCATGGAAATAATCATGGAGAAGGACACTAGGAAGAGGAATGTTAAGATGGAGGAGAACAAGGTAATAACAATCAAGGTGGCATTGAGGTACTGATGCCAATGCTTCAAGAGATTACTTGATGGGGCCCTCATGTAAAGGAATGCCAATGAGATCATAATCAAGAAGAGGGATCTCATCATGGATATTCCCATCAGTTAGAGCATAGAGAGGAGGAGCATGAACATGAATCTTCTTGTACTCCATCAGGTGGACGAGGTCACAATTAGGGTGGTAGGGACTAAATGAGTGAAGATTCCACCCATTTGGACATCATGAAGTCTCTCCATTAATCCAAACTACCATTGTATCATGGTAAGGGAGATAGCCTCAAGGTAGAAACTTGGTTATTGGACATGGATCACTGCTTCACCATGTACCCGTATGCAACCAATAAGAAGGCATGTTTTGTAATTATTTAGTTGATGGACCACACATCCATATGGTGGAATATTGAGGGGTAGAAGCTCTAGACCACTCTTGTAGATCTCACCTTGGAGATCTTTGAGGAGAGGTTCCATGAGATATTCCTAAATCCTCTATTCTAAGAGGCCCATGTTGACGAGTTCCAAAAGATTAGACAAGGTAACATGATAGTAGATTAGTATGAAATCTAGTTCTTTGAGCTTAGGAAATTCTCATGCTATAATCATGTTGATTTACTCTTGGCTCACCTTTTGATATGAGCCTTTAAGGATGCTATCATTGGAGGGTGGTTTTTGTTGTAACTGACAAAAAGGGTATATGACCAAAAGTGGATAGAATTCTAGTACCACCAAAAATAAAGGGGATAAACAAATCTATGAGAATAAATCTTAATAGGATCAACATCCTCAAGGTACTCAACAAAATTCTAGTAGGGGTAGTGCACCTTATCCTAGTGCTACTCAGGGTGGTCATGGAATAGGTTCTAGCTTCAAGGGAAACTATTATTCTTGTGGTTGGCTTGGCCATAAATCTTTTGAGTGTTCTATCAAACCATCTATAGGACCTAGTAAGAGTGCATATAAATCTAAGCATACACTACGAGATGTTGGTATGAATCATCAAGTCTTTGCAATGGTTGACAACCATCAAGCTGAGCATCAAGGTACAGTAGTTGAGGCTATAGGTATATTGCATGATATTTTTTCTTCAGTTTTATTTGACTCTTTTGCTTTTGATTCTTTCATTTTACCATCTTTTTCTCAAAAATATGGGTTAGTGGCAGTACATGAAGTTGATAGCTAGCAGGTTGAGTTAGCCATGGGTTCCAAGGTGGTTGTAGATTCTTTGGTCAATGATTATAGTTTGAATTTGGGAACCTTCACCACCATAGTGAATCTTCATATCATACCTCTAGGATCATATGACATTATGTTGGGCCTAGATTCATTAGTTTCCCATGAGACAAATAGTGATTTTCTTCATAAGATGGTATAGTGTGTTGATAACATAGGTGGGCAGGTGGACCTTTTGGGAGTCCTAAGCCTACTCTCACTTCTAATGATCTCAATTAATCTGCTAAAGCAGAGTGTGCAAAAGAGTTACCAAATGTTTCTTGTTTCTTTTAGTTATCTCAAGGAAGCTAAGATCTATATGGTGACACTTGATGATCACCCACTCCTTCATGAGTATGTAAATTTATTTCCTAAGGAGATACAAGTTATGCAACCATAGTGTGACATTAATTTTAAATCAATCTTGTACTAGAAGCAAAGCCAATTTCATGAGCTCCTTACCACATGAGTAATTATGAGTTGAGTGAACTTAGATTGTAGTTGGAGGATTTTGTAACCAAGGGCCATATTCATCCTAGTGTATCCCCATGGGGTGCACCAATCATCTTTAGGAAGAAGAATGATGGTTTGTTGCATTTGTGCATTGACTACTGGTAGTTAAATAAGGTGATAGTGAAGACCGATATCCTTTTCCAAGGATTAATGAATTGTTTAATTAGATGAAGGAAGCATGAGTGTTCTCAAAGATTTATCTTAATTCAAGATTCTATCAGCTTCATATCTAGGAGGAAGACATTCATCAAACAACTTTTCATACATAGTATGGCCATTATGAGTTCAAGGTTGTACCCTTTGGATTAACCAATGAACCATCAATATTTATGAGATTTATGAATGGTGTATTTCACACTTACCTTGATTAGTGTATCGTTGTATTCTTGGGTGACATATTAATCTATTCAATGACTTTTGAGGAGCATGAGGCCCATTTATACTATGTATTATAGTGCTTGAGAAACCATTAGTTGTATGGAAACTTGGGTAAATGTAGATTCTTCCAATTGGAGGTAAAGGACTTGGGACATATCATCATAGGTGATAGAATTGTAGTGGATCTAGAGAAGATTCGTGCTATCATGGATTCATTGGTACCCACTAATGTCTCAAAAGCTCATATTTTCATGGGATTGGCAGGTTACTATCATTGGTTTTTGATGGATTTCTCATGAGTAGTTCATCCCATCACTTCTCTTCAGTGGAAAGGGAAGAAGTATCTTTGGTTAGAGCAATGTGAGATAGCATTTAGTGCTCTTAATGAGTGTTTGACTAGTGCACAGGTCCTTGCAATGCCTAATCCTATAGGTGATTTCATGGTTTGAACATATGCTTTGTTGGAAGGCATGGGTGTGGTGTCAATGCAGGATGGTCAAGAAATTGCATATGAGTCTAAAAAGCTCAAGGACCATGAGCCTAATTACCCCACTCATGATTTGGAACTTGTGGCCATGGTGCATGCTCTAGTTCATTTGAGGCATTTCCTTTTAGGATACATGTCTGAGTTGCATAGTGATCATAGGAGCTTGCAATACATTTTTACTTAGCCAAACCTAAGTGCACAACATCATCTTTGGATGGATTTCTTGTGCAAGTATCACTTTGATGTGCATTGCATTAAAGGGAAGGAGAATTTCATCGTAGATGCCTTGAGTAGGAGGTGACATGAGGTATTAGTGATGTCATTGGGAGTGGACTTGTGAAGCCGTATCTTGAAGGCTTTGCCTAGTGACACTTGGTATCAGGAGGTGACGATGGATATTAATTCTAGAAATACCCTTGAGGGAAGGTTTTTAGGATATTTTCTTGAGTTCGATGGACTATTGTGACATTTGGGGCATATATATGTATCCATGTTGGGTGATCTTTGTACCTTGGTTTTTTTGAAAGCACATCCTGCACTGTTTTCTACACATCTTGGTGTCAAGAAGATCCAAGCTGATCTTAAAAATTTGTGCTTTTAGGCAGGAATGAGGCATGATGTTGCTGATTTTTATGCTATATGCCTTGAGTGTCAAGTAGTGAAGGTAGACCATTAGCACCTAGTGGGTCTTTTCCAACCACATACCATTCCAAAGTGGAAGTGGGATATGATATCTATTAATTTTTCATAGGGCTGCCTATGTCACCATGTTGACATGATTGTATTATGGTGATAGTGGAAAAGTTGTCCAAGCTAGCACATCTTTCACCCATGAAAGCATCCTACATGACTTCTTTTTTAGTGCATATTTTCTTGGAGGGTATTGTTCATTTGTATGGGATTCCTCATCAGATTATTTTGGATAGGGATCCAGTGTTTACTTTTGCACTATGGACATCTCTCCAGCATTCTTTGAGCGCATTTCTCAATTTTAGTTCAACTTATCACCAAAAGATTGATGTTCAAACTAAGAGAGTGAATTAGGTTCTAGAAAATATGCTTTGTATGTATGTGATGGATAGGTAGGTGAAGTGGGAAGACTATTTATACCTGATTTAATTTGTTTACAACAACAGGTATCATAGTGCTCTTGGTATATCACCTTTTTAGGGATTTTATGATAGATTGTGTCATACCCCTTTGAGTTAGGATCATTTAGAGGTCCAAGTTCTTTTGGGTCTATAGATTCTTTAGGATATGGAGCAATAGGTTGTTCATATTAGGGAACATTTGGTTACTACTTGGATCATCACTTTTCTATTGGTGATAGGGTGTCTTTGTGAGTACATCCAAGGAAGAACCCCATCCATCATGGGAAAGACTCTAAGTTGGTGCCACATTTTGTTAGATCATTTGAGATCCTTAAGAGGATTGGTCTTGTTTCTTATCAATTAGCATTTCCACCTAGCCTACCATGCATCCATGATTCTTTCATGTTTCTTTTTTAAGGTAGTATATTCCTAATGTGACCCATGTTCTAGATTGGGATGCTTTGCAAATAGTGGACAAGTGGCTTACTTTGGAGCCCATTTGTATCGTACAATAGTGGCGGCTGGCCTTGCGAGGTTAGGACATTGAGTAGGTAAGGGTCCAATGGGACCTGAGTGATGAGACCTCCATGACTTGGAAAGATGCTACAAGATTGAGAGGAGCGTACCTCGATCTGTTTGTTGGCTTCTAGGAGTAAGCCTATGCTCATGAGAGAGGATGTAGTGCCTCTCATGTTTGTAGTCTATACCTTGTTCATTTTGATTTGAGAGATACTTGATACTCTTATTTTATGTATTTTGAGATGACCTGAGGTTTGGATGTTATACTTTGATTTTCGTACCACCAATGCTTTACTATTATGCTATTCAGTTTATCACATTTGCATGTTGATGTCATTTTGAGATGATAGTAGGTCTATGATGATATCTTATTATCTAGTATTTGGGCATATTTTCTAATTATGTTATGTGATGGATTTTATGCTATAACTATTTACTTCATTTTTGTTTCTTTATGCTTTATACAAACATGAGTGATGTAAATGGATTATTTAGGTATAATTGAAAAAATGGTTAAATTATTTATTTAATTCATTTATTGCTTCAGCTATGTTATTATATTTAATTGCACTTGATCATGTGTTTTAGTGTGTAGGATTTATATCCTTGGTAGTGGCACATGGAGTTAGTGATTCAATTATTCATATTTTACCAATGTCATCCCTTTATGGTTGATGCATTCTTATTTAATTTTTAAAATTAAACATTTTGGTGATTATTAAATCCAAACTCATTTTCATTATGTGATTAGACCAGTAAGTGTGTCTGTGTATTTAGAGGTTCTCATTATCACAAAAGTTGTTAAATTAATTTCTATGATTTTGGGTTTTTGGGATTTAAATTTTATTGAATTTAATTTTTGGTATCTTTGCCTTAGGTAAATTCCTATTACGAGAGATAGCCTATTTTTGTTTTGGTTGATTTATAATTTAGCTAGTCTAACTAGCTATTTTCCTTAATTGATTATTCTAGAGGATCATGTTTCTGTTTGTTGTGAGAGCTATGAGCATGGGATCTTTGTGAGGTCAATCTCATTGGATCCAACTCAGGTAGACCTTGTTTTGTCATGCTTTTTGGTAGTTTTAGTGGGTGATTTATTTTATTATGTTGTTTTCAGTTTTAGCACCTTTTTTTTTCAGGTAGGGCTTTCCCATTTTCTTGTTTCTACTTTGTTCCAGCTTCTATTTTTGGCAGTAGTTTGTTAAGAGGGTGAGAACTAGTGTTTTCCTTTGTTTTTGGTTGTTGGTTTGGCCTAGTTGATTAGGTATGAACATTTTTCCTATTTTTGGGATGGGGGTTTGGGGTTTCACATTGTTATGATGGCCATTTTTTCATACCATATCCAAAACCAAATTTTATTGGATTTTCAAAGTGTTTGTGCCCAAAGACCAAATTGATTTTAACTGCAAAGTTTTCTAGTTTTGAGGGTTTCTACCTCATTTTACATGTCACCCTATTTTATTGGGTTTTATTGGCATGAGGTTGGTCATGGACATGGATCGTCCATTTGGATGTTAGTTAGACCTCTGTTGCACTTTTATATTGCATTGGGATATGGGTCACATCCATCCTCCCAAATCTATTTTTGGTCGAGTGATTTCCTACATTGTGTTCTCATCTAGTCTTTGTATTATGATCTTTTTCATGGTGTTGTGCCACACACGAGTATGTGCATGTACTTTTTTTAGGTAACTTGCGAGGCTCGATCTTCCATGGTACTTTCAAGAGTTATGATCATTGGGGTTGGGTTGGGAATATGCATGTCTATGGGCACTCATCATTCAATGGGCATGGGTAGGTTAGGGTAGTATATGGAGGGGGCTTCTTTTTGGCAACCCAGTGCCCATTTCTCAAGGGTTGGTGCATAGAAGTTTAATCAAGTGATAATTGAAGAAAACAAAAGGTGGTAATAAAACTTAAGATAATAGAATGTATGTGCAGGAGCCTTCCATTGAGTAGTTGAGTCACATGATCTAAGCTTCAGCTTGTCAATGCCAAATGACTCTCCATGATGTCAGCCCCTACTTAGTAGCCCATTGAGTGTTTGACCAAGACCTATAGTTTATATATTGTCTATGTTCTTGGTTTTAGTCATCATAATGTCTAGCATGCTTGTTAGCCATGGACATTTTCTTTATGTGTGTTTGTTGTAGGATCATTATCTCCATCTGCATGGTGGGAGTGGACCTATGAGTTACACATGGTTTGGAGGTGTAGCTACCTATACCACTACTGGGGAACAATGTACAGAGATAGTCTAATAGCCTAGTGCACCAATGCTAGATTTTTTCACTTGGTACTTCAGTTTTCGGAGTATGCTTTCATTGGAATGCTTGTATATCATGTTTAGATGATGTTAGTATTGATGCATTTCTTTATTATGATGTTTAGAATATATTAGATGATGAGTTTTATTTGTAGGATTATCTTATGATTTACTTATAGCATGTTATATTTCCTTATTCTTATGTTGTAACATGTTGTAGCAGTGACATCCTCATGAGATAGCTCAAATGATTTGGTTGTAAGTTTGGGATGTTATGCACTGGGGATGACTAGGACCCATGATGGTCTAATGATGCTATTTCAGTTGGGAGGAACCACATACTTAGTTTGGTTTTTTCATTTATTAAACTATTGATTATGTAGATTTTAATGTTTCTTTTAATTATTTTCCCTTCATTGTTTTTAGATGGTTAGATTTAGCTTCTGTCTCTCAGTTATTCATTCGACTACCTTTTCCTTGATATGTGGATTTGGTACTCCCCGGTCTGGAGGAATTCATTTTCTAGATTTATTCCCTTAACATTTTCCAGCTTGATATTTTTGATTCTCATGCAAAATTGTAGTTTCTCATGTGAGAATGCAAGTTCTCCCATGGTGTGTTGGGTTTTCTTTGTGCAGCTTTTGGCATTTTCTCACACAAAACCTAACACCAATTTTGGGTGTCTTGGTTGTTGGGCCAAGTACATTCTCATTTTTTTTGTTGCACTTCCTCATGTAGATGGTAGTTTCTCACATGGTTTTTTGAACTTCCTCATGCAAGAATCTTTCAATCAATTTTTCTCACACAAAAAATGGGGAATATCTAGGTTTGGCTAGGGTAATTTTGGAGGTTGGTTTTGGACACCCTGTTATGTTTTACACCTTCCTAGTTCAAATAGATTTCCTATGGGGTTTAAAATATATTATTTAAGTATAATTTATACTTAAGATATATTTTTAATATATAAAATGAGTCTTTCGAGATAGGTTGCAAACCTCTGTGAGCTAAGATAAAGATTCTAGGAAATTTCAGGGCTTCAAGATTTTAGACTTAGCCAATTTTCAGGAGTTAGCAACTGTCATTGAGCATGGTGTTTAGTTGTTGAGTTGTGATTCCTTTTTCCCCTTGATGTGTGTGAGACCATGTTTGGTCTCTTCTATTTTCTTGTTTATATTTTGGCTAGTGGTGACTCTTGGAGATCTTTGGTGTTTGATTGTTTGGTTAGTCTTTTGTTGCAATCTTTTTATGTTGGTTGTTGTGCGCATCCATACTTGCAAAAAAATAGTTGTTTGGCTTTTATATATCCTTGTTCCAATGATCTCTGGGTGAGGCATTATATTTTTGTTATATCTAATACTCAATTGATTTAAGCATTATACACTAATGACTCACAGACTTCTAGAAAAAGTGTTAAATTTTTATAGTCAACTCCTTCACTTATAATATTCTAAATATTGCTAGTAATATAATAGAATCATGATTCAAGTTGAAATCTAAGAAAATTTATTTTGGGTAAGTAAAATAAATTTATGCCCTATGTTCATGTATCCATTGATTTCATCAATATATAGGCAATTAATCATTTTCATTTATTTCTTCTGATTTTTCTTTTCCCTTCTCATTTTTGGCATTGGATTTTCACTTTTGTTATGTATTTCATAATATTTTGTTTAGCAAGAGAAGGGAAACATGATGCAAGCCATTAATCCAAGCAATAATATTTTCGGTAAGTATTTTTTCCTTTGCAAAAGGTGTGTAGAGTTCAATGTTTTTAGTTTTATGATTTTGTACTAATTACATTGTGAGTAATTATCTTTATAGAGTTTTCTAAAGAAAATGTGGCATACATTTAAATTGATAATAGTATGGAACCGATATGAAATATTTTGAGTAGAGTAGTGAATTAGTAATGATATGGAACAAATAAATATGAAATAGTTTGATTATAATATAAACTCTTGTACTTTCAAAGTGTAGTTTTTTGAAAAGAAATTTACAATGTCTGTATAATTTTTCTTCATTCTTGTGATCATTTTAAGTATTGTTTTATTGCTACAAGATAGTGATTTCTAACTATATCCTTTAATCACTTAATCAATATCCAACTCAGTAGAAGTCTCAAGGTTAAAGATCCCATTAATAGAAAACAATGCCATACATAGCTTCTAATACATCAGGGGAATCCATAAACCCATTATGTTGTAGGGGCCTTCATTGATTCTAAACTTACATGGAGATTTATAATTTTCACTTATTATATGATAATGTTATATTTAATTTCTAATAGTCTTGGGACACCAATGACGCTAGATTTTTTGTCTGTAGAAAAGGCTTTACACAGATGTGTTATATGCTATTTAGTACTATTCCTATTTATAATTATTTTTCTTAAGTCATTTTATTTAGTTCAATGCTTGCAATATAAATTCCTCATGTTCCTTGGTAGCTTTTATGTGAATGATCCTAATTCTAGTGTTTTTGGATGTTTTAGTTTCCATTGAAAATCATTCAATAAGGTCCCCTATTTTTATTTAATGGTTGCTTGGGGTTTGGATTTAACTATCACATGATATCATTATATTTATTTTTTGATACCCCAAGCCTAGATGACTTTATTACTCCACAATTTTTCAATCATTTTGTGTGGTTAGAGTTTGTTATAAATTTGGTTGATTCTAAATTAATGGTAGTTTTGAGCATTATTATGTCATATATACCATCCAATATCATTTTGAGGGAAATGTGTTAATGATGATAATATGAAGTACCCACTGTGTGTTGGTTCTCTTATAAATTATTCATATTTCAGTTGCCATTGAATGATTATTTTATGATTCCTCTTTTTTGTATGTTGATTACATCACAATATAAACAAATGATATTATTTTATTAAGTTTCTAACACTCATCGAAAGTTTGCAGTCTTGAAGTTTCCATTGTTATATTTCTTTACTGAAGTCTCTTTCCATATAACTCTGACTAGTAATGTAGAGCTAAAGAATGCTCTGACATGCTAAGAGGTGTACTTCAATTATTTAATGCTAAAGATAAAGGAGAAATCCCACTTATTGAGGGCATAGCTTAGAGGTAATTTATTTATTAAAATTTACTGATAATGGCCCTTATTCCTAGTATATTATATGCCATTACTTGCATCATGTATTTTTATCTCCACATTTCAAATTTTTGATACACACATTCTCCAACAACACGTAGCCCTTACTCTATGAATGTCAAATTGGTTGGACACTTCCCACTCAAAAGTTCGACAAGAAGAATTCCAAAGCTATACACATCTGTCTTTTTAGTCATTCTATCACTGTGCATGTATTCTATCAAGAACATCACTCATAGATAAATAGAGAATCAAAATTCAATTAAACTTTGTTCCTACATATAACGTTGAGTCTCATGTATAACATATAATACTATTATAGTAATGAGTGAACTAGCATATACAAAGTTGTTATATTATGTGTTCTACTTTTAATTTCTTCTGCATGACCTATTATTTTAAATTTTATAACTTTAACATTTATTCAATTAATTCTAACTTGAAATCCCAAATTTATGAAAGTATGACACAAATAGTAGTATTCATGTGTAACATATATGAAGATCAACTCAAAGAATTTTGTGTTGGTGAGTGTTATTGTTATTCATCCATAAATCCCTTCCACTAATATTTTTGTCTATGAGAGTCAAGAGTGACCAGATTATGTGGGGAGTAGTGTAAAGACAAAATAATTAGTTATGAAGAGACCTAATACTAATCAAAGATGATAGAAAGTTGTCGTTTTGTATACCTTCACTTTTAATTTTCACATTGTATGACTTCTCTTGGTTGGAGGATATGAAAGTGAGTGTATCTGGTTCTACTATCACATTCATTCCAACAAGTTTCTCTATATTGGCTTGGTAAGTAGAGTTTGCAAGTCCTACATTTTAAACTATTCTTGGAAATTGAACAAATATGGGCTTGCTTGCATTACTTATAATCATCATGGAAGGATAGATAAGTTCTAGTACTCCATTTTAAGATAAATTTGAAGAGAAACTAGTAAATTCTCCTATCAATAAACATAGAGATGTTTCATTATACCCTTGACTACATAACATGTTGATATAATATTTTGCATCGATGTCATACACAAGCCCCAAATTGATGACCTTGAGGGGATTAATCTGCCCTACACCATATCCTAATTTTGCAACTTCATTTCCCTTTAATGTTGCATTTAATGTTGATGTTGCATTAAAAATGAAATTGTTAGGATAAATAAGAAATAATAGATTAATTGTTAGTATAGTAATTGGGTAGGAAAATGAATATCCACCTGTGGTCATGAGAGTAGATTTGATAGCAGCAGGAGACTAGTCTAGATGAAATGACTTGACATATGCAGTTGTCTCTATTGCATGAGGGAATTCCATTGATGTTCCATAGACTATGTTGAAATCTACTTCTCTCTTGTCCAAAGGAATCATGCTTATTGGTGCAACTTTTGACCAAGTTGCTATAATATCTACACTTGGTGCAATGATGTCAGGCTCTCAAGAAAATATTACATAAATGGGTTAGTCTAATAATTATTTAAGATATTTTTTCCACTTTCAATCATATATTTTTCATACCCCTAGAAGATCTGGCATGATTGCATTGGGACCTTTTGATGAGAATGAGACTACTATTGGTGAAGATAAATCTTTTCTAGCCACATTTTTTGGAATACTTGTAGTAGGAAACTTGATGAAATGTAATAGAATGAAAAATAAACTACCTAGATTTAAGCATACTTTTAATTAGTGCTTTTATTTTTTTATTAGAGAATTCATATTAGAGTTCTTTTATTTTAATGAATATTATTTGTAGCAGATGTAAATTAACAAAGGAAAACTTATTACATTTATGCATTTACACTTGGAATTGATACAATATTTGATAATTTCTCCCTATTTGAATGAGATAAATGTGGCAAGGACCATGAACAAGAAATCTATATCATTCATTGGATCATACATTATTATGGTGCCTACTCCAGGGTAGAGATATATACTCCACTATCTAGTAGAGAATGTAAATAGAAAAATATTATTTTCCCTTCCACCATATTGTGGTCTAGGGAATATAACCCATAATTTCTAACCAAAATCGTAATCATTCAAATGGAGAGCTTTGAGTTCAACATAGTGAACACATTCAATTTAAAGAATTAATTCTTAATAAATCTTAAGTGATGTTGTTATGCATTTCATCATGAGTCATTTGAAGAAAATCTGACAGAGACGTTGGCAACGTCTCCTCAAAATACCAAAGGATATGAAGGATGTAAAAAAATTAAACACAATTTAATCCAATCTATAAATAAGGACATGCTTTAATCAAATGAAAATATTAATCTAATTCTTTGAGCATACCTTTTTTTTTGTTGAAGTTCCATTAACCATATTAGGTGAAAGGGCTACTGGAGGAGGAGCAAAAGGTGTGGAAACAACTAGAGTTGTGGAAATAGCTCTTAAAAATGCCAATATTTTAAAACAAAATAAGTCTTTCAATTTATGTGTCCATAGATTAAATCAATTTATATGTCCATGGAGTAAATCAATTCATGTGTCCATGCAGTAAATGAAATAATTTTGAAGTAAAATGAATAAAAACTTTGAAGTAAATAAGATAGCTCCAAGCTTATATATGTTCAAAATGTATAGATATATATGTATTTAGTCTATCTATGTTAGTAGTATTCTTTTTCATTAATTTTATTTATAGATGGATGGCTGGGGGAACATGCCAATGGTTTATTCTACTCATTTTTGTATGTTATCTGATGTGATTTACAGTAAATTGGATTCTCACAGTTGATGCCTTGAGAAAAGAATAGTATGAACAAATTGAGATCTTTTAATTTGATTTAGATAACTAGTGCAAATCTTAAATGACATTGGGATGATGAAGATTGATAAAATATTACAAATATTGTATGGTTGGTTTGACTATAGAATGTTTTGTATTCTCATTTGTAGGATGACATGAACTATGTAGAAGATTATGTGAAAATTCTTTGTCAGTGGTTGCTTGATAATTTCTTTGATGATATGAAATTCATAAACCAAAGAATTGACTAGACTGTCATAGATCATCATCACAAATTAGATTCAAAATGGTTTAAATGAATTACCTACATAGAGGATGTTCAACTATTAGAGAAGGTTATCATTATTTTGTAAGTATTTATAGGCATATATTATCATTTATAGTTCTTGACTTGTCAAACTTTAAATACAATAAGGACTTGAGAATTTTGTATCTATTTGCAAATAAGTAGGTCATAGATAAGAAATTTGAGAACAAGGTAGAATTGGGCATTGATTTAGCATCAGAGCATGAAAGGTATGCAAAGCATAAGATTCCCATATGTTTTGCTGGAATATGTTAGAATAATTGACAAAATATATGATTATACATGGATTATCTTTTTTCATGAGAGTGTAGGATCCGACTTTTGGGAAAATTCATGATATTTTTAGTACCCAATTGATGCAAATATTTAACTAGGGTGATATTTAAAAATCCATTTATTGTCTACAACTATCCAAAAATGATCAAGCCAGTTATTGGGGTGATATTTAAAAAGCCATTTATTGAGCTAAACTTGATGATATGCACACTACTTCATAGGTTGGAGAGATAATAGATAGGAGCTAGAGGGAGGAGTGATTGGAATTTATTGAGAAAAGAGATGTGCTACAATAGGTTGTCTTTTTTCGTTCTTTTAAAAAAAATTCATTTTTTTCATATAACTTGTTTTTGATGTATGGTTGTAGCACTGCTACAGAGCAACCTTAAGTTACCAATCATTGACAATATCTTAATTTGAGATAGCTACATTTACTTGGTTATTATAAAATATTTTCATATTCCATAAAATCAATGGAAGATGAGAGTTGGAATTCTATTTTAGTCTATATGATACTTTTATAAAGATAATTACATAGACTTGATTGTGGAATAGGTCATTGCAAGAAGAAATGTTTCATTATTATCTCTAGCCATGACTTGGTCTGAAACTTTTCACTTGTTACAAGAATTAATATCATGTTATAGTATATTTTACAAACTAAGTTGTACAATTTGAGAATCTCGATTGCTAGAGATATAGAGGATGATAGATAAATTAAATTCAAAATATGAAATTTGTTCAATTATCTTCCAATACTAAAGATGCTTAGATGTCTAAAAATGCCCGAGGCACAATTTTTATTGGTGTGATTATATAAGTGTTGTAACCCAATGAACTTTCAATAGCATTCACAAATAAATTTAGAGGTTTGAGATAGAGCTAACAATGACATGGCCTCCTATTGTGGTAGGAGTTCCTACAATTTATGTCTCTCTTTTTCTAATATAAAGCCTTGAAAGTTCTAATAATAATAAACTTGCTTCCTCCAGGCCCAAGTGGTCTTTGCCTAATTGGGAACTTTCGTATTCTTCTCGACAGTAAAAGGAAAATTCATCAGATCTTATCTTCTCTTTTGCTAGAAGTTATGAGCTAGTTATGCATGTTGAATTTGGAAGCCACCCTATTTTGATAATAAGACCCATAGAGTTAGTGAGAGAGTTCTTTACAATGAATGATAAGGCTTTGGGATCAAAGCCTCATCTTTTGCAAGGGAAGCATTTGGGGTACAATTATTTAATAGTTTCTTGGGCTACATATGACCCCTTCTAGAGAATTTCTCGAAGGATTTTTGTTCTTGAGCTTCTCTCTCCCAAGATAATCTAGTCTTTTTCTCCCAAGAGATCTTGAAAACTTCATAAAGGAGTCACTTCTCTATTTGAGAAAGCTTAGATACAAAATAATGTTAATGTGAAGAGGTTCTTCTCCTTCTTGAACTTCAAGATGCTCATGTCTATGATCATTAATGAGAAGTATTTTGGAGAGGAGTCAGGGGTCTCACAAGAGATTATTTCCAAGATGATTGAGGAGTCCTTTGTCTATCATGAGCATGTCAATATTGGGGATTATATTCCCTAGTTGAAGTGGCTTTATTTGCAAGGGTATGAGAGGGAAATGATCAAGGTACAATCACATTTGGACTTGTATATTCATACTATATTAAAGAACCTCATCCATCTATAGCCATTTGTAGTGCCGTCAATATAGGTCTATGAAATCTCATCTCAAGGTGGTGGTAGAGCCATGAAAGACATAGAGATAAATATCCAAACTAATTACTAACCAAGCTATTGTCAGTGATTACTTTGGATATTTATCTTTCGCTACATTTTTCTTTAAATAAATCATCCTGGTCAAAATTTTGATCTTGGTTAATATTTCAACCAAATTTTGGTCAAAAATTTGACCAATGCATTGGTTGTGGGTTTGGCATGTTGGTCAATCACCGACTAGCATTGGTTGAACTTTTGTTAGTTGATATTTTAACCCAAATTTTAAAACTTGATAACTTGGCCCCCTTGATAACTCTTTCATATTATGCCCCTTAGTCTTCCCTAATCTGTGTTGAAAAATGCTTTATGAAGTCTTATTTCAAGAAGGCAATGTTTAGATTGATTTTTATAACAACAAATCTAGTAATACATATGCCAAAACTTGAGATTGAGAAAATATGTTCAGATGGTACAAAGTGCTCATGAATTCCTTGTACCTATTGAATAGGTTTCAATGATTCAATAGTTCAGAATTTGAAGTTTGCAGATCCCAAATTTTGATTTCATTTTTAGATGTACACCATTTTTAGACTTGGAATGTGATTTTAGATGCAAATTCACTAGTTGGATTTCAACAGGTTCAAAGGGTACAAAAGGTATGAAGGTTCAATATGCTTTTCAAATGGATTAATTGATTTGATATGGTTCAAAGGTTCATAGTTCAAATGCAGATCCAAGCAAGAATTTGATATATAGATTTAGATACCCTAGTTTAAAGTTCAACTTCAAATTTAGAATTGAGCTCAAAGATGTGAGTATGGTGTAATTTAGTGGTTCAAGAGTTTCAATAGTTCAAAGATTTAGTTTTAACAACTATGATAGATTTCCTAAAAATTGAAAATTGGGTCTCTGTATGGGGGTCATAACATTCAAGCCCACTGTTGGATTGTTCTTGACTTTGGATATGTGTGATTAAATCTAATTTTCTAAATTTGAACAGGAGAAATTTTCAAAATATGTCCTGATTTGTGAGATACATCTGACTATTTACAACACTGTCACAACAACACTAATCGTCACATAATGTAGATCACAGAAAATCAAGTATATTTCAAGGGCCATATCCCTCAATCCAACCATTAGATTGGGCTGAATTGTAGATATTATTTGAAAAACTTAATTATATAAATCTCCTCCAAATATTTTTGTTAGATTCATAATGGATCAAAAGTTATGGGTTTCTGAGTATAACACTGCCGAATCAACACTAATAGTCACATAGTGCAAATCACAGAATAATATTCATATTTCAGGGGTCATATATTTTATTCTCTCCATTGGATTTGTTTTAATTTTGGATATGTTTTGACTGGCCCAATTTTCTAAATCCTCTCCAAATTTTTTTGTTATATCTATTACAGATCAAAAGTTATGATCATTTTTGTGAACTATCAAAAATGTCATGACAATTATGAAAAGATGACAACATTTCATCACCAATAAATACCACATGTCAAAGTTTTCTTATAAACATTATAAAATGATACCCATAAGTTCTTAATTATATTGTTTATAAGGACTTTATGTTATAAAAGAAAATGGATAAAGGAAAGTGATCGTGAACAATGATTAAAGGAAAGGAGATTTAATTTATGATAATTTACAAGAATCGGTTTTAATAACTGAAAATAAACCAATCCAAGGAGAAAGATAAATATGAAACTCAAAGCCAAAGAGAGGGTTCTTCTTTTTCTAAAAGAAGGGAAGATGGGATGCTTCTCCTTTCTAATGGTGTGGAAAGTCCTAAAGATTCTACTATTTTTGCAGACTGCATGCTGTATATTTGGGGAAAATTCAAATTGTATGAAGGGGGTAGTTTTTGATTGTAATCAAAGATGCCTTCTTTTATTTCAGTTTTCTTTTCTAGTTATCTGAAAATAATTTGATCAGTAATAGTATTCAAAAGTAGTATTATTTTTTAGTAGAATGAAGATTTCATCATTTTGAAGATTATTTGCTTCAGATTGTTCTCACTCTTGGTTTATGTATGAATTGGGACTAAATAATAGAATCAAATTCTATAGTTGTATTCATCTATTGTAGGAGCTTCTTGCTATTCATTTAATCTTTTTTCTTTCTTTCTAAGTGTATACATGAATGAGAAGATTGTATTCTTCTATTGATGTATGTTGTGTCCTTTGTTTCTATTTTAGTTGTAATAATTTTTCCCTTACCCAAGAATGGCAAGGGAAGCCTTTGCTTTCTAGTTAAAAGCATTGTAAATATCATTCTTTGCATATGTAATTGGGGAATTTTACCCTATAAAATTCAAAGGGCACTTACTCAATCCAATGGCAAAGTGACCCAACTGTTGGTAGATTTTTGTGTCTTTGCTTTGGGCATTCTTGAGTTATTTTTTATAATCATTTTGTGCAAAGACAAATCTATTTACTAACAACTTTTGACCAAACTTTGGTAAAAATTTTGACCAATTCATTGGTCATGGGTTTGGCATGCTGGTCAATCAAGGGCTAGCATTGGTCAAACTTTCAACCAATGTTTTGTAGATATTTTGAAAAATATTGATCAAAATTTTGACCAATCTTCTTTATAGCAATGAAATCCATTTTTGACCAAATGCTTGGTTAAACTTTCAACACATATGTAAGTGTTGGTCAAAATTTTGATGACAAAAATAGTGACAGAACAATTGGTCAAAAGTTCAACCAACATGGGTAAAAAATTTGACCATTTTTTTATCAAAAAATGAGCGAAAATGTACTAGTTTATCTTTCTTTTACTTCACCTCGAAAGCATCAATT
Source organism: Cupressus sempervirens (assembly GCA_028749045.1). Lineage (NCBI taxonomy): Eukaryota > Viridiplantae > Streptophyta > Pinopsida > Cupressales > Cupressaceae > Cupressus > Cupressus sempervirens. The sequence continues at coordinate 763,400,851 of CM053787.1, forward strand.
GTGATGGGCTATACACATGTTTTTTTATGTTTTCTTCTCACTCTATCGTATGGAGAAGTGAGCTAGCATGCAATCTCCAGCAGGATGAGCCTATTAGATTGGTATCTTAGCAGCTTCTTTAAGCATAATAGAATACTAACTACCCTAGGATAGGTGAAGGTTTTGAACTGAATATAATAGGCACTAGTTTCAATAATCTTGGCTACTACCTCTACTTACATCCTTTTGGCGTAATCACCTTCAATGAACCTGATGATTATGAAGGTGAAACCATCATTAACCACCCTATATTCCACACTTTGTAGTGGGAGATTTTTCTTCACCAATTGTAGATATACCATAGGGGGCTAAGAATTTGTATCCTGTATGCCTCCCTTTTTGTAGAGGCCTAGGTAATCTGTGGTTCTAGCTGCCAAAAAATACACCATGTATGATGTAATGTAGAAACACTAGTTGACTTTGAAAACTACAAGTTTCTCATTCAAGTTATCACTTAAGATGATAGCCTAATCAATTGGCATCTTTTTTGTTCAGATGGTTTCTATAAATTGGATCTAGGTTTGAAGGTGTCCTACTATAGGAAGTCACATAGCTCTACTTAGAAGAAGAATTACATATGCAATGTTGTCATTCATATACCTCCTTGTCATATCAACTTTTCCTACCGAGTAATCCATTGGTGTTCTATCAATAAGGAAGGACGATTACACTATCTCATGTGTTTCTTTCAGATTATCCTTGTACCATCATTCTACTCTATCATATGCTATTCATAGGTATTGGTTCACCATAGGAAGGTGAAATACCTTCTCAATGTTCTTAGGTTGGAGGTTTAGGACTATCTTGTTGGAATTCTTTAAAATAACTAGAGGGGTGAATAAATTATCGAAGGTCCAAATGTACAAATAATACTTTTCACAACTTAGTGAATCCATATCAATAAATCATTTTCCTCATGCATGCATCCATTAGATCATACAATTATTTAAACTTGTAGGTTACGTCAAATCAACTTTATAGGAATGTAAGCATGAAGCATAAAAAATTCAATAACACAATCGGCACTATCATTTGGAAACCCAATTTGGGAAAAACTACTAGTAACATGCTACTTATTCTCACTCTTTTGAAGTGATGTCCTATGAAATGCCAATCCTATTAAAGGTTAAAGTACACATTGTTAAATGTGACTTAGTTAGGGGATTTCAATCACCCTCTTAGGAGTGTGTCTTGTTAGAGGAGTTTAGATCATTCACTTGGGATTTCACCTAGTTAAAGGATTTATAAATGATTGTTAGGTCAATCTTAATCCAAAGGATTTACCCTAGTCTGATATAATGATTTGAAAGTAAAAGTAAGACTTGATTTGATAACAACTTACAACACACTTTGCAAATTATAGATCTTTATTTTTTAGTCCTCCATTCTAATTGGCTTTCACACGCTTCATCTCTGATATCTTGTTCACCCTTCATGCATCCATACCATTAAGCCTTCTTTCTTTTCTTTCTAATAGAAATCTCTTCTCTTAGGTCACTAAATGAAGAAATACCCTAGACTCCTTATCTTTCTTAAGTTCTCACACATGACAACCCTCGCTTCTGACTAGTCATCTCTACAAATAGAAACTTTAGATCTTTTGTTGTTCAACCTCCATCGTCCATTTTAGGGTTAGGTAGGATATGGTAGGATTTAATGAATCTACCCATCATTTCATTTTATTCCCTTCTAGAAACTTCTCCTTCAATCCTCTTTGAATTCACCTCAAAATGGTTTATCTTGAATTTTGTGCCACTAGCTCATCAAGTTTATCTTCCACACAATTTACACAATCCAAGAAATTAAACTTGTCAACTCAAATTCATTTAATTCATGATCTTTCTCATAATTCTAACACTAACATTAAATTTCTTATGATGCTCAACACATATTGCATTTCTTGACATCCACTATCAAAACACTCCACATGAATTAAAGTATACTGGTGCTCAATATCAACTACTTGGCTTATACTGTATCACTTGACATACACTAGAATTTGATTTTTCTTGGCTCCAACAGATTTTATGCTCAGCTCTAACTAACACTACTCAACACCTACTATGTAGATTATTAAACTTGGCAGACATACTTCATTTGACTTTTTCTTTTGAACTTAATTAGTTTATCCATCCTTTGTAACCTTAAGTATATTATTAATGCATTACAATATTACTATCTTAACATATCCTTGTACTCCTTTTCCATATCATAACTCAACCTTTCCTGTAGGTGTTATTGTTACCTCATTTGATCAAATGCTCTTCATCAATCAAACAAAATGATAGTACTCAGATCATCTAAGCAATTGTCTTACCAACAAGTAGCAAGTTTGACATCAGTGAAAAATAATGATTGACACATTTTCACACATGTATCAAATTTTTTTCAACATATCTCTCCTGTAACACTCTTAATGACATTCTCTTTGGTCACATAGTGTTTTGCAAGGGTCATTATCAGTTTTGAGGCTTGAACTAATATTGGGTGAGATTTTATGTCAACATGAAGGCTTGAGTGCATGAGTGTTGATACTATAGAAAACCTCTCTTTAGCCTTGTTTTAAATCATGACGACCAAATTCTAGTCTATATGACCAAGTTTCATGTCTCTAATCTCAACATGTCCATCTTGAGACCTTGATTCCCTTGGTGCCCCTTGATACTTGAATGCTATAGGTTTTAGAGCCATGTTTTCCACCATTATAGAGGATGATGATTCCATCTTATCTACACAAGAAAAGAAACCATTAGTTAGAAGGTTAAAACTTGAGCTAAAAAAGACTCTAACTCCAAAATATGTCAACATCGGTCAAAACATGATAAAAATATTGAATCTCCCCAAAATTCTCTAGTGTGCACTTTAGTGCACCTAGCACATCCTTACAAGTGTACAGGTGCACTGTTTTGGCCTTTGAATAACCTTTGATGCAAAGTTGTGCATGTGTGCATGCACATCTGTGCACATTTGTATTATGCATGGCAATTGGGGAAGAAAGATTTAAGTTTTTCTTGCCTTTAACTACTTTTCATAGATGGTGTGAGCATGTGCACACCCTTATGAAGGTTGGTACCTTGTTTCTATTAAGTCTTGATCTTGTTGGAAAGTGCACACATGCACACCTGATGAATGTGCACATATGTGAACCTTCATTGTGCTTAAGTATTTAGTTTTTAAAGTCCTTCTTTTAGGTTTTTAAAAGGTTTGTTGGTGTGCACATGTGCACCTTCTAAAGGTGTGCATGTGTACACCTTCATGTTGGTAGCCTAGCATTTTCCTTATTTTTCTATAGGGGATTAGCCTCAGGGTTGGGCAGAGATAATAGTTGTGGAGGTGCACTTGTAATTAGTCAACAATGGAAAGTGAGGAGGTTTAGGGGGCCCGAGGTCTTATATAGACCTCAAGGAAGGCTCACCTAGCTAGGTGTATAGATGCACACCTCCAAAGGTGCACACATCCACATCTCCAAAGGGAGTACACTTGCAAACTCGTAGGAGGTGTCTATTTACACCCCTTTTTGAAAGTGAAAATTTCCCTCCAAAAGAGATCTTTTTTCTTGTTCCCAATTCTCTAGGTTTCTCCATTCAGGTACTGGGGCTTAAACTAGACTCCTAAGGGAGTCCAAAATAGACCTAATATAGACATTGTTGAGATAATAGGTGTTGCAGACATTGCATAATATTGCTATATTATATTATTTTACTTTATTGTGTAATGTTGCACCTAGATGGGCATGCAACAATTAAAGATTCCCATGGGATAAACTTGATGAGTTGTATTGTAACATTGTGATAATATTTGATGTAATTATTTAATATTGGGGAAAAGAATTAAATTTCTAGTATTAGTTGTGGGGTCAATTGGTTAGGTAGTACATGGTTTAAGAACATGATTTATATAATACCACTTATTAGTTTTGTGGGACTTGCTACTATATAAGAAACCACAGGGGTAGTTGTTGGTGTGAGAAAAAGAAGGCAAAAAAAAGGACTCAAGTGGGTTAAGGCTTCATAGGTTAGCCAAGGGAGCATTTGTGAAGGTTGGAAGCATGGCACGAGATGTGTGGAATAATGATTGTTCACATAGATTTCTCGGTTGTGGCTATGGCTTTGAAGGCTTCCATGGTTGTATTACAGTGGTATTTTTGCTGAATAATACATGGTGATCAATTCTTTTAGAGGCTGGGTTTTTCCCTCAGTAAGGGTTTCCCAAGGTATATCTTGTGTCACATTTTTTTGGTATGTTGTCTATTCTCTTGCATGTGGATTTTAATTTTATATTCATTTTTAGATCTATTATGGGTTATGTGGAAATGATTATATTCTTTGTTGCAAGTTTCCTTACAAAGTGGTATTAGAGCTATGGTTTTATTGTTGTAAGCCTAGATTGAATCCATGGGAATGGATGAGAGGATAAAAGAAAGGGAAAGATATATGAGTTATTTATTGCAGATCTAAGGGATTTAGGTTTTCTATTATGATTAGATGTTGGTAGATTTTGGGCATGGGAAATTGTTGGTCAAAAGGATTTTTTTGATGTTTCATTAAATGATGGTTTTAGGGGGGAGCTTGTAGAAATGACCTTTTAGGAAAAATCAAAACTTGCCATTGGATTCAGATTGACATTTTCATAAATTTTGATATATAATATGCCCTAGTTTGGCCATGTTTAAAGGAAATGAAAGAGTTTTTATTTTTAGCCCATGATGGCCGTCAAATTTAATCCTGTCAGAATTTTTTCATCACAAAAAATAAATCATATTCAAAATGGTAAGAAGAATGCCTTAGTAAAATAGCCATAAATTTCTCTTAGGATATCAAATTTTAGACTTCTTATAGGCATTGGAGAGTTAATTCAGAGCACTACAACTTGGTATAGGTTTGGTTCTATGATTTTGATATTTTGTTTGGTTTTAAGAGCTTGAAAATTAGATATTTTTTATTTTGAACACAAATCATGGCATAACTTGGGCATATGGAGTCAAATTTTGGACGTTCAATACTCAACATAAAGATCTTGGAGAGCTCTACATAATGGTTTAGATCTGGTGTAGGTTTAGCATGATTTATTTGGTGATATATTAATCTAAATAGTTTATGTATATATTGACTATGGTAACATTGTGAGTTTATGACATTGTATGTTTTGATATTTAAGATTTGATGTCATTGTATACTCAGTTCATATTTCAGATTGGTCTCATGATGATATGGTTATTAGTGTTTGGTTTGGATATGTATGATGACTTGTTAGGTCTACAAGTTGTGTAGTGTTATAAGCGGTCTATACTTATAGGTTGCATTTATAGTCTAGTTATGGGTGGTCTTTTCTCATTGATCTTTCATTATTGATGTATATTCAGATTGGTGGCTTGGATTTGGGTTGTCTATGCCCTTAGTCACATGATTTGCTGATTTTTTTTTCTTCATGTAGAAAGGATGAAATGTTGTTACCAGCTATAGTCATGGTGGAGAATTATGGTTGACTATTTTATGCTAATAGGTTGGACACTTTTGAGAGTCAGATGCTTGGTTCATGGATATGATTATGGTGCCAAAAATTTTGGCATGACATGATTGGATATATAGGTACATCCTTGATATTCATTAATTTGGATTCCTGATTTGGTTATGGTGGTATATCTTCTTGGTTGAGGATCATGGTTAATTGATTTATTTTGAGGAACTCATGATGCGCACTTTGAGTTCTTTGATGATTTGATGTCTTGGTTGATTATCATGGTTAGAGGATGATATTTTTATCATGATGTCATGGATAACTTGGATACATAGTTTAGTGGGAGCTTGTGATAGTGATGAGGTGACAGTGCAGGATTACTTCTTAGTTTGGTTTATATCTTCTTGGTTTGAAGATCTTGGTTTCACTTGGTATTGACACTTTGGTTGTGTGAGTGTAGAACTATGAGATCTTCATGTAGGAGATGGATTTTATGATTCCATAGGTGACTTGGTACCATGGTTAAGTTGGAGTTATCTACATTAATATATTTAATGAGTGTTTGTAGATGTTGAAGATTTGTATTAGATCCTATTGTTGCAGAAATTGCTTTTACATTTGCATGGTGCACTTGCTTATCTTCACGGTGTGTGAAGATGGTTAGATCTTGAGGACTTATAAGGTTCTTGGTTATCTTCATGGTCTATGGAGATGGTTTCATCTTGAGGACTTACAGGGTTTTTCGTAAAGGTGTAGTTTTTGCTTTCATTTAACATGTTATCCTTAGTGTTAGGATGGTTTCATTATTATGTCATGGTATACTCTTGATACCCATTTAGAGTTTACATGTTATAGTATGTTCATATGGAGCATGGTATCTCTTTTGTTGAGATGGTTAGATCATGTTTTCATGTTTATGTTTCTAAGGCCATGGTTGGAACTTTGACATTGATCTTGGTTTAGTTTCTTGGTATTGAGTACATTCATCATAAGTTGCATACTTCATCATATTGTGATGTTGCATTTGGAGTTGGCATGGATTCATTGGTTAAAAATTCCCATGGATACTTAGAGATAGTGGTGATGTTTATTTCTCTTTGATCACAACAGTATTTGTTGGGATAGTTGTTTGGTTTTAGCAGGAATTTCAAGGGGCATTCACTTGATATGGACTTGAGAGGAGATTGTTCTTAGATGATTCTTGGTTGGAGACATGGATATCTTGATGAGAATTCTCACTCCCCACTCTTGGTCTACTTGATAGTTTGCTACATGAGAGGTATAGCCTATTATTTCTCTCAGGTGCATTATATTTATGCTTGTCTTTCATTGATATCGATCTTCAGCTATAGTACATGATTTAGCTCTAGAGGATTCATTTGAGAGATGGTTTAACATTGGTTATTTTCATTTACATATGTTGTTATGCTGGTTGAATTTGGGATATGGTTTTATATTGGGTATATTCCTTGGATTAGGAATGGTTTATGAGTATGATCTTCTTGTTAGAGACTTACATCCATGATTAGTTATATGGTATGGTTAGGGTGTTGTTGTGGATTCTTGTTGGGGTTTTATGGAGGAGATCATACTTGCATAGTTACATCTATAGGTGTGTGTAGAAGGAAATGATATAGGTTATGATTTATACGGTTTGACTTTGGTCTTGGTTATCTTCTTGGATGTTTGGGTTCACATACATTGGATTTGAGAGTGGTTAGAGATTGTGATCACTAGTTTGTGCTCATGTATGTCATGTGAGAGATGACATGGTTAGTCCTTTATCTCTTTCCTCTATTAGTTGTGGAGAGCTTGGGAGACTATTGGAGATTTTTTATGAGAGTTGTTCTTGTAGGTTATTAGTTTATGTATTATGAATGTCCTTAAGACTACATGTATTCACTTCTTTGAGATGTTGTGAGTGGATTGGTTATAGATTTGACATTATCTTTTGTAGTGGGAGCTTCTTAGTATATATTTGGTAGGTATTTCTCTTGAGGTTTGTGATTTTAGGTCATAGATTGAATATGTTGATGATGTGAGATTCACTTGGTATACCTTTGGAGGTATGTATAGTTGGATGGGTTGGCACTTGTGGGTGCTATTTCAGCTATGAATATTTTGATAACTATAGATACATGTGATTACCTTTGGATTAGGATTTTTTCTTGGCATTTTAGTTGGTACATAATTTTATGATCTTCTAATGCAATAGGTTAGGTGGCTTTCTCTTTGGATGGCTTCTATGTATATCTGGTTATAGTGGCATAATAGAAGGTGAGATCATTCATGTTTGAGATGCTACAAACTTTGATTTTGATATAGGTACCAGGATGGATCACATGGACTACTTTGATCAATTATGGTCGATGTGCTAGGAGGGATTGTTCCCTTGTTCATTTATGTGGCTACAAATTGACCCTATGCAATGTATACAACAAGTGGGAGATTTTTGAGATACTAGGTGTTGTACACATTGCATACTATTTCTATTTTATATCATTTTACTTTATTACATAATGTTACACCTAGATGGGTGTGCAACATGTAAAGATTCCCATGGGATAAACTTGATGAGTTTTATTGTAACATTGTGATAATATTTGATGTAATTATTTAATATTGGGGAAAAGAATTAAATTTCCAATATAAAATGTGGGGTCAATGGGTTAGGTAGCACATGGTTTATGTAATACCACTTATTGGTTTTGTGGACTTTCTACTAGATAAGCGACCATAAGGGTAGTTATTGGTGTGATAAAATGAAGGGAAAAAGAAAAAGTCGAATAGGACAAGGCTTGACAAGTTAGCAAAGGGAGCATTTGTGAAGGTTGGAAGCATGGCATGGGATGTGTGGATTCATGCTTGTTCACATAGATTTCTTGGTTGTGGCTATGGCTTTGAAGGCTTCCATGGTTGTATTACAATGGTATTTTTGCTAAATAATAAATGGTAATGGATGCTTTTGGAGGCTGGCTTTTTCCCTCAATGAGGGTTTCCAAGGGTATATCTTGTGTCACATTTTGTGAGTATGTTGTTTATTCTCTTGCATGTGGATTTTAATTCTATATTCATTTTTAGATCTATTATGGGTTATGTGGAACAAGGTATAATATAGTGGTAAATTTTCATATTTTGGCAAATTTGAGGTTTTGTTTGGTGTTGTTTTTCATAATTTCTGAGCCCTTCCATGGTTTACCTAGTCACCAAGATTTTTTTGGGTTACTTGGTCACCTAGGGTTGTCGGGTTTATTAATCGCCAAGGAAAATATTGCATTTGCATTTTTTCTTGGCCATATTTGCCTTTCATGCAGCCAAACAGGTAATGGTAACTGGGCAACATTTGCCAAGTTTTAACATTGAACTTGCATGCGGTATGGGGGAATTTTCAAACACAGTTTCATTTTTCCATGGAGTCGGCTCGTTTCATCTTAGGGTAAGTGGAGGAGTCAGCTTGTTTCACCTATTAAGTGATTTGTATAAATCCAAATTTGCCTAAGCATTGAAACATAATACTTCAATATACTATTGGCACTCCTTCAAATTTTGGGTAGGAAAAATCATGGCCACAACTCAAACTCCAGATATAGCTTCTACAACTGCTAGTATGTGCACCTTTCTGACCTGCATGAACCAATCCCATATATATCATGCACAGTAGTTGAAGAAGAATCCAATCAAAGGAAACAATATATGTGTTATCATTCCCATGATGGGATGTGTTAGCTTTAATAAAATGAAGAGTTCAAATTCTTGATTTTCATTTGAATTCTGCATCTAATATGGATTTATGTCCTTCTATCAGTCATGAAACACCATAAAAATGTCCTATGTACATGGTTGCATGTGATAAAAATCTAAGTGTAAAACTCATATCTAGAATTGATTTGCTCTTAGAAAGGTCTGATTTTCACTTCCTTGTTGGATTGTTCTTGAGATTCTAATTTTTAAATAGGACCTAGACTTGTTTATGATGTTTTCTTCAACCCTTTAATGTCTCCAAGTCTGCAATATATCTGTTGTTTAGAGTCGATGCCCTCTTAGCAACCTTGATTTGTCTAAAATGGCTTGATGGTTATTTGAACTTACTTTGATCTACTATGCAATATCCTTCAAACTACAATTTTGGGATATATCTCTTTATGTACTTCATTACTATGACAAAGTTTGTAGTTCCAGCGAGATTCCTATGTGTAGGCCAATTAGATGGATGGGTGATTTTTTTGTAAGCATCATCTTTTCATATTGCATAAAGTTGTTTTTCCTTTAACTCTTACAATAGTAATCTTAAATGACCAAAAAATGTAGCACTGTAAGCTAATTCTTTTGCAAATGAAAATCTTTTTATATTGTACAACAAGTGTTTTTCTGTTAACTCTTATAGAAGTAATTTTCAATAGACCATAGATTCATTCAATGTAGCACTAGAAACTAACATATGATAAGCAGGAGCTTCCACAAAAAATCAAATTGTGATATTGCTATCGGGATTCAACTGTGTAATTTGTGGGTCAAACTCATTCAAATGTGTAGTTTTTGGTTCAAACTCATTGACTCATGTTTCACAAGTAGCATTTCACAAGAACCCATCTCTCATGAGAATGAACATAACACTTAGTGCTCATCGCATCTAGGGGATGCTCATAGGGGTGAAGGATTGGGCTTTCCCAGGATGTCACCCAACCCAATTTGACTCCAACTCAAGAATGCTTGACCATGGAGTTTTCTCCAACCATTGAGTTGCCCTTAGCATGCTATCCCATTTGCAGAACTGTTAGCAAGAACATTTACCTAAGGTTTTGCAAATGGGTTAGTAAGCTAAGTTTGATTTACATTGTAGGAACACTTGAGTTGGATTCATACTGTGATGTGTGACCTCTTGTGAAGGTCCAATACTTCACCCCTATGAGCATCACTGACATGTAATTAGTGGTAAGTGTTCTATTTGTTATCATGAGAGATGGGTCCTTGTTAGCCACTCAATGAGCTTCACCCAAAACCTACATAGTTGAATCTTGATAGCAATATCACAAACTAACATATTATCTAAATTATAGTTTGAAAATTTTGAATCAGCATGTGTCTGGTAGCCCTAACTAGGACTCTTACATGGTACTTGGAAAAGTGAATACAGAAAAGTGATGGTTTTAAGTTTGTTATTAGGTCTACCTACAGTTTTGAGTCCTTCGTAAAAACTTGCAAGTCCTTGACTTGAATTTTCTAGGGACTCTCCTTGTGAATCTACCATGAAAGGTCTCAACTATTTCACACATGGATGGATCCCCACCCCTATAACCCCCACCCTAGTTCTTGGAGGTGTTTCAGATGAGATATCTTGTACCCATCCTTAGAGAAATTTTTTTGGTTCCTCATGTTGATTTGACATATTTGAATTTGGAATACAAACCAGAATCTTGTATAGCAACAAATGCTGGATGTAAGAAGCTAAGAAAAGAGAATTCCTAATAAAGATATACATAGCTTGGTAGTAGTTTTCGAAATGATATGCAAATAATTGTACCACTCGTATTTCATTGATGATTGATGAAATAATTGTACCACTTGTATTTCATTGATGATCGATGTAGACAGTGGAGACAAAAATGTGATCAACAACCTCAATATGGCCACTAGTTTGCAAAATAAATTAAAACTGTGCCAAGCAGCACATGTCATAGTTTGAAAGATGGTAATGGCAGCTTAAAATTTCTCCTAACATGCTTGAATAATTAATATTTTCCTTGTGGAGTGTCAAATATCTTGGTGAACATCATATACAAGTCATCATTTGTAAAATGGATACACCACTATAAAGATGCAGTTACTTTGGTGCTAACCATTGAGAAGGTAAAAAATGAAATACATGGAAATGGTGCCGCATGGTTAATTAGGTATTGGAAATGGCTGATACAATCCAATATTTTGATTGGAAAGCTTAGACTACTACAAATTATTAAGGGATGTAATTCTCAACTTTTATCCCTGTGAAGCACCTTGACTATCTCTGTACACATCATATATATTGCATCATATGTCGAATGGACACACTACCATATAGATGTAGCTATGTTGGTGCTAAGAATTGAGAAGGAAACTACTATAATCCAAGGAAATGGTGTTGAGTGGTCAAGATAAGGTATTAGTAATGGCTGATACAATCTAATCTTTCTACTGGAAAGCTTTAAAGATTTACCACAAAAAAGAGTATTGAGAGAAGTAATTCTTAGCATTTTTCCACAAAGAAAACCAATTAAAGTAGCCTCAAATGTATCAAGGTCTTTGAACACATAAAAAATAAAAAATAAACACCACTATAGCACAAATAAGCTTCTTTGAGAAGAATTTGATGCAGCAACTGATAGGAATGCATAGTAGGGTAAACTTGTATGGTGACATTTCAAACAAAGTGTAGTGGGAATGATGTCTAAAATATCAGCAGGTTGCTGCAAGATATCAATATGTGTACGAAATCGATGTTTGTGGAATAGATCATGTTCCACTCATTACTATTTGTGCAGTGAAGACTGAGAATATTCACCACTTTATTGATGATTCCCTTCTTATATTTGACCACCAACTGAAACTGTTCGATGTGTGATGCCTACATAAAATATCAATGTACTCAATTATTAGATTGAGGTTTCAAAACTATAAGGTTATGTGCTCCTGTTATACTTGTTTCCAAATAATTTATTGAATGTATGATGCCCAAATCAAATGTCAATATTCCTAAATTTTATGGCAAGAGTTCAAAAAATGAAAGGATGGGTAATCAACATGCAGAATGATTTGTTTGTTATAAGTTGATCAATATTGCCATTGGTTGAATAATTGGACTAGGACATAAGTTTTTTTGTTGTAGGTTCTATATATGGGTTTTATTTGTGATAGAGCCTCTAATGGTAGGATACATGATGTCCTCATGCTTAAGGATTGTTCTGATGGAACATGCAATGTGTTGGTTGCAAGCTTGTTTGGCTTAGGAGAGAGAAAATATAACTATATGTGAAGACCCTTCTAAAACTTACTATGCACTCAAGTTCCATTGGCTTGAATTAATATTTTAATGACAAAAGAGATGAGCAACATGTGAGTAGCTATGAATGAACACCCATAGAATTTCATAACTCTAGTGAACTCATTGGGTTTGAATTATTAGATGTATTGGAAGATTCATGAAGACCTAAATTTATTTGCATCTATATGTCCTCCATGAATCCATGGAATGACCCTAGTCATTTGACAATATATTCATAAAGAATTTCATCATGGCTTAGCATTTATGTTGGCAAAGAGAATGCTGAATTTCCCATTCATGAACTACGTGGTTGTCCCATGTGCTATACCTAAAGGCATTTATAAGACCAAAGGCATGACTTATGACTTGAAGAGATCAAAATTGGTCTTGAAAATTATCATCTAGACATTGTTGGGTTCCATGCAAACTTGACTATATACAAAAAGAAGTTTGTAGCATCATAAGATTGGGAAAAGTAACCAATTGCAAGAGATGGATACCAACATTTTATAGTGATTTTATTTGTATAATAAGGGCTGAACACAATTTTTATAAATACATGCATTGGGATTTTGTTGTGAGTTTGACAAATCATGACTAATTGCTTCTCATTATGCTCCTTTATTAGCACTACTAGAGAAAATTTTTCACAAGACAAAGTGTAGGGCTGGATATTATAGATGTCTCTTGACCATCTTGGGGATGGTTAGGTGCCCCATAAAGAAAGAAATTTTTCATAATGTTATAATGGTTAAAAACAATTTAAAAAGACTTTAAAATATTTCATGATAGCATTAGAAAAAGTAGTACAATAGGACAACATTATAACAACAGCACCCACTATTAGGATGGCATTGTTACATCAACTATATTGATCATGACAATAGTGATAGTAATTTCCATTTTATAACAGAAAATAAATTAATCACAACAGTGACATAAATATATCTGATTCAAATTCATCCTTGATGATATAACAGTTAACTCTATTGGGAATAATTTGGATTTTTTGTTCATTGTTTGAATTTGCAAACTTTGAGTTCTTGATATGGTACTACAAGTGTATTTTTCATAGCTTGGTATAGTATGGTACACATATTCCAACTTCATTTTAACAATTTCATGTTATATTGTTGTTCATTGACTCAAAAATTTGATTCTTTGACACATGCACATGCACATTACTATTGCACAAAAGATTGACCTGTCCATGCCTGGTACAACTACTGGACCTATAGAAGATACAAGAGGCTATTAAACCAGGTTGCAAATATAGTGAAGGATGTTGGCCCACTACCAACAATCCCTTTCCCATTGTTACTCACCTTGGCCTACAAGACTGTTTACTTGTAACCAAGCTTTGATACTAGTTGATAACTGCTAGGTTGCCGTGGCACCAAAAGATCAACCTACCAATGTTTGATACAACCATTAGACTTATAGAAGATACAAGAGTTTGTCAAACCACACTACAAATCCTGTGAGGGGCACCAACCCATTGCCAAAAACATACACATACACATACACATACACATACATGTACACATACACATACAGATACCCACTAGCCCCAAAAAGAGCCATCTGATTGCCATCCTTGAGACTATTGTACCCCATCGCTATCCCAAACATGAAGTGGAACTTAGGTATCAAAAAATTATCATTTGATACGGGATGTATTCCTTCCTATTTTATTCCTACCATAATATTCACCTTAGTTTCATCTATTATGCCAGTAGTTCATGGTGATTAATGGTTGAATGAATGCATTATGTATCTATATCTTCCTTTTATGCTACTCAATGTGGAGTCTTGTCCTTAGTATCATCTATTTTTCTAGTAGTCCACAATGACCAATGGTCAAGAATAGATGCATCATGTATCTATAATATATATCTTCCTTCTATGCTAGTTGATGTGGGGGAGAGCCTTTTATGTGGCTAAATATATCCCTGTTCTTATTCTAGTCATTCCTACCTCCATCCATCTCGGATCTCTCCATCATATAAAATGGTATATAGATTGACTAGCTCTTTGTAGGTTTCTGATTTTAGTTGGATTGTATATATTTTGGTTTATGCAAAAATTTTGATGTATATTTTGGTTTATGAAAAAAATTTGATGTATATTTTGGCAGATAACAAGTAGGCAAGACACTAGAGTTACAATCTCGGAACACATTACATAGAAATTAGAATTCTAGAGAAAGTGTAAAGGACCAAGGTAGGCAATAATTTCTTTACACTTCATAGTATTGCTATTATTAATTAATTTCAGTTCCTAGTCTAAAACTAATACTGCTTATTCTCAGGGAAGTAAATGGATTGTCAGTGGATTGAGATGTTAGGGGAGCGTGAGTCTCTAACTAATATTGCTCAATCTCAGGGAAGTGAAACTGAAGGGGTTGTCAATGGAAGGCTACATGTTGACAAGGGTAAGACACCTAGCCGTAGTGGAGGGATTAATCTTACATCAAAATGCCCAAAACGTAGAGATACTACCATAAAGGCTTTCTTTGGAATTGATAATGTTTCTAGTCCACCAACTTGTGCAACTACAAGTGCAGAAGGAAATCACAATAGCTCACCACTACTAGAAGATGGGGTTGCTATTCAATCAAATCAAAATGTATCAAATAAGGATAACAATGTTCAAACAATAGAAGATGTTGTAATTGAAGATAATATTGATGTTGGTAGGAAGAAAAGAAAAAAGGAATGTAAAAATGGGGTGGGAGTGGGAAATGAAAAGGAATTTCCAGGTTGATTGGGTAGCAAAGTATTGGTTTATTGAACCAATCACAAACAATGATGAACAACCAATAAAATTTAGGTGTAAGATTTGTACTTGGAAAACTAAAAGAGAGAAAAAGTTCTAGCTAAAGCTTGACACTATAGAAAAACATATTGGTAAGGTTTATGAAAACCAAATCATAGATGGAAATGAAGTAGCAGCAGTGAGATGGAAATCAAAGGAAGATTGTCTTCACATTAAGTATGCCATAGAATATGAAGAGAATTTCAAGAAAATAGTAGTAATTGGTAGTGGCATTAGTGGCAATTCAATCAAGGATGGGCTTCAACATGCAGCCAATGATGCAAACTTGGAAAAGACCATTTAGATGAGTGTTATTTTTCATATTCTATCTAGAGGGTGTCCTATGAGAGACTTCTCATAATATAGTAATTTATTATATTTTTTGAGAGTTCCTCATTATCCTATGTCACATTGGTCAATATATGCTGGATGGAAAATGGCAAGCTATCTTGCTGAGGTGGAAAAGAAAAATATACAAGAGAGAGTAAAAGAATCCAAGTTCATTTCATTATCCTTAGATGAAGTCACTATGGTAGATAACATTGCTTGGGTTTGTATGCATGTATATACTGTAAAAGAACATGTCCATCAAGCTCATCTACTTTGTCTTCATAAAATGAGGACCAATTCAACTGCAAAAAAAAATTATTTAGAAGGTAAGAAAGCTTTGAATGAAATTTCTGGTATGGATGACTTGACAATTGCCAAGAAGTTAGTGTGTGTCAAAGTTGATGGAGTTGCAGTAATGCAAGGGCAAAGGACTAGTCTTTGTGCAAGATTACAAACTAGTATTGCACCTTACATGCTTGGCATACACTGCATGGCCCACCAAATGAATTTAGCATATAAAATTGTAAGTAGTTTTCCTACAGTATCAAAAGTTGAAGATTTAATCTGTGAGCTCCACTCCTACTTTTATAGAAGTCCTAGACATTTTTGCAAAATTTAACATTTTCGGATATCTTTGCATGGACCAGTAGAATGAGTTCTAGCAAAATATCAATCCTTAATTGGAGTTATATATGAGCAGCACCTTACAATAGACAAAGCTCTTGATTTGTTAAATAAGTTAAGTGATATAGAGAGCCTATTAGCTTTAGCTAGTCTTCTCCCCATGCTAGATTTAATGAACAAACTTGTTAAGAAAGCCCAAGAAAGAACTATGTATATTCATGAGTATAGTGATTTACATAAAATGACATGCATGGCTCTAGATTCTTTGTATTCAGATCTCACAGGTCATAACCCAAATTTTTCAAGGTGGGAGATAATTATAGATTTGAATCATGCTGACAATTTTTTACGATTCAATGTAAAAAATGAGCTATGTGTGTTTGTGAAAGGATTTCAAATACCAATGCACCAATCTAAAACAACCAAGAGAGGAAAAGTACTACCAGTTAGAAAGGATGATTTTGATAAGATTGTTAAATCTGTTAGTGAAAATTTGAAGTCTATTTCCTACCAACTTTCAAGTGAGATTCATGAAAGATTCCCTCAAGAAGAAATTCTTGAAGCCATGAGTTGTCTGTTTCCCCAATTTTGGAAACACTTTGAAGATAATCCAAGTGATCCAAAGTTGTTTCATAATAAACTTAACGAATTGATAACATAGTTTCAAAGCATACAGATTGTAATGGACAGCTAATACAAGGAATCTTAGATTCAAATAATCTTAAAAAACAATGTAAACTTTTTGCATTGTGTATGAAATGCTAGATGGAAAACTTTGAGAATCCATTCGATCCTAGTGAAATAACAAGCATCTAAAAAGGGATAAGTCAGAGTGAAGTATTGCGCACTTCAATATCAGAATATTTCAAACTTGCTGATTTATGTCAAACAATGATATTAGGGTTGGTGGAAGATGAGAGAGTTTTCAATGCATTGGGGTTTTTGAAATCAAAGGTCAGAAACAAACTAGACAAAAATTTGGAAACTTGCTTGAGGTTGTTTGTAACTCAATACAATGTTAGATATTTTCCTTATGAGGTCATTGGCCATTTGGAATTCCATGCATGAAAGATGAGGCCTTTGCAACACTTCAAAAGATGGTAGTGCTACTATTGATTCTGACATAAATGATGAATTTAGGTCTCAGAGTTAGAATGAAGATGAAGATTTTATGGATTTTGAGTACCTGACTCAGAATGAAGGGGAACCTATTAGTACTAGTCAGTTTCAGGATCTAGAGACCATATGGGATATAGAAGCATCACATTTGAGACTGAGTCAATGAAGTGATTTTGCATTCAGTTCTAAGGTATTTATAGTTGTACTCCACTTTAGTTCTTTCATATTCAGCCATATTACAATTACAATTTACAAAAATAAGAGAATTATGTCACAAATTTGAAATTCTTAATGAGTGAATGCTTTTACAAAGATGGAAAATAATTTACAAACTCTATCTAAAATGGTGTTTTTTTTTGGGCAGAATATGCAAGCACAGTTGTAGTTATTACAACAACAACATCAACAGTAAGGGCCTTTAATTCAAAATTCTCAAAGCCCTTCTCTTCTTTTGAAGTTGTTCAGTTTTCAAATATGTCCATAAATCTACTTATGGAATTACCAATTTAGATGCATTTTTAAAAGGTTTTGTGCATCCAATGATGTTCCATTTCTCCATTTTTTAACCTATTATCAAATTTATTCAGATTCCAAAAATAACCATAAATCTAGTTAGTTGTTATGGGAATCAGCAACTAAGAGGCATTGTTAAAGACTAAAGTTTAAGGTTCTTGTACTTTGTAGGAGATTTCTATGGCAAATTGATTCTCTATTTTGGTATCATCGTACATTCATTTTCTTAGGTGTTGATATAAAACAACATTCAAAAAAGAAGATTAGTCGATTTTGATTTTGGGTGCTTCTTCCTTTATTTCCTTTGTTAACAATGGTAGATGCCTTGTAGAATATATCCCTGTTCTTTTTTTGTTTTATTCATTTATTTTTATTCTTATTTTGTCCCATTCTTCTTTTGTCTTATTGAAGCTCTACCTTTCCTTTATACCAAATGCTGACTATTTAATAAGATTAAATTGCTTGTTATTTGCAAGACCAATGTCTACTCAAGTTTAACTACTCCTATATCCATCTCTTCCACTAAATATAATTGTTGTTTCATTTGAATTTCTTTATAATATCTTTTAATACCATTATAAATAAATATCTACTTGTTTAAATTGATTCAAATGTTGGTCAACCTGACTATATTCATAAAGATGATTTCTTTCATCATTCACTCTAATGACAATATTTCAGCAAGAAGATAAACAGTTGCCCTCTTCTAATGTTGGTGTTTAAAAATTAAATTTCCAAGATTAAATATCCTTCTCAGTTCTCTACTTTATAAACCTTTTTCAAGAATAATAAAATACAATGGGGGGTTTAGTAGAGTTCAAATGGAATACTTAGACAACTAATTTTGTCATCATCATAATATCATGCTATCAGTATCCAAGATTCAAATGTGATTATTAGAATTTTAGAACATCTTCTAAAGCTTTAAGTAGACCAAGGAAGAGGAAGACATAATATTGTGTAATATGCAATTTATGAATTATGCCGAATCATGATGTTCAAAGCCAATGATCATAAATTCATTATAGTTGTCAACTAACTATTATATTAGAGTTCCACACAAGGATGCGATGTCAACAAACATTTCTGCACTCATTGGATATATGTTGTCATTCAATTTTGCAAAGAATGCCTTTCTTATGAAATTTAAGCAATGTTTAAGTTGTCAAGTCACATTTTTTGGGCTTACTGAGTTTGATTTTTCAAACCATGGTGGAGATACCAATGTGGGATCAAACTTTGGGGTTTCTCGAAAAAATATTTTTCAACTGCTTTGTCAACGGTTTTTCACTAGAATCACTATAAAACGTGATTCAATGAAGATACTATTGTGATTTATCATAGTTGAGATATCATGTTTGGTCCTTATGTATCATGAAAAATGAGAGCATTCTGAACACAAGCAAGCATAAACAAACCTAAAATGGTCAGAAGATGAGTCTTTTCCTCTTCACATTAAAGGGAGTCTCTTGTGATGCATAAAGTAGGTTAAGAAATAATAGAGAAAGGTCTGGACTCTTTGGAGAGTTCAAGATAGTTGAAGAACTTTGAAGACCAAAGCAGGTTAGCAAAGCCAAGTTTGTGTGAGTTTCTAGATCTAGGTTAGCATTTTAAATAGATGGAGTGTTTTTAACTTTCTAGCATTAAATAGGTGAGGATTTCTATGTGCAAAACAACTTTGATTTGCTTGTGTAGATCCTGAGTCAACTTTATGGTGATAGATTTTCGTTTGGCTCTCAACCATGCTATCATATTGATTCACTATTAAATATTCTGTTTCGGTGCAAATTATATCTTACATTCCATTGGTTGTAATGAAAAAGGGAATGTGCCATCAATTTTTACATCTCTTCTAAGAATATGTCAAAATTCCCTTTTACTTGCCATCAACCTCCTCTATTTTGACATACAAGATTGTAAAAACAAGAGATAACATTTTGTTCCTAGCAGATCACAACAATGGTGATTTCTCCCAACCTTACTATGTTGATGGTGGCTTTCATACAACAAAGCATATGAGTTCTCACCCACCATAGGGTAGTTATTTTTTCAATAACTTTGAACATTCCAATCAATGCAAAAATTCATTTTCCACACTAGACATGCAATCTTCTTGCAATATAACTAGTAACTACTTCTAATAGATAGGGCACAATAGAATGAGGTGACCATATTCTTCTATGTAGGAGTTAGAAACTAATATAGACCATGCTTCTTGTCGTGGGAATGCAGACTAGTTTCCTAACAATTCACAAGAGCAGTTTCACCATGTAGGTGATATGCAAGGTAATCCGCAGGGCTCATCTAATCTATAGGACATCAACGTGGAGAGTTTTTCTCAACTTACAGGCAATACACAGGGTCTGAGTAATCCACATGTTGCAAATACCAATCCACGAATGTGGGAAATAGAAGTTAATATGCAAGAACCAATGGAAACCACATGCCAAGCCCATTCATAGGTTGTAAAAGTTAATCATTTGACTTTCACTCTGTGGAATTTGAGGAGGAGGATCTATGTTTTAATGAAATATGCATTTAAATGCTATATGAGTTCCTACCAATAGATTATAGATTACAAATTTTTAACATCATTTTAAATTTTTTTGGAAAGGTAAAAATCTGCAATCTATCATTTTTGCTAGTTAGATAATATCTATTATAAAAATAAAAATAAAATATATTTGATATGGATCCCATAAAATTAGTTTCTTACAATTTTTTTTTTATGGAAACAATTATGATTGCTTTAATAGCTTTATGTTAAACTCAAATGTTATATCTAGAAACTTTGATCAATAAAAAAAAATCTAATCATAATGTTTATCTTCTCCTTGACTTCTGCATATGTGAGAGTTGTCCTAAAGCTATTTAAAACTATAAGACAAAAAGAGTTGTTTTCAGGAGTCCTACTTGTTAAGAAGTAAGGAAAAAGCTTCCAAAAAGCAGATCGTGAAAGATTCTAGTGCATTCTTTTAAGTCTCTAAAATCAAATTGTTTAAATAGTGATTATCTATGCATTTTCACATCAAATATCAAAAGCTTACACCACACATTCATCAATCTGATATTAAAATGCTTGTAGCAGACATTGATTTATCAGATCTCCAAAAAACTCTTACCAGATAGAAATGGAGTCCACTTCGATTTCTAGATTTGTAAAATAAATGCTAAGTTCCTAAAGTATCAAATCATCTTACTAAAGATTAACTTATGCCTTATGAGAGTAATGCTAAGATGAGAAATATAATTACGAATTGGTAAGATGAGAAATATTATTATAAAATTTAACCATATAATTATAATTTATATATTATATGTCTAGTAGTATCACAATGAATTAATTCACCCACAAAATTTATGTTTAATTTTGAAAGTATTATTATTCACTAATATATATATTTTCTATCTAATACAATGAAATGATTCGCCCAAAAAATTAATATTTTACTATGATTATTGTTTTTTGTTTGCCAATGTATATATTTTTTGTGGTTTTAAAATAACACAATTCGCCCAGATTTTACGCATTGTTTGAGAGACTATGAATGATTTGCCAATGGAGATTGTTATTTTTTCTTTGTAAACTTTTTTTTTCACCAAAAAAATATTTTTTTTGGCAGGCATTTTACACCTTTCGCCAAGTTTTTACACCTTTTCTAAAGGGGGGGTTTCTTAAAGTATACCATAATGTGGAAAGGGTTATATTCTTTGTTATAAGTTTCCTTACACCCAGACCTTGGACTAGAATCTTGGTAAGAATTTTTTTTTACTAGGGGGTCCTTATTTCTAGGAGAAATGAGATGTGTATTGTAAGACCACAATAGTACCCTTTTCATCATTTAATAGAAATGCAAAATGAGGATTTGCATTAGACACCATCAAGTAAGGCCAAATTTAAGCCTTGATGAGTTATTTTTCCCTTGAAGCTTAATTTCACTCTTGTTAGATTCTTGAAAGATTTATGGGTTTCATCAATTGTGAAGTTTTAAGCTTGGATCCAAAGATTTCCCTCGATTTTGATCAACTCAAAAAGAAGAAATAGATTTTAAATATGTGTTTCTTTACCTTCTTCATCATTTCAATAAATCTACTCAGATCTTCTTTCTTTTGCACACACACATAGAACACTTAAGGAATCAAATATGTTTCACCCTATTCTTCCTAGATCTAGTTTGCATTAGTACTCCTTGTTCATTGGCTAGCACTAATCTTTCTGGATCTAGTTTTCTAGAAATGGCAGTACATGGATTCTTTTTGTTATCTTATCTCCCTCTATATGCATATGTATGTGATGAATTTAGGATCTTATCCTTGATTCACATTTCCTACTATACATTTATTAGCGAGCCTGATTGTTGACATTTCCTCTTTTGATTTTGGATTTAGATCCTTACATTATATTTGTATTAAACTCTCTATTTTGTGGTGTTATATTCTCTTTGAATGCTTTACATTATATTGGATTTAAGTTCATATCACAAGGTTAGATCTATGTGTATATTCTTTCCTTGGTTTTTGTATGAGATTTACTACTTTTAGTCCTACTTATAGCATTAATGTTTGGAGAAGTCATAGATTCTTGTCTCTCTAAGTTCTGATTCCTCTGCTCCTTGACTTGAAAACTTGGGTGGTCCAATAGTTTCTCATTATCCTAATCCTTTTATGGAGCATGAATCTTCTCAGTCATCTTATGATGAGGATGAGGCTTTGTGAGATCTTCTTGAAGGAGTTGATAAATTTTCTATATAGATTGATAAAATGCATGATTTGGTTTTACAAGAAAATAAATATACTAAGACTATTGCTTCTTTTGATGCTCTTAAAAAAGTGATCTGTAATGATGAATATGGTGTTAATTTTTTGTGTAGTCATACTCATCTTGTTCATACTTATGTTAAACTTTGACTCAACTTTCTTTTGAAGTAGGAATGACTCCTCCTATTTCTACTCTTAAGCCCTTGGTGCTTATTTTTGTGCCCATGTCTAGTATTTCCAATTATATCCCTCCTATTATGAATACTTATGTTCAAAATCCTAGCCCTCTTAGTAGTCTTCTCCTTCTCTCATTTCTTGTGAGTATTCCTTTGGCTTCATTTATGTCTTCAAAACCTTTATATAATAGTGTTCATTTCACATATCCTAATCTTCCTACGATAATCCCTAGTGTTCCACCTTTGTTCTTTTCAATTCCACCTAATTCCTTCACCCTTTCCAGTGTATCAAATGTGCACATTTCATTTGTTCCTTCTAATGCTTTGACTATCCTTTCTCTTTCTTAGATGATATATTCTTTGTAGAAAAAACTCACTTCCTTCAGAACTTTATATAATAGTGTTCATTTCACATATCCTAATCTTCCTATGATAATCCCTAGTGTTCCACCTTTGTTCTTTCCAATTCCACCTAATTCCTTCACTCTTTCCAATGTATCAAATGTGCACATTTCATTTGTTCCTTCTAATGCTTTGACTATCCTTTCTCTTTCTTAGATGATATATTCTTTGTAGAAAAAACTCACTTCCTTCTCTCAAATTAAGTTTAATGTTCCTACATGTCATATGGGAAGTCCTTTGTCTTTCAATATTGTCTATATTATTGCTCCTTTACAAGATGATATGCCTCACCTTGACACTTATAATAGTAAAGGTTATCCTATGAAACATCTTAGGACCTTCCAAGTTCTATGTAGTGACTATGATCATGACCATAGGATTTTTTCTTTGTTTTCTCCCACATTCTGTGATGAATCTTTGTAATGGTATTTCTCTTTGCCACCCTATTCTATTGATTATTTTCATAATCTTTCTAATTCTTTCATACAATTTTTTTAGAATAATATTGGTCCTTCTATTTCATTGACTAATTTTATGCATTATAAACAAGGCCCTAACGAAAAAGTTACTAAATTTATTGATAGATTTAAGAATTTGCATGCTTATATTTTTTATCATATACATTTGATATTGATATTCAACATATGTTCATTGTGAATTTACAAAGTGTAATTAGCAATAATATTTTTCTAACTAGGTTTACATCTTTTTCACAACTATGTATAGTACTTCATCATTATCAATTACAAGTTAGTTTGAGAGCACCACTCCTATGGATCCTATACATGCTGATAATAGTAATGTTATAACTAATCCTAATAAACTCCACAAACATAATAACTACATCAAGATCAAAAAAGCCACAAATACAATAGAAGATCAAGTAGTTGTTGCATCTTGGTGTGTCACTAGTTCTTCCATTGCATATCAAATAAAACATAAGTTTACTCATCTCATTGAGTCCCTAATTTCTCTTACTACTAGATTGGTTAGTGCTAATATGATTACACTTCCTCCTATTTAAGCACTATTTCCTTCTACAACATCAAGTCCAAACTTTAATCCTCAATATTTTTTTCAATTTTATCACCGACTTAGACATGATACTGAGGTATGTTATTCATTGAAATATAAGAGTTAGGATTTCATTAATGCTAATAAATTTATCTATTAAGGTTTGAGATTCTAGAAATAAGCATGTTACTCCTCTTGATCAAAATGTTCAAATCTACAATAATCCTTTACCTAAGTATGCTAATAATATTATTCAACATTCTTCTTCTTTTGCTTCTCCTAAAGTGAATGTTTCTTATGATAGCTTACTATGAGAGAATGATAATAATATTAATGTCATGGAACATGTAGTATAACCTCCAACTCTACCTAATAAATTCATTCCCTTCACATCTAATGATCAACATAAACCTAAACTGAATTGAAAGTGTTCTAGAGCCCTTACTATCTCATTTAATGATGTTGATATGTTTAAGGCTTCAAATGGTCCTCTATATTGCTACTTAACTTGCTAAATATCCTTCCTATTAGTTTCTTGTTTATCCTACTTCTATGATTAGTATCATCACCAAGGAACATCTTTATACTAAGAGGAAACATCATGAATTCTATGACTCAACTGATACTTGGATTTAGAGTTGTAATGGTTTCTTGCATCCTCCACAAGGTTCCATCTATTTTCCCAATGAGCTCTATGGAAAAGTGGTGAGTAGTACCTTTTTTGTTACTCCTACTTCAAATTATTTTAAACTAAATCTTGGTGTACCTTGGTTGATTTTCATATAAGCTATTTCTTGTCCTATTGATCAATGTATTAAAATTTCCTAGGGATTGTGAGATTAAGATGATCAATCATAGTCTTTATCATCCTTCTAGACCTTGATATTGTACTACTCTTGGTTTATTTTGGCCTTCTCTTCCTATTCATCTAGAATTTATGTTTCCTTTGCATACACATATGCTAAATATCATATATGGGCTACACATAAATATTTTATAAACTCCCATATATGGGTAATGTGTCCTTACTAATTCTTATTGTGGTGATACAAAGAAAATTGATCGATGGGTAGGTTTTCCAATGGGTTGACTAGCAGGTTACCACTCTTCTAGACTATTTCAATGTCATCTTTTTCTACAATAGCTCTTCAAATGATTCATGGTAGGGTGAGCACTCTATTCTATGATCTCTCTCTCTCTCTCTCTCTCTCTCTCTCTCTCTCTCTCTCTCTCTCTCTCTCTCACACACACACACACACACACACATTATAAATTGGGATTTAGTAAACTCTCAATCCCTTGGGATCTTGATGAATCTTTTGTCTCCTAGATCTTGATAATGGTATTTGATTCCTTGTACTCTACTTTATCAAGAGTTTGAATCAAGTTCATACTCTAACTAAAGTGGAGGCTAAATGTATCATCTTCAATTGGAAGCACTCTAATTAAATGAAGGTTTAGCACCTAATTAATGTGAGATCATTAATCTCTATCTTTCTTTCATCTCTTCTTCATTTTTTCATCCTTCCCCCTAGCTGGAATTAGGGTAAAACTTAACAGATCATCTTTAAAGATCCTATTTTGAGTTTTTTAAGCTCAATGTGGGATATATTTCTCCTAGGCCCCTCATTTTCATGCGTTCATGTGATTTTGGCATTCCACAAAATATTTTGGAGCCTCAAGATAGCCTTGAGAGTTTCTCCACCTGATCATCAAGGGAAAAATTCTCCCCGGATCAATTAGGAACAATGTTCACCATTGATGGGCCTATCAGGGGTAGTTTTTCCCCTGATCAGGCCCTATTTTGGCTCCTCTCTTTGGGTCCCATGCTTGGGGATGTCGGGATGTTAATTTCTATTTTTTTCATCCTACAAGAGTTAATTAATTTTAATCACTATATAAACACTTACATTTTCTTCATTTTTCATAATAGACATATCATATTGCATCCAAACATTGAATCTACAATAATTCAAGTACATATTCAAACATTCCATTCAAGATTAAGGTTTCAAGTGTTCAAGAAATTCAAGAAGTTTACTATCAAGATATTCTTTGATCCATTCTACATCCACTAATCTTCATCTTCTTGATCCAAATCTATTGGTGAATTCAAATACAATGCATTTGATTGAAAAGATCTGACTTTGTAAGGTGAATTTGTACATTTAATTTACATTTCAAATCAAGGTTAATGCCTATATTGGGGTTTGAATGAGGAAAAAAACCCATCAAGAAAAAAAAACACTTTTTTATTTGCAAATTTTGGATATGAAATTGACAAACAGGTTGCAGATCAAAGTACCCTTTTCACCATTTAAAAGAATTACAAAAATCAAAATCAGCATTGGACACCACCAATTAGGGCCTAATTTCACCCATGATGGGTTGTTTCACACCTGAAGCATAATTTTCTCCTGAAATATCATCAAATATATTTGTGTTTCATTTGTTGCAAAGTTTTAAGAGCAAATATATAGATTTTCCATTATTTTGGTCAATACAACAAGCAAAAAAGAGACTTTAAACATGTTTTTTTAAACCTTTTTCCTTTAAATATGTATCTACTTAGATCTACTTTCTTTCTCATAAATGCACGAAGAAAACTTAAGGAACTAGATACATTTCCACTTATTCTTCCTAGATCTAATTTCCATTAGTACTCCTTGTTCATTTGACTAGCACTAATCTTTTTGGACCTAGATCTCTAGAATTGGGACTAGAAGGATTATTTTCCTTATCTTATCTCCTTTTATATACATATGTATTTGTAGCCTACTGTGAGGCCTCGCCCCGACCCATCGTAGCATAGTGATACATTACTACTATTTTTGTTATCCGCGACTCGAGATGTCGAGACATTATCTGATGCTTAGAACATATTTTATTATTTCATGTTGTGTGATGTTATTTCCAGATATATTTGATGATTGTCATTTAATGATCATGTATATGTATGTTGACGAAATCAGTAAAATTGAGATTTGATTCAAGATATTTCAATGGTTAAGAATTATATAGGATGAAGAAACTCTTATTTGATGCATGTTTTAATTTATGAAATTTTTTGATACATATACGTTTATATACATGTGATTTTTAGGACTACTGATGTGTGCAATGAGTGTGCAGATATTTAGCCAAGAAACCCTACGGAGGAACAAAACTGATCTCCATGTGCTAAAATTTGGAAACCCTATTGTTCGTAATTATGTTCTTTCAGTGTCGCTTGACACTTGTAAAATGTTATGTGCTTCGGTATGCTGGTTAGGGTTAATTGTTTAACCTTTGGTTTCAAGTTAGTGTCAATTTTCTATTAGATTCTTAATGAGGGTTAGTCATCCCTAATTCGATTTAGGGCTAGATTGCAAGTTAGAGTTGTTAGATAGACCTATTTTATCTCTTGATTTTTATTTGACTCTAACCTCTTCCCTAAGGCTTTAAAACATGTTTTTATTCTAACCTAAGGGTATGGGTATGGGTTAGGGGTCTTTTCCAACCTCTAAGACCCTAGCTTTGACTTTTGAGGGCACTCAAAAAGTCCCTTTTTGCCTTTGTGCGAAAATTGCAAGTGGTTGTCATGAGTTGTCTTACCCCACCTCCTTTTTGAGTTTAACCAAGGTGTAGGTTGAGTTAGGAGTTTCTAGTGTGGCTAGTGGGTGGAAATAGTTATTGCTCCTTTTGGGTGGTTGAGTTGGAGGCTTATTTAGAGGCCTTCCTTGGTCTAGTGGGGGTTACCCAATCTCTACATTTAGAGAAGATTTCTTGAAGCTTGAAGGAAGGAGGGATACTCTACTCAAATTTTTTCATTGCCATCACCTCTTTGAGAAGGGAGGAAACTCCCATCTTCATTATTCAGTTTTTGTGTTTTGTTTCATGTTCTTGTTACCTTGTTGTTGTTTTACTGTTGTATGGTTGTGGGTATGTTGGGAAGATTTGCAAACTTTGTTTCTTTTGGTTGTTTTCCTTTCTTGTTTATGTTTGCAATTTTGAGTTTCCTTGCATGGGTGTTTTGGTATTACTCACCCTAGGAGAG
This sequence comes from Cupressus sempervirens, assembly GCA_028749045.1. Lineage (NCBI taxonomy): Eukaryota > Viridiplantae > Streptophyta > Pinopsida > Cupressales > Cupressaceae > Cupressus > Cupressus sempervirens. The sequence goes on from CM053787.1 coordinate 763,429,154, forward strand.
GGCAGAAGTGACCAATTTTGGGAGAGGTCTGCTTAGTTGAACTCCAACCTGTGTAGAGTCTCTTCTCAGGATGAGAAGAGGGATAAAGGGTAGGGTGTTATGGGCCCCTACCCATCAGCACAAACCTGGTATGAGTATGGCAAGTTTAAATGGAAGAACGGAAGTTCTTGGTTATTGGCCCCGATTGGGCATTTGAATTGGTGTTGTGCTTGACTTCTCCAGTTGGAAGAATCCACCTCTCCCTAGTCTTGATTCACTGTGAATCTTATTGTGTAAACCATGTATGACTATGCATGCTTGATGTTCTTTTGGTTCTGCTTGGTTGTCACCCGATCAGTTATTGGTTTCCTCCACGGTTCTTGAAATGAGATTTAGAAGACATTACAAACTCCTTGATTTGGATCATGAAGAAAATTTGATGAAATTATTGAAAATTGGGATTGAGATCCTATTGTAAATTGTATTGTTAAACCTTATTATATATGGCAACGAAGCCGGGTTTTCTTCCTGATTCTTTCCCGGCTGAGCCTTGAATCAGGTTGATAATAAAATAAGTGATTGAGTAAATTTACTTCTCTTAAAATTTTCGTATTCTATGTTGTCATATGAATGTGTAAAAAAGATAAGATACAACAATGATGTTCAATTATACATGATTCAATTTGTGATGTATGGTGTCTTTATCAAGTTTGAAATGATTTAGTTCATGGTTGATTGTGTTGAAAATAAATTTGCAAGAACATATAGAAAGAACTACGTCAAGAGATCCAAGCTAAAATTGAAACATGATAGAGAAATAACTTCGTGTATTTTGATACTCCTTTCAAAAGGAATGGAGCATTATCATTTTGATGTCTCTTATTGTCTCAAATGCCTTATGACTAGTTTAGTCATCTTGTTGTTCCAATGTTGATCCATCAGCTTATTAGACAGTTAAATCAATGTGTAGATGGTTATTTCAAGAAATGTGGATTCATTGAAAATGCATGGCCATTTGAGGATTCATGGAAATAATAGAGTTGAAACTTATAAGAGAATGTATACACCTATTGCTGTAATATAGTTGCAAAGAAATATACAATGAGTTTCAAGAGAGAAAGAGAAGACAATTATCAAATACCCACTTACAGGATGCTGGAAATTGTATGGGGAAGTAATTTACTCTCTTGTTGGAACAAAGAATATTCTCTGTTGATCCTTTGTTTTCAAATTTAAATTCAAAAAAATAAACAATAATATAAATATTAATAACTATAGTATCATCATGCTTAAATCTTATCCTATCTTACCCTAGATCTCACCTATAAATCTTTTTGCATTACTACACCCCCTTGTTCCTAGAACCCATCTACCCCTTTCTTTGTTTTGTTTTTTTTTAGTTTGGGCATTTATGAAATAAAGCCATCATAACATGGCTGACGTCCTTTTTCCTTGTCTTAACTTAGGTTGTTGCTTGTGTTAGAGCAAATTTTGGTTAAGTGGTTTTCAACTTTAAAACCTCTTGCCTTTACCTTGAAAGGGTATGCTGTTTGGGAGCTGCCCTTGTACTGCTCACGTACCCTTGTCAGGGCCTTCTTGGGCAGTGCTTTGCAGACCTCGGTCTGCGTGGAGAGGCTAGAAATCTGCCCAGGCTAGTTTGGGGAATGGGGGTTTAGGGGTGGGTGAGTAGGGTAGGTGTGTGGGGGAATCCACTTGTCAAGTGGATTAATTAAGTGTTGTCTTGTCATTCTGGGTTAGTTACTATCTTTGTTAATAAATTATGGTTAGATTAGCTTAATTTTAATTATGGGCTATTAGTCTACATTAAATATAGTTTAATGTTAATTCATTAGTTTTGGGTTTTTTTTATTATGGTCCAATGAAATTCTTTATAGAAATTTGTATATTAAAAAAAAAAAATTATTAGTGTAGATAGTTTATCTTAAGTTTTAGTTAATTTATATTGAAGTTAGCTTAGACTTAAGTCCATAATTAGAATGCTTATACTTGTTCAATTTGTAAAATAAGTATTAGAATTAGCTTAGGTATTTAATTTTTTTTTTTTATACCAAAGTTATAGTTAGTTTAGTATCGAAATTATATTAGATGTAACATAGTTTAGATTTTAATTCAGTTAGTTTTTCTTTTAAATAAATTTATCTTTTAATATAGTTTAGTTGCGATCATAGTTTTTTTTTTATTAGCATAAATCGAATTGGTACCTGAATGGTGATTTTATTTGAATTACAAGGTTAAGTTAAAATTTGTTATAAGCATCATGATAAATTAATACTAAATTTTAGGTTCTATCATCATGCAAATTTAGTAAGATTAGATAGTTAATTTTTATGTTAAAATAGTTGAAATGTTTAAAGTAATAAATTATATATATATAATATGTTTTAATTCTAGTTAAATTGTCTTTCCATCAAGTGACTTCCAATATCGATTAGTGTGTAAATTGATTATTGTCTAAGAGTTTTATAGTTGATTTTGATTATACTTTCTCAATGAATCTGTACTCGAATACATTTGCTTTGTCATTTAAATAATTGTTTCTTATTATTAAAAGTTAATGTAATAACATAAGTTTATTGATATAAATCTAATAACTAAAGTTTCAAATCTTAAATTTTAATAACCATCCCTTTGTTTATAATCTTCAGACGTAATGTAGAGAACCTGTACTAAAACTTCTACCTCAATCATATCAAACTTAGAGCATGTTTAATTATTAGTTTATTATTAATTCAAAAAAAATTTGTGTGTGTTTTTGCCCTCTTAGTTTGGGCATGACACCTACATAATGATTTTAGGGCCTTATCATTGATTCACATTTACCACCACACATTGGCATACAACCTAAGTACCTGGATCAAGGCCATTTCAAGTAAAGAATCACCAAAGTTTGCATGTTGGATTTTGTTAAAAAAGGCACCTCCCTTTTGGGAAGAATCAATAATGCATGCAATAAGAAAACAACCTTAGATTAACTCCTTTGTTTATTCTAGAAATAAATATATTTCAAAAATTATGTATTTAGTACAAATAAATATTAATGGTTGCATATGATTTAGTCCAATGAGATTTTGTACCTAGTAGATATTTTTCATTTTCTATTAAAATGATATTTCAAACAATTTTAAGAATCTTATATCTTAATGAAACATGTTGCAAATAGTTGCAACTACCTATTAGGTTTCTACAATTTTATATATGATAGTCAAATGTCACTTCTTGGATAGTAGACTTCTTTTCCCAGTGAAAATTATGTCTCTACTACATTTCTTGACTTTCCATTTATGTAAGATACATGGTGAAAATGCTTTCTAATTTTCACATTTTGCATTTATATTAATCTTTTCTAATTAAGAAAATAAAATTTTTATTAACATTGGCATTGAGACTTAATATTTTCTTTGGATATTGTTGGAATTTTTTTCTTTAACAAATATGGTTTTACCATTTTCATGTCAAAGGAAAGAAGATTACTTAAAATGCCAATTGTTGATTTCCTATGAAAAGAAACTCTCTGCTAATTTTGTTAGAGTAAATAATTAATAATTATTTATTTATTCTATTTACTTAAGTTTACTTAGGTTAATGCATTTAGTTAATAGTTGAAGTGATGAGTCATTGACAACATGGGAGTTTGTTCCCTTCTAGCATGTTTCACCTTTTTGTGGAAGTGTGCATAGTTGTCAACCTTGTCTTCTACCACCTTCTAGCTTGTTCTACAAGCTTCCTTGAGGCCTTTATATTTAGTCTCTCTCTCATTGTAAATTCATCCACTCACATAGCAATTTCAAACTTTGTTTGGGATAGTGAATGAGTTCCAAGCACTTCAACTTGATGTAGAGTTGACTTTTTTGACACCTAATAGCTTTCCCACCATTGAGGACTTCTTGATGAAATTCAAATCTTTGCGTACACTTTTGTAGGGATGTGGGAAAACCAAGATAAATGATGAGTGTATCTTTTTGATACTCCCAAAGTTGATAGGACAGTATCAGATCTTCTCTTCTACTTTCTACTCCACTATGGATGCCTTGGATGATAGACACAGGATGCCTTCATTTGAGGTATTTTTTGTTCAGTTAACTCATGAACAATCCAAGATCAATCAGATGGATTCATTTTCAAGTTCATAGTCACAAGCATTCCTTGTTAAGGGTACACAGGAGTTGAATTTGAAGCAAATATCAGATCCCTCTTCTATTGGTTCATCATCTTCTAAGAAGAAGGAGAAAAAGAAGACTGAGACTCCTAATTGTCCCTATTTTCAGAAGGGATCTCATGATGAGTTTCAAAAGAGATTTTATGGCTATGAGAAATAGATTGTTGATTTGCAAGCTCTCCTTTAGAAGAGCACTATTTCCTCTCCATCCTCTTCTACTGCACAAGGGTCTTCTTTTTAGGCTTCTTCCACATCTTTGAAATCTACATTAGATCTTGGAAAGGGCCATGCATTAAAGGCTTCCTCACAGGTTCCTTGGATACTAGATTTAGGTGCTTCTCACCATATGACATCTTCTCAAGGTTTTTTCTCTACTCTTGAGGCTTCTCCTATTCCTCATATTCTTATGGGGAATAACACTACCCTACCAGTCTATAGGAAAGATTCAGTTTGCATCCAAGATGGTATATTCAATGATGTATTGTATGTTTTATCTTTTTCTTCCAACCTTCTCTTGATTTCTAAGATTACACACAGGGGATCAGGGAAGACAGTTGAGTTCACTGCTGATTCAATTTTCATTCAAGATTATGCGATAAGAGGCCTTATTGCTATAGGGATAATTTATTCTTCCAACCATCTCTATACCTTCTTACACTTTTTCCCACCATCTCCATTTTTGGAGGACACCTCTTTTCTTTCACAAGAGCATCATGTGGTGCAGTCCGGATACTTGAACCTTTGTATTGTTCTTGAGATCCCTATTTTGACTACCAAACTACATCCAGTTGAGGGCTTTTCTCCTCTACAAGATTCTTCTTCCACTCTACCTGATCCTCTAGCTTCATTCATTGAGACTCCAAGTACACTTTTTGTGGATACTATAGTGGAAATTCATGATAGTGTCATCACACTTGCCTTGGGGATTCCATTTTTGGATATTCATACTATTTCCTTTGGGCATTAGCTAGGCCTTCCAATTTCCTCTCTCATTCAAGGGTTCCCTTGTTATGTGTCCTTGTTCCTTCCACATTGGAGTAACATTGGTTCAATCATTTCTATAGGAGCTCCATCATTCTAGGTGGGCTTTGGTGTCTATTCTCATGGGGATGCTAGTTGTACTTATGGTTTTGAGAGAGTCTCATGAAACATTTCTAGTGGAAGTTGTCCTTGGGGGGTCTTGTTGAGGCCTTCCTTCCTTCCTTCCTTCATTTTTTTTTGCATGTTTGTACTTACCTCTTTTTGGGGGAGGTTTTTTCCCATGAGATTTTCCCTCTTTCCCCATTTTTAGAGGTTGCATTTCTTTGCATTGTACATGGGTACCTAACATAGCCTTGTTTTCGGGACCCATTCTACATTTCATCTTATTTTTTGTGAGCCTAAGGCATTCTCCTAAGTTGCACTTGGGGGGGGGAGGTGGGCGTTAGAGTAAATAATTGATTATTAATTATTTATTCTATTTACTTAAGTTAACATAGGTTAATGCATTTAGTTAATAGTTGTAGTGATGAGTTGTTGACAACATGAGAGTTTGTTCCCTTCTAGCATGTTCCACCTTTTTGTGGAAGTGTGCTTAGTTGTCAACCTTATCTTCTACAAGCTTCCTTGTGGACTTATATCAGTCTCTCTCTCATTGTAAATTCATCCACTCGCATAGCAATTTCATTTTCCTATTGTGAAATATTTTCTCTTGCATTGTTTGCTTCAAGCTCTTGCTCCTTTGGTTTCTCTTTGGCAAGTTATTTGCATGCAGTTGATCTTGGTGAGTTGTGCAGTTGGATTTCATCAACTCCTACAAATTTTATATTTAGGTTCAGCTACCCTTATGAATGATATTCAAAAATTTCTCACTATGAGAGAGAATGCCTCTCATGGGTATTTCACAAGAAAATAAGAAAACTAAAAAATACTCAATTCATCTGGAAAACCATTTAAATTTTATAACAATAATAATCCACATGATTGTTATTATTATCAAATCAAAGCATCAACTTCAATTCTTCTTCCCTTTGTTTCTTTAGATTAAAATAACAATTTATCTATGATAAAATGTGAGAATCTTCATAAATAATCTATCTCTAAAAGAAAGAAAAAATCACATAGAAGAATGAATAGCAATATCCAACATTGACAAACTTAGATTATAAAATTGACATAATTGTATATCTTTCACCATAGAGTTCTTACTTTAATTAAAGTATGGTTATCAAACAAAAATATTTTTCTTTTTATCTACTAACACTTGACCTTAAATCAGTATTAAGTGCTTACATATATAGCCATGCAAGGCTGAAATTAACCATAGTCAGAATTACTCCACCAGTAGTGAATAGTTTTAGTTACTCTAACTACTTTAATTTCTAAAGAATAACACAAAATAAAACTAAACTATGGTGGTCATTGCTTGCTCAACATTTCCACATCCCAAAATCCTAGGATTTATCTGTAGAAGTAGAAACCAATTTGGCAGTTTTCTAGTTTTGATAGGGGGAAGAAAAAGAAGAGATAATATGTTGATGTGGCAAGCCAAGATACACAATCCTCTTTTTCTATACTTACTTGTTTTTGCAATTTTTCCTAACCTTTGTCTTGTGCATTTCCAAACACTTTTGATTGATTATTATCATGGCCTCCATGTGAGCAACCTTTGAAAAGTCTTGTGTTATTGTTGCTTTCATCTCTTTCATCTCCTAGAACCTTTTCCAAACATCTTTTGTAATTTCTTCACCGCATCTCATCAAATCTTCTCCACATTAGTGCAGTATTTGCTAATCCATTGAATTATAACATCTATGACTTCAAGCCAATTGATTAATTCCTTGATCTCTGAAACAACTTGCAAAATGGCTTCATTCCTCCATTCAATGCAACCTTTAATCACATAGAGATTTTTATCATCATGTCCAGGCACTAAATATTTTGCAAGAAATTTTTGTAAACTGTATTCTTTCACGTATTCCATCCATGAGACTTCTTTGACCCATTTTTTCTTCTCTTTCTAATGAGAATTGATGCTTGATTCTATTTTCTTGGTAGTTTCTTGTCGAGCTTCATTTAGAAACCCACATGTTTGATTGCTTCTACCTTGACAATTTCAACCCACCCCTCAAATAATTTAGTGATTGCCTTGATTCTTTATAGATCGTCTAATTTTTTTTTATTAATCGAGGACTTGATATCTATAGTGTTAGGAATAAGGTGTCTCAACCTTGTATAATTCCTATTCTTATTATTTGTTTTCTAAAATGTATTTCTTGCAAATAATGTTGATGTGTCGACATCTTGAATTGTGTATAAGGAGATCATGACTAAAACAGTTATGACGGATTCCTATGACACGTAAGAGCTATGTTAGGAAGATTCAATGATAGGTGAAGATATGTGGCAACTAAGATATTTGAGTTCTATACCCTCTACCCTGAACCCCACTATTGGGGTAGAGTGTACAGAACTCAAATATCTTAGTTGCCACATGTTTTCACCTGTCATTGAATCTTCCTAACATAGCTCTTACATGTCATAGGAATCCGTCATAACCGTTTTAGTCATGATCTCCTTATACACAATTCAAGATGTCGACACATCAACATTATTTGCAAGAAATACATTTTACAAAAAAAATAATAAGAATAGGAATTATACAAGGTTGAGACACCTTATTTCTAACATTCTCCCACTTTTTGAACACCTTGTAAGAGCAACAGGAACATAATAGGAACTAACTGCTATAGGCCGAAAGGTCCATAGACTCTGAACACCATCTAAACTTCTCAGTGCCCACTGGTTTCATTAATGCATCTACAAAATTCTTCACAGTATCTACCTTTTCCAAATTTACCTTTCCATCTTCCACCATATCTCTCACAAAGTGATACTGCACATCAATGTGCCTCGTTTTGGCATGGAAAGTTGGATTCTTTGCAAGGCAAATAGCACTTTGACTGTCACACCAAATAGTAATCTGTTCTACATCAACACCAACATTAGAACACAATCTCTTAAGCTAAATGGATTCCTTACAAGCATGAGTAGCAGCCATGTACTCAGCTTCTATAGTGGACAAAGCAACCACAGGTTGTCGCTTATTCATCCAACATATGGCACCACCAAACATAGTGAACACATAAACACTGGTGGATCTCCTACGTTCACCTGCCCAATCTGAATCCACAAACCCATGAATACAAACTGAATGTGGAGATCCAAAAGAGTTACCATGATAACATATGGAGTAATCTAATGTACCCCTCAAATATTTGAATACTCGCTTAACTGCATCCCAATGTATCCATCCAGGATTAGCCATAAATCGACTCAGGACTCCCACTTCTTGGGAAATGTCTGGTCTAGTACAGACCATAGCATACATAAGACTTCCAACTGCACTAGCATAAGGTACTCTACTCATGTCCTCCAACTCACTAGGAGATTTTGGACAATCATCTACAAATAACTTTGTTCACATAGGAATAGGAACACATAGTGGTAAAACTCTACCCCAATCACCCCGAATTTTTTTTTGGGGTACCTATTTTCTCAAAGAATGGTAAAACCCTAATATGGTTTACCTTTGGGAGTAGCCCTAAAGTAAAGCACATGTTATAAGCATTTTTAGGGTTGCAAAGCGATGTGAAAAAGGTGTATTGTTGGTATTGTGAGTAGCTACTAGAGTCTTTTTTTGTTCATGTTGAACTTGCATTGCAAGTGTATTGTACTCTTGTTTTGAAGATAATACATTGTGCAAGTTCTGAAGGGGTGGGGTTGTTTTACCGAAAGGTTTTTCCCCACTGGAAAATCTTTTTTTTTATGTGTTTCTTTCTCTGTTTATTTTCTGTATGCATGGTTGGCTGCAATATTGTTGTTTACATGATATTGAATCTATAAGTGTAGAAGATTTTAATAGGATTTGCATCATACTTTCCTTATGAGATTAGTGTAGGAAGCTGTTTCCACACCTGAGTTTCCTTACAAGCGGTATCGCAGCTTGATCAACTTTTGATCCTAGTTGTTGGGTAGGGTTTTTTGAGCTAATCTCAAGTTGAGTGGGAGTCTTGTGCAGAGCATCCTGAATCTTATTTGCAGAGAGAATGAACAGGACACTGATGTTGAAGGCTAGGAGTATGCTTAGTGGAGCTAGTTTAGAACAAAGGTTTTGGGCTGAAGCTATGGCCACTGCTTTCTATTTGGTTAACAGATCTCCTACATCAGCTGTTAAATGTATTTTCATCGGGTAGAGTGCTGGTATGAAAGGATACAAGCTTTGGGATATTGTGACTAGTAAGGTGTTGTATAGTAGAAATGTTATTTTTAGAGAGCTAACATCTTCTCCTATTGTGCTACAACTAGATGAAAAAGAAAAGGAAAAATATGTTGTTCAGTTGCCTCCTACCTCTGAGAAGACTAAACAGACAGACCATGTTGCGTCTAATCAGGAGGAGAGCTCTAGCAGCTCTGATAGTTTAGAAGAAGAGGAAGAACAACCTCAACCTCAGCCCTTGAGGAGATCCATGAGAGAAAGAAAGAAACCAAAAAGGTTTGGTTATTCTATGTTAGATTCTAGTTGTGCTTTTGCTTTGATTACTAATACTGATGAGCCTAGATCTATGAAAGAGGCTTTGGGCATGGAAGATGTAGGTTCCTGGATTGAGGCTATGGATGATGAGATGGCTTCATTAGAGAAAAACAAAACATGGGACCTTGTACCTTTGCCTAAAGGGAGAAAATCTGTTGGCTGTAAATGGGTGTTCAAGAAGAAATTCTGTGCAAATGGCAGTGTTGAAAGGTACAAAGCTATATTGGTTGCAAAGGGGTATTCACAGGTAGAGGGAATAGATTATGGTGAAATATTCTCTCCTGTTGCAAAGTTGACATCCATTAGATTTCTGTTATCTCTTGTTGCATCATATGATTTAGAGATAGAACAGATGGATGTGAAGACAACTTTCCTTCATGGTGATTTGGAGGAAGAGATTTATATGTCACAACCTGAGCACTACATTGTTAAAGGTAAAGAATCCTTAGTTTGGAGATTAAAGAAATCTCTATATGGTTTGAAGCAATCTCCTAGGATGTGGTACCTTAAGTTTGATGCCTTTGTGTTGTCAATTGGATTTGTAAGATCGAAATTAGATCATTGTGTTTATTTCAGAATTGAAAATGATCGCCTTCTTATTGTTGCATTATATGTTGATGATATGTTGTTGTTTGGGAAGGGTAAGGGTATGATTTCTGATTTTAAATCTCAGTTATCAGCACAGCTTGAGATGAAATAACTTGGTGTAGCTAGGTACATATTGGGTATGAAAATCAGTAGAGACAGCTCTAATAGAAAACTTTGGTTGAGTTAGAGTAAGTATGTGAAGACTGTGTTGGACAGGTTCAGCATGGTAAATTGTAGACCACTATGTGTTCCTATTCCTGTGGGAACAAAGTTATCTATAGATTATTGTCCAAATTCTCCTAGTGAGGTGGAGGACATAAGTAGAGTACCTTATGCTAGTGCAGTTAGTAGTCTTATGTATGCTATGGTCTGTACTAGACTAGACATTGCCCAAGCAGTGGGAGTCCTGAGTCTATTTATGGCTAATCCTCGACAGATACATTGGGATGCAGTTAAGCGAGTATTCAGATATTTGAGGGGTACATCAGATTACTCCATATGTTATCATGGTAACTCTTCTAGATCTCCACATTCAGTTTGTATTCATAGGTTTGTGGATTTAGATTTGGTAGGTGATATTGACCGCAGGAGATCCACCAGTGCTTATGTGCTCACTATGTTTGGTGGTGCCATATGTTGGATGAGTAAGCGACAACCAATGGTTGCTTTGTCCACTATAGAAGTTGAGTACATGGCTGCTACTCATGCTTGTAAGGAATCCATTTAGCTTAAGAGATTGTGTTCTGATGTTGGTGTTGATGTGGAATAGATTACTATTTGGTGTGATAGTCAGAGTGCTATTTGCCTTGCAAAGAATCCAACTTTCCATGCCAGAACGAAGCACATTGATGTGCAGTATCACTTTGTGAGAGATATGGTGGAATATGGAAAGGTAAATTTGGAAAAGGTAGATACTGTGAAGAATTTTGCAGATGCATTAACGAAACCAATGGGCACTGAGAAGTTCAGATGGTGTTCAGAGTCTATGGGCCTTTCGGCCTATAGCGGTTAGTTCCTGTTATGTTCCTGTTGCTCTTACAAGGTGTTCGACAAGTGGGAGAATGTTAGGATAAGGTGTCTCAACCTTGTATAATTCCTATTCTTATTATTTTTTTGTAAAATGTATTTCTTGCAAATAATGTTGATGTGTTGACATCTTGAATTGTGTATAAGGAGATCATGGCTAAAATGGTTATGACGTGTTCCTATGACACGTAAGATCTAGTTAGGAAGATTCAATGACAGGTGAAGACATGTGGCAACTAAGATAATTGAGTTTTGTACACTCTACCCTAATACAGTTTACCTTTGGGAGTAGCCCTAAAGTGAAGCGCATGTTATAAGCATTTTTAGGGTTGCGAAGTGATGCAAAAAAGTGTATTGTTGGTACTGTGAGTAGCTACTGGAGTCTTCTATTGTTAATGTTGAACTTGCATTGCAAGTGTATTGTAATCTTTTTTTGAAGATAATACATTGTGCAAGTTTGTAAGGGGTGAGGTTGTTTTACCGAAAGGTTTTTCCCCACCGGAAAATCTTTGTGTTATGTGTTTCTTTCTCTGTTTATTTTTTGTATGCATGGTTGGATGCAATATTGTTGTTTACATGATATTGAATCTGTAAGTGTAGAAGATTTTAATAGGATTTGCATCATACTTTCCTTATGAGATTAGTGTAGGAAGCTATTTTTGCACTTGAGTTTCCTTACATATAGTAGCAGACATTTCATTAAGTGATACCAGTTTAGGGTGTTCAATAGCATTGATATGTAGAGCCATTATTTTCATCATTTTCTTCATGTACTTTTTATCTTTGACATATTTCTAGACTTTTTTGATAATATTTATATTAGTTTCCCTACTTCCTTTCCCAAGATCCACTTTTATTTATTTGATAGTCTTGACTATTCATTTCACTATATTCTTTATCCTAGAATGGTTTGGTAGTCTCTATCATCCAATGCCATACACCCTCATCCAACACAAGCTGAGATTTAGTTTTTGGAAGTTTTCTCTTAGATGTCTTGCCTAGACATTTACTCACTAGGTCATCAATAGGAAAGGATAGAGGCACTATACCTCACTTCTTAGTAATAGAAGTTTCCAACCATTTGGGTGCTATGGGAGTCTTCTCTAGTGTTGCAAAGCTACTGGTCAAGGTGAGAGAATCCATCAGAATGTTGCCTCTCCACTTAGAGCTTGTTGGTTTCTTACCATATTGGAAATGTCACAGTCATGTACTTGTTCTATTTTTGGTTCAATTTTGATGTAGGAGCATCCTAGATGTAAGAGAAATCTTGCATCACCCAAAAATATTTTTAATTTTAGTCTTTCTATTTAAATAAGGACTAATAGATAGGGTGGTTACTATTTATAGGAGCTTACTATTTTTAATAATTTTTTTCATACAAGCTTAGAATGTTCACATTTTTTACATGAAGGTTAATCTTAGAATTATAAGCCTACCATAAAAATCACATTGCTCCAACTTAAGTATCAAAGAAGTTATTATGGATTTTTGGTAGAAAAAACTGTAGAAAAATCTTTAGGCTCACCATCGGAGGCCTTAGAGTCCCTGGATGAGGTTTGAAAACTTGACAAAAGGGCACTACCACAATTTTGAGTTTGTAGATCATGAGCTTGCATTTCCAAAATGTAGTTATAATAGCCAATCAGAGAAATGGTTTGAGAGTTATGTCCTTTCAAAGTTGGGCTACCCAAAGTTCCTAAAATAAATGTAAAAAATGTATTTGGCCAACTCTATATGTATTGTTAGGATCTGTTGGCCCTAGGTATTAAGTTTGAGTATCTAGAACCTTCCCAAGCAACATAAAATTGCCTATTTAAGAGAGGTCTAAACATTAATTAGGACAACTCTGGGTACTATTTGACAACTTAGTCTTGTAGATTACTGTAATGAAGGTTCCCATTTGCATTAGCTTATAGTAATTGAGAATTTTGTAATTTTGCATTTGTGGTGATAATAAGAAGTCCATATTTTGTTCCCACAATTTTTGTTGTTTCTTTATTTCTGTTAGGTGTCTTTGGAATTAAGAAGAGTACCCTTCATTATATTTCTAGAGGATCCAAATCTACTAGTGTCTCGCATTCCTTCTTACTATTACTTGCATTTTGTTTCCTTTTAGTGCTTCATCAAGTTATCATTTTCATAGTCTTCATTATTCATTGCAATTAAACCTTGGGTGGGGTTGGCTCAACTTCAAGTTCCTAATTACCTACAATATAATCATTAACAACACTATCAATGAGAGTAATTAACCTTTTTGAATACTTCTTTTTCCTTGATTTATGCATGTTGTTTTTGAAGGCAAGTGAATGTGTCCTCTTTCCAAAATTCATTCCTATACTATTCTTACCACATTAGTACTTCTAGATTATAGATCATCTTCTTCTATTTTACTTCAATCTAGCTCAAGATTGGGAAACATTCAGTATGTTCTAGATAATACAGATCTGATACACACTCCTACTCATCATATTCGATCTCATTTGTGTCTAGGCTGATTTTGAAGGTTACAACTTGTTCCATAGTCATTCTTGACACAAAACTCTTTCTAAGTTCAAATTTATTTGAAGAATTGGCCCAATAATCGTACATATGAGGAATGTACCTGAATGTGGTTGTGACATCAAGATTCTATCTAGCAAAACTCACATAGTCAAAACCTTTCCTTGGGATGTAGGACTTTAGATTAAGGTTCTAGAGTTCATTTTCCACTGTTATGGTGTCTTGGAGGTTTCTACAAGTGTAATGACCTAGCTTTATAGGAAGGATAACCTTTGATGTCTTTTTAGTGTTTTTTTATAGTTTTTTGAAAACAACTAGTTGCCTACATACCTCTAATAGTAAATTGTTGTCCAAACAATATCATGGTAACTTAAGAGGTCCACCGCCAAAATCCTTGACTCTAATATAGAGAAAAAAAATAGAATTAAATTAAATGGTCCAGCCATAGGTATCAATTATCTGTATACCTTCCTTAGAGAGCCTGTAATTTCTTCTCCTCTTTCACTCAAAGACTAAGCTCCCTAAAAATACATCATTGACCCTTCCAAATTCTTGAGAGGGTTTCATGACTTACAAATATTTATAAGACTCATAAATTTTCATTTCTTCAGCTCATGACTCATGGGGAAGACCTTCCCAATCTTTTGAAATAGCTAAAAATTAGAACATGTAAGATGACATGAATAAAGAGATAAAATTAACTAACCCCAATAGCTCTTTGTCTAATCTTTCATCTATTAGCTCTACCCAATCAATGAAATTTTCACCTCCAACAATTTACTGTATGAAGAAATACATCCAATCCTCCCAATTAAAAACATGTTCATTTTCTTTTACCCTATTCAAGGGGAAAACTACATCTACAATCTCCTAGATGAAATGTCTAATATTTGAAGGCTTAGACAATCAAGACCCTCCCTTCACCAGTCTATGTCACAAGAGAGTTATAGTATTTATTTTATCCATCATATATCTATGTCTCTTCCTCAAAGTTCCAAGGCTTGTAGGGTTCTTTATGATGAATCTTCAAAGCCACTATAATGGCAACCCTAACAATCCTTGCAAAGACTTCTCCTAAAAAAATTCTTATGCACCTATTCTTGGGGACATATCTATTTGCACATTGTATCACTAATTCAAGAGACACTAGAGTGGGAGGAAAATTTGTGACCTCTAATAATCCACTGAATTGAGTAACTTTTTAGTGATGATTACACTTTGGGCATTTCTTCTTCTCTCTATTAATCTTGTCAAGTTTATATTTACTAGGGATGTGTCACAAATTTTAGGAAGAGGGCTCATCAAATGGCTCTCTTTTTTAGGTTTTTGGATTTTTCATCAAAAAAGAGACATGTCAATCTAAAAAATGAAATTAACCCACAACATACAAAATTCCAAATTTCTTAAAGAGAAATAAAAAATGGGAAATTGGTGAAGGGAGTAGGTGAACTCACTGATTTTGTTTACACCTACAAATCCTTACCAGCTTCGTGACCTCTGATCTCCAACATAGCTAATTAGGAAACAATAATAAAGAGACTAATATTTATGGTGAGGACTTGAGAAAGATTACAAATAGATATAGGAGTATTGGACAATTAATAGATTCATGTGAAGATTTATTCAATAAGACATTTTGGCCTTTCTAATTGACTCCTCCTATTGAATTGGCACATATCCCCAATTTTTAATGACCCCATACTAGTATCACACATTGTCTAATGATGACTTGTACTTTTCCATGATGGGTCAATATAAGAAGTTGGGTCTCACTTTTGGCCAAAAAGTGGAAGTGTTTTTCCTATTTTTGAAATATTTTGTCGATTGATGCAAAAATTTGAGGCATTTAGAGATTAAATATATAAAAACTCTAGTAATAAAAATTCTAGCACTTGGAATCTTCTTTTTAAATATGTAATTTATTTGTATACCCATATGATAGATTTCTTTTTGGTATGGATCTTTAAAAACCACTTTTTCAAAATGCTTATTTCAGGACCATACCATGCTCATGTACTGACACCATAATTTGACACAACGAAATGAATTTTTGTGAATTCTTTTAAATAGAGTTACCTAACACACCAAATATTGATGAGAATATTTTTCTTGAATTTTTTAATAATTTATTATTATTATTAATTATTAATTGGCTACAAAGGTAAATTTTAAAACCTCTTGTGTACGGACACCATAATTTGATCAAAATTTCACTTTTTTCAAATTTTTTTTTAGCTTCAAAAGAATTGAATGTAGATTGATGACATATAAATTAATTTAAGAAAAATTATAAAATAAAAAATTTATTAAAGTTTTAGTGAACATTGTTATTTTACATTTGGGTACCACCTTTGATTAAAAAATAAAACAAGAATAGTAAATAAAATCATAACAGTATTAAATTTATATTTCTGAAATCAGGATAGTGAGAGCTCTAATGGGTTTTTGTTTCGTAAAAAAATTTGATAGAGAAGACCCTCTAAAAATTATGACAAGGCATGAATTTGTCAGTTCAATGTCTTAGTCAAATCTTGAGAGGCCAAGGCATAGGCTTGGTCTCACCAAGCTTGTCACAAACCAAAATCCTATGTAGGAAAAATTTTTTTGCCTCATGTTGTAAGAAACGGGCACCCATTATTTGAATTTCATAAAATGGGTACACATTTTGAAAAACTAAAAGCCACATGTAAAATCCCCTTCTAAGAAATAGGTACCCATTTTTTACTTTTAAAAGATGGGTACCTAATTTTTTTTAAAATGGGTGCCTATTTTTTAAATTTAGGGTTGGGTACCCGAGCTGAAAATGGGTGCCTATTTTTAAAAATTGGGTACCCGTTTATAAGAGGTCTCATTTTGCAAATTTTCCTTTTGTAGAATTGTGACCCAACTTTGTGCATTCACCCCCATGTAATTACCAACTATCCTTATCATCATATTACAATGTCCAACACTTCCATCATTTATGATATTTAAGATTTGGAAGTACTTGCAATAATTTACGGTCTATGTCTTTTCAAGGAAGAAACACCTACAATGGAAAATCATCAAGGCATAATTAATTAGTAAAATAATAATGGTGAACCACCTACTGAGGACTAAAAATAAAAAAAACTTCCAACATTCTCATAGAAAACTTGAACCTGAACTTGAACTTAGGATGAAATGAAGGTTTAAGTTCAACTTCGACATGAGTATGAATAAAGCCCAAAGGAAAATCAAAAGAGTAAGGATTATTACAATTCTGACCAATACAACAAATCCCCCCCCCCCCCCTCACAATTCTCAATCTACATCCTCAAAAAAAGTTGATAAAATAATAAAATATTTAAAAAGATGTTTTTTTTTCTAGAAGCAAGAAAATAAAGACCATCATCATGTGCAACACAAATAAAATAAAGACACCCATTAGATA
Source organism: Cupressus sempervirens (assembly GCA_028749045.1). NCBI lineage: Eukaryota > Viridiplantae > Streptophyta > Pinopsida > Cupressales > Cupressaceae > Cupressus > Cupressus sempervirens. Next base: position 763,446,407 of record CM053787.1, read on the forward strand.
GAAACTATTTATACAAACCATCTCATACCACAAACCAATCGTGACATCGCAGTAGCTTCTAATTGATTCCACAATATAATAAATGCATTATAAAATTTGTAAACATGCAAGATGACTAATGAAAGATACCATGGAATGTATACCAATTCAAAAAATAGTGTTCCAAGTTATACTAGATGCTCCATGAAAAAAATTGTGCATATAGATTCTCGAGATCTAATAATATGAACCCAAAAAGTCAACCATATAAACTAAAAAATTCTAACCCAAGTTGAAGATATTCTTACAATATGCATAAAACTAATATTTCAATTAAATAGTGCACATAAATGAAAATATAAGTATATGTAGTGGTTATAGGATTAGCTTCTTAAAATAATAATAAAAATATCTCCCATCTTAAATTGAAAATTTGGATGTCCAAGCAGTCCAAAGATTCCATACACAAGGGAGTTATTATGATTGTTATGTGACAAGTCATGCAAGATTTGCATTACAGTATAAGATCAAATATGACCCATATTACAAGAATGTTGAAATATATGTTGAATCTGTAGAACCAATTCTAGATATAGTCACAAACATCTCAACTACTCTAACCCTTAATGTCAAACATAAATATGTGGTTCTAGAAGGGAAACTAAATCTATGAGTGTTGTAGATAAATTCTACAATAAAGTAACATGCTCACATAGTTTATAGCTAAATTACCAAATATGTGCTATGAAATAGAAATCATCAAAGAAATTTTGCAAATTAAAAAATGAACATAAGACACCTTCTCTCTAGTAGGAACTTGATACTTTTCTAACAAGTGAATATAATACATAGGGTCCTTTGGATATGGTTTTTCCTATACTCATTCTCAATAGTATGACATTATATTTTCTACTTCAATTTAGACAACTTGATATACATGAATATGTTTCGTACTTCATGAGATTTCATGATAATATATTTGGAAATTGTCCAAGATTCAATTGTTTGGTTTTGAATCTTACTATGATACATTGTATCCAAGGACTTTGAAAATTTGTGTGAGGAAAAATATAGAGGTTTACATGCGTACAACCTTTTATAGTATTCATCTCCACTTATAGAAATTTATAGACATATAGTTTTGTGAAGACTTGATTCATTTCGGATCTTGTTTGAGGGGAACATACTCATATTTAAACAACTTGTTGACATTATGGTCAATTTGTCTATTAGTAACTCACACTTAGTCAATATATAGTTGGTACCGAGTTTCTTAATTGCTACCAAGCTTTAAAACCTATGCACAGTTTATGTAGAGTGTAGTAGTGTTTATTGAGTTGTTTAGCACAAGTCATGGAGACTCTAGTGTTAATTGAGTTCCATAGTGTTAACCAAGTTCCCTATGTTAATCAAGTTCAAAAATGTTAACCATGATCTCCATTGACTACTGAGTTGGAAGTGGTAGTGATATGAATCTCGTGTTGACCGAGCCATGGAGTGTCAACCGAGTGATTCAGTATATGCTAAGTTTCGTAGTATTCATTGAGTCACACAATGTTGACCAAGTTCAAGATACTTGGAAGTCATTAGTATGAACTTAGCTTCTTCATCAATCAAGTGCTAGATGATGTCAAGTGTTGACAGTGGTTTCTAAGTATTAGAACATCACTAAGTTACAACAGTTGGGTTGATGTTGTGTATTTTGGTGAAACTTGTATTGTAGTCGACTACAAAAAGTTGTAATTTGGATTTGTATATATGTAATGCATTGTATCATATCCAAATGTAAAATAAGTGTATGCAAATGATCAATAGAGGTGCAAACTAATGAAGGCTACAAGAAGTATAAGGTACAAAAAATTATTATCTATCACAACAAAGTGGTCATTACAATTCAAGGAATCTCAACTAGCAAATCAGAGTTGAAGATTAGAGATTAGCCACTAGTTCATTCTAACAAGTGCATTAGTCAAAATCCTTTAATAGGGTAGATTTAATAGTTTTTGATAGATCTCTTTACTAAGTGCATACTTCATTGCATTTTTTGTAAATCCTTTAACAAGGTGGACCTCATAGTCCATTTTGCTCCTGATAGGGAAGATCATCAGAAGTGATGAATTGCAAGCATTAATAGGCCAACTTTATACTGTAGTACTAAAAATTGTAGGTATCATCCCCATGCCAATTTTAATTTTTATTTGGAAGGTTTCTATATTACCATATCTTGTGTCAAATTTCTATGAATGTTTATTTTCTTTCATTCTTTCATGCATGCAATTAGATCAAAATATTATATGAAGGATTAATTGGTGAAATATGATTATGTTTTATTTTTTCCTAATTCATGCCCCCTCCCCTCTCTTAGTAATCTTGCATACCTCATATTCCAACAATTAGTATTAGAGCCTTGTGGTTCTCACAAAATAAGTTTAGCTGCTTGAACAAAGATCAAAGACAATGGAGGTATATAGGCTAGATAAGGCTATTGACAATGAAAATTTGGATCTTGAATTAGCTATTGGGAAATTGAAGAAAGCAGAGCAGCAACTTTTTCAATGATTGAAAGGAACCAAATATCTTGCAATACAAATAAATGACAATATCTACAATGAAGGAAGAATTGAATATACCTATCCAGAAAGAAACTTAGGTGAAGTTGTTAAAGCAATCAAATACTTATTAGAAAATAATTCCAATCTTTAAGAAGAAGTTAGAAAGATGAAAAGAGAATAAGAAATCCAATTAGTAAGATTATGTGAAGTCATGGAAGAAAAAGACAAAGCCAAAAAAGAGATAGAAGAAAAGAACAATGAAATTCAACATCTATCCCTTCAACAAACAAACTTCATTAATCAGCTCACTAATGCAAATGAAGAACTTATGAATCTCAGATTAGAAAATGAAAGAAACAAAATGATCTAAACACTAAAAAGAAAACTAATGAAAGGATATTGAAATCTCAAGAAAGCATGAATCAATTGAATGAACAAAGTCACTATAGACACAAAGGAAAATCTAGAATAGGATATACAGAAGAAGGTGGATCATCCAAACAAGGAGCTCAAAAGAATCAAAGGCCTAGTTGTAATCATTTTGGTAAGATAGGTCATACATCAAACAAATGTTAGAGTAATGGTAAAGAAAAATTCAATGGAAAGTGTTACAACTGCAATAATCATGTTCATATAGAAAGTGAAAGCAAGGAGAAACCTAAGTTTGAAGGTAAATCTCACAATTTAAAGAAACAAGGACACAAATATTCTGAATGCAAAACCAAGATATTGAATCTAGTAGAATAGATTGTGAAAGCAATATTTGGATGGGACCACAACACATGGTGTAGATGCCACTACTATGGTGAATTTGGTTACATTGGAGAAAACTATATAAAACATCATATGAGGAAAGGAGATATCACTAAAAGATTATTTGTATAGAACTTGGACATCTTGCCAAGAAGTGTATGAACATAGGAAGAATTGAAGATCAAAAGAAAGCCAAAGCTGACAATATTAGAAAGTGAATGAAGCAGCAATGGATACCAAAATCTCCTGACAATGCAAGCCCAAGTCATGAAGAAGATGTCACTCAAGAGTTGGGTGGCTCAATCATTTCAACGTGAATTCCTATAGGAATAATTAGAACTAAGACTCTAAAGTAGATACCTCTCATCAATTCTAGATAGCAAGAAGAAGAAATCAATATCAGCATTTAAGATGCACAATAATCACTGAGTAGTCACAAAAATCATAGAGCTTACTAAGCTAGGTCAGTTCGTAAGACCCTACTGAGCAAGGTTAGAAGACAAAGTAATGTATGTCGACACTAAGTTTTCAAGGACCCTACTGATCAATAATGATTCTATCAAGCTATGAATGTCTACTAAGCATTAAAAGTTGAACTGAGTGGAAGATAGCCTATCACTAAGTGAACAAATGTACCGAGCATTAATAATGGTTGTAAAGAGGAAATTCATTAAAAAGTAGAAAGTGAATGCATTGTTTCACTATGAATTTTTAGAACTAGTTGAGTTGAGTGATTTCAGAGTGATTTGACTCTTTTTTGTTTAAGATATTTTAGGTTTTCCAAAACCCTACTGATCATGGAGTCTTCTAGAGACAAAACCAAAAAGGGGTCAGAAATGTTGGTTTGAGGAATCAATTACAAGGCATCAAACTTCAAATTGAGTCTGACAATTGCAAAAGTGCTAGACCTAGCTGGTGCACAATCATAAATTCCCTCCAAGGTATTACTCATACACGATATTCATTCATATTACAAATGTTCAATTCAAGAGCTAGGCACACATGAGATGAATGAAGAATTGAACAAGTCATGGGTGAATGGTGTTCTAAAACCTAAGCATCAAAATTTAGAAGCTAAGGGATTAACACATATTTCACATATGCCAAGAAAGTTTTAGTCAAAGTGGATAAGATTTATCCTAAGTTGAGTTCACAATGCAAAGTTATGATTAGATCAACCCATTCTGATCACAAGCAAAATGATTCATAGAATTACGGGTCTTCCAATGTTGGACAAAGAAAAAGTGACCAAAACCCTAGGTCAGGTGCAACTGGAAAAGAAAACTCTACCGAGTGGGATGGAAGAGGAATGAAGATCAACAATGTAACTGACATGGAACTAAAATTTGGCATCCATATCATTGCTCACAAAATATATAGGTCTAGTCATCTTAATAGTGTATCTTGTGAAGCAGTTGATCTAGCTCTCAAGGTAGTGAAGAATAACATGTAATTTGACTTTGTTGAGTTGTTATTGAATTAGTTCAATAATAACATGGAGAGCATCAGTGGTTCCAAGACTAATCCATGTAAGTTTGGTTCACTCTTGACTTATTTGTTTTTCTTTATGCAAAAATTCTTCCCTTTTAAAGGATTAGTATTATGGAGAAAGGATGTGCCTATTTTATATCTAATAAATGAGTATATAGTAGAAATGGGCAAAAACTTTGATAGCATCATAGACAATTACTTTGAAACATTCAAAGAAAAGATGCATAATAGCTATATGATACATGTGAAGCTTGTAGAAGACTACAAGGATGATATCTATTTTATGGTAGATTCTAATAAGGTATATATTCAGGAAGTCAGGCCTAGAATAGCATGAGTTAAACCTTTGGAGTATGAGGTTAACATAGAAGAAAGCAAAGATATCATTAAGGCTCTGCTAAATGAGCTTGTGGATCCTAAAGCACCATATTTTGTAACTTATGAAGAAGCCAAGGCAAGAATAGAACTTGAAATTAAGCTTCCTAAAGTAGTTGTTAGAGTCAAAAAGAGGATAGAAAATTTGAAAAAAGAAAATTCTACTCTCCTACTGATAGAAGGAAAAGGTGATGATGTGGTAGAAGACAATGTTGAAGATGAAGATGAGGAATCCAAATCTAAGGAAGAAGAGCCTATAAGAAAGAAAGGTAAGGTCATCATAATCAAACCTACTAAGTCATCCACTACTATATTCATAAGAAGGGCATAAAAATCTAGGAATAAATTGAAGTTAGCTGAGGAGGATGCTGAGTAGATTATCTTTAGAAAGCCTCCACCTACACTTCAAGAAAAATTAAAGAAACTAGAAGGAGGAGCTAGAATGGAAACATCAGTGAAGCATGAAGAAGTTGAAAACTCTATCAAAAAGATACTACTAATATGTAGAACCTCCTCTAAAATAGAAACTAACCAGGTAGAGAAGACTATAATCTGCATCAAATTAGGAGGGACAAAAAGGAAAACAATTGAACTCGAAGATACAAATAGCATGAAACACAAAAGCTTGAAGAGCTAATCAATCAAACCAAGGAAGCATGAGAAACAATAGAAGAACCTCCTATTGTAGACAAGGGTGAGGTGATAGGAAACTAAGATAGTGGGCTAATATCTCCTACAAAATATAAAGAACCAAGGACATTGAGAGTGAGGAAGAGGTACAAACACCTATAAGGGCACATGTCATCAACACATCATAGGGATAATATCATGGAAGGGAGACTTACTTGACAAAGGAAGAGGGCACTAAAAGGAAAACAACTATCCCCCCATCACAATTTAAAATGTAGTGTGAGTATAATAAGTTACAATGATGAAAAAGATCCTAAAAAGGCAAGAAGTGGCACTTTATCTTAGTGCATTTGCATAAACATGCTTACAAATGATATCAACAATGATTAGAAAGGGGAAAGAGCTAATACAATAGATAGTATAGCCCAAAAGAAGAAATCTCATGCCATAAAAATGATCACTAGACTTGAAACACCCAAGATATCTACCATAGTGAAATAAAGAAAAAAAAATGATAGAAAGAGCATGAAGTAGAATCTAGAAGAAAAACTAGCATTTCTTAAAAGAGTACTAAACCATCTTTCCAAAAATATAATGTTTTCAAAAAATGGAAATGGGATGCTCAAGATATGCCCTCGAGATTGAAAAATAGAACACTTGGATTTGATTGCCCAAAGAGGCAACCAAACTGCATCAAAACTAAAAAACTCCTCTTCATTGTCTCTATCTCAAAACTAGTGTTCTGGCACTCCTTTCAGATCAAAAAAAGATGTTTGTATGCTCAAGATGTCATGAAACAACCAACATGGCCCCTGGATTTTTTTTTTTTTTAATTGAAAAAAAAAAGTCCCTCAAACCAGTGGAGGCAGGGTGGTGGCTCGGAGCCGCTGCGGCAGAGCCACTATAGAGCTGCTAAGTGGTGTTGTAGTAGTGCCACTACAATTAAAAAAATCACTTTTTAAAATTATTTTTATAATTTTTGATTTAAAAAAATCCTCAGAGTGCATGCAGAGGTCATACAACCCTGTTGGGCAAAAATTTTTGCCTCCCAAATCAATTTTGTCCAAAAAAGACAAACCTTTTATGGAAATAGGGGTTTTGACACCTTCTAAATCTATCTGTGAGGTCTATTTGGCCTGAAGCTTCTTCAAAAATCAATGACCCCCTGTGACTCTAGATCTGATCTGTCAAACCCTTGTTCTCCCTTTTTCTTCAAATACTAAATAGGCTACATCAAATCTAGCTCTGATACCATGAAGGATTTGAGAAAATACACAAATCAAATCCACAAAGCCCTGAAATATCTGCATGTAGAAAACATGTCATAAAGAAGAAAAAGACAAGAGAAGGCAAGGGTTTTTTCTAAAAATATGCAAATTGTATTCTCAGATAATGAAAGAGATGTAAAATTACAAAGAGATCAATCCTTATAAAATGAGATCAAAACCTAAAAAGGGTAACCTAAAAAGTTACAACAGGTAACCTAAAAGGTAAAAGCTATTTAATAATTACCAATTAATTATTAAATAAAGAATGCAAAAATTGCATAAAATGAAATCTTAAGAAGGGAGAAAAGGTAATTTAATTAATGAAATTAAATTAACCTTTTTTCTCTAACATACTATAGATCTATATTTCTTGCTAGCTCCTCTATCTCTACTATAGTTTTTATTCAACATATAGCTAGTACAACGATAGTTGAGAACAAGTCTTGACCAAGTATTGAAGTTTCAAACAAGGGTAAAGGTAAAGAAGAAGATATTGATCTAGATGTGGATATACTTATTCCAAATTGGGATACATCTACTCTAAATCCTAATCAAATGAATTTCATTGGTGAATTATTGTAAAAAAGGGCTAAGCAATAGATGCTTAGAGAAGAAAAGAGAAAGGAAACCCAAGTTCTTGAAGATGTAAAGAACATATTTATAAATGCACTAAGTATTGAGTTTGATAGTTCATAACCTATTTTGGATCAATTAGTAGAAGTTGTCCAGAAATTCAATGAAGGCTTGGATGGACAAGACACATTACTACAAAGAGAAGAAAGAAAATTTGAGAACACGGTATTGGAACAAGTGGTGCAAAAAATTGCAATTAACCAAGTAGAATTGTCTACTCTTCTTATTTCATTGGAGACATCTATAAATAATGTCACTTCATTATTTTTTAAGTTGTGTGACACATCTATCTTCACACAAGAAATTAAAAATAAACTATCAAAGATAGATGAAGATATGAAGGAAAATGTGCATCAATTATCAATTGACCCAAGCTACACCTCTACTCATTATTCAATGATTAGATTTCTAACAAATTTGAAAGCATAATTGCTAAAGAAAGAAGCCAAGATCAAGGCCACACTCATAGAAATCCAAGGCATGATTCTTCTAAACATGGATGCATTGCAGAAACACGTTGCACATGCTAAGACACTCATCCATGACATAGCTTCTCCATAGCTAACCACGTGATGGAGCTATCAATAGAGGTTTAGATTGCATTGCATGCAAGCAAGGTTTTACAAGAAAATTGGGACAAGACAATGGCATTACTCCTAGAGGTACACTTTGAATTCTTGTCGCATTTTGGTATTAACATTTAGATACACCTTTGGCATTTATGTCCAAAATGGGGAGAAGTATAGATGAATGTATATATGTATAAAGAGGGAGAAGCATATGTTAAGATATGTAAATAATATATGTGTGGGGGAGTAATAATCTAGATATATGTATGGGAGAACATTATTTTATTGAATAGATAAGAAGAAAACATCTCTTATAAAGAAATTTTGAAAATTTTGAAAAAATAGAGTATGTTATAGAGTTGTAGACATAGAATGGAGATAAAGAATGTTTTGACTTGTAATTTTGTATATTCATTTTTTTAGATGATAAGTGTTTTTGTCACTAATGCCAAAGGGGGAGATTATTGACATTATGGTCAATTTGTTTATAGTCACTCACATGTAGTGAATATATAGTAGCTACTAAGTTTCTCAGTTGCTACCAAGCTTCAAAACCTATGTATAGTTTATACAAAGTGTAGTAGTGTTTATTGAGTTCTTTAGTACAAGTGATGGAGACTCTAGTGTTAACTAAGTTCCATAGCATTAATCAAGTTCCATAGTGTTAACTAAGCTCCATAGTATTAACCATGATCTCCAGTGTCTATTGATCCAGAAGTGTTAGTGATATGAATCTAGTGTTGACCGAGCCATGGAGTGTAAACCGAGTGATTTAGTATATGTCGAGTTTCACAATATTCACCGAGTCATACAATGCTGAATAAGTTCAAGCTATTTGAAAGTGATTAGTACATGAACTGAGCCTCTTTGTCAACTGAGTGTCAGATGATGTTAAGCATTGATAGTGGTTGTCGTGTATCAGAACATCACCTAGTTTGTATTTAGAACCTGAGTTACATGAGTTGGTCCAACTTTGTGTATTTTGGTGAAACTTGTATTGTAATCAACTACAAAAAGTTATAATTTGGATTCGTATATATGTAATCCATTGTATCATATCCAAATATAAAAGAAGTGTAAGCATACAATGAGAAGAGGTGTGAATTAAAGAAGGCTACAAGCTATATAAGAGACCAAAAAGTATTATCTATCACAACACAACAAGGTGATCATTATAATTCAAGGAATCTTAACCAGTGAATAAGAGTTGCAGATCAGATATTAGCAACTTGTTCATCCTAACAGATGCATTAGTCAAAATTCTTTAACAAGGTAGACTTAATAGTCTTTGATAAATCTGTTTATCGAGTGCACACTTCATTGTATGTTTTGTAAATCCTTTGACAAGGTGGACCTCATAGTCATTATTGCTCCTAACAAGGTAGATCATCAGAAGTGATCAATTGTAAGCCTTAACACACCAACTTTATACTATAGTACTAAATCTTATGGGTATTATCCCCACCCTAGTTTTACTTTCTATTTGGAAGGTTTATGGGTCACCATATTTTGTGTCAAATTTCTATGAATGTTTATTTTCTTTCATTCTTTCATGCATGCAATTAGATTAGAATATTATATAAAGGATTAATTCACCCTTCCCCTCTTAGTAACCTTGCCTACCTCATATTTCCAACATAACTGTCATAGTGAGCTTTCAAATATTATCAATCTACTAGGATACCCTACTCTTTTCTTCATGTTGTGTGAAATAGATACTAAATGGCCATGTTTAAAACACCTATTTTTAAATGGCATGACATACAGAAAATTAGCTAACAAATATCTCACAAATAACATTATTTATAAACCATATACTACATTTATGTAGTTATATCAACAAGTAATAATTTTCTATAAAGAAATAATTGAGAAGTTCTTAGGCCCATTTTTTTTTTTTAGATATTCAAATGGAAACATAAAGGACCAACACACACACACACACACACACACACACACATAGATGCATTTTATTTCCCAATGCACCAAACATGGAAAAACTTGACTAGAAAACCCATGCTTTTGTAGAACAAGAAAATCCATTTTTGGTTAATATATAAGTGCATGGAATCCTCATCAATCAGAAAGACAAAACAAAAGACATCATTGTTTATATGAAGATTCTTTCTTATTAAATACAAAAAATATTTTATCTAGAAATAAACTACATGACTATGAAGACTTAATCAATCATGTCCAAGGGAACACACAATATACTGAAACAACATGTCTATAGAAATTGGGTCATGATATATATATATATATATTTAAAGCACTATAACCTGAATGTGCTATTTTTTCATTTTTCTATAATGATAGTACAAAGAAAGAATATACCCCTACATGAATTCATGATAATTTAAACATAACAACCCAAAAATAAAACTAATATAGAGAGTTAATATGGATTGACAACTAGATGTATCAACATAGCTTGTTTGTAAATATTTTCCCAATATGCATCTAAGATAGTAAGAAAATTGGAGAGTTGTCTAGTATTCTTACATGGATAAGTAAATAAAAAGTAGAAAACCAAGTTCTAACAAAATTTCAAAAAATTATGATTGAGATCATTGTAGATTATGCTATAGATGCCTAGGAGACATGCGACATGCTAAATTTTTTGATAATAATTCATTAGATTGGTTCATTTATGATTGTAAAGATTTAGAGAAAAACACTCCATCACATCTAAAGAAGTCCACATGATAGTCTATTTCCAATGAACTATATAACTCCTACATACAATGACTTGTAAGGACAAAAGTACGAACATTAATTAAATCTTATAGATATTTTTTTCTCTTTTATCAAATTTCAAAGGTTGCATGTCAAAATATAAGGAAAAAAATGCAACTAACAATGTTTTTCCTTGAATATGTGCTACACTAGATGAGGATTCTAAATAACTTAAAACAATGTTTTAGAGAGACATACTTATATACAAGCATGTTTGGACCATCTCTATAGATATTGGTCTAACTAAAGAGAACATTTTGTAAATTGGGACAAAATGAAGACTCATAAATACCACCTCAATCATATAGAGATTAACCATGTAGAGGCTAATGATGTTGATAATGAGCATGATATATGGCATACAATTCAAACAAATAAAATGGAGTTGCTATCACAAATGGGCCTTACTTATAGTGGAAGTATATATCCTTGAAATACTTGATAGATGTCACTTTAACAATATGAACACATATTTTTGATGTCTAGAACTGGTATTGGTTAGATAGTAGGGGGTTATTATTAGTTGTCCTCCAGCCTTTGGTACTTTGGGGTCAGCCCCCTTCTCTTGGTTTATATCTAATACATCAAAAACAATATAAACACATAGTCCATAATGTTACATACTCATGCATTTGCACTACACAAACAATTTATCTCCATAAGATGAACATTGCACATTTGAGTTAAAAGATCCACCACAACCACTCTCTTCTAGACAACTAGCACTAACCATTTTGGAAGAACATTTTACTAATTCCTCTTAAAAACATCCCTTACACATGATCATACAAGGAGTAACAAGAACATACAACTTATTACCCTATACATTGTGTCAAACACAAACTTTAGGTTTTAGCATAAAAAATACAAAGTTCACTACTTGTTGTTTCTCCTCTAGGAATTTTTATGTTCAAAATACATGCTTCAAATATCCATACCTTTCTTAAGATACAATATAGAAAATGTAATCATTATAGAAACAATCAAGTTGTTAATTTTTAAACAAGTCGTGATACAAAATTTATCTCCTTCTTTATGAAATAAGCATTGTAGGAACAAATTTTCTATTGAAAATATTGTGTGAAGATTTCCCCCATAAATAACACTTAATTTTTTGGGGAAGGTCTATCATTCTTGTGGGTGACTTGAAATAAATATGACATGTTATGGACAAAAAATTTTATTCATTATGCTCAAATGTCAAATTCTTGTGGGAAAAATCAACTACAACTATAACATTGTAAACAATATTTTGTCAAGAAGGCAACACTCAAGTTGAATTAACTTTTGTCAAATACTACAAAACATGCATAATGCAGAACTAATAGAACAAGATTGCTAATTATTAATAAGTCACACAAAAAATTCACCATATCTTGAAGAAAAAAATTCAACTAATCAATGTGCAAAGTCCACAACCAAAAATTGTAGCAACTTCTAAATTTTACTATTTCTCTATGTATCGCAGTAAAAACATAGATAAATCCAAACATTAATACTCATTTTGACCACATGTGACATTTTTTTTTAAAAATTTAACAGAAAAATAAAAATGTTAACACAAATTGGTGTGAAGTTAGACGTGACTGGTCAATAGATCTCTTGGTGAAGTATTACATATTATGTACATAATTAGCACCAAACCCCTAGATTTACCTTTGTACATGGTTGTTGTGTTCAACGATTACAATGGTGCATCTTGAAACCAAAATGACCCCAAAATAATACCTATTAAGCCAATATACCTAAGGAACTCTAGGCATAAATCATAAGGACTAACACTTCCCAAAGAAATAATTTATATAGGTAGAATAGAAAGACAAGGATTAATTTTCTAGCCATATCAAGAGTTAAAATAGTGGAAGACCTTGTCATACAACCACCATTATCCTTGAATTGTTATTAATGAATGAAAAGTAATCCATACACAATCATCTGGAAAAATGAAGGGTCTCAGCTCCTCCAAATCACAATATAGTGAGGACAAGTAAAAATTGCCATTTTTTGCTCCTTGCTAGATTTTTCCCCTTTACACATCTTGCATATACTATTAATTGAAATCATATATTTCCTTAGTACATTTGTGAACTTTTACATATGACTATTCATATACTCATTCTAAAATATTTAAAAGTTCTTGTTTCAAAGTGTATGAACCAAATCAAAGACTCGAGAATAAGTATAACATCTAGAAGCAAAATCTCAAGATGCTAGAAATGGGGTAAGACCCAAACAATGTTTAAGTGTTGAGAAAGAAGGAGCCTAATATTTTTTATGTTTCATAGATTTTTTCACCACTTTGTGCTATTCTATGAAGGAAATTATGAAACTATAAATTGAGAATGGTGGTTGTAAATCTATTTCTCATTGCGTGTACAAATTTTTCAATATTCGATCCTTTTTTCATATATTTTCAATAAAATTGTAAAAAATATTCAGAATATCCAAATCTCTAACATATGAAAGATTTATTATATATTTACATTTTGTTAGATTTTTTTTACTATGTCTCAAAGAGTTTGTATGTAAATGCTTCAAATAGTTCATTTCAATAAAATTTCACTATATGAGCATGTCACTAAATGTTTTTTAAATGTTATGAACAAATACATAAATAACTAATTATTACAAAAGACTCACAAATATCAGCACATGTAATGTTCAATATACACACAACTTATAATTATTCACACTATATTATTACCAACATATCCCTTGCATCTCATTTGGATGCAAGTGCTAGTTTATTTATTCGTATGTTGATTTTGTTGTTCATGTGGAGAAAAGAGATGTTGTGGAATTCGGTGGAAAGTTAAAGTTGACATTACCTTCATAATAAGAAGAATATTAAGAAGATTTACATGGAAGTATATGATAGCATCAAAGGTTTTATTCATCGCTTGGCATTCTTGAACATGAAAATGTGGATGAAGGGGATGGTTAATAGGGTGATGCATAGATTCATCCCCAACCATTACACCAATTTTGGACTCAAGCATTGCATTAGGAAAATTTGTTGTTGTGAATGATGAGGAAGATAATGATAGTACAAGTAATCCTTTTTTTTACTAGGTGTACCTTTTTAGGATATTGGTCATGATGATATTGATGTTGTTTCAATTGCAATGGATGAATGGTATGTTTGGGTTCGGGTATGTTCATAGTCTGCAAATAATTATTGTTGACAATGATCTGTGAACCATTTTGTATGGGATCTAATATTTAGTTTTTTGGCTCTAAGAATTTTTGTTTGGCATAGAAATTTTTGAACATATGTGGGATTTTCCAAATAAATAGATGTAACTTTTAGGTTATTTTTGTATGGGTTAGTAGTATTATGAATGATTGGACTTTCAATAGCAAGTGTATATGCACATGTAGCTCTTTTCTTTTATTTATACATTATATTTTTTTATAGGTCTTACACCTTTCAAATTAAAAAATAAAATTAAAAAATCACTAAATTAATTTATAAAGTACAAAATAAAGAAAAATTAATTAAAGAGCTTGTACTTAATTAGATTGATCAAGACAATTTTCAAGAGTATGTACCATATTAATTTCCTTCTCTGTCTCCATATTCATCTCTTTCTCTAACACTATCTCTTTATAACCCTTTATCTATTATTGCTAAGCCATTTCAGAAATGGAAGCACCATCATCTATCATTCTTGTAATGTGTCTAAAAAAAAAAAACAAATATTAGAATTGGTATTCTACAATTAGATTTCTTTCCATTATCTTTTATTATTATTAGACACATTTATTAATAACTAATTATGATCTTATAGAAAGATTTTCATAACTATTTCTTTATTTCCTACCTGAGAACTAATGTTTTCATTTGACCCTTAACTATTTCTATTTTTTCTATATAGTAGTAAAATATTGATTTAAGGAAAAGTTTTAGATGGAGTATTTTAAAAATCATTTATTATATACAAAATTTCTTATTTGTGATTGGCCTGTAGCCAATTTCCTAGGAAAAAATAAGATTTTTTGGAATTGAAAAATGCAGAAAAAAGTACAATAATGATCTAATAATAAATGTTTCTTGGTGTTTGGAGGAAATGATGTTTACCAGCCAAGGAGATGACAACAACACAGAAGGCTATATAGCTCGGCTTCATCAAATTTGTCAGTATGATTATGTTGGATTTAATTAATATTTTAAAAACTAGTTTAGAAAAAGTGTCTGCAATAGTTTTTGTTATGAAGTATATAATTTACTGTAGTTAATGTACTAATTTGGATTTTACATATCATTAAAATCTTGAGATAATAAAATTTAAAGATTAATTTGTTGAGCATATTTCAACATTTTAAAGAATTCTTTAATTTTGAAAATATTTAAACAAAAAAAAAATTAAAATTATTTTTATATAAATCAATAATCATAGTAAATTCTTAAATTTGATTGTTTATAAAAATATACTATTGTCATTAAGATTTGTATTGTTTTATATGAAAAAGTAAAATTATATGCAATACCATATATATAAACTTTAGTATATATTAATATATTGATAAGTAGGAGATAATTTTTACAAGTCAAATTGTGATATTGCTATCAGGATTTAACTATGTGATTTTTGAGTCAAACTCATCGCCCATGGTCAATGAGTTTGACTCAAAAATCACATAGTTAAATCCTGTCAATGAGTTTGACTCAAAAATCACATAGTTAAATCTTGAAGGCAATATCACAATTTGACTTGCTGTGGAAATTATCTCCTACTTATGAATTGATGAGCTTAAGGGGCTTTCTAATGAATGGTTCATAAGGCACAACACTCGTGAAGGTTTTGCAAATGGGGTTGCAAGCTTTAGGTTTAACAATGGAAGAAACTCTTTAATTTTCTAAATTCTAACTTATGTAATAAAACTCTATAAATATGAAATTTCTTTTAAAAATCTATTAATCCAAATTTCAAAATATTTATTAGTAATTTTACATTGCATTGCATTTGAGTTCTATATTTTTTAACAGTGGCTAGTCAGAACATTGTTTTGTAAAAGTAAAGTTTAAAATATTAATTAAAGCTCTAAGTTAAATTTGTTAAAATTTATAACTTTTCTTTTCTTTAAAACATTGTATATCTTTAAATATTGTATGTCTTTGACTATCGCATTCAAATGATCTAAAGATTAAATGAATTTTTATTCCATTATTAAAATATGAATCATTAATTGCAAAGACAAGGACTCAAGCTTTTCCAGAATTCTTGTTATATTTTAAAGTAAGTATTATCAATTTTTTATTATTATATATGTTAAAGTTAATAGTATTCATGTTTCCTTATAAAGAATTGATAATACCTACTTCAAAATATAATAAAGGGATAGTTGAATAGTCAATTATAGTTTCCATGTGTCAAAGTCTTTGTTAATACCCCTCCGCCCGGGCTGGGTGTGTTTTTTCAATCTTATGATCACGGCCGCTTTATCTCTGCTTCTTTTATGAAGCTTCGTGCACGTTCTGTTCTTTTTCCAGTTTTCGATGAATATTGTATGCTCAGCTCAAATCAATTTTAGTATTTAACCAGACAGCAATAATTAATGTGATCAACGATTCTTTTAGATAATGGTAGACAAAGGAATCTCTATCATTTATTCCTTTTTAAAGTCCGTATCAATTCTACCGGACCGTCAGTCGCGAATGACATAGTCAAATTTGCCAGCCAGAAGTTGAACATGGATCGGGAATAATGAAATTCAACTACTTGCTTTTTTACGATGCAAGACAGCTTTTTCCAATCTATAAAACTAGCACTTAGCATCTGGAAAGAGGTGCAAGGAAAATTATATAAGTCAATATGTTAAGAGAGTTCAATTTCATATGAAAATAAAAACACATTAATTTAATCTGTAATATTATAGTGAAAATATTGTAATTTTTGTGTCAACTATTTTAAAATATAATCTTGACTTAGGCTAATGATTGATATTCAAAGTATCATTCTTCTTGTAACTTCACTTTATGTGTTTAGTAATCTATTTATTTTGGTTACCAATTTGACAAATTTACATCTAATTTGCAATGGAAATATAATGCTAATGATGATTTAAATTTATATGAAGAATGTCTTACATATTTGGAAGTAGCCTTCGGCTTATTAGTAGGAGTGGTTTTTCTTGAAATAGAGTGACAAGTGTCTATCAAGTATCTAAGTCTTCATCTCAACTTGAGCTTCAACATTAAAAAATCAAAAAGCTCTTTGTATTATTTCTAAAATGAAGTAATACATGATATTGAGAAAAAATAATAAGAGGAACATAAAAATTTGAGCAAGAGATGATGTATATTTTCACATTTAAATTGTTTATATGTAATTAAAATATAGTGGCATAAAAGATCATAATTCAAATGAATGATGCAAACAAATTCCTAGGAAGACCACTTCATTTGACTAAAGTGATTGTGAGAATCCAATGATAAGGGTGACACAATCTCTCTCTCTCTCTCTCTCTCTCTCTCCAATTTTCAAGATGCACTTATATAAAAGAGGAGTGTGTGATTTAATATAAATGATACGTAATATAATTTTCTAATGATATATATATATATATATGGTTAAAATGAATAAATTTTTTATACACTAACATATGGTTGTTAGCATGCACCTATACACCATGGTGGTGCAAATCAATTAGATTAGAAACTTAGTTTTTAAAGCATGTAGAATGAAGTTGTTAATAAAAAAATGAGTGTTCAAAAGATTGTATTAAAATTTGCACAGAGTAAATGTGCATCATCTCTTTCCTTAATAATTTTGTATAGATTATTTAATAAAAACATATTTAATAAACAATAATAATACATTAAAAAATATATTAAAAATACTAATCTATAACTAATTGTAAATGACATCTATTTGCAAAATCTCTAATGCTTAGAAACAAGAAAAGATGAGTTTGAAATAATATAATTTAAAAATTTTTTTATTACCATATAATACAAACAAAAATGTTATTTCTATAAACTTAACACTATTCGTTTCAATCTATCAAATGATATTTATTATTAACTAAAATTGTTATTTAAATTACTTATAAATTATTTATTACAAACTAAATATGATTATTTAAATTCATGTCTAATATTGACCGGTAATAAATGGAAGAAGTATGTAGTCCCATAAATAAAAGGAAATGCCTAACCAAATTTTGACTAAACAAAACTTTAAGAATATACCACCATAAGAATATGTACTATTTAGAAAAAACAATGAAATACTCTATGCATTTGGAATTGACTATTCCATTCCCATCTAAAATTGCTTGTGTGTGTGTTTTCATCAAATAATTTTCAACAAATTTTTTGAGTTGTGATTCTAGGGCTTAACATTAGGATACTTTATAGACTTTTAATTTTTTGATTAGTTTTATTTTTATTATATGTTTTGATGTATGATTAACTTTTGTAGCACTGATATGTTATGTTAAAGGATATCAAGGAACACATCAAGCTCAAAGAAACCTCTTATATGTAATCCCATAAAAAAGGAAACACCTAACTAAATGCTTGACTAATTAAAACTTTAAGAATATACCAACATTAGGGACATAAATTCCTTGGAAAGACTAATTAAATACTGAAGCATTGACAACTTTTCTTTGGCATTGCATTGAACTTGTAGATATCTTATTCACTAACTAGCATTGAAATGTTTTGGGTTTAATAATATGAACTCCTCATGATAGAACCTTTACAAATTCAAGGCCTATTTGTTGCAAAAAGAAAACTTGGCATGTTGCGAGACCTTGGTTGCATTGGAATGGTTTCATCTTCCACAAGGGACTCTCTTTTAATAAGCAAATCCTCTTATGGTCTCCTTCTCTTCAAGTTTAACGCTTTCCTTTGGCCAAAGTTCTATGCACTTGATCTTTACATTATAATCAGCAAGGTCTGCACATTTCTCAATATGTGTTTATGTGAAACTATGTCAATTCACAATTAGGAGAATGCTTGTGCATAATCTGGTCTTCCCAGTCATGTTAGAGAGACATTTTAATTGCTTGTCTCTCTTTTTCTTCTAGAATGAATGTATAAGATTGGCATCAACAGTAGAAAACCATGGTGGAAATATTGGAAATAGTATCTATATACTACCTTTAATAGATATTTCCCTCACCAAGGATATCGTTAGCTCTCATGTCATTTTCTAATAGTAGAAAATGTTATTAAAACATGGAAAGTGTTATCTTTGTACACTTAATGGAGGCAGCGGATTATTTCTATTTGGTCCAGTATTATAGAACCTAAAATTGGTCCTTTTAATTGGTGTTTATTGTTTCAAGGATTATCTTTAGGTGCCCAATTACATTACATGGGTGTTCTAGATCTATTTTGTCCTTTTTGTCATCATCCTGATCTTTTATTTTTTATTTTCATATTTTTGTCTTTGCCAACGAGCATACATCTATTAGGTCTATATCTATAGCCTCTTTGCATCTATTTTTCCATTGCTATTGACATCAAAACATATTTTGTTTTTAGATAAACTTAATCTTCTCTTTCCAATCCTACAAATGTGACACACTTTTTGAATGAGAATTCCCATTCGATTATGGAAGGTAAGGAATTCAACTATTGTTCCAAAAAAAATTATTATTACTACTATGTATGTATTTGCTAAGGCATGTATCTGTAACAATATTCTCTTTCAGATTTAGGTTCAAGATGATAAAACTTCCCTTGAGGTGGCCCATTTATAGGAGATCATTAAATACTTGGGAAATTCTTCATGTACTATGTTTTGAGTACGTACCAACAACTCTTCTTTTGGTTTCACTTCACATTTCAAACAAAAGCATTAGGGATATAGTGGTTATAGTGGGAAGAGAAATTATCACTCCCAACCTTCTTGACAACCCACTTCCACTTTCCATTGATCATCACATTCTTTCCATGTACTTATGTTAGTTTTCATGCCTCTAGACTATACATGTTGGTGTTCATCCAATAGCAATCAAGCCACTAGCAACCACTTTTGGTTGGCTAGTTGGTTGAGCTACCGATGGGCCTTTTATAAGGTATTTTTCTTATCTCTCTTTAGCTATATCTCCATGTCAAGATATATAGAATTTGATTGAATATGTATTAGATTGATAGAAACTCCTAAATCCACAACCATCTCAGATTGATAGTTAGGGTGATTTCAATGAAAAAATGTATCCTTCACTAGCCTCTTATGTACTTCTCTCATGATTTAAGAGTTACATATTCTAGTAGGCTTATCCTTTTTCTTGTTCTTTTGTTTCTATGTTTACTGGGACCATGTCCAATTAATGGCTTTGGTTTGGTGTTAATCTGCATTAGTTAAGTTGATGATTCTTCTCAACCATCATTTTTACCTAACTAAATGGATATATCTTTTTATTTAATTTAACGAATTTGGTTCATTAATTTAATTAAAAAAATAGAAAGATCTTATCTTTTTCTTTATTAACCATCATTTTCTACATGATGAAAAAAATGGTTGAGGTTAAGGGTTGCATGGAGTGAGTGCGCTAACCAAGAGATACAATCCAAATATATTTTCTAAGATTTTCAAATATTTCATTGGCTATTGAATTTACATCATCTTAAAATTATTTTCAAGTATAGAATAGGTAAGGTATTGAAAGGGAAGGAATTTAGCACAACCAACCCCTATAAGATTTAGATAATTGGGAAGTTTGCTTAGAAAAATCATAATAGAACTCTTGAAATTTTTGAAAAGAACCCATAATGTGACAAATTTTAAAATTAATTCCACTAAGAAATGAAGAATAGAAAGTCCAATTAAGATTTTTTATTAGAAGAAAAGAAATAAGGAAAAAAGAAAAAGAAAAATGTTAATGGAAGTGCTAAATGAGGAGACAAAATAAGAAAGATAAATCAAACGATTAGAGCACTTGTCAAAAAATATAGAAAATATGACTCCTAAATTATTAGAAAAATGGAAAAAATGTATGTTAAAAAAATGAAAATCTACAAAAAGCTCTAGAAAATTTATCATAATATGTACCAAAGAAAACATTATTTTCCTATAAGATAGGTATATATAACCTTAAAAAGGAAAATTAACATAGGGAAAGAAAACATGACTTTCAATGATATAATCTTGGAATCTTTATTTCAATATTTTATTCAAAGAGGGGAGAGTACTAAATGTCATGTTACATCCTTCATCCTTTAATTAAAACTTAGCTCTAATAATCATGTTTTATTAATATGTATGCTCATGCCAAGAACAAAATAGAGTTTTCTCAAAATCTCCAAAAGGATCTGTACATTTGTCTTTGTATTATCCTCCATCATTAGATCAATATATGTTTGTACCATATCTTTCAAGAGATAACAATTTTTATTTGAAGCATTCTACCTTTTAGACTGATCCTGACTATTGTTCTCTATCCTCAACAAGGAAAGAAATTTCTAGAATAATTCTAGGCCACTATTAATCCACTAAGTTTTTTGCTTCTCTCCACCTATACAAAAGTGTTGTTAGACAGTATTTTGTAATGCCCTTCCTGGAGATCCTTGGAACAAGGATTCAATACAAGCCAAGGTGTGTGTGTGTGTGTGTGTGTGTGTGTGTGTGTGTGTGTGTGTGTGTGTGTGTGTGTGTGTGTGTTATACAAGTATGAATGCACATAACAACATCATACATAGATCACAAAGATCACAACGGAAGACTTCACAATAATCCTAGCAACCAATGAATCTCCAAACGCCACTACCAAACTAACATAGTCAAAAAAAGAAATAATAACCCAAAGTGACAACAGAACAAGAATATCAAATCTATTGAAGCATGGAAAATTATGTAAACCCAAAGGGTACTCAAAACACCAAGTTGTGTTCCCTAAAAATTAGTGGAGATGCCCCCTATTTTTTACGCGAGGAAACACAACTGACAGATTTTTGCACAAGGATGTACTCCTTTGTGCAAGGATGTACAACAAGCCACATGAGGATCTTCCCAATCGTGTGAGGACTTGCTTGGCCCAGTAGCCAAAACACCCAAAACCACTGTTGGGTTTTGCACAAGGATGTGGGTCAATGCAAGAAGTTGGGTTTCACTTTTGGCCAAAAAGTGGAAGTGTTTTTCCTATTTTTGAAATTTTTTGTCAATTGATGTCAAAATTTGAGGTATTTAGAGATTGAATATTAAAAAACTCTAGAAATAAAATTTTTAGTGTTCAGAATCTAGTTTTTGAATATGTAATTTATTTGTGCACCCATATGATAGATTATTTTTTTGGTATGGATCTTTAAAAACCACTTTTTCAAAATGCCTGTTTCAGGACCATACCATGCTCGTGTACAGACACCATAATTTGACACAAATAAATGAATTTTTGCAAATCCTTTTAAAGGGAGTTACCTAATACACCTAAGATTGATGACAATATTTTTTCTTAGTTTTTTATTTAATAATTTTTTAATTATTGATTATTAATTGGCTATAAAGGTAAATTTTAAAACCTCTCATGTACGGACCACATAATTTGATCAAAATCTCAGTTTTTTCAAAAAAAAAAATTTAACATCAAAAGAATTGTATGTAGATTGATGACATATAAATTAATTTAAGAAAAATTATAAAATAAAAAAGTTATTAAAGTTTTAGTGAATGTCACTTTTTAACATTTAGGAGATAGTTTTGATTAATAAATAATGGAAAAATAGAAAATAAACTAATAAAACTATAAAATTTACATTTTTGAAATTAGAACAGCAAGACCTATAATGGGTTTTTGTCTCATCAAATAATTCAATAGGAATGACTATAAAAAAATTATGACAATACTAGAAATTGTCGATTAAATGCCTTAGAAAAAAAAAGGAGTACAAAGGCATGGCTTGGTGGGACCAAGTCTATGCCATGCCTTTCCCCAAGGCAAAACCCCATGCAAAAGTCGGGAGCAATGCCAAATTCCCGCTCATGTCTCACGAATCAGGCACCCGATTTATAATTCATAAATCGGGTGCTTGATTTCTTTAAACTGTTATACCGACTTTTTAAAAATCAGGCACCCCATTTTTTAAAAATCGGGTACCCGATTTGTAAACGGGTACCCGAGTTTTAAAAAATTGGGTGCTTGATTTTTAAGAAATCGGGTACTCATTTCTGATGAACCTGTTGGGTCCCAAAAGCTGCCCCACTGACCCAATTTCAATGATTGAAATGATTGAACAACAGTTTCGACCTGCAACACCGAATTTCATCACGCTTATTCTATTTTCTTGTCCTCTTATACAATTTGTAGGTTACTAATTCAAATTCAAAACTGGTGCAAACATGGGATCAAAACAACAAAGAAAGAAGAAAGCAAGAGTTCTGGCAAATGAGGAGATTGCAGCAAATAAAGAGAATGAAGCACAATGTCAATGAGAGAGAAGACAGAGAATTAGAGACTTGAACAATGTTTCAAAGGAGAAAGACATTGAAGATACCATGATTGATGAAGAAGTCAAAGAAGAGAACCCAATACAAGAAAATTCAGGTGCACATTCTAATTATGCATTCAATACAGGTGTGTCTCCAAACCCTCAAATTTTCTCTTGCGATGAAATTGGTGATTTTTTAGAAGCAGGTTATGATTTAAATGATTTAGATTTTCTTCATGAGAAGCAATTGTCAAACGATAATGCACAAAACACTCCAATTGAAATGCCTGCCCCAAAAGAAATGCCAAGAAAATTTGAAAATGATATTCAAATCCCAAATAATAGTGAAAATAGTAAAGTGTCTGAAAATAAAAATTGCATGAATGTAGACATAGAAACACCAACTACTAAACAAACATGTCAGGATGATAGTAAAGTGTCTGAACATAATTTTCATATTCCTAATGATGTGTTAGATAATCTTGAGGGATTGGTTTCATGGAGATAAATTAGGACACATGCTAATAGATTGTATAGGCATTTTTTTTATAATAAGAAATTTGGGTTTCAATGTCAGCTAATGTTGCAACTAATTAAAATGTCTAAAATGCGAAAAGTAATGAGAAGGTTGGGAATGTATGCAAAACCTAAGAATAAAAATGAGTCTTTAAAACAAGTTGTATCCACTATTGCTAGTGCCTTTGATGTTATCGGAAAGAGAAGTTGGTCTAAAGATAAGAATGTAGCACAACGAGCAATAACAATAGCTTTAGTTAACAAATCAACATCTGACAAAAGATTGATTACCAACATAAGTAGATATCTTAATGTGAATCGTAAGACTTTAGAAAGAGCTGTAAAGAGAAGGGTTAACTTTGAATGTGATCCAGCAAATATTTTATGGACTTCTAGTGGTAGACTCCTAAGATGTGATATGAAACTTACTAGTGAAATCAAAAGTTTGATTGAAAATTTTTGGCATGATAATACAAGAGTATCACCTAATTCAAGAGATGTTCTTAAATTGAGAATTGGGTCAAAAATACGTGATCCACATCCTAAACACCTTTTGGACATGACTCAAACTGAATTGTTTAAAAAATTTGTAGATGGTAAGGTATTAAATATTACCATTAGTCAAAGATCTTTTGAAAAGTGTAAACCATGGTATGTAAGGATTAACAAGGAAAGAATCACATGTTGTTGTAAAACTCATATTCAATTTCGTTACCAATATGATGTATTTCAATCTATACGTGGTACCATGCATAATAAAGAAATGTTGCAAGAATGTGGTATAAAAATACCACCTCAAACTATAAAAGATTTCATATCAGGTTTGTTTTGTAAGCCACCTAATGATCAATACTTTCTTTTCAATGCATGTCTTTCTAGTACATGTGATATGTGCGGCAATCTTTCTTTGTTAGATGAATGTTTGCATGAAAATGCTTTGACTACTTTTGGACAACAATTAGTTGAGGTAAAAAGATTCAAAACTATTGAATATCCATTGAAGGATGCAAAGTTTGGAAGAAGGTCTGATCTAGTTATAGATAAAGTTAGTTTTCATGCATTTATGGATGAGTTTAAGAGTGTGATCATACCAAAATATGTTAAACACTCTCAATATTCTAGATGGCTTGATGGAAAATTTCGCATATGTAAGAATACATTTCCAATTGGTACTATACTTTCAGTTGTTGACTTTGCAGAGAACTACACGCTTGCACCACAAGAAGAGGTACAAGCACAATATTACAATTCAGTGCAAGTAACAATTTATGTTTATATAGTTTATAGGCATGCACTTGATAGTACAGAGGAGGATCGAAAAATATTGAGAGAGTACCATTTTTATTTAAGTGATAATAAACTCCATTCATCTGAGTTTGTCCAATATTGTTTCAAGATATTTTATGATAATTTAAAAGAGAGACAAATTCAAATGACACAACATTGGATATGGTCAGATAATTGTACAGGACAATTCAAGAATGCTAGAATGTTCTATTAGTTGAGTAGGACACATAAGCAAACTAGCATCCAACATGTGTGGAGTTTTTTTGAGGCTAGACATGGTAAAGGAGAACATGATGGTGTTGGTGCATGTGTGAAGAGAGCCCTTAGTAAAGAGCAATTAAAATTTGAGGAAAGAGCTAAATTCAAAAATGCACATGAGATTGTCAAATGATGTAACAAATATTTATACACGGGATCAAGTCAAAACTCTACAATCAAATGTTTCTTCTACCTAGTTGAAAAAAATAATATCCCTTCAAGATTGATTGTGATACAATTAGTGGTTCAGCTAAATGGCATTCATTTAGGAGTTCAGATTCTAACACTTGGACTATATGGATGAGGGAGCTTGCTTGTTTTTGTCAATTTTGTCTTGCAAGTGAATGGGAAAAATGTGAGAATACAGAATGGGTTGAAGATTGGCAACAAAGATCATTAGCACCTATTGACACACATTTTGAAGATGATATAGTAAATGAAGGCCATAATGTTACTTTTGCATCAGAAGACTATGGTCGTATTTCAGACCTCAGAGAACCTGGTATGCACAATTTAATTAGATTTTTTTGTGATCTCATGCTTCAATTTATATAATTTTCATATGTACACGAGTGATTAAAGTGTTTCTATACTTTATCTTATCTTGTAGGACATGTTTATGTTGTTATTGCACCTAGTGATAATGATGAACAAACTAAGTATTGGCTAGCTAGATGTGTGGAACCTAAGAAAAAAATGACATGTCATCAAGTAGATGATGATGGTTTTGAGTATCCAATCAGGTCTGTTGTTGTAGCTGGCACCTGGCTACATAGATATCTAATAAGAAGAAATGGTTTGCCAGCATTTGAAGACTACCAAACTGAAAAGAAGATTTTACACTATTCTCATTTGGTTGTGGCAACAAATATCAAATTAGAAAGGTACAAAGGGAGACCTACCAATAAGGTATTATGGACAATTTCAATGGACGAGCACGAGACAATCATAGATGCATTGCAAAAGAGAGAGGATGCAGATGGTACAGTGGGATGACTACATTTAAATCAAACACATGTAATTTTTTTCATTATTGTATTATTTTTATATATATGTACTTATATAATTTGATTACATGTATGTTTGTGTTGTCAATACCAGTTTAGAGAACTTACATACCTCTTATTCAGGTCTCAATTACAATTTATGCAAATTTAAGTGTTAAAGTGGATTGAACATCAACATCTTGTGCAATTTCACATAGTAAGTACATACAAATTACACATATATATTTACATAGTTCAGATACCTTGAATATTAATTTATGTGTTTATTAACATGTGTGTTTTTGTTTTACATTTTTATTTTACATGACCTCATTTGAAGAGATGCGTTCAACCAATTTTATGTTTCAAATGAGTTCAGTGAACTATAAATATATCATTGACATTGTCTTACATATATTGTGAAATATGTTGTACAAACTAATTAAAAAATGAGAGTTTACTTCTATTTTAAATTTAAAGATATGTGCACTTGATAAATTATTATAAATTAATTGTCAATTTAAGTAATGACCTCCTATTTTGTTATATTACTTTTACATTCAAGCATGTTTATATTAATGTTTGTTTGAAGTTTCAAATTACTATTGATTGTTATATTAAAAACAAGTGACTTGTACATGATAATGTAAAGATCATTACTTATTGTATTCATTGTATTGATTATATCTTTCATTACCAAACAACACATTAAGATCACTTACATGATGTACATTGTTAGGTACGTTATCCATACATGTGTGTCTTAAGGGGACATGGGAGTCCTAATAAGTAATTATGTCTATTATACGTTATGATAGGTATTCATATGTTTACTACCACATAATAGGTCTTATTAGGTGATAATGAGTCTTACATTACCAAACAACACATTAAGATCACTTGTGATACATTGTTAGGTACATTATCAATACATTTTTTAATCAAGTAGGTCAATTTTATTTGTATGAATTATCTCAATGCATAAATTTGATGTGATATTTATCCAATAATGCTCTATAGATAGTTAAAATTATTGTTCATCTTGCATATATACTTACAAAATGTGTTATATGTTCATGAATAAAATATGTCCAAATAAAGAAAATGGTTTGAATATACTTCAAACATGGTGAAACATAGTAATATATGTACTACATACACAAGCATGATAAGAAATTATAAAAAAATAGTACATGGTCTAACATACAGTTTTAACTATCCTAACACAAAGTGTATATACATCATAAATAATATATATATACATCATAAAAACACAATCTATAGGTGCCAGAAAGACCTAATCTATTTGATCAAATGTCCTCTTTGCTCCACGCGAAGAGGACTCAGATGGATCATCATGTGTTATTTGAGTCGTCTCTTCATGTCGGACACCCTGTGAGGTAGATGTATCACCCTGTGTAACAAGAGGCACGTCTCATCATGTACTTGCTTAATTGAAATGGGTCTCAAAATCTAGCTTGCAAATAAATTAAATATTCACTACATAATAAAACAAATTATACCACATGAGATGGGTGTCCCTTAGTAACGGGAGGAGGCACATTATCAAAACTACCAAATGCAGTAGTGTTGAGGTCTTGTAATTTGCAATACATACATTTTTTTAATTTGATTTTAGAGCATAATAAACTATACATTATGCACATAAATCACAATACTGACCTCAAATGACGATGTAGGTACCTCCATCTGACTAAGTCCTATGCTCTCAGCAACACTCGTGGTGACGTACTCCTAAAATTATGGATACATAAACGTTTAGTCAAAATTAAATATACATGAATATAATTACAAAGTACATAATTTGTACACTATATTTTTTATACACTATAAATTAAACATGTATATATAATGTATATGTCATACCTGAGTGGTAGCCAATGTCACAGATGTGTCTACAGGTATGCTAGGACAATAATCATAAGATGGAATCGAAAATAGACTATACCGAGGCCTGTATGGATGAGTATGATATCCATGCTCCTGTTCGTAAAATCAAAACACATAAAATATATATACATGTGAGTCAAAATTGTTCAGATTATAAGTTAATAATAATGTACATACATAAAAATAATACAAATTATTTGTCTTCAGTCAAAAGTTCATACCACATGTATTTGAGGTTGTGCCTAAGTGGTAACTAGAGTAGGACTTATACTAACATCAGTATGTGTAGATGTAGACAATCCCTACAAAATCAAATAAAAAGAACATATGAGCACATGTTATTAAATTCAAATTTTAATGTACATTTTTACAATGTAATTCAAAGTGCATACCGTATAAGGGATGCCAACATCTGTAGGTCTCGGAAAAAGACTATACTGCCTCCTAGGAGGAATAGTGTCATCCATCCTCTGTTATTTGAAAAGTACAAATTAATATAGTTAATAAAATTACACATATATGTAGAAAGTAAATAATTATGTGCACCTTATATTTATATTGAAATTAAAATTTTACCTGTTGCTCTTGACTCTCTCCAAGCTCTCCCTACTACATGAGGTCAACAAATGATGACATGTCTATCTCGTCACTCCATCACCACGGGCAGCGTATACATCATCATCAAAATCTACACCCTCAGCATA
Organism: Cupressus sempervirens; assembly: GCA_028749045.1. Lineage (NCBI taxonomy): Eukaryota > Viridiplantae > Streptophyta > Pinopsida > Cupressales > Cupressaceae > Cupressus > Cupressus sempervirens. The sequence continues at coordinate 763,475,440 of CM053787.1, forward strand.
ATGGCCATCATGTGCTACACCAGGATCGCTCTGGGGGCCTGTGCATATGCCTCCACAGCTAGTACAAACATGTCCAAGTGGAGGAGCATGTACCGCCTATGTCCACTGCTGTACTAAATTGCTCAAAAGGGCACTCAAATGGGTAAAAGCAGATGAAATTGCATGATGATGGTGAGGAGCAGGCACAATAGGCATAGGAAGAGGTACAAGGGGCTCAAATCACCTACAGTTTATCGTTCTATCACTCAGCTTTGCCCCAAGCCTATCCTGAGGCATCCCTCTACCAACCCCCTGAAATGCTTTCATATTAAAATAGTTGGGTTTCAAACCCAACTCAAACTCAGCCCATAAATTCCTAAGGAAGTACATGGGCACCTCATGATTAGCATGTGGTGGATGGTCAAATACCATCCACCACCGCTCCCAAAAATGTGTTGCTATGCATGGATGTGTACACCACCTAATGGAAATGCGAGGCTTCTTCTCACTAATTGGTTCACCCGTCTTAGGGTTTACAAAATAATGTTGAAAATTTCCTTTACCTATATGTAGGTTATACACCTCTCTATATGATAAGCCATTAGAGTAGAAGGCACGCATGCTTTCCCTCCATGATCTAAATGAATCGATGTCTAAATCAAAATGATGAATGGATTCAACCAAACCTTGCATGCTATCTGCAAGATGTAGTAGGTGAGGGGGGGTGCCTCTCATGTCAGATAGCCTCTATATCACTCATGAGGTTGTTGAGGTTACGCCTCATGGTCTTGTGGAGCTCATCCATGATAGGTGGTGGAGGTGTGGGTGGGGGTGGAGGTGGAGGTGGAGGTGAAGGTGGAGATGGAGGTGGTGGAGGTAGGGGTATGGGAGGGGGAGGGGGTGGTGGTGGGTCCATCAAATATAATCTGCATATATATTTAAACAACATAAAACATAAAACACATCAAAAATACATCACAACGTAATACATGTATGACAAAATTACTATTTAATAAAATTTAAATCTAAAATTTATCAACTAGATCTATATACATGCGCATATCTTTATTAAAATTATATCAATTAAATTATAAATAAAGTTAAACACTTAAGTCAAATTAAACATTAAATACTAAATTTTTAAGTGTGAACTCATTATGGATTATACATGTTCATGTCTCGGGATGAAACAAAGTTAAGATTATGACAAGGTTATGGTTTACAATTTTGTTATATTAACAGTTTTTATGATGGCTAAGCTTAAGATTATTATAATGATTGTGATCCTTTAATGTTAGGGAACTTACCTAGGATTATGGTTTTAGTTACAATTATATTTACCTATATCAGATATTTATTATGGTCCTAAGACGAGAGTTAAGGTTACAATTATCTAATGAAAGCTTAGAGATAGAATTATGAATTGATTAAAAAATATTTATGATTGTAGTTTGAATCCTAACTATTATCCACTTTTTAACATAAGTAGTTTTCTATCAACAATGACACATCCAACATGAAAAAACATTAAATACCAAGGACAAAGGCAAAGACAATTATGCTATATATAGAAAGGATAGAACAAACTTCACAATTGTTCAAAGAATCTAAAATCTATCACGTGACATTATTGTTGTAAAGTAGGTCATATGAAATTCTACAAAAAGCAGTTGGCTGATCAAAAATTGTTCTTGGAAAGGTGTCAAAAATGCTCTTGTCATAGAGCATTCAAAGGAGTCAACCTTCTATGCAATCATATGACCATATTACAAACATAATAGAATAGGGAGAAGAACAAAGAGAAAAACCTTGTGTGACACAAGTACAAATCTCAACACTTAAAATAAGCATCCCCATTAACTAAGTCACCTAGGGATGAGGGGAATTTTGGGGCATTTGGGAATGAGGGGACAATTCTACTATATAGAAAGGATAAGAAAAACTTCATGATTCTTCAAAGAATCAAAATCTAAAACTTAACTCATGCATTATTGTTGTAAACCTGGTCATATGAAGTTCTACAAAAATTAGTTGGCTAATAATAAATATTCTCTAGAAAGGTGTCGAAAACACTCATGTCATAGAGCACATGCTAACAATTTCTCCATTGTTGATCAAATGATAGAATTATTAGTAGAAGTTTAGATTACATTGCACACAAACAAGATGTTACAAGAAAATTGGGACAAGACAATGGCACTAATTCTAAAGGTATGTTTTGACTTCTTGTCACATTTTGGAATAACCATGCAAAATTCACCTTTGGCATTTACATTAGAAAGGGGGAAAAGATGTAAAGGTGAAAATATAAGAAGTTGCATATAATGTGTAAAGTATATTGAGTATATATGTATGGGGAACAACCATCATATTATGTACATATACAGGTATTCAGATAAACATCTCTTACAAAAGCAATTTCAGAAGATCTCAAAAATAGAGTATGGCACCAAGTTGAAAACCTTCTTGCAAACTATAAGTGTAGATCATGTCAGGTAATGAACTAATTTACATGTGAACCCTGTCCCTAACCATGTATAATAATCTTAATTCTAATCATAATCCATAATTCATTACCTTATGAAGCTTTGGCTATCCATTTTATTGCCAAAGTAATCCCTTGGCTATCCATGAAATGGTCCTAATAGATTTATATGGAAGACCAAATTGATTTAAATAAAATGAGCAGGAAGAAGAAAAACTTACACCCAATATTCAAGGAGAGAATCTTTTAACATACTTGAATTCTACCAACCAAAGTGAGATAATTAGAGTTCCAGTTGTTGAGTTTTCCAAAGATTTTCTTTTTGATATAAAGACACATTTCATTTATATGTTAGGGTTTACTATAGATGGAATCCCTAGGTACCCAACCACTTAATTATGAAATCTCCATCCAATACCATATTTACTACACAAGGTAGGGGACTCAATATTTAGCCCCAATAAGATAGATGTAGAGACATAAATCTTACTACCCGATACAAAGAAAAGAGGTCCAATTTGATCATTAAATGACTCGTGTTGCACTCTTCTAGCTTAAAAAGAATACAAATATATTATCAACAAACTATGTACATTAGATACTTATTAATTATTTGGAGAGTAGATCCTCTAAATTTTAGAGACAACTGGTTATCTCTAAGGAGATAATGTAATGAGTCAATGTTCAACAATAAAAAATAAAGAGGATGCAAGAGGACACCCTTTCATAATTGATCTAGAGAGTCCTAAAAATTATGATCTAATCCCATTAATTTCTTTACTAAAACCTTGACACCAATCATAAGAGAGGACACCATTTGACATTTAATATTGGATGGAGGGCTTGCAACATCATCATAGTGAAACTCCATTCCACCCTTTTGTAGACATTTTCATAATCAATTACTTGAGCATGCCTACACTCTATCCTAGAAATGTTTCTCAATCCAAAGTCTTACAATAGGTTATCAAGTTCTCCAATATGCATAAATATCCTTAACAAAACACTTTTGTGTAGGGTTAATGATCTTGGGTAGGATATCTTCTAGTCTAGAGGCTAAGACCTTGGCAATAATTATTTTGTATGATACGCATTTAGGAGTATCATGTCTCTAATTTTTAATGAGATTCTTATCTCCCCTTGGGGATCAATTTATTACTTGACCTAGGGATTTTATGAGCCCTCTGTTGATCACTTGATCAATTTTATGAGCCCTCCATTGATCACTTGACGTAGGGATTTCTCATTACTAATTTTTTGGATGGAGGAGTTGATTTATGATAGAAATGGGTTTATCACTTGGAATAATGCATCTTCATTCTAGGAATGATGGTTCTCATTTTATCCCTATCTTCTAAATCATTTTGAACTATCATTGTCTTCTAACCAAAAAAATTGATAGTAAAATTAGGAAAAAGATCTTACTATATATATCACTAGCGGGTGGGTATTTCTTTTTATAGAATAAGGTAATATTTTGTTATGTGGCCTTCCATTATGCAAAGGTAATAAAAATTTAGGCTACCCATCCAAGGGTCTAGTCCGGGCTCGTACTCACACTGACGTGGACACCTCCACCTCTTGATGGTCAGGGAGGGTTACTTAATTAGATGCCTGATTCGTTTAAGTCTCTTCTAATTTTTTTATGATGTATCATTTTGAGACCTTGATATCAATGTTTAATTAGTTTTAGGATTAGGGTTCAATTTGGTTTGTATTGTTTGATTAGGTTTACATGCTTAGGTTTCAATTAGGACAAGAGTTAATAAATTGAATTAAGTTTTAAAGTGCTAAATTTGGTTTTAGATATAGAATTATAGTTAGAGCTTTTAGATTAAAAACCAAAATTAATTCAAAAAATTTAGGTTTGAATTTTATTTTAAAGTGTTCAATATATTATTGAGTTCTAGTTTAGGGTGATTTGGTTTATTCTTAAGGTCAACATTTAACTTGGTTCAATCTTCTAGGGTAATGGTTCAATTTGGTTAATGGTTGGGGAAAGGATTTTTAAGGTTAAATTCAAGGTTTCTACTCTTAAGTTGGGATATATAATTAGGTTTATGATCATGGTTTAATTCAATTTGGTTTATAAGTATAATATTAATTAGTTAAGGGCCAAGGTTATCTTTCAATCTTAGGGTTTGACATTTATAAAATTAGTACTCAAGGTAAGATAGGAAAGTTATTTAATTATTTATATATTACTTGGTGTAGGTTTTAGCAAATTAAGATTACTCAGGTTAAGATGATAGTAAGGGTTATGATTAGAGTTAAATTCAATACAAATTGACATTATAGAACTAATACTAAATGACGCCCAACCAAGGGATCCAAAGAACTAATCAAAAGTTTTACTAAGCAAGCAATAACATACATATAATAATTTACATTTATAAAAAACATAAGAGATTGCATTCCTTAATGAACACATTTACATTTCATTTTTAAATAATTATAAACTACTAAAAGTAAAATAAATAATGTGTCCACATGAAAGTTCATATTAACTACTTCAGTTCAATCCATTTAAATAATTTATATACATTTGTTCTGAATGCCACTTGGCAAATTAATTCAGAATGCACAATCATCCACTATACATGTCACAAGGTATGAAAGACTGAAAGAATATACATTTATAAAATAGTTTACATCATCCATTTTCGATCCATGAAACAAAGTACAATACAATTTAAGTAAAATCATTTTAAATACTATAAGTTTTTTGTTTGGATCCCTTGGCCGGCTGTTATGTGATTAAGTATTTTATAATATGTTTAGGGTTTTATTTATATGGTTGGGTCAAGATTATAGTTGAAACAATAAATTTAGGTCGAGGTTATAGTTAAAACAAGGTCGAGGTTATATGGTTCTAGGTTGAGGTTATATTTATTTGTAAAATTACATGTTTAAACAATACATTTACATCTAATCTAATCATTCAAAATTGTAATAAATACATAAATTAAATACATTTCAAAACATCTAAAATAATATTTTTTTAAATAAGCATTTACGAAACTATATTTTAATTAACAAATACAAAAATTGAAACATTTAAGTTCATTAACAATGTAAATTTACAATTTTATGTACATATGAAAAGTGAAAAAACAATAAATTAACATGTACATATTAAATTAAAAAATTTTTAAAAAAAATTAAAATAGTATAAAACATATTAAAATACCTGTGTATCAAAAACTAGCAGCAAGGGGGTAGTTGGTAGGGTTGAGAAATGGGCTCCCGTATGCGTCTCTAATTGGGCTCCTATATTTGAGGTCATGAAAATGACCTCTAAAATGCCAAAAAGATGCTATATAAAAGTTTTACAAATCGGGTACCCAATTTTTAAGCAATTAGGTACCCGATTTTTAAGAAGGCGGGCGCCCGATAGTTAAGCAGCCCAGGCACCCGATCCATTTTAAATATCGGGTACCCGATTTTTAAAATTCAGCTTGGGTGCCTGAAGCGTAATTTTAGAAACGAGTACCCGATTTTTAAAAAATCGGGTACCCATTTTTGAGAAGTACAATTTTGCAGATCTGACTTCTGTAGAATTGTGAGCCAACTTCTTGCAGTCACCCATGTATTATAAGTCACGTGAAGAAACCCAACACACCATGTGAGCTTTTTCATTCTTGCGCAAGAAAGGAAATTTCACACGAGGATACAAAACATCAAGCCAGAAAACAAAAAGATAAAAAGATAGGAAATAAATTTCCTTCACACTAGGGAGTACCAGATTTACAATCAAGGAAAAGACACTTGAATGAAATAACTGAAAGATGAAAATTGCATCTAACCATCTAACATAGTAGTGAAGGGAAATAACTAAAAGCAACGTCATTTTGTATAGAAGCAACATTGCAATGTACTAAAATTAAAAAAACTAAGTGTGTAGTTCCTCCCAACTATAATAGCATCATGAGACCTCAAAGGCTATAGCCATCCCCTACATGTAACATCCCAAATTGTTAACTAGATAGTCAGAGTTGTATTATGAGGATGTCACTACTAAAGTATAATAACATGAAAAGAAGAGGAAATCTAACATGCTAATCCAACAAGCAATAGATTCTCCAACTAAGAAAATCACATCATCTAATCATATGGTAAACACCATAATATAGGAATATGTCAAATAACCAACATCATCTAAACATGATATACAAGCATCCAATGAAAGCATAAATCACAAGAAAGCATACTCTAGATCCCAAAGTATCAAGTGAAAATATCCAACAATCGTCACACTAGGACAAAAGACCATCTCTGTCCACCGGTCCTTAGTAGTGGTGAAGGTAGCTATGCCTCCCAACCACATAGAACCCATAGGTCTACTCCTACCATGATGATGGAGGTAATGATTCAACCACAAACACACACAAATAAACATCCATGGATATCACTTACGCCAGATAGTAATGATGACTAAAATTAAGATTTGAGACAATGCATAAACTACAGGTCCTAGTCAGATACTCAATGAGCTGCTAAGTAGGGGTTGACATCGTGGAGAGTCCCTTGGCATCGATAAGCCCATGCTAGTATTGGTAGCTCAAACTTCCCAATGGAAGAAGCACATCCTAAACCTTTTTATTATCTTTAGTTTTATTACCACTCACACATTTTATTTATTTATCACTTGATTAAATATCCCTTTCCCAACCTATGGTGCCATGATTTCCATGATGCAAGATAGAAGCCCCCTGTTGATGCTACCCCACCCTACCCATCCTCATCCAATAATGAGTGACCATAGCCATGCATATTCCCAACTTAACCCCAATGATCATAACTCCTGGAAGAACCATGGAAGATTGGGCCTCGCAAGTCACTCGACAAATGTAACCACGTGTACTCATGTGTGGCTCACCACCATCATGAAGATCATAACACAAGGACTAGATGAGAACACAAGAAAAATAACACTCAACTAAAAAAAAACTTGTGAAGATAGATTCTACACGAATCACAAGAAATAATAATACCATGCATCATAAAACTTAGTCAACCAGCCTCAGTCTGGGAGTATGGATTCTGAATGAATCCCAATGATGCAATAAAACTAAACATCATGAACTCACTCAACTAGTCTCAATCTAGGAGGATGGATTTTAAATGAATCATAGTGTCCATGAAATAACAACAATGGTCCAAAAGAAATAATAGCTCTAGGTATAAAAGCACCCAACCAAACACAAAGATAGCAGTACGGATGTGGCATGCACCCCAATGCAACCATAAAAGTACAACAATGGCCTAACTGGCATCCTTCAGATGATCCAAGTCCATGACTGACATCATGCCAAGAAAACCCAAGAAAACTAAGCAACATGCAAATTGAGGTAAAAACCCCCAAAACTTGAAAACTTCAAAATTAAAACCCATTTGGTATTTGGATATACAAGTCACAAAAATCAATTGAATATGGGTTTGGAGTTGATATGCAAAAATGACCAGCATAATGTAACGCCCCGCCAAGGGATCCAAAAGAATTAACCTAAAGTTTCACTAAGTTTGCTAAACATTTCTTTTTTGAAAGTAAGAATGTATAACATACACATCAAACACATAGTAGCGGAAGCAATAACATGTAATCATCAACAAACATACATCACAAGTTACACCTTAAAGATCCCAAGATGTTGAGTCACATTTAAATTTAATTAATTCTAAGTCTAACAATTACCACATACATATGAAAGAATAATCAGAAAGTCCCATGTCCATAATATACATTTGATCCGAATGCCTCTTGGAAAATTAATTCAGAACGCTCAATCATCCACTGTACAAGTCACAGGGTATGAAAGGCTTAAAAGAATATACATCTGTAAAGATAAAGATACAACATCCTCAAATCCATGATACAAAGTACAGTAAAAATATATGAAACTATTCACCATACATGATACCTCCATACATCCATAATGATAAAACATCTATCATAAAATCTAACCATCCATCATAATAATCCAAGAACATAGTGAAGGTAAATGCCAACCAAGAAAACTCCAGCCACGGTGACCACGGAACAGATCTCAATGGTAAGAGTAAAAAGCACTACCACCCGACCGCGTGGAACCTAAATGGTCCACTCCCACCACCTTGAGGAGATAGTCTCAAGTCCCAAATCGGATAACAAAACCTATAATCATAAATACTCTCTAAGTCCAGGAAATCCTATAAGTATGCTAACTTAAGGGTTCCTAAAAAGACCGACATCTAAACCCAGAGGTACCACAAGACACATAGGAAACCTAATATGCAAGCAGGAAAGTGTCATCGCAAAAGTCATGTAGAAGTTACCCGAGCAATCCCTTAGGAATCTCGGGTCCCTACTGATCCCTATGGCCACTAGTATCCTCTCGTACTGACGAGGCATACTACAGAGTGCAAGGTTGTAACCAAGCATTCTCTCTACACCATCCTAGTCTGTACTAGCACTCAAGGCATTGGAGAGAATATACAATTATCTTGTTAGGTTCATTTTCTCTCATTTAGTGTAAATGTTTTCACTTATTAAAACAACTTACAATGGGTTACTCCAAGCAGCCTCTTAGGGCCCCGATCCCCATTGCAAGCCACTTCCTGACACTACACATAGATAACCTACCCTAAGCTCATGAAATCACAAATCAAAGAATCATAATAAAATCACCTCAATCCTATACAAGCAACTAAAAAACATCATAAAAAGATAAGCCACAAAATTACATCAGTTCTTCATGAGCAACAGATAATATCAAATAGTTATCATATGATCACGACAGTTCTCTATCAACAACTGAAGGCATCAATGATAAGTCACAAAATCCAATAGTTCTCCAATGAGCAACCAGAAAGTATCCCAATAGTAAATTACAATATTGATCGAAGACTCCAAATGGTCAAGTCAACACATGACATCATCAAGAACATAACAAACACTTCAGTCCTCTCAAGCGACTGAAAAGCAATCCAAGTATAACTGATCGAGACTCAAAAATGGTTATCAAATATAACTGATCGAGACTCAAAAATGGTTAAGTTAGGTATCTCAAATACATACACCTCAGCTTCACACAAGGAAACTGGAAAGCAATAACAAACAGTAAATACAATCATGCCATAGAGCACTTCATCACATTACCATAGTCGAGTTAAGAAAGATCGAGACCAAATCATCATGACATCACATTCACAACCCCGAGCCTCTGGTAACAACCTAAACTGGTCAACGCTAAACCAACCCCACAACACTCAAAGCACAAAGAAAACATCAAAGTCTCAGAGATTGGATTTGAAATTATATTATTGAGTTAAGGTAAGGTTTATGTTTCAGTTTAACGTCGAATTCAAGTAACTAAGTTTTCACAACTACCCCTTATGATTAACCCATTTCTATAATAACTTCCATTAAGTCAATAATCCAATTCTACCATTTAATCAAATAATATTCATTATTAATTAACTTTAATTAAATTAATTTTAATTAAATTAATCAATAATTACTTGTTCTAATTACTTATTTTAATCTATTTATTAATCGTTAATTTATTAATATTTACCCAAAATTATTAATAAATTAATATTTACAAACTATGTTAAATGCATTAATATTTATTTATTAAATATTAATAAAGATAAAACTATTATTAATTAAAATATATTACAATGTTATTAATTAAAAATTTTAATTAATAATAAAAATTGTTTTGTAAATAATACAATTTTTTTAAAAAAATGAATTAAAAATATTTATTAAAAAAAAACCATTCATAGCTTAAACCGTCGGCTAATCCAAGCCGACGGCCTACCGCAATCCTGCGGACGTAGGGCCTGCGGCAACAGGTACACTGTACCTACTGTCGCAGTACCTACGATGCAGGTACTATCGGCTCTACCGACAGTGGGGGTGGGCATGGGGTAAATCCATCCCACCCACAAAAATTACATTTTTAATTTTATATATTATTTTTTTTTAAAACCAACGAATTTGTTTTTAATCAATCTCTTTTTTTTTATTGAAATTTAATTTTGTTTGAATATAAAAATATATATAAATTTATAAATATGCTAATTTAATTCCTATACATATAAATATATTAAAAGACATTGCCTCCTTCATTAAATTGGTATAGAAATATAGTCAATCATCCGAACTTCTAATTTAGAATTTCGGTATTAGATTCAACCCTTTCCCATTTAAATCTCATGTATATAGAAGTTTATACACAGGCATCTGATAAATTCCAATATCGTAATGTTTAAACATTCCTCACAGAGAATTTTAGATTTACAAACCCCAGACACGAAGAAGACAGGAAAGGATAATTGCGTAATAAATCGATAATAAAAAACACAAGACCCTACCTGATCCTGATGCTATTATGCAATCTCCAGGAACTGTAAGAGAATTCGCTTCCCTCAATAACCTTCCTCTGGAAAACTTTCTTGGTCTCAGCCTTCTGAAATTTGCTTCCAAAAGTAGTCTCCCAAAAATTTCCGTCCAAATACATGTTCCCCTAGAATGAACCCCCAAAGTTGTGATAAGCAATTTTCTCCTCAAATCGGGGCACTAATTGTGCGTTCACCCGAGAAGACTCTTTGCACAACTGAGTTAACTCAAATTAACCTTTCTTATCTTTTATTTTATTTTGCATTCATCTTTTATGCACATTAAGTTGATTTATTAAATAACTTTATTTAATATTCCACTTGACTTCTATTTTAAATTAATTTATTACTTTAATCTCATGTGTACTTCATGAAATTAAAATAATATTATTAATTTCTATTATTTAATCTTTTAATTTAATTCTCATATTTAAACTCATGCTTAGATCATGCGATCTAAAATCCTTAATAATTTAATGTCTTTTAACTTTTTAAATTAATTTTAGAAACTTAATTGATAACATATTTAATTAATTTAATTAACAATAATATTTAGCATTTATTTAAAAATGAACTCCACATATATTATTATTAAATTAAATAAATATTATCCTGTTCTAAATTTATCTTTGAACTTTAATCTCCAAATTTAATTCTTTTATTTAATTAATTTCTCAATTAATTAAATATTAAAGACATCATATTAATTCTCCATTAAATTAAATCATTAATTAATCTTTTTAATTAGACTTAATTAATAGAAAACACATCAAGGACTCATATAAGCAACATACGAAAACCCTACATAGAAAAATACATACTAAATCAAACAAAAAGGGTTATAATCACGAAATTACATCATTTGATGCATTCAGAGGGTACTAAACTTAGATACTTGTCCTAATTATCAATTAGGACAATTGGCTAAAGGGTTTAGGATTTGGACTTAAGAGTTTATCTCCCCTCTCTTACCATTGAGACAATGCGATAGGGTACGCTCATCTTGGCAATTCAGGGAAGTCGATACCCGGTACTTGCAACCTGCATAAAATCCACGCATGTACAAACACAATATTCTAAGCTAAATAGACAATGGCAGGAAGTGGTGCATCGTGTAGATCCCGACTAGCTGGTGACTACGACTCCCTTCCTTAACCACATCAGAAACACCATACATAAATAAAAAAAACACGCACATCATACACATGCAGTATGGGGTAAGTATCCATAAGAAGGCACATGTGATAATAAACCATCTAACTAATCATCATCGATAACTGAAAACATTGAATAATCATCATACATGCATGGAATATAGAGTACCAAGTAATCTCATCATATAATAAACTGAGTGTAAAACAACATCTGATAATCTCTAAAATAATAATACTAATCATCAAACATAAATTGGCCTAAAAGAGTTTGGCAAGGATGACAAAAATGCGACTTAGGGGCAGGCACTACACATAATGGTGCAAAACCCAAAACCCTCATCCTAGAAAACATGGAAATGCTCATACCCACCCAATCGAGTAGAGCTAGCATACAAAAATGAAGGGGGACACTAGTTCCCAGCCTCCTAACAAACAACTACCAAAAAAATAAGTAGAAATGAAGCCATAATAATAAAACAAGAGAGCTCTACCTCACAGCCAAAAGGGAAAAATGAGAATTTGAACCATAAAATAAAAATCCTACAAAAGTATCTGAATTTTTTGGCAATACAAGGTCTCCCTGAGCTGAATCCAATGAGGCCAACCTTGCAAAAATTCCATGCTCGTAGCTCCCATAAAGAACAAAATAGTAATTCCTCATGAAGAGGATTTCGGGTTTTACTCACAAACTTTCTAATTTGAAAGTGAGAAGTAAGGAATTAAATTCCTTTTTGGATACTTATTCACTTTTTGAGTGAAGAATGGATTAGGGTAAATAACTAATTAAACTAGTTAGACCTCGAATCAACCCAAATAAAAATAGGCTATTCCAAGCACTTGGAATTCATCTGTGGAAAAGCTGGAAAAAATTAAAATAAGATAAAATAAAGCCTAAAAACTCCAAACTTCACAACAATACGAACCTCTAAATGCACAGACACACTCATTGGTCTAATCACATAATGCAAATGAGTTCGGATTTAATAAGCACCAAAACTTTTAATTCAACAATTAAAATAAGGATAGGTCGACCATATAGGGGCGACATTGGTGAAATGTGAATAGTTGAATCACTAACTCCATGTGCCATTGCCAGGGATTCAAATCCTACACACTAAAACAAATGATAAATTGCAATTGCATATAATAACATAGTTGAAGCAATAAATGTATTAAATGCCAAATTTAACCATTTGTTCAATTATACTAAAATAATTTATTTACATCACTCACATTCGCATATAGCATAGTGAAGTAAATAACCATAGTATTAAATCCATCACATAACATAATCAAACATATGTCCAAATATTGGATAACCAGATATCATCATAAAGCATATTGTCATTTCAAAATGGCATCTTCATGCAAATATGATCAACTGAACATCATTGTAGTCTAACATATATGATATTGAAATCAAGCTATAATACCTGACCCTCAGGTCATCTCAAATGTAAAACATAACATGAGTAACAAGTATCTCCCAGGTAAATATCTACAACACATAACCAAGAAATCCAACATGGACAATCCATTTATAATTACTTAAGCATTTAATAATGGTTGTTTAAACAATATGAAAAGGCACTTAAAGAACATAAGTGAACACAGTCATAAACATGACTAACTACTATAATAGGAACCTTACCTAGTGTAGCAAGATAATAGTACATAGTTCAATCTTTACATACATCTCTAGGTAATTACATAACAACATCATGATTGTACATCAATCTTGGTAACCATTGGCACAAACCTCAGTGAACCATAAATCACATCATAATCTCAAAAATCAACCATAAGCATAATCAAAGCAACTAATACAGTAACCTAAATCCAATCACCTCAAGGGTGTAGACCACTCATGGTCCCAATCATGATGCCTTCTCAAGGAGAGATCAACAAGGTTGCATCCATTGGGATGACTTACATAAGTCAAATGCGAGAGGCACTACATAATCCCCCTCCCCCCAAGGACTAGGCTTACTTCTAGAAGCTTGCAATCCAAAAATTGTAACCAAATTACACCAAGAGAAAAAGAAGAACTAAGCAATGGGGATGACTCATTGACTCCTTCACAAGTCCAACCAAATCACTCCAACATTCTCAAGCCATCACGTCAACTCCCAGATAGTTTAACCACAAGAGAATATGTGCCACATTGACACAAGGTCCTCAAACAAGGAACTTCCTATGTGTTAGGAAAAATCCATCTAGCCATAAAGTCAACAATACAAGGTAAAGAAAAACTCACTCTTTCTTGTCAATAGGTGCCCAACTAAAGATGCACCTATGACATGACCACAAAACTAGGAAAAAACACTACACACTTTCAACAAGAGTTGAAATCATGGAGAATAACCATCCAAACTTCCCAAATAATACTATCATGCCAAACATGAGCATTCTTGAGTCCATGTAAACTCACCCTTTGAACATAGGGGATGACAGTTTACTAACAAAAGCACTCAATCCAAAGGATACTTTCCACAACTACCCACCAAGCATAGGAGCACATAGTCTCCATGGTACAAAATGCTTAACTATTACTAAGAACTCAGGTTACATAGCTCAACTAGACAAGATATCATCACCTTTCCACAAGGTTGCAAAGAATTTCATCAATGGACAAAATCATGTAGCATCTTCATACCAACTTATAAGATGGTAATATATGTCCAACGATACCATGTCCCTCCATCAACATGTTGGGAATACTACACCCAACCTACTACTAAACTTAATCTCTAGCCTAAAGTCAACTGTAACTAAGCAACTTGACTGAGACAATCCTCTTGAAGATATAATATTAGGGAGGTATATACTACAAATCATCAAGACTAAGAGGGAGTCTCTCTTAGCCTCTATAATAAATCAGCCCAAGATGTGATAAGGAAATCTCACAATTCCACTAACCATCAACATACTCAACCAACACTAACTAATATAGTGACATAATCATGCTAGCTTACTTTCTCAAGAGTGAAAAGAATACATACATGAGACAAAGTAAATGTCCAAAAAGTAGATCTAGACTTATCAAAAGACCGAGTCACTCTCAAATGACAAGGCAACATAGACTACAAGCAAAGAATGCTCACAATCCACACTTCTTCTCACAAAGGTGGGATGGTACTATAGGAAACACACAAACCTAAGCACAAATCCCAACAAGTACCTAGTAGATTACAAAGGCTTGTTAACTCTTCATGAAGAGTAATGTGAAGGGTTAAACTTCTCCAATGGCCATAAATGTGATATGTCATGATTGAATTGGACTTTACTTGACAAAGGGTTCTCGAAACATTGATCTACAACTTCAAAAGTGTAAAAGAGTTGTTTGCTATTCCCCAAGAGAAATTTTGCATTAGCATAGTCTCATGTGAAGTTTCTCACCAAACTAGGCAAGATAATGCAAATAACTAGGTGAGAAAACACATGACCACTTGTTTCTCACACAAAATATCAAAACAACACAAAAATTTCCTTCACTCTAGAGGCCATAACTTTCACATCCAGACTCTGATTGATTTTGTTCAAAAAGCATCGAAAAGATATCAATGAAACCCACAAAATGATGGAACTTCAGAGAGTCCTAAGACCTAAGAGTTGAATTACCACTCAAGATAAAACATCAAAGAAAAACTCAAACTATCTCGGTTACGAAGAAAAGCAATGAACAAAATTTCCAAAACAACTTAAGAGAACACATGCCCAAAATGACATAAAACATGAAATGAAAGGAAATACAAATACTAAACCCATAATTACTTCTCTTTCATAATTTCATTAGTTAAACATAATATAAAAACTAATGCACAATAAAATTGAAAGGTTTTCAAAGCAAGGGTTCAAGTGTCACTTCCAAACAACAAGTACATATCTTTTCAAATCTCTTTCCAAAAATACATTACATTTAATCACCATTTAAACCATCCAATTAAATTAACAACTTTACATCTATTACAAGCACACTAGTATGTTCTCTATCCCTTGTATGTACTACCAAAGGTTTGAGATGAACATGATAGAGTCACAACACACAATAGGGCAATAGTAAACACATTCAGAATAGTGATCGTGAACCAAAACAAAAAAACCAAATGGGGAATTGTCAATTCCAACAAATAATCACAAAAGATATCAATTTAACAATGAGTTGAATGTGACAACAACCACAATGAGAGCAATAGAGAATTTTTTTTTACTATTCCAAGGAAGGAAAAATACTAAAAACCAATGCTAGCCCAACAACATGAGAAAAAAAACCTTCAAAAAAATAAAATAAGGCATTAATCAAATCACATTACATGTGATGACTGGGAATAGTCACACAATAGGGATAAATGACCACACAATGCTAATGAATACATCATCCTAGTAGTGTTAGACAACAAACTCACACACATCAAGTAGTATTCCATCAATAACCTTATGCATATGTAGACTACAATAATTTCCTTAATTATTTTCCATGCAATGCATCATTTAGATATCCATCAATTTTAATATAGTTTTCATAAGCTCATGAAGCAATCACTAATTAGATTAGTGACTTAAGTCATTAACCCAAAGGATAAAATGCAAAACCTACTTATTTGCAATGATTTATGATAAACATTCATTTTTGAATGAAACAAACCATTTCATTACTATAATGAAAATAAATAGAATCAAAAATAAGATTCATTTATTTACTTATAAATAGGAGAAAATAGGAAAACAATATACGTTACTCCACAAGGAGAAACAAAAAGAGGGACAATAATCAGTGGCTCTGTCCAATAGGGTCACACATGCAACCAACCAAACAAAGACACATTGATTTTGTCTACAAAACAAGGAAAGACTCACTTCCTTCTCCTCACGCTACTCTAGTCACATCTACTAGACAAGCTAGTCTATCACAAGTAGATACCAAAGAAACAAAACTCACAAGCTCTCACCAAGACACTCGCACTCACACAAACGTAACATCAACCATATGGGAAACATATACATAGGGATCCCAATGTTTGAACATGGGCTCTGATACCAAATGTAATGCTCTGCCTGGATATCCTTGGTACAAGGATTCAATACAACCCAAAATATTTTGTTTTTTACAAGTATCAATGCACATGAAAACGTCATTTAGGGATCACAAAGATCACAATAGAGGATTTCACCAACAATTTTGGCAACCAACAAATCTCCAAACACCACTACCAAACTGACAAACTCAAACAAAGAAATGATAACCCAAAATGACAACAGAGCAAGAATCTCATAAGGGTACTCAAAACACCAAATTGTATTCCCCAAAAACCATAGGAAATTCCCCCTATATTTTGTGCAAGGAATTACAATTGATAGATTGTTGCATGAGAATGTACATCAAGCCATGACAGGATTTGCCCAATTGCATGAGAACTTGCTTGGCCTAGCAACCAAAACACCCCAAATTCGTGTTGGGTTTCATGCAAGGATGTACTGTAAGCTATATGAGGAAACCCAACACACCATGTGAGCTTTTGCATTCTAGTGCAAAAAAGTACAATTTCGTGCGAGGATACAAAACAACAAGGAAGAAAACAAAAAAGATAAAATGTTAGGAAATAAATTTCCTTCACAATGGGGAGTACTAGATCCACAATCAAGGAAAAGGCACTTGAATAAAATAATTGAAAGATGTGAACTACATCTAACCATCTAACATATAAGTGAAGGGAAATAATTGAATACAACATCTCAACATATAGAAGCAACATTGCAATGTACTAAAATAACAAACTAAGTGTGTGGTTCCTCCCAACCATAATAGCATCATGAGACCTCAAAGGCCCTAGCCATCCCCCACATGTGACATCCCAAATTGGAAAATAGATAGTGAAAGTTGTCTTATGAGGACATCACTAATAAAGCATAATAACATCAAAAGAACAGGTAATCTAACATGATAATCCAATTAGTAATACGTACTCCAACTAAGAAAATCACATCATCTAATCATGTATGCTAAACATCATAATATAGGAATACATCAAATAACTAACATCATTTAAATAGGATATCCAAGAATTCCAACAAAACCATAAATCACAAGAGAGCATACTTTGAAACTTGAAGTCTCACATGAAAACATCTAGTAGCAATTGCACTAGGACAAAAAAGCATCTTTATACACTGGTCCATAGTAGTGGTGAAGGTAGCTATACCTCCAAACCATTTGAAACCCATAGGTGCACTAGTACCATGTTGATGGAGGTAATGATCTAGCCACAAACACGCACAATAAAAATCCATGGCTACCACTCGCACTAGATAGTAATGATGATTAAAGATCTAAGACAATGCATAAACTAAAGGTCTTGGTTAGACACTCAAGAAGCTACTAAGTAGGAGCTGACATCATGGAGAGTCACTTAGCATCAACAAGCCCAAGCTAGCATTAACAGCTCAAACTTCCCTATGGAAGGAGCACATCTTGAACCTTTTGATCATCCTAAGTTTTATTACCACTCACACATTTTATTTAATTATCACATGATTAAAGCTCCTTCTCCCAACCTATGGTACCATGATCACTTGGTTGTGAGATAGAAGCCCCCTCCATATGCTACCAAACCCTACCCATGCTCATCCAATGATGAGTTTCCATAGGCATGCATACTGCCAATTGAATCCCAATGTTCATAACTCCCAGAAGAGCCATAAAGATCGAGCTTCACAAATCACCCAACAAATGTATGTGCATGTACTCTTGTATGGTGCACCACCATCATGAAGATAATAACACAAGGATTAGATGACAACACAAGCAAAATATCACTCAACTAAAATCAAACTTGAGAGGACAAATTCTACATGAATCCCAACAAACAATAAAACCATGCATCATAAAACTCAATCGATTGGCCTCAATCTAGGAGTATGAATTCTACACGAATCCCAATGATACAATAAAACTAAACGTCATGAACTCAATCACTAGGCCTCAATCTGGGAGGATGGATTCTACACAAATCCTAGTGTCCATGAAATAATAAAAAGGGTCCAAAAGAAACAATAGCACTAGGTATAAAATCACTCAACCAAACACAAAGTTTGGAGCACAGATATAGCATGCATCCCAATGCAAACATAAAAGTGCAAAATGTCTTGACTAACATCCTACCCATAATCCAAGCCCATGATTGCCAACATGCCAAAAAAACTCAAGAAAACTGGGTGGCATGCAAATTGAGGTAGAAACCCCAAAAACTAGAAAACTTCAAAATTAAAATCCATTTGGCCTTTGGGCATAAAAGTCATAAAAAACCAATAAAATATGGGTTTGGAATCCATATCCAAAAATGACTAGCATAATGGTGCAAAACTTGAAACCCACATCTCAAAAAATTGGGAAATGCTCATACCCACCCAACTGAGTAGAGCTAGCATATTGAAATGGAGGGGAACACTAGTTCTCAGCCTCCTAACAAATGGCTAACAAAAATAGAAGTAGAAACAAAGCCAAAACAATAAAATGGGAGAGCCCTACCTCACAACCAAAAGGGAAAAATGGGAATCTGAACCGTAAAATAAAAATTCCGCAGAAGTAGCAAAAAATCACGACAATCCAAAGTCTCCCCAAGCTGAATCTAATGAGACCAACCTGGTGATGATCCCACACTCATAGCTCCCATAATGAACAAAATAGTAATTCCTCACGAAGAGAATTATGGGTTTTACTCTCAAACTTTCTAATTCAAAATTGAGAAGTGAGGAATTAAATTACTTTTTGGTTAAACTAGTTAGACCTTGAATCAACACAAATGAAAACAAGCTATTCCAAGCAATTAGAATTCGTCTACAGAAAAGCTGCCAGAAATTAAAATAAGTTAAAATAAATCCTAAAAACTTCAAAATGACATAATTTTTTTAACAAACTTCGCAACAATGCAAACCTGTAAAAGCACAAACATGCTCACTGGTCTAATCACATAATGCAAATGTGTTCAAATTAATAATCACCAAAAGGTTTAATTAAAAAATTAAAATAAGGATACCTCGACCATACATGAGCGACAATTGGTGAAATATGAATAGTTGAATCACTAACTCCATGTGCCACTGCGAGGGATATAAATCATGCATACTAAAACACAAGATCAAGTGCAATTATATATAATAACATAGCCAAAGCAATAAATGTATTAAATGCCCAATTTAAAATAATTTATTGAATTATACCAAAATAATTCATTTACATCACTCATGTTTGGATATAGCATAATGAAGCAAGAATGAAGTAAATAACCATAACATTAAATCCATCAAATATCATAATTAGAGATATGTCCAAATACTGGATAACCAAATATCACCATAAAGCATACTATCATCTTAAAATGACATCATCAAGAAAATATGATTAGTTAAACAACATAGCAGTTTAACATCTATGATATTGAAATCAAAGTATAATACTTGGTCCATAGATCATCTCAATTGTAAAACATAACATGAGTAACAAATATCTCTCAGATCAAAATATAACAAGGTAAATATGTACAACACAATAACCAAGTAATCCAACATGGATAGTCCATTTCTAATTATTTAAGAATTTAATAATGGTTATATAAACAACATGAAAAGGCACTTAGAACACATAAGTGAATACAGTCATAAAAATGACTAACCACTGCTACAAGAACATAGTCTAGTGTAGCAATCTATAATAGTACACAGTGCAATCTCTGCACACATCTCTGGGTAATCACAGAACAACATCATGATACTACATCGATCTTGGTAACCACTGACAAAGTCCTTAGTGAACCATAAATGACATCATAATCTCAAAAATCAGCCATAAGCATTATCAAAGCAAATGACACAGTAACCTAAATCCAATCACCACAAGGGTGTATACCACTCATGGTCCCAATCAAAATCCCTTCTCAAGGAGAGATCAATAAGGTTGCATCCATTGGGATGACTTATAGAAGTCAAATGGGAGAGGCACTATACATATTTTCTTTAACTTGAAGAGGATTGTATCTTAGTAATTGTACAAGCTTCAATAAAAAGTATTTATCATGTCAAAAATGCTTGTATATAGCCACAAAGATTAATTGAATTAGAATATGAATCTTGTTCATGAATATTTATAATGGTGTATGTATTATTATTAACTATGATTTCTACATGGTCCATTAATGGGGGATTGAGAGTTGATTTTCCATCTCTTCAATCTTTTGCAATGTGGCATCCACCCTAACTAGGATGTAAAAAGGTCAATTTTGATGGGGCCTATGAGGGAAACCTAGGTCCCTTGAGAGTTGGTGTGGTTGCTAGAACAAAAAAAGGAGTATTTTGGTATTTTCTATGAAGAGGGTGTAGTAGATGGTATCCTAGCTAAGTGCCTTGTTGTTGTTAAAGTGGTTTTGTTGAGAGTAAAACTGGGCATATGAAAGTTGCATCTAGAGGAGGATTATTGTATTGTAGTAAATGGAATTTCTATAGTGAGTTTAGAGAGTCGGTACAAACAAATTAGCACTTTTCTCAATGAAGTGGATGATTTGAAAATTTCTCATGTGTTAGGAGAGCCTAACTCGCTAGTTGAGAAACTTTCTAATGTGCGGGTGGTGGAATTATTGTAAGATAATTATGAAAGATTTTATTTAATACATTAGAATAATTGCACCTTCTGAATTGGACGTTTGATCAATCTTACTATAATATTTCTAATCATTGAAGTGATAACGGGGCAGTATTCAATGCAATTGGCATGTGTAATAAGGCTCAATTATGTAGAGAAATTATGATTAAGTATAGGAAAATTATCCTTTAAAGGCTTCATAGTAGTGCTTTTTATTGAAACCAATGTTTCATTTGGTTACCACAAGATAGAACTTTCTATTGTGTAATGTGCAAAGATATGATTTATTTGGATGGAGGTCAACTTCTCACTACATATCATGGGCCAAATTCCCTCATTCGTTGGGCTAATCTCTATCAAACATATAAAAATTATTTTCAAGGTGGTCGTTGAGAAGATCTGGGAAGCTTTGTTTTGGTTTTTGGTGAGGGCTATTTGAACCATGACTGGAGGCCCCAAAAAAATTGGAAATATCTTCTCTATTTTATCATTAGGGCTGATGGTGGTTGATTCAAATGAGGAGGTTTTGTGACTGGTTTGGGATTACATGTAACAAAAATGGGCTAGGGGAGTTGATGGTATTATTGATCGAGGCAAGTTAGGTTTTGGGATTCATATGCTTGATGGCCTTTGGTATCTCACTGGGGGTAGTCCTGGTGAATTACAACCTCTCCTCATCCGGTCCTCTATTAATCCTACTAAGGCTCATTTTCCTCTTGTTGATTGGTAACTATGGTAAGTTGTAGGGCTATTTGGATGCTTGCGGCCAATTCCATGTTGGGAACTTGGTGGAAATGGATACTAGAGAGAAAGTAAACCTTGTGAGATTGAGTGCTCCCCTTGATTAGAGTAGTTATCCCAAGGTTTGTCATCAACTCCTTAGTAGGTGACATGGTGGTGTTGGTTATAATGATTGTATGAAAGGGGTGGCTGATCAGTTTGTATTTGGTGTGGATACTTCTTTGTTGTAGGATTGGGGTGCTTATTCAATGGGTGCTAGTGACTATAGTGGTGGGATGGCTATGTATGTGGGTCTTGTGGTTCAATTTCCAAATTCTACTCCAAAAAATGTTATGATTCAGTTTCATTAAGCCCATCAATAAGTGCACTAGTCAATTTTGGCATGTATTTTGTAATCGGCATTTTTTATCATTAGCCTAAGAAATTTTAATGTACTTGGTGGGATTGGGTATGTCAACTTCTAGATATTTTCAGGTGTTGGTGAAGATTGACACATAGTAGAATTTCCTCTATGTAATGACATTTTCTATCAATACAAAACTTTATTACTAATTAAAAAATATATTATTTCTACTCTTTACCATAGTATTTAGTAGTAGAAATTTTTATTCATAATTATCTTATTGTTTACAATTTCTTTTGTATTTCAAGCATAGTTTTTTTTGAACTTTAGGTTCCCTTGTATGTAGTTAAAGAAAAATATGAGAATAATCAATTTTTTTCTTAAGATGGAGGGAGTAGATCAAGTGATCTAATCCTTAAAATTGTCAACCCATTATTAGTATTAGAAGTTTTCATCAAGTGATTAATACAAGATAGCACAAGCCTTCACTAACTGATCTAAGAAATAAATCATGAACTTGTGATGACTATGTTGAGATTAATACATTGAGTCAATGAAGCAATATTGTGAATGGATGTGTTTCACAATGGGGTCTATAAGAGTTGATTAGAAAGCGTTTTTTTGAAGATAATGAGGAAAACATAGACAATCATGATCCTATATATGCAATTGATTATGAATGCATTTCTTAATTAATTTTTACATGTCCATGAACACATGTATGTGTTCCATTCAAATTAATTCTAAATAATCATTTTAGTGATATTTTTAATTTATGCAAGATTCATTTGTACATGTAGGTGAGTTTTTTTGTTGTGGTTTCCAATCATGAGAATATATGTGTGGATTACAATCAAATAAGATGCACAAAAAAGAAATACAATTTGCAAAAGTAAATATAGATGATGATGGGAGCGATATCTAAGTGATTCACTTGTTATTGAGGGAACATATTATCACCAACTAAATATTGACCAAAATGGAGATCAATTTATTGAATTACTACTAGGCCAAAAATTTATACACTACAATCACTTGGTTCTATTGGCAAAGCTACAATTTGAGATAATGCCAAAAAGATGACATGAAACCAAAAGTGATGGTTTCCTATTCAAGAACATGAAGGACTTTTGGACATAATAAAAGATAGGGAGGATGCAAACCAAATGTATCAAGAGCTTTAGACTAGATTTATTTTTGTAACTCATACTCTTATATTTGAAATCTATAATGTGGATTCATATATAATTTAAACCAAAACTTGATATATATATTCTTCAAATAATATTTATTCTCTTAAATATTTTAATGGTCCAATGATTTTGTGTAAGGGCTGTATACACACACACACACACACACACACACACACACATATACATATACATGATTGACACAATAGATTTGATAATTCAATGACTTCATTATGCACGCGCGCGCACGGTGTGTGTGTGTGTGTGTGTTTGTGTGTGTGTGTGTGTGTGTATGTTTTATTTGTGTATATATATGTATATATATACATATACATATACATGTGTGATTTTGTGTAAGGGCTGTATACACACACACACACACACACACACACACACACATATACATATACATGATTGACACAATAGATTTGATAATTCAATGACTTCATTATGCACGCGCGCGCACGGTGTGTGTGTTTGTGTGTGTGTGTGTGTGTGTGTGTTTGTGTGTGTGTGTGTGTGTGTATGTTTTATTTGTGTATATATATGTATATATATACATATACATATACATGTGTGTGTGTATAAATATTTGTGTGTGTAATATATAGATATATATACATACATATATACATAGATACACACACACACATATGTGCATACATATGTATATGTATATATGTAATACATGTTTCTTTCTCATCATTATAAATTTTATTGTTAGGTCTTATCAAGCTCTTTTCTTAAATTTATTAGCTCTTGAGTTCAATATTTGAAAATACAATACTTAAATGTTTAGAGAAATGGATTATATCAGTTAGTAATGATTGCCTACTCCAAATGATGATGTTTAATATCTCTTAGTTAATGAATTTGCTTTCATGATGATGTCTTATGATGTGTCTTCAAAACATGTTTATTTTATCATGATGATGATGACATGTTCTGTGTTAGAATATGATGTTATTTATATTGAGAATTTTCTATTATACTTAACTATACTTGTATGTGTATGGTGCAAATGTTTGTTTTATATTTCTATCTAACATACCTGATGTGGTTGAGGGAGGGATTGATAGTCACCTTCTAGTCATGATCTACACAATGCACCTTTCCCTTACATTGCATGTGTATACACACACACACACACACACACACACACACAAATATGTATACATATATATACATATTATATTTATATATATATAATATGTGTGTGTGCATGTGTGTGTGTGTGTGTGTGTGTGTGTGTGTAATGTAGTTTGTAGGTATGGGGTATCAACTTTCTTGACTTGTCAGGATGGGCATTCCCTATCATAATGACTCAATGGTAAGAATAACAAGATAATATTTAGGTCCAATCCCAACCATAGCCTAATTTATTGTCCTAAGAAGGAGGACATGTATCTAACTTCATACCCTTTTTAACCCATGAGTTTATCTTTGCATGTGTTATTTGAGTTTGATTTTTGGTTGGTTTCATTAATGTTTATTCATACAGATTTGACTGTGGTTTACTTTGTAAATGGTTTAATTATGGAATTTGGATTAATCTTATGATATTAAAATTATTAAATATTATTTGATTAAGAAGAAAATAATAAAATATGATGAAATCTAATTAACTTAAAATATGTGTTTTGATTTTTTTTTAAATTAGAAAAAGAGCATTAAAATATTTTAAACATTTAATTTAGTTATTTTCTAATAGATATAAATTAGACATCTAAAAGTTTAGAAAGTACTATAGTATTATGAACATCTTAAGTGTACCAAGACATAGACTACATAACCTTGATCTATGGCTCATTCAAATCTACCTTTACTAACATCGTGCTAATCAAAGTAACTAAAAATGAGGTACTAGTGGACTACTCATTAGCCCATGTTTTCAAAGGCATTGGCACATTATACCACTTAAGGTTCATGTTGCCATCTTTGATTTCATTTTGGGGGTTGCTAAGGAATATTTTCCAAGGGATACTAAGAGCTCTAGGGAAGTCATTGACTAGGATGCATGGATTTCTTCCATTTTTAAATCTTTTTTATGTTTAGTATTATAATAATAAAATTTTCCTCTTTATCTTATGGAATCAACTTGTTCATCGTATCACTAACAAAAATTGTATGTGCTTTTTCTTTGTCTTTCCTAGCATCTTCTTACTAGTTATGTTCTTCTTGTCTATTAGAATTAGAAATCTTCTTCCTTCTACTGATATTATCTAACATCTCCTTCAAGGTGCAGTCATAGTTAAAGTTTCATTCCTCTTTGGTATTGACCAGATAGTGTACTCCGTCTTCTTTGTGTGCACTTGTACTTGAGCCTTAGCAAGTTTCAGCAATTGATTTATTGTGATTATTTAACTAATAATAATTAAATTAGATTTTTATTTAAATAATGAGCTTTGATTAGTATTATTAATTAAAATAATAAATTATGCTTTAAAAACTATTTGTACTAAATAAGAAAGTGGAGAAAAAGAAAAGAAAGAGTATTTTAATGCAAAAGTATTTTAAGTGTGCATGAAAGGACTAACTAAATTAAAGTAATTATTATTTTGTGACTTTAAAAAAAATTAGAAAACATAAACCCTAGGTAGCCTTAGGGCTCTTTATTAGAGAGTTTTTGGTAATTTGAAAACACATGGGTTTTGGGAGTGCAATTTGGGAATTTAAGTTAAAGACTAATTAAAGGCTTAAGAATATTTGAATTGCGTCTATTCACTAGATTGTATAGAATTTCAGCTATTAGATTGAGGTAGACTTTGAGAACCTCTTTGTGGATATTGATTTTGAATAATTGTCTACCTCGTGCTTGCTACATTGCTGAAATTTATTTATTTAATTTAGGGAATGAAATCTTTGGAACAATTCTAGTTCCAAATTAGAAAATAGAATTTGATTCATCTGTTTTTTGAAAACCTTTCTAAAATGTAACCAATAGACTTATGTTGTTGAAAATTGATTTACAAAATCCAAATCCAAACAAATGATGAAAATTAATATTGAAATTTGGAGAAATTGCTTTTAGATTTAATTAAAATTTTAAATAGAATTATCTGAAACACTTCAATAGAAACTTTCATAAAGATTCATCAAATAAAATATATATATTCCACAGATGTAAACATAATTATTGGTTGAAAATCTTTTCAGAAAACAAATTCATCTAAGATAGAAAATCTTAGACATTTGAAAATAATAATTTTATTTTATTTTTATTTAAACATAATTAAAATTTAATATTTTATTAAAAAATTATTAAAAATTTTAAAAAATAATTTTATTTATTTATTTTGTAATTTAAATAAATATTATTTATTTTTTATAACATAATTTTATAATCAATATTTTTATTTGAACAAGTCTAGTGAAACTAATTGCTAGATATGACTTAGTTATATTTTAAGAAGAATTAGAGTGGAGTCAACTGTATAATCATCTAGTTATAATTATTTGATATTATGGGTGCAATTATAAATTATTTAACTATATTATATTTAAAGATTGAGTTATCTTTAGTTGCATTATGAGTTAAATGAAAAGTAAATATTAATATTGAACTTAAATAGAAGTTAAATAAAAAATCTATAAATGAAATTGATATTAATATTTAATTTAACAATATATATATTTATGTTATTAATTAAGCCATCTATGATTTAGGATTATTTAAATTAATAAAATGATAATATTAATTTTATATGTACAAAGAGATTTTATATTTAAATACTTTACCATGGAGGAAACTTAATAGTTAAGCATGCTCAAGCTAGAGTATGTTGGTAATACATAAGGATTAACTGAGCGGGGGGGGTGAATTAGTTACTGTTGTCACTTAGGTTTGCACCCTTGTCCAAAGCCTATGGATGAGGACAACCTAGTGAAACATGGAAACAACCTCCAAGCTGTGGGACTTGAACTATGAGGTTGAGTCTCCGGAGAAGGCTAGCTTCCTCTTACTATCAGGATGCACCTAACTACTCTTGGGGAGGAAAAGGGAGAAAGAGAGCACAAAAGAAAATCTACCTAATCTAATCTAAAGAAGTGATGCACCAAAATAGAGTGTTCAGACCAAACTCTGCCCATATATGCACTACTAAACCAGAATGAAACTAAGGATATTACACATTTAGACTTATTTCAATCAAATAACCACATGCAGACCAAAAAAGCTAAATGAATGACACAAGGAAGAAGAAGATTCACTTATATATGATTCACAAGCTGAAAGAGATACAGTCATGCAGATTACAGATTTCCACAAAATATCAATGAGAGGCAAGGATTCTTGCACTTTCACACCAATAGCTGAAGGAGATACAATAGAATATCATACAGTTCAGAGGCAGGGAAATTTTACACTAGAGTTGCAGAGCAACAACAAAGAATAACAAAGAATGTTCTGACCTTAATAAAATTTACAAAATTTTCCTTTATAATGCAAGCATAACTAAGATTTTCCCTCCAAAACTGTCCTACAACCACTGCCATTAAGTCCTGCAGGGAACAATTATGGGATCCGAAGAAAATCTAATCTTAGTATAGCTCTAGGTACCATGAAATCTGATCTTTTGTGTCAAATAATGCCTCAAGAAGACAGAAATGGTACCATTACTACTTTGACCAAGTAGATGGATCAACTGGGAGGCGGTGGAGTGTTCTCCTACATTTGCATTCATTTCCTAGTGGTTGAGATTGATCACAGAGATCAAATCGCACAGAAAAACCCTGATCTCCCCTGCTTTGGTTTCATGAATCAACATGATCAGTAGGTCAACATAACCCTAGCACTAGGATGAACCATGTGGACCAACCAATCTATTTTGTTTCGCCACTTAGCAGAGTCTTCACGCATTTGACCAATCCTTCCTTTACTAACCATGCCAACTTGTTAAAACTTAACTGTGACAGTCACAACATAACCGCCAGCCGCTAATTGTCAACCCTTAGCATTACCTTCCTGGGCCCATGAGGACATGTGTCGCTGAATCGCCAACTTGCTATACATAAACCCTGAGCATTTTTCCATGGTGAACTAATGAGAGCCATTGATCTGAGGTCGATCCAAGGGTGGAGAAACTGCATCCGACATCCTGATGGTTGGTGGGCCCATACTCGCTAAGTCACCATACGTAAGAAACTTGCAACTCTCCATAGCGAGTAGACAATGACCATTGATCTGAGATCGGATCAAAGGTGGGGAAGCTGCACAAAGCCTTATGAAAAGTGGTGGGCCCCATTCTCGCTAAGTCGCTATGAGTAAACAACCTACAACTCTCCATAGCGAGTCAATGAGGACAATTGATTTGCATTGATCTGATGCTCATGATCTCTCCTGTGCACTGTTACCTTTCCACGTCACATGCGGTCCCACTGGTAGTTGATTTTATGCTTCCTCGCTATGTCGCTAATGGTGAGATGCTTGAGTTTTCTGATAGTGAGGTAGCGAGCTTTGATGACGATGTCTAAACTATGCACTAGAGAAATAAAAAACTACCTCTACTAGACTAGACTTGCTGATCCACGTGGCAAACATTCGCTATCTCGTGATACATATCTATCGGGCAGCTTCTCTTGGCGACGTAGCGAGGGTCGTTGATCCAGACTAATCCAATGGTGAGGAACTTGTAGGCCGGTGGAAAACAAAAGCAAGAAATACCATAAGGTTTTTTATCATTTATTTTTTGATATTCCATAGGCATTAAAATAATATACTCTAGGAACTAGCCATTGGCGGGTAGAAATTTGAAATTTGAATATTGGCAGGGGAGCAAAAAATGGTAACAGTTACCACTAAAATAAATTCTAGATCCCTTAGATGTTAACAATAAAATTTAGACTGAGAAAACTTATTGTTGCTAAAGCTCGGTAAACAAATAGAAATTACTGTAACTCGATAAATATAGAGTGTGAATTACTTTTGTGAATCTTAAGATGCTATCATTAATTACTTGCAAGAATGAAAGAAATAGCATGAACACATTAGACACCAGGATTTAACATGGAAACCTAATTTGGAAAAAACCACCAATGTAACTAGTTACTATTTTTCACTCTTCTGAAGTAAGCCTTGTTGGGAGCCAACCCTGTTAAAGGTTACAAAATACACTATTAGGTGTGACCCTATTAGAGGATTTGATCACCCTACTAGGAGTGGCCTTGCAAGAGGTCTTAAAACAATTCAATGGAGTTGCCACCTTGTTAGAGGATTCACAATTGGCTATTAAACCAATTCTATTAAGAGATTTTAGATCACTACTACAATGGTTAGAGAGTAACAATGAAATGACCTAATTGTGATGCAACTGAATTGCTGAATCTAGATCTCTTTTCTGCTTAAACTTGATCCTTTCTGATCAAATATTACTTTTCTACTCCACAAGGATACTTGCTTATCCTTCAAGTTTTCTCCCTCTCTTTTTTTTTCAATTCAATCAACATAGTTGCACACACATTAGAAATCTCAACTTGACCTTTTATTTATACCTACAAGATTTTAAGGTCAGCCCAAATTCAAATTACAATAACAAATATTCATCATCATGGTTGGCTAGAATCAATACATAAAGTAATTAAGCTTCATATGACAAAATAAGAGAAATCTTTCATAAGACAACCCTGCTTGATAGAAACTAACTTTGGAATGATTTCCTATGTTAACCAACAGAAGCTCGGTTAACACTATGAACTTGTAGAAATCCTTTGGCAACTAAGTGAATTTGGTGAGTACTAACTCTATCCAAATTTCCCTTTGTTAACCAAGTGAGCTTGGTTAACACACTTTTTTGCCTAAATTCATTTGATGCCTAAGTGAGCTCGGTAGACACTGTCATCTGTTTAGAGTAAATCAGTGACGCTTGATAGACAAGGAAAACTATCTTCACTGACCAAGTGAGCTCGATAACCACTGTCTGGTAATTGATATGACATTTGTGTAACATAAAAGACAACACACAATTAATCAATTGTATCCAACAGAGTAGTACTAGGATGGGTGGCCTCTCAAAAAGTCCTTGTGTTTTACCTTTGTGAGCATCACCTAGATTCAATGAGTGTGAAGTATTCCATTTATTCTTATGAGATATGGATTCCTATTGAATCACTACTCATGAAATATAAGCCAATGAGTTTGACTCAAAAATTACAAAGTTAAATTCTTATAGCAATATCACAATTTAAATACTTATTCACATAAATAAGTATATTAGCCTAACTATTCATGTAAATATGCATATTCTTAATTTATTCCTCAACATATCCTTATAGCCTAATATAAACATAGGAAATAATGGAATTAAACCATATGACTGAAATCTTTATGCTTCTTTATGTTTTACTTAAAGTCTCCTGATATTTATTTCATGATGATTTTAAGTGACTTGTGTAGTTGACCAAACTAGCATGTTCATTAGAGGTGTATTTAGATAAAAAAATTATGAGGATTATTTGATTAGATGTCATAATATATTTTATGATTTTTATTTAAATTTATGTTTATGAGATTTATTTTGATGAGTATTTATGAAGACTTGAGCTTTGAGAACCAATGCATTTTTAGGTTATTTGTTAAGGAAATGAACTCGATTATTGTTTCCTTTTTGGTATGTTCTATGGTAGTGGCTTGCAATGGGGGTTAGTGTTAATTACTGTTAGTTGGAAAGCTATTATTTTTGACCCATAAATAGTAGTAGTATTTATGGGTAGCTTGAATAGTTGTTCATCCTTATCTATGTATAGCAGCATTAGTTATGGGTAGTTTAGATAGTTGTTTGTACACTTGCTAAGAATTAGTAAATGGTTGTTGCAAGGATAATTATTTACTAATTTTAGTTATTTCCTTTTTGACACCTTGCAACCAATTCTATTATTGACTGTTGAGATGTCTTAATCTCAACCGTTGGTTTGATTTAATCTTGGCTATTGGTTTTCTAACAGAGTAGTATAAAAAGGGGTCATTGGGTCATTGGAAAGACAAGTTTTGGAGAAGCATTTTTCCAGTGATAGCAAATTGTCTTGCAGTGTTAGCAAGGGCATAGTGTTAGAATAGAGATAGCAGTGGGGAATATTCGTGGGAGAAATTAGGAGGTTATCCGAGTTCTGCTAGTGAGAGGCAAGGAATTTTGTATCTCTTGATTTGCTAAAGTTTAATATAATTCCTCATGTATAGAACTAGTTTTCCTTTAGGCGGGTTTTCCACGAACAATTTGTCCTAAAATATTGTGTTCATTATGTCGTGAATTTCTTTCTGTATTTGTGAAATTTTAGTTGTGTTTTTTTTTGGTATTAGTTGGGAATTTATTTCTAGTAGTTTAATAATTGTTTATGATAGGAGATTAATAATTAGTGACTATACTAGTGTTAATTTTCACATGGTATTAGAGCATTGTTGAGGGTAGAAGAGTTTTCTCCTAGGAAAGAAATATTGATCTCTTTAGATTAATTATTGCTTTAATCCCTTGAGATGGCTTTAGCTAGTTTGAGAGATTAGGCTAGATTGGATGGTGCCTCAAATTTTGGTGTTTGGAAGGCCATAATTTCTTTATTGTTGGAAGAGAATGGCATCAAGGATTATGCTACCATTGTTGTACCTATACAAATGAATGCAACATAGGTTGTAGCACATAAGAAGGATGATGCCAAGGCAAGGAGGATTATCCTTGATGGTATCAAGGATCATATTGTTCCAAATATCATAGAGCTAGATATGGTGAATAAGATGTGGGAAACCATTCTAAATCTATAACAAAATGCTACCACCAATAGGAAGATGATTCTTAGAGACAAGCTAAAGAATACCCGAATGAGCTAGGGAGAAAATGTTACAAGTTAGCTCACTAGGCTTATACTTGTCAAGGATGAGTTAGCGGCTATTGGAGATAGTCCTAGTGATGACAAGCTAGTGAGAATAGCTCTAAATAGGTTTACTAAATAATGGAGTGTCTTTGTTCAAGTTATTAGTGGACAAGATACTTTACTGATTTGGGATCGACTATGGACTAATTTCACTCAGGAGGAGTTTAGACTAAGTCTTCTCAATGGAGGCAACAAGAGTTAGAAAAGTGAGGTGGAATAGGAAAACATTGCTCTAGTAGGTAAAGGGAAAGCAAAGAAGGGATCTACCAAAGGATTGAATTCACAAAGTGAGAAGAAGAAGAAGGACCTTTCTAAGGTCAAATGCTTTGGATGTCATGAGTTTGCACTCATAACTTGCATGGTTATCT
Source organism: Cupressus sempervirens (assembly GCA_028749045.1). Taxonomy (NCBI): domain Eukaryota; kingdom Viridiplantae; phylum Streptophyta; class Pinopsida; order Cupressales; family Cupressaceae; genus Cupressus; species Cupressus sempervirens. The sequence goes on from CM053787.1 coordinate 763,508,572, forward strand.
CAACCTCACAATGTGTTTGGCATATAGATAGTGGGGCATCATTTTATATGATAGGAGTTAGAGAGTACTTTTCCAATTACAAGGAGGAGGACACCAACATCCAAATTTGTATGGGAAACTTGTCCAAACTCAACCTAGTTGGGAAAGGGATTGTTCAATTTTAGAGGGAGCATGGAAAGATAATTCCACTTCATGATATATTGCATGTGCCAGGGTTAGGTATGAATTTGATTTCTATATCTGTTCTTCAGGATAGGGGGTATAACATACTCTTTAGAGGGACAAATGTGTTGATTAAGCACAAGGATTGGAAATAACCCATAGCTATTGGAGTTAGGAGTGGTCATCTTTATAGGTTGCAGTTTGGTACTCCTAAGGTACTCATGAGCAACAGTAATCCTAGAGATCTTGGAGAGCTATAGCATAGCAGGATGGGCCATATTCATCATGGAGCACTTAAATTGCTTCGTGAGATGGTGACAGGTGTGCCAAAAGTGAGCACAGAGCATGATGATGTATGTAATGGATGTGTGTTGGGGAAGTTTGCAAAAGAATCTTTTCCAAGAAGCGACACCAGATCTAAGGGTGTTCTTGATCTAGTATATTTAGATGTTTGTGGATTGATGTCAATGAAATATCTTAGAGGATATGAGTACTATGTTACTTTTAATGATGATTTCTCTAGGAAGACCTGAATATACTTCTTGAAGACCAAGGATGAGGTCTTCAGTCGATTCCAAGAGTTGAAGGCTCTTGTGGAGAATTTGATAGGAAGGAAGATAAAGGTTCTTCAGTCGGACAATGGAGGCAAGTACAAAGGGAATGTCTTCCAGGAGTTATGTACTAGAGAAGGAATCAAGAGAGAGTGGACTATTCCTTACAATCCACAATAGAATGGAGTTGTTAAGAGGAAGAACTATTTATATTGGAGGTAGCAAGGGTTATGCTACATGACTAGGACATGCCCTATTACTTATGGAAAAAGGTGTGTAGTATAGTAGCCTACATTCAAAATAGAGTTCCACACAAGGTGCTAGGGAAGATGACATTAGAGGAGGCTTTCATAGGAAAGAAGCCAGATGTTGGTCACTTTAGGACATTTGGGAGTTTGGCATATTTTCATATTCCTAAAGATACATGTACGAAGTTAGATCAGACTGCAAAGAGGGGGTACTTTTTTGGGTACAGTGAGACCTCAAAAGGCATATAGGATTTTCATTCTAGGGACTAAAGGGCTTATTTTTAGATGTGATGTTAAGTTCATGGAGGATGAGGCATTCGAGATATCTAGAGATTTGTCTGTAGATGATAAGAGTGAGCAGCTAGAAAAAGCTCCGAAGCCAAGCCAAGGGAAGCAAAGCTTAAGTACAATTACTAGTACAAGTGTAGGCTCAAGTAGTGAAGATTCATAGAGTATGGAGCAATAGGTGCAATGGGAAATTCATCTAGATGATTTAAAGGTTGAAATTTCATCGTCTATAGTTGGCAACAAGAACCATGAGGTTGTAAATACACAAAGGGATATTCAGGAGTTTGTGGGAGCTTCTAGGAAGAGTACTAGACAGTGGAGACAACTAGCCAAGTTCAATGACTATGTTCCATTACATAGTCAATTGGTAGATAGTAAGCTATTAGGAGGCTACAAATCATCAGGTATGGTGAGATTCTATGTTTGAGGAGTATTCCTCAGTAACATAGAATGATGTGTGGGAGGTAGCTCCTAGACCAATAGATAGAGCAGCAATTGGATCATGCTGGATCTATAAGATAAAGCACGGTGTAGATGGTAGCATCGAGAAATACAAGGTGAGGTTCATGGCCAAGGGGTTCTCTCAAAAAGAGGGAATAGACTATGAGGAGACATTTGCTTCGGTGGCTAGGTATACTTCTATAAGAGTCATGATATTGTTTGTAGCACAGATGGGATGGTAGATCCATCAAATGGATGTCAAGACAACATTCCTTAATGGTGAGTTAAAGTAGGAGGTATACATAGAGAAATCAGAAGGCTTTGTAGCACACAAAAAAGAGACCCACGTGTGCAGATTAAAGAAAGCCTTTTACAGACTCAAGCATGCTCTTGGAGCATGGTATGAGCCCATTGATACATACTTGCAAGGAATGGGCTTTGTGAAGAGTGAAGTAGATGCTAACCTCTACTACTTGGTTGCTGGGGGTGAGATTCTCATTCTTTTTCTTTATGTTGATGACTTGTTTCTTATAGGTTACTAGGGATCATAGAGGATTGTAAGAGTGACCTTGTTGAAGAGTTTGAGATGAAGGATTTGGGACTCATGCACTATTTTCTAGGCATGGAGGTGTGGCAAACTAATGGAGATATTTTTCTTGGTCAAGGGAAATATTGCATTTAAATCTTGAAGAGATTTAGGATGGAGGATTGCAAAGCCATGTCTGCACCCATGATTAGGAATTGAAGCAAGGTAGATACAACTAAGGAGAAGGATGTAGATCTCACCTTATATAGATAGTTGATTGGTTCACTTATGTATTTGGTCAACACTAGGCTAGATATAGCATTTGTAGTAAACTCTCTTACTCAGTTCATGGTTGAACCAAATAGAATGCATTGGACAATGAAGAAGCATGTATTGCATTACTTGTGTGGTACAGTTGAGTATGGGATCAGATATTGTTAGTCTCATATTGGTTTTGACAATTGAATGTCAAAACACTTAACTAATTTTCACATAGAAGCTGAGTACACTATATATGTTGAGCTCTAGTATGTGCCAAGCCAAAATTCCAATAGGTGTTGAGCATGATATAGGTACTGAGTGAAGCATATGAACCAAGTGATATGTAGATGTCGAGTCACAGTTGATGTCGAGCAAGCCAGAATGCAATAGGTGTCAAGAAAACCATAATCATATATGTGTCAAGCACCAGTAATCTAGTATTTGTTGAGTAACACAAAATCAACATATGATTTTGTGCCTTCATTAACTTAGATCTAACCCATTTTTTGATGAATCACAAAGGGATTAAAATATAAGATCAAATCTTTTCATTTACCTATGCAATCAGCATGTAGCTAATAAGAAAAAAAAGGAGAACATATGCAATCAATAAGAAAAATGCAAGGAATGAGCAGGAAATAAAGATCTAATATGGATCATAGATTCATATCTAACCCTAAGTCTTCAAAATCCTTAAAAAGAGAAAAAAAAACCCATTGTATGCATGGATAAGAGCAGAGTATGGGTAAACTAGAGTGAAATTTAGAGGGAAATGTGAAAAGACATAGAGGAACATATTAGCATTGCATATTTAGTTGGTCAGAACAAAGCAAGGGTTACAAACAGATATCAGATCAAGCAAGGATTAGATCAGAATGAGTAGGTCAATTGCCTGAATTCAACAATTATAGATTGTGAGCTATTAGGCTTATTTATCTAATACTTTCTAGCAATTGTATTAGAAAGAAAATCCTATGTTGATAGGTTAGCTTAATAGCTAAATTGTAGATCCTTTGAAAAAGTGATAAAATCCTTTAACAGGTTGACACTTCATGTAAATCCTTTAAATAGGTCACTATTGATATAGTGTAAAGCCTTTAATAGGGTAGGCCTTTAATAGGGCAGACCATTAGAAGTGGTCAGACATTATTGCTGTAGTGATTTTGTGGGTATCATCCCCACCCTAGTTTTACCTTCTCATTTTGAGGGTTTTCTAGGTTACCAAATTTGGTGTTATGTGTTATGATGCATGTGTTTACTTTACGCTTAATTGATATGTTTACATACATGCAATTTTATTTTTAGTTAAAATTTTTTAAGGTTAAAGTGTGATACTTTTGATTCAACCCCTATCTCAAAAGTATTCTTCCCATTTGATTATTCCAACAATTGGTATCAAAGCCAAGGTTCTCACAAGGAGAAGCCTAATAGCTTAGAAAAAAGATCCAAAGATGGAAGTCTTCAAACTTGGGAAGATAATAGAGAATCAGGTGATTGATGTGCATCTCACCCTACACAACTTGGAGGAAGCCAGAGAAGAATTGAGAAAATCCTTGAAAAGAAGGAAGGATATAGCCATAGCTAAAAATGACACACATTACAAGATGATTCCAAGGAAATTGATGCAACAATAGCAGAAATGATGGAAAAGAACAAAGCTCAAGAAGAAGAGATAAGATCTCTCAAAATTGAGCAAGAGTCACAAGCCATGATGCTGTGTGAGATAACTGAATAGAAGAAAAGAGCCATTGAGGATAGGGCTCTGATTGAGGATGATAAAAGAAACCTTGCAAATAGACTAGTGGAGAAGTCAATAGAGCTTACAAGGATCTCCAACATGTAGTTAGATACCTTTAGCCAAATGATGAATGCTCATCATGAACTTAATGTTAAATACATTGAGATCTCTACACTGAAGATGTAGAATGAACAATTGCAAAATGACTTGAAAAGAGAGAAGGAAGTTGAAAAAAGTTTCAACAAACCCAATGAGGCTATTAAGTACTTTGAGAAGCTACTAAAATCACCAAAGGCTAGTAATGATACTTCAGGACTTGGTTACACTAGCACTGAACAAGGAGAATCATCCAAGACTACGAAAGAAAGAAGTAACAAAGGTAAGAACACTAAACCTTCTTGTAATTTCTAAGGTAAAAGGGACATACTTCCAATGTATGTAGGAGTAATAATTCCCATTAGCATGATAAGCCTAAGAATTCAAGCTATTGTCACAAGTGAAAAAAGAAAGGACATCAAGCACATGAATGCAGGACTAGGACTATCAGTAGACCAAAATTTGAAGGAAACTACTACAATTGCAAGAAGTATGGACATAGAGCTTTTGAGTGTAGAACAAAGCCTACGTGGACATCAAATCAGGCAACAAGAGAAGGTAAACATTGTCATCACTACAATTGGTTTTATAACACTAGGTATAGCTGTCATTATTGTTAGGAATATGGACACATTCTTGAAAACTACATTAGGACACATTTCAGAGGGAACTACAACAAATGGTTAAGTCAAACCACATGTTTCAATTGCTTGAAGACTAGTCATATTAGCAAGAATTTACAAAAAAATTCAAAGGCACCAAGTTCTAAGTTCAACAAGGGGAAAGCAAAGGTTGATGTTGAGTACATTAGAGGACAAATGAACAAGACTTGGAAGAAGAAAGATGAATATACCTCATCAAATGGAGGGATGACTTCACCCAAAAGGTCAAATAGTCACACCTCAACTAACTAAGCATGAATAGGTGTAAGAGACTGATATACATAGTTATACCAAACATCAGTCCCAAGACAAACAAGCACTGCAAAGAAGAAAACAACATGAGTTGAGATGCAAAGTCAAACTTGAAGTTTTTGCAAATAATGCCTAGTTTCCCTTAGATGTCGAGTAAAGTTCCATTGCATGCTGAGTAGTTAGTTGCGACTAAGTTGATAGTTGATGCCAAGTTGGGAAATTTCAATGGAAGCTGAGTGAAGAGTAAATCTAGTTGAAGCTGAGTGATGGAAAACCAATGGAAGCCAAGTTATGTTAAAATCTTGAAGAGCTGAGTGTACAGCTATATGTACTATGCATTTAATGTTAGGTTTAGAAAGAGTATAAGGTTTTATTTTCGATCATTTCTCATCATTTGAATGTAGAAAAAGAATGAAAAGAGTGCAAAAGTGACTGAAGAGCAGTATTGAAGCCTTTTGAACGGATTTTGACAAGATTCAACATCATTTTCATTGATCTAAGGTATTCTACAAGTGCCAAGTTGCATAGTCACAAAGTTTAATATCTTTTGAAACCCTAGATTTGAAAAATGGCTTCTAGTTCTAAAAAATTTAAGGAAAAGGAAGGTTTTGAGGTTCAGTTGGTTATTAATGAGGTCAAACAACCAAATTTTAGATTGATTCTAGAAGTTTCTTATAAAAACTGACCCTGTCGGCACATTATCCATGATTCCACCCAAAGTCATAATGGTGCAAGATGTTAGGAAATGTTAAAATTGCAAAGTAGGAACAATAGGAGACCTTGAGATTTTTCAAGCATATGATAAACTATGTAAAAATTGAGTGCTTAAGGAAGAATTTCAAATAGTTGAGAAGAACAGTTTAATCCATGCCCTAGTTTCCCCCATAGTTTTTAAAATTGAATGAATAAGAATTATTTTAAGTAGGATACATAATGGTTGCTTATGGTTATAAGGAGGACCTATAAAAATAATGAAAAGAATTGTGCATAGGGTTATAGGTTTTCCAACCCTAGATTGACACAAGACCCTACGTAGTGATTCAAAGGAAGCTATTGAAAAGAACACCAGGGCTAAATGGAACAAGATGAGGATGACCATTAACACAATCATAGATCCCCTTTTGAATTTTTCAGTGAGAGTGATTTCTCATAAGTCCTATCAATCTAGCAGATTGAATAGTGGACCATGTATTGTTATGTATGTGGCATATAAACTTGTCAAGAAAGATCATACATATGATCTAGGAGAGTTGTTGTTATAGAAAATCATGGAGAATCCAGGAGCAATCAGAAGATCCAAAGGTGCTCAATGTAAGTTTGGATCAATTATTGTTTTCATATTCTTCTATGTTTCAGAAGAATTTCCCTCAATTGGGAAAGTTAATTAGAAATCAAACAAGTCAGCCATTACTCAAATCAATGAGTACATTGAGTAAATGGGTGATAACTTTGAAGCCCAAATGAAAAGTTATTTTGAGGATTTTAAGAAATCCATGAAGCAAAGACTAAGGATACTAGTTTCCCTAGTGGAACAACACATCAATGATATTGCTTCTTAGTTGATATTGATCACACCTATATCCAAGCAGCAGTTCCAAGGCTTAGATGGCTAAGACCATTAGGTTATGAGCTAGATGTTGATGAAGCTTCATCAACAATCACAACATTTCTTGTAGGAGAAGTTGATAAGAATGTCAAACCCTTTGGTACATATGATATTGTAAAAACCAAGGTGGAAATGGAGCTCAAGACAACCTTTGTAATAAAGAGGAAGGATAAGTTAGTGAAGAAGATAAAGAAGAAATTTAGTGAAGGAATTGAGCGAGCAGATGAGGAAGAAGAAGAAGAAGATGAGAGTGAAGAAGATGAATAGGGGCAAGGCCCACTGGAATTGACAGAAGGCTTAGGTGAGGATAAATAAGAGGAAGAAGGTGTCAAGAAAGAAGAAGCCAGGGAAGCACTAACTCAAGAACCTATGAAAAGAAAAGCTAAAACTCAGCCTATAGCTCAAGCCAAAGCGAAGAAGGTTGTCAAAACAAATCCAAGCCAAGCCAACACCAGTGACAAGAGCCACTACAAGAGCCTCAACTCAAAAGGCGAAAGAGTAAATGAAAGAGAAGAAGAAGGCTATTGATCAGACTAGTCAAGTGCAAAAGAAACCAAGAAGAAAATACATTGCACAACTAGAGTTTGATGATGAGGAGAAGATATAAACTGAGGACATCAGCCAGTTTAGAGTGGTAAGCCATCCTCCCAAGTCAGTTATTGATGAAATTTGTGAAAATTTTAAGAATGCAGACTTCTTTGATTTGAAAAGTATTGATTGCAATAAATTAAGTAGAGAAGATCATAATAAGGTAGAAGAATTAGTATATGCCATGATGGCATAATTCAAGAACAAACTTCTTTAATTAGATAAAACTATGCCCAATAATTTATATGAAATTATTGAAAATAAGTGGCATTATTGGTTGAAGATGGAAAAAGAAATAAGAGAATCCTTGTTGGCACAAGTGATGCCAGAATTGACTAGAGGTCAAATTACTAAGGCTAACAAGAAACATGGAAGAAAGTTTGCACCAAAGTATAGAGCCTTTAACATTTTACAAAATAAAATTGAAGAAGTTGTCAATAATTCCACAAGATTGTGGAAGTCAATATATAACTTGATAAATGATAAGGGTATGTGTAGGATCATGGTGTGCCAAAAAGTGGCAATCTGAAAAATATGTAGTTCTGAAATGCCTCAAAGAATTTCAAAATCTATTCCAATTTTTTCCCCACCCATCCTAATACTAAATGAAAACAATTAATACCTTTATAATTTCTACTATATCTTTTGATACCAACCTTAAATGGTCATCTTTAAAACATCCTGAAAATGTATTTTTGGCATGTTCTTATGTGTTTTTTACTTCAAGCATGTAGTTGACGACTTTTTTTAAACCAAAATTTGATGTAATGAAAAGGGTTTCTTAAGAATGTTCTTAGCTTTTCATAAATGTAAGGTTTATCAAATTACGAGTTCAGTAAGTAATTATTACTTATTTTCTAATGGAGTTAGCTATAAAGTGTTGATTGACATACTGGTTGAAAAATAGCTATAACTTTCAAACTGTATAAGATTTGTGAAATCCAAAAGATGTGTCACATTCTATGGTTTGACTAGTATAAGAAAAAAAGAAGAAGTTAATTTTAATTTTTTTTGAACTAGTTAAGGTGGTCAGACACGGGAGTTTGTTAATTTTGAAAACAGTATAGTAGAAAATTCATAATTAATTATTTATTTGGAATAAAAATTTCCAAAAATATGCATCACATCCAGGCATGATTCTACTTTTTATATCTAAAATTAAATTTAAAAATATTATCATTTGATTATGATTAATGTGGTCAGACATACACCTACTTTTTATTTTTTTCCTGAAATGTTTGTAGTACTACATTAAAATCCAAACTTTTGACCAATCAAATAATTTTTTCTCTAGATAAGGCCTTGTAGTTTAAAAACTAGATTCAATTTCCTACAGATTATTTTATTACAAATTTTTGATATAAAGTCTAGAACCACTTTAAAATTATGTGTCAATTTGACATAACCCTGATTTGCTAGCTTTTCACTGCCACTTAAGGCCATAGTTTGGTACACCATGATCCTGCACATACCCATAAGGATGGAGAAGAAGAGGAGGATGCAGATGTAAATAAGGTTGAGGCCAGTGAGAAGGATAAGGAATAGAAACAAGAGGAGGAAAAGGAAATAGAAAAAAGGAGAAGAAGAGAAGAAAGAAGAAAAGAAAGGAGAAGAAGAGAAGAAAGAGGAAGAGGAGAAAGAAAAAGGTGAAGAGGAGGAGACAAAGAAACAAGATGAAATAGCAATAGCTAATGAGTAGCAAATAGATCAGAGTGTGCAAGACTCATAATTGCCACCTCCTAGCCCTCCTTATATCATCACCACATCTATAGATACTATAACTGTGAAGGATGTTACTAACAAATCTTGTCAAAACATCAATCCTTTAATTGTAGATGATCTCAAGAAGATCCTTCACCAATCAACACTACAAGCACAATTATGCACAAATCTAGTATTGGTGAGTGTGGATGAGTTACAAAAGGTGGTAGTAGATCCAATTAGAGACAAGGTGAATCCACAAGAACCACCCTCTACCATCTCTATAGCTACTAGTGGTCAACTCCTAATGCTTCCACCACCATTTCCAACAGTTGACACATCTGGGATAGGTGATAGCATGCAGAAAAAGCCAAGTGCAAAAGTAGATAAAGAAATAACAATAGGGAAAACAGGATAGATTGCTACATCTAATCCTATAGTACAAACACAAGGTACACCCCAACTAATTGTAATTGATCAGGGGAGATCAGATGTAGATAAGGAAACATCAAAGGAAGAGGAGCAGGCCACCATGCAGACATTGGTAGAACTACCAACTACTAGCACTCCTACACAAGTTCTTCAAAGCCAAGCACTGATGTAATGCCATTGCAAATTTCTACACCAAGCTCGAGCTCAACAAAAGTGACAAGGGTACTTCACTATGGAGACCCTAAGTTAGATGAAGAGATAGTCATACCTAGTTATGACTCAAAAACAATAAGCATTGAGAAATTTATTAAGATGCAGGAAGCCTTGAATAGGAGAAAAAGGCAAGAGATACTCAAGAAAGAGTATAAACAAAAGAAAGCATTACATGAGATCAAGGAAATCTTTTTGGATGCCTTCAACTTGCAGTCACCTGATGAGACCAAGCCAATAATGGAACAATTGTTAGAAATTGTAGAACAGGTAACAAATGAAGATTAGGAAACTAATGCAAAACATATGGAATTGTCTAAGAAGAAATTCCAAGGGAAAGTAAATGAGAAAATATCAAATGAAATATAAATTTCATAGGTTTAATTAGAAAATAAGGTTGACAAAGTGAAAAAAGGTACTTGAGAATGTATTCTCATTGTACAAAAAGTTGTGTGACTTTTCATACTTCACACAAGAGACAAGCCAAAAACCCCTGAGCTTGGAGAGAAATTTAAAGATTTCTAGCACTCAGTTGTCAAAAGATCTATCTCTGAGTGAGAAACATTTTTCTCAAACGTGCATAGACAAAATTAGTTGTGTTGATGGCTAAAGAGGCCAACATCAAGTCCAAATTGATGCAATTACAATCTTCCATTACCCCACATTTGGAAGTACTCCATAAAGAACAAGTCTATGCAGAGATTATTTTAAAGAAAGATCCTAATCTTTCTACTTCAGAGGGACTTGTACATCTTGCTGCAGAGACTGCCATCTAGCACAAGTCATTGGAGATAGTTTTGGACAAGTGGGATGCAACTCTCAAGATGATTATGGAGATAAATAGTACACTTTTGGAAAAATATGGTCTTAACCCTTAGCACCCTTTGACATAAGTGTCAAAAAGGGGGGGATATGAAATAAAGGGGAAATTAATAACTAAGGGGGAGAATACTAAGTAATTACATTCTTTCATTCTTTTGGAGAATAAAGGGGGAATGATTGTACATATTATATGATAGCCAAAAAGGGGGACACATATAAATGGGGGAGATATGAATAAAAATTTGCAAGTGTAGAACAAGTGAAAATAGAACATATAGAATAGGTTAGCAAGCAGGCATAGGAAACAAAAAGAATAGGGTAAAGGAAAAGAGTATCAGACAAATTCAACACAAGAATTTTTGTTACACAAATGGAAATGGCACAATTAGCTCAAGGGGAGTTATAAGAATTTTGAGCTATATTGTTCTTTACAAAATTTTGAACAAGTTTTTGAAATTTTGTACATATGCTAAATAGATTGGATAATGTACTCATCAGACCAAGTATAATGCTTATTTAAGTGTTTTTGACACTCATGTCAAAGGGGGAGATTGTTGGTCTCAAATTGGTTTTGATAATTGAGTGTCAACACACTTAACCAATTTTCACATAGAAGCTGAGTACACTATATATGTCAAGCTCTAGTATGTGCCAAGCTGAAATTCCAATAGATGTCAAGTGACTTCAGGTGCCGAGCATGATACAGGTGCTAAGTGAACCATATGAGCCGAGTGATATGTAGGTGACGAGTCAAAGTTGATGTCGAGCAAGCCAAAATGCAATAGGTGCCGAGCAAACTAGAATCATATATGTATCAAGCACCAGCAATCTAGTATGTGTTGAGTAACACAAAATCAACATATGAGTTTTTGCCTTCACAAACTCAGATGTAAACCATTTTTGGATGAATCAAAAAGGGATTAAAATATATGATCAGATCTTTTCATTTACTTATGCAATTAGCATGCAACCAATAAGAAAAAAAAAGGAGAAGGCATGCAATCAAAAAGAAAAGTGCAAGGAATGAGCAGGAAATAAGGATTTAATATGGATCATAGATTCATACCTAACCCTAAGTCTTTGAAATCCTTAAAAGGAGGACAAAAACCCCATTGTATGTGTGGATGAGAGTAGAGAATGGGTAAACTATAGAAAAATTCAGAGGGAAATGTGAAAAGACTTAAAGGAACAAATTAGCATTGCATATTCAGTTGGTTAGAACAAAGCAAGGGTTGCAAATAGATATCAGATCAAGCAAGGATTAGATCAGAATGAGGAGATCAAGTGCCTGAATTCAGTAATTATAGATTGTAAGCTATCAAGTTTATTTATCTAATATTATCTAGCAATTGTATTAGAAAGAGAATCCTATGTTGATAGGTTAGCTTAACAGCTAAATTGTAGATCCTTTGAAAAGGTGATAAAATCCTTTAACAGGGTGACACTTCATGTAAAGTGTTCATAAATCCTTTAAAAAGGTCACTATTGATATAGTGTAAAGCCTTTAATAGGGCAGACCATCAGAAGTGGTCAAACATTATTACTGCAATGATTTTGTGGGTATCACCCCCACCCCAATTTTATCTTCTCATTTTGGAGGGTTTCTGGGTTACCAAATTTGGTGTTATATGTTATGATGCACGTGTTTACTTTATGCTTAATTGATATGTTTACATGCATGCAATTTTTTTTTAGTTAAAAATTTTTAAGGTTAAAGTGTGATACTTCTAATTCACCCCACCCCCCCCCAGAAGTATTCTTCCCATTTGATTATTCCAACAGATATGTTAGAGATGAAGGTATCAAGTTGATAGGCTATACTGATGTAGATTAGGAAAGAAGTACAATAGACAAAAGGAGCACTTTAGGGTGTTGTTTCAGTTTGGGATTAGGAATTGTATCTTGGTTCAGCAGGAAGTAGAAGTCTATGGCTCTAAGTTGTGCAGAAGCATAATACATAGAAGCTAGCATGGTAAAATGTGAAGCTATATGGCCTCAAAAGTTGTTAGTAGCCTTGTTTGGTCAGAAGGTTGAGACTACTATGATGCATTGTGACAATTAGAGTTGCATCAAGTTGTCTGAGAATCTAGTGTTTCATGATAGGTCTAAACATATAGATATTAGGTATCACTTCATCAAGGATTGTGTACAACGAGGTATTGTTCACCTACAATTCATACCTACAGATGAGCAGGTAGTAGACATTCTAATGAAGGCTTTGGGAAAGGCCAAATTTATCTTCTTCAGAGATAAGATGGGTGTCATGCAGAACAACTTCCTCGCTAAGAGGGAGTGTTAATTATAGTTAGTTGGACAATTGTTATTTCTAACCCAAAAATAGTAGTAGTATTTATGGGTAGCTTGGCTAGCTATTCATCCTTATCTATGTATAGTAACATTAGTTATGGTTAGTTTGGATAGCTATTTGTCCACTTGTCGAGAATTAGTAAATGGTTGTTGCAAGGATAATTATTTACTAATTTTAGTGATTCCCTTTTAGACAACTTGCAACCAATTCTATTATTGGCTATTGAGTTGTCTTAATCTCAACCTTTGGTTTGATTTAATCTTGGCCATTGGTTTTCCAACAAAGTAGTATAAAATGGGTTCATTGGATCATTTGGAAAGACAAGTTTTGGAGAAGCATTTTACAGTGATAGAAAATTGTCTTGTAGTGTTAACAAGGGCACAATGTTAGCATGGGGATAGCAATGGGGAATATCAGTGGGGTAAATTAGGAGGTTATTGGAGTTTTGCTAATGAGAGGCAAGGAATTTTGTATCTCTTGATTTGCTAAAGTTTAATATAATTCCTCATCTATAGAACTAGTTTTCCCTTAGGGATTTTTCGAGGGATAATTTGTCCAAAAATATTGTGTTCATTGTGTTGTAAATTTGTTTCTATATTTGTGAAGTTGTAGTTGTGTTATTTTTTGGTATTAGTTGAGAATTTATTTCTAGTAGTTTAATAATTGTTTATGATAGGAGATTAATAATCAGTGACTACAATAGTGTTAATTTTCATAGTTAGGGCCCAAAGTGGATGCTAACATAATTAATTATAAGTAGTGTAATAAGTGATAATCTAGTAATTAATATGTGGTAAACACTTTAAAAAGATAAAAATAGATGTTTCCTTGCTCATGCCTTAAGTTCTTATATAGTCTAAGGAAGGGAATGTGATGATAGCTAGTTGTTAGGATTAAACCATGGACACAAATAACAATTACATGAAAATATAAACAATATCATAAAATAATAAATCACACAGAAAAGAACACAAGACACCAAGATTTAACATGGTTCACCCAATCCTTGGGCCACGTCCACCAAACGGTAAGTTTGATATTAGTACAATCCAGTGATTATAACCTGATTACAATCTGTAATCCCTTATAGCTCAATATCGCCGCAAGAACCAATTTCACATCACAACTATATAACAATCTCTAACCCTAACCTCTTTTATACAAGTACTTTTATCACTTTAGGGTCATAATTAATAATTACATGTCAGCCCAAAATTCCAATAAAATAGGGCACAATTTTTTTTTTAAGGCGATGCCCTAAGCCCCAAAGAATTTATGAAGTATGTACAGTACTTTCCTGATTAGTCACCACAATCTAACACTAGTGAGAGGTATGACTAGTATTCTTCATCTTTATGAGATAGTATTTCTAGTTGCATATGTATCATGTTGAAGCTCTAGAGTGTAGAGTGATTAGTCTAGGGTAACTGAATGCTTGAAGGTTTGGGGTTTAGTAAGAGTCCATTCCATGGTAAATCAAGTAGTTTGATCATGTGATGACACTTTGTAGTATGCAGCCTGAGTCTCCTACATAGATTTTTTTATTTTTCTGTCGTGGTGTTTTTAATTCTTAGTTATCTATTCTTATTTATAAGAATTAATTATCTATTTTTTATTATGTTTTTGAATTTTTGAATCTAATTTGGAAGTGAACATTCTTTTAATATTGTATCTCTTTATGATGATACTTGATTTGTGCTTGGTATTAGGATGTTGACTTTGGTATGTGATGTTGATTTGATTTAACATGTACAATTATTATTATACTAGTTGACATTATTTATTATTCTCCAAGAGTGAAATGTATAAAGTTTATAAAATCATTTATTGAGTTTTGTGCTCAAAAAGCTAAAAGTCTAAAACTAGTATTGTAGCAAAAATAACCAATCAAATCTCAAATAAATAATTTCCTTTCAATCACTAAAAATGCAACCATATATTAGAACTTTATAGATGGAAAATGTCGTTGAAAAATAAAACAATATGATTGGACAACTAAAAACTAAAAATTAAAAAGTTACATTCCAACGAATGCTATAGTATCCTCTTATGGCAGGAACTAACTTGACATGAATTGAAAGGTTTGAGGACTTTTTATAATTGCATAATATTATTTTAAATTTAAAGATTCTATAAGAGTACATCATTAAAAAATGGTAAAATATCATATGATTATTATATAAACACAATATTTTAACTGCAAAATCGTTTTCAAACAATTACAATATCTTACCATTAAGGAATAAATATATTTTTTATGAACATAGCTTTTAAATTTTTTTTTTATAGATTGTTAAGATTTGTTTTGTTTAACTATTTTTTCTTTTCTTCTATCATTATGTGGTCAATTAACTAAAATATGATTGAATTAACTTGTCTTTGTACAATGAAGTGGCTAGATCCTATTATATTTTGTTTGGAATAATCTATTTTCTTTAACATTGTTGTATTTTGACTAAAATTGATGTATTATAATATTGTTCAAAATATTAAATAATATTTAATAAAAATCTATATTATACAAATAGTAAAATTTGTGGTGATATTATAAGAATTGTAATATTTATTTTATCATTATATAATTTTATTGAAAATATTTATATATTTGTAGTTTTGTGCAAAAAATATATTAATATTAACAATTACTATTAGCAAGGTTGTCATAATAAATGAAATTGAAAGATTATAGGTGAAGTGTCACCTGAATTCCAAGGTTGTCATAATAAATAAAATTGAAAGGTTATAGGTGAAGTGTCACCCAAATTCATGTAAATCAATCTTTTTTATTTTGTCAATCATTTTTTTATTAAATAACATGTACAATTATTATTAGACTGGCTTACATATTCTTTTATTTTCCAAGAGTGAAATGTATAAAGTTTGTATAAACATTTATTTTGTTTTATGCACAAAAAAAAGCTAAATTTTGGAAAAGAAATTATTGTTGTAGCAAAAATAACCAATCAAATGTCAAATAAATAAGAGCTCTGGTCGAGCACATTTTTGTAAATGTTTGTTTGGGAGACTAAGGCACATGTGGACCATGTTTGAGTTGACCGGGGCAATTTATGTGAAATTTAGTATTGTAGTCAATCATTGATCTATCTTAATAGGTAATTTAACTATTGATTAATTTTTTTAATACTAGTGGGGTATAATGGTAAATATTTATTATATATTGGTTAAAGTCTAGAAAAATAAGTAATAGTAATTATTTGAAGGTAGATATTATCATAAATTTGAGAAATTAAAAATAAAACAACCAAATAAATATTTAAAGAGACACTAGATTTGTAAGGAAAAATTCTACAATTTTCTAAATGCAATAAAGTCTAAAGAAAATACAATACAATGAAATGAAAAAAACTAATAATGCCATTTTATATTCTTAAAAAAAAATTGTTTGATTTCTAGAAATTAAGTTTACCAAACAAAATTTAATTCCTAATACATTTATTGCAATACCTATTAAATTATTAGAACATTTTCTTTTATTTGTTTTAATTTTTAATTAAAATTTATTTGAATATTAAGTAAAAAACTATTTTTAAATTTGAATAAAGTAGGCTTACTTGGCCAACAAAAGACTTGATAAAAATAAAAAGGGTTTTAACTTTAAAAAGTAAACACATCTCACAAATAAGAGTAGTAATAATAAAAATATGAGTAAAAAGGAGACACTATGCATCAAAGTTCCTGCCAATAATGTACTTAGTTTAAACTAGACAAAAATATAAATGTAAGGTTGAGAATTGATGCACCAATTTAAGTAGAAAGATATTCATAGATGATGAGATAGAGATAAGGAAGAGATTAAAGAATAATTGATAAGCTTTGCAATTCCCAACATTATATGTATTTTTTCAAATTAATTTTTTAAAAGGATGCTAAAAAATAATACAATATAGTTATTTATCAACAAATTTGCAAAGACATATTTGTATTTGACTATCTATGATAAATTATCTATACCATTG
The DNA here is from genome assembly GCA_028749045.1 of Cupressus sempervirens. NCBI lineage: Eukaryota > Viridiplantae > Streptophyta > Pinopsida > Cupressales > Cupressaceae > Cupressus > Cupressus sempervirens. The sequence goes on from CM053787.1 coordinate 763,525,441, forward strand.
TAAAATTATATTTAAATTAATATAATTATTTTATTTACAATTAAGAACTATTAAATTATTAATGGGTTAGTGAAGCAGGGGGAGTAGAGATATAGGTTAAAGTGATAGAAATAGATAGACACATATGGATAGTTGGTGATAGAAGGAGAAAGAGATGGAGAGAGATGTAGTGAGAAAGGTAGGGGTGGAAAAGAGACAAACATAGTAAAAGTTAAGAAAATAGAGATAGAAAGAGTGGGAAGAGGAAGAGTTGCTAATATAAAAATAGAGAGATAGAGAGATAGATATAGAGAGGTAGTTGATTTTAAATAATAAATGTAAAAACCTTAATGGATATTTTTATCCTAAACAACAAAATTGTACTAGTGAGATAGCTATGTGATGTTGAACAATTTGTTTGAGTTAAGTCTATATATAAAGGAAGCCTCATATATCTATAATGAAAGTTTAATCTATTTATTAGTTATTTAAGAAAAACTACTAATTAAGATTAATATTAGTAATTTAAATAATAAATTATTTCTATGAGTACGTTCTCATTTTTTAATATATAAGTTTTAATGTATTTTAAAAATGTAATGAGCATTACAAAATAAAGATTTCCACACTAAACACGAAATAAATTATTCTTTTGTGTGAGAGAGGGGGAGAGTACAAGTATAGGTTAGAGTGATAGAAAGAGAGAGATATGTGAGGGAGTAGGAGAGAGCTTTGAACAACTAGCATTGAATAATTGAGACATAAATTAAATTAAATGTGTAAGAAATTAAAATAATAGATATTTTATTATATTAATTTAAAATGTTAACGATAAAATTTAAATCGTTAATTGAAGTTACAAATAAATCAAACTCTAAAAATAAAATAAAATGTAAAAGTATATTCTTAACTCAGTGAAATAATAAAAGATAAGTTTATTAAAAAATAAAACTAAATGAAAATTCAAAATGTAATTACTTTACTAGATAAAATTAAAATAATTAGAAAGAAATTAATTTTCAAAAACAAAAATTTAAAAAAATGCAAATTATTTTTAACATATTAATATTAATATTATTCATGTCTCCCCAAATCAAGATTACTTATGAAATGTCGCTCTTATATTCATACATTACATGTTTTAAAAATAATAATTAAGAATTAAGAATTTAAAAAGGAAGTTGAACAACTCATTATAGCATTGAGAGAAATAAGTAGGGGGGGTTGATTCCTATTTTAAAAAGAACTGATGGGCGCCTATGCCTTCTACCGAAAAAGGTAGGGTGAAAGTTGGAAACATAAAAAATGTCATGCCACCACTTTCAAATACTAACCTTTAAGAAGCTTGCTTGCCCCCTATACAATTAAGGTTTTCATTCTTAATACAGTAAAAAAATCTCTGACATGCAGACATCTACAATGTCTTTCATATGGAAGAACAAAATTAGATAAAAGGGTAGGCATTTAATGCAATAGAATTTTCTTTAATTTTCTGGTGGGAAAATTGATTTTCCTCCTTACTTTTTGCTATCATAACTAATAGGAACTGAGATAAATAGTATTTTTAAAAATGTTTGAAAATTATAGACTATAGTTTTTTAATATAGAAGTTTAATACTTTGATATGATTGGTTAAACTAATAGAATAATAAAACTGCATGAATGCACTAGTATTCCTTGTGCATTCCTGCCATGGAACTAAAGGAAATAACACCAACACTCATTACAAGTTTTATAATTTGTAAGATGTTGGGGAGTATATTTATTATTATTAAAAAATGATTATGAAATGACTAGATGAGCCACTTGACTGTTCTTCTATTCAATGCGGCCACTTGGAAAAAATGTAGCTCGACAGTTGTGATGGTGACAGCACTCTCTACGCTGCCTGCTAATAACTTCGCTCATTCCCACTTGCTCAGTCCCACTTCCCCAAAAGTTCGCTTCATCATTACTTTATGCAATTCCAAGTTGTGAACAGCACCTACGTACGTCATTCCGAGAAATATCAGATGATCGCATTCGTCCCAAACACGGTGCGTTCTGAAACATAATAATTTCAGAAAAGCGATGCCTAACCTTCCGGAGTTTGTAGAGCTTATTCTACTATATATACCCATCAACTCAGTAAATATGAGACCAACAATACGGCAATGGCCGGAGAGAGTAGCTTTCCTGGAGCATTTATGATGTTAACTGTTACATTAATAATAATTTTCAACTCTGGCGGCTTATCTACCGAAGTGGGAGATTCTCTTTCGTTGGGCGCCTCTCTTTTTGCAAATCAGACAATAATTTCAAAGAATGGAACGTTTGAATTGGGGTTTTTCAGCCCCAATGGAAGCAAGAACTGGTATGTTGGCATCTGGTATACCAAAAACATACCAGAGCAATTCATCGTTTGGGTGGCCAACAGGGAGAGCCCTGCGAAGAACAATCCTGGCGTTCTGAAGCTCTCTCAAGGAGGTAATCTGGGACTGTTCGACGCAGAGGGCACATCTCTTTGGTCTGTTAATATTTCTTCCAAACGTTCGCGGGCTGTGCTTTTAGATTCTGGCAATTTTGTACTGCTAAGGAATGACAATCAATCTGAGCCTCTCTGGCAGAGTTTCGACTATCCTGTAGATTCGTGGTTGCCCGGCATGTGGTTCGGTGGGGAGCAAAAGCTAATCGGTTGGAAGAACTCAATGGATCCAGCTCCTGGGCTTTTCTCCCTTTGGCCCGATCTATCTGGACCCAACAAACAAGCGATTCTAATATGGAATAATTCTGTTCAGTATTGGGAGAGTGGTCCATGGGATGGCAAAATGTTCACTGGAATTCCCGAAATGTTAGAAGGGGTGCGCTACACAATCACCATTAAGATTGATAGTTCTGGTATTTATGTGAGTTATAGTTTGCCGAATGGGATGCTTCGTTTTTTCCAAGTCAAGAATGGAGAAATACAAGTCTACGCTCTGTTCGACGACAATAAATGGAGCAATGTGGCCGCTCGTCCCAGAGATCAATGTGCCGTATATGGTTTCTGTGGCGCGTATGGAAGCTGCAACTCCAACAACATTCAGTTCTGCACCTGCGTGGAGGGCTTCCACCCCGCAGATGAGCAAGCCTGGAATTCAAGTAACTGGTGGGCTAGTGGCTGTGTTCGGGAAAGGCCATTAAACTGCGATACCAGAAATGGCAGCACTGACGTATTTATCGAGACTGGTGTGTCGTTGCCTGATGATTCAGCTTCTTCATACCCTGCACTCACAGAGGAAGATTGCCAGAAAGCCTGCCTACGCAACTGCTCCTGCACTGCTTTTGCTTTCGATTCTCCTTCTGGGCACTGCAAAATCTGGTCCGGAGATTTGCTAAACTTGAAGAGTTCTTCATCAAACAATAAATCGACAATCTCCATTCGAGTAGCTGCCCCTTCATTTCCTAATTATCATAAACGGTCTTCCTCCATACTGAGAACCATTATTATTGTGAGTGTTCTCACCCTTGCTTTAGGTTTGTTTTCATTTTTATTTTGGCAAAGGTATCGGCTGCGACCAGAGAAGGAGGCTTTTCAAGATTCCTCGGAGTCTTTTCTTAGAATGTTTAGTTACATGGAGTTGAAGATTGCCACAAGGAATTTCAGGTCTAAGTTGGGGAGTGGAGGATTCGGGACAGTATTCAAAGGATCTCTAATAGACGGTACGCTCGTGGCCGTAAAGAAACTGGAAGGTTCAAGACAACACGAGAAGCAGTTTCGTGCCGAAATCAGTTGTCTGGGCAACATACAACATGTGAATTTGATAATACTGAGAGGGTTTTGTGCACAAGGGTCCAGACGCTTACTGGTTTATGAGTACATGCCCAATGGCTCTTTGAATTCCTTTTTGTTCACTAATAACTCCAAAAGTAAACAGAAGGCACTCGATTGGAGGACCCGGTTCCAGATCGCTTTAGGCACTGCACGAGGTTTAGTTTATCTACACGAAGAGTGCAGAGATCGCATCATTCATGGCGATGTAAAGCCCGAAAACATTCTTTTGGACAGTGATTTTTCACCCAAGTTAGCAGATTTTGGGTTGGCAAAGCTTGTGGGTAGAGATTTCAGCAAAGTACTAACCACAACCAGAGGAACGAGAGGGTATTTGGCTCCAGAGTGGATCTCCGGTCTTCCCATCACACCCAAAGTTGATGTGTACAGTTTTGGTATAACGCTCTTGGAAATCATGTCTGGCCGAAGGAGTCTGGATTTCAATGTGCAAGATTCGAGTCAGTATTACTTTCCTGCGTGGGCTGCAACTCAAATTTGCCAGGGGAAGATTATTAATATCGTAGATGAAGCTATTGCAGCTGAGGCGGATTTTGAAGAAGTGAGAAAAATGGGCATCGTAGGGTTGTTATGCATAGAAAGGGAAGAAGAGAAGAGGCCGAGTATGGAACAAGTGGTACGTATGCTGGAGGGGAAGATGGAGCCTCCAACTCTTAACATGCCGACATCAGAATTAGGGGACAGACAAGAATCGAATGGAAGCTCCACAAGCTAAGTCTTTATAAACTTCAAATGGTTTAAATTTCAGGTTTGATTTTTAGTTAACACAAATGTGTTAAGTATTAAGTAGTCAAAGCTGACTTTTTTTTTAAATAATAGTTTTCATCAGTGTGTGATGTTTAAGAATGGTTGCTAAGTTGTCTACTCATAGACAGACAGGAAGCTGACACAAGCCACAGACTTATTATTATTATTAGCATATGGTCAATAGAGAGTACAATTTAGAAAGAAGAGAGGACTTGCATACAAGCTAGTTATGTGTGTTTGAGTATTTTCTTGTATGTGTGGCTATTTGCATATCTCTTTGAGTGCCTATATTTGCACTTACAAATTTCTAAAGAGTTATATTTTAGTTACAAGTTTTCAATTTTTTTTCAATAAGTTAATGTTTGATTTATGTACAATTTTAAGATTTTTTGTCATTCAAATGTTAGCATGTAAATCAATTTAGTATTGTTCGTATTCATTTTTCTAGTAATGAAAATGTTAAGCCTTATATAGGTCTGTTAGTGTAACTTCTATAATGACTGTCATAAACAACAAAATTCATGATACTTTATAAACCTTTCTTCTAACGGTTTTTGGCATGATGATGACTTCATATTTCTTCTTAACAACTAGACACTAGTTTAGATATTTCTATATTTTTTAGTGATTAGATGGATGACAAGGATTAAAAGACACAATGAATGGTTAGTGATCTAATGAGACAATATCAAGGCATATGGCTATGTGAAAGATTTATAGTATTAAATGTATGATTGAGATGCAAAGATACTTTGACTTTTGCACCTTTCAGTACTATGTAACTTTGAGTTGTGATGATTATCATTCTAAGAACTCTTTAAAAATAAAGGAAAAGCCTTACTATGAAAATACACACTAGTCAACTTATAACTAAGATGGAAAATATCTCATGTTTATAAGTATGGCCATCATTTGGATTTTTCATTCATGAATAATATATTAAGTTATTTTACACATGATTGACTAGAAATTAATATCTTGGAAAAATATCAATCACACAACTTCATTGATATCTAAAAGATAATAAAGAATTTAGTCCACAAAATCTTCATTATTGTCTCTAAAAGTTCATACTTTTCTACCAAAAGTAACTCATTAATTATGATATCAATTATAGATGAGACTAGAAGACTTATGAGTTAGCAAATATACAATATTGCCATAGGATTGTATCAGGATTTTATCATGGCATACTGATCAAATAAATTAGTATATATATATATATATATATATATATATATCAAACATCATTATGCAAGAAATTCAAAAGCATTGTAAATAATCCAAATATAATCCAAAGTCAGGATCTACTTGAAGGGTAACATAATATTATGTCATAGTAAGGATATCAAAACATGCATAAACAAATATCTTCATGATGGAAAAGAGGCTCAAACATACACTTGATTAAACCCTAATGTGAACCACAACCATAACAATAAGAGAGCCAAATTAATGCACCTATGCATTCAATAGAGTTATTAAAAAATGAAGCACATGTTACACAATGGAGGAACATTACACACACATATATACACATATGTGTATATATACATATATATGTATATATATGTGTGTGTGCGTGTGTGTGCGTGCGTGTGTGCTTTTGTATATGTATATATACACACATACATATAACATATATATCTGTGTGTATATCTACACACAGGCGTGCACGTGTGTGTAATACTTGATTATAGCTTGTATGCAAGGATTATTGCTAATTTTAGGATACATTCATCAATTACCATATGCTATCTAATAATTTTTTTTTAACATTGATATCATTATCATGTTTCTTCAATTTACTTTCCTATCCTTAAGTGTCGATTATCATGTTTCTTCAATTTACTTTCCTATCCTTAAGTGTCGAGCTTTCCATTTCTAGAGTTTGGGGCTCCATCTTTCCTTCTCATACTCATTGAACATTTTTCATTCTTGGCCTCATAATACCCTCCCATTCAACATATACGAATCCTAAAATTATTGTTTGTAGATTACCACTTTAATATACATGTTTCTCGTATATTAGTGAACTTATGATTATATATTTCCTCTATTATTATCATTATAATGAAAAATATAGAAGATAATTGTCATTTATAATATAGTTAAAGTAAAAGAGAAATATATAAATTTTAACCACATCTTATAACTACAATCCATTTAGTCAAATAAATATTACTTGTAAAAATAATTAAAGAATTGTCTACTCAAGAATACTACTAAATATGGATAAGAAACTCATGTTTCACTTTAATCAATAGAAATAATTTTTCATGCTTAGGATTGAAGAATCTAAGTAAGTATTAGTAAAATTGGAAACCATAATGATTATGTATATGTTATAAAAAATATCATTTCATAATGTCCCTTAGAATCTTACATTTCTAAACTCTTGTTTCAAGAATAACTAAAATATTTAAAAAATTATCACTATCTATTTTTCTTGTTTGGCATGATAATTATATGAAACCTATAAAAATACTATATACATATTGTTTTTGAAAGAGATAAAAATCTAAAAAATGAAACCTTAAATGACTAGCTATATATATTTTATAAATAGGTTCATGAATAATAATTTATACAAAAATTTTCCATTACTACATAACTTACAAATAACATCAATCAAATGAAATTTTTCATTGAATTATAGATTCCCTTTGTATCAATATATCAATTTAAAAAAAAGAAAAAACCTTAATCAAATAAAAATATATATAACTAAGTACTGTAATGTATTTAATTCACCTATATAAAGATAAATTATCAATAAATCATGTGAAAATTAGATATGGTAAATATGTATAAATATAGAATAAAATATATTATGGACTTAATCAAAATTTCCACAAGAAAATATTTGTAGTAAAAATTCCTTACTACACGAATGATTTATAATGATCAACATTGCCCCAACAATCTCACTAACTAGTTTGTCATGCCAAAATGTCAGGGTAAAAATATATCAACAATTTTTTTTTCAAAACTTTATTACAAATAAGTTTAATAAATACTAAAATTGAATACCTTGCAGAAAGATGACAATATTGTAAAGTTGAGTTCTAGTCCCAAGATTACACAATTAGTTAAATAGAGTTCTAGGGTTTTTTATTTTTGATCAAAACATTGAATCGAGTAAAGTTTGAATATGTGCATGTAAGGCAAACATAAAAGAGTTAATTATTTTTTCTAGGTTTAGGGACACAATTGAATTCTAATTACATTTCATAAAGATGTAGAGTTGGTATTGGAACATACTACACTAGTTCAACACCACAAGTTACCATGCTATAGGAATACTTAGCACAAGTTGATTAAGTTCAATTGATTACTTGCCATAGGTTCAAGAATATAAAGGCATGGCATCAATTCAAAGAGGTATTTAGGGGTTCCAAGTCCATAAATTGAATTCAAGTTAGTTAGGTATAATTTAGTGAAGTTAGGTTTGCAAGTTTCACCCTTTGACATAAGGATGGAAACACACTACAATAATGACACATTTGGGCTTTAACCATAATTAATGGATTCATCAACCTTCTTTAACTATATTTCATTACACATCATTTTATTTGATCAATAACATGAATTACATTAGGTTTGATTTGATACCAAGCACTTATTACATTATACTAGCTCAATCCCCTAGTGAAACTAAATCTACACTTAATTTATTAATTTAATAATAATTGGCTCCAATTATTAACATAACTTGTTAGAACTAAATAAAACCATTAATTTCTTATCAATAAACCAATTATGACATCTAATCATTTTCTAGAACATAACCCAAATCATCCTATCAAGTTATCTAGACAACCCTTCTTATATCACATACATTTAGTGTTGTTTGGTTTGGTTGCAAGAATTGCTTAGCATGGAATTCATATATGCTAGAATAAGCTCTCTTTTGGAATTTGTGCACTCTCAAAACTAGTTCTAGAATATTATTTTGACATGTTTGGTTGTCCTAGAAGAGGAGTTAGCAGATGCATATTTTGTGTTTGGTTGCAACAATTGAAATAGGAATTGGAATAAGTTTATTTTAATCTTAATAATTTAAACTTAATTTGATTATATTTTAATGGTTTTTAAGATAGAAAATTTATTTTGAGTTTCTTCTTTCTTTGTTTATTTGACTTTATCACAACCTTTCTATATATATATATATATATATATATATATATATATATATATATATATATATATATATATATATATATATATATATATATATATATATATATATATATATATATATATTCACTCATTGTTTAAGACTTTAAAAGTAAATATTTTGATAGCATTTTCTAAAAAAAATACATTTCAATAATTTGATTAACAATAATATTGTAATTAAACATTAAATATAATTATAAATTTGAATAAAAGATCAATTTAACTAAAGTCATTTCATGTTTAAATATATGAAATAAAATAAAAAATACAATTAATGACAAGACTAAATACTAAAGACAAGATATTTTTTGTAAAGATAATTTTATCAAAATTCATAAAAGTTATCAAATTTGATCTTAGTGTTTTTTTCATCATATAAAAATTGTCTTTTTTTTTTTCATTTTATAAAAAATTCTTATGCAAATTTTAGCAATGCACTTTTTTGCATATGTTTCCAATAGATAAGTGCAATTATAAGGCAAAGAAGACATCAAAAAAATAAAATTTCAGCGTTCAGAGCCTTGCAACACTTACACTATGTTCCTTCATCACACACTATGCTTGTTCTTTTTGCATTAGTAGCCCAATTAAAGAATCCACACCAATCATGTCCCTACAAAATAAAATTTTCATTAGTTCTTACTATAATAATTATTTATTTATTACACTAATTTATAACAAATTTAATTGTATTAACAACCTTTTTCAAATTTGGGCAACACCAAAATTTATGCCTAGGATTTGTTTGTGTGTTCGATGTCTTTAACAAACATAGGCCAACATCACATCGACATGTTAGAACATTCATTAGAGCCATCAACCCTACAACATCAAAAGTACATTTGTATGTACACATCATCTATTCAATTTTGATATTAGAAGTTTCAACACAACTTTATTAACTAAAAAGTAAACTAGTTTTTTTCATCTTGCTACTAACCATGCTTAAATCAAATGGGTCAAGTAAGTGACAACATCTTGAGAAGGTAGTGATCAGTCACATTTTAAGTGGACAGTAGTCAAACTTTGGATTATCCAAGATTGAATTCATATCTCTATCTCATATAATTAATTTCCACCATAGTATTCTTTCATAAGGCACAACTCATCGATGGAAATGTTGTAATTATTTTGATTATTCACAAAGAAAATTGACACCAAAATCAAGAGTAGAAGGAATAAAAAAAACACATATACCTTGGACAACAATATAGGTAGGCAAAAGAAGATACCTTCAAGAATGACATGTCTAAGAAGTCTTAGTGGTTGGGGTTTAAGGCCCACCATTTCTACCACTTGTTGCATGTTCCTAATTTATATTGAATCAGGTAGCCTAGCTAAAGAGTCCTCAGAACAGAGAGGATAAATTGGACTGTCGAATCAAGGAACCAACCATGTGCCCACTAGGAGGATGAGAGAAATAATATTGGATATGGGAGTGATGGGGCACACTATTCAAGCATTTCTCTCTACAATTTGTGAAAAAATATGTTGTGAATCAACATGAACTAGGTTCTCACATATAGAATTGTGATAAAAACATGGCAATATGAGATAATTTCCATTGGTTTGTGAGTTTTTAGTCTTTTTTCAACTGTACAAAATGCTTACATGCATTGAAGTTGCACATTGACAACATTAAATCACAAGTTAATGAAACTCTTCAGACTGGGGAACTTGTTGTATTAAATCTTACAAAGAAAAACCATTAATCTTCAAAATACACTGCAGTTGTTACAAGAATTATTATAGTGGCAGTCATAAGTTTGAATTTCTATGTGAAAAGGTCTTCATAAACATGAAAAAAGCTTTAAAATGACAATGTTGCATCACCCCCAAGGAATAACATTGCTTGACCTATTACTTGCCAATAAATTATGTGATACCTAAAGATGCACATAATACTAGAAGAAAAAATAGATAAGATATTACCATTAATCTTCAACATACATTGCATTTGCTACAAGAGATATTATAGTGATAGCCATCAGCTATAAATACTTCTCTAAAAAGTTAAAGTTGCACACATGTTACTTGCCGATAAATTATGTAATACCTAAAGATGCACATAATACTATACAAGTTTTGTCAAATTCCTAGCATCAAAAGTAGATAACATATTATTGAAATAAAATCATGTGATAGAAGATCAATGATCAAGAACAAAAAATGGCATAGCTAGAAACATTGGATCCTATTGACTAACTAGTCCCATGAAGCCACAAAATCTCAGATAGGGCTACATGCATGTACCGCATAAATGAAACAACTATTTTTCCAATAGTGAGGATAGACAGTTAAAAATAATTTTCCCCCTTTTCACATTATCAAAACCCATTAGTGGAGTTTCTAGAGCAATATACATTGAAGGTAGCTTATTTTATTCTGTGATTGATTCTACCTAACTTAAGATCTGTCAATTTATTACAAAATAATCATAGCTATTGAAATTCTCCCACTTTTAAATTATTTAGTCTAATCAAAATGAAATGACCATTTCATTGTTTATATTATTGGGAGTCCTAGGAATTGATTTAGGCATTGCTTTGAACTTGGAGAAAAATCTACAACCCAATTTCTTTTTCACAAAATACAGTGAGCCCATTACACTAGGCCCATATTTATTTTAGATGTGTGTGTGTGTGTGTGTGTGTGTGTGTGTGTAAAATAAGTACATGTTTAATTGCATTTTTATCACTTCTCGAGGAGCTATAAAGTGATGTTTTTGTATTTAGTGGATGTCCATTTGGGGGAAAAGGGTTGGAAAAGCTTTTAGATGAAAAATTAGCAGGCTGGTATGTATCTATTTTTCATTTTGCAAAGATATAGTAAGAACAATGACCAAAACACATACATGAAATCTCACCTACAAAATACTACCAGATTGTCCTTCATGGTGCATTATGATCATCTCAAACTATAGCAACAGATTTTTTAGTTACTTTGATAGTTTCCTAAAACCATTACAGGGCTATGTGGTTGAAGGGATTTCTAATGTAAATGTTGAAGCCTAGATATGTAACTGATGATGAAGTGTGGCTATATGATGTAGTGTTCAATGAACTAGATGGTCCCAAATTGATAGGGGATTACAATGATGCAACATGTTGCACTTTTAAAACCCCACATGGCACAAAGAATTTAAGTCATACAACATATAATCATACAATAAGAAAGAAAGATATATTTAAAGCTGATTAAAATTGTATAAAAATGTCATAAGGCATGCTATCAAGAAGCTGTATTAAAAGATGACTTAAAATGTATATAATCAACTATTAAAAATTGGTTGTTATGGTATGTAATTCAAATAGTTTTAACAAAAACTATAAATATATTGTCTTGCTTCTAGAGACTTCCATATTTAAGTAATATGCATTTTATTCTCTCCAAGATGGTCATTATCAAAAAGCCTTTTACTCTTGGTGTTTCAACCAAGAATTCATCATATGCCCTTATCGTGGTATCTTCAATAATCCTAGGAATGACTTTGAGGGCATCATGCATTTTCTCTACAACTAAATCAGAATCCTCTTGATCCACTTTGATAACATAAGGCTTTGACATGCTTTCATGGATCTTATTCAAGGCTTTAGAAATAGTATCCATGGAACCAACCATGATTACCTTCTTCCTCTTTCCCTTCTATGAGGAGGATGGTGATATTCTTTGTTTGGTAGTTGTAGTTGATTGGTTGGATTGAGAAAAGTCATTATCCAAATTATCATCAACTAGTATGTACAAAAATCCCCATCATCATCATCTAAATCAAGGGCCTCATCCATCATGCGCCCTTCTTTTGTTTCTTGAGCAATGGTAGTTGCAGTACCTTCTACCATGTCATTTCCCACAATAGAGACTAGCTCATTGTAGTATTGGAATGACTACCTTTTATAGACTCTTGCATTTTTAAATTCTTTCCTTTGCATGTTGGAAAAATGAATGAAATCGTTATTTTTCTTTCAATACTAACTTTACAAGATAGAATTTTACTTAACTCAAATGAACTCCATGTAGCATTTTACCTTCAAAAGGTCATTCCAAACACTGTCTTCAACATCCATAGATTTTCTAGCTTCATTTGAAGCAAAACCGCTTATGTTCCTAAAATCCTTCACAATTTTAAATCCCATCTTCAAACTTTTTAGTTTATTTTTCAAATTATTTTTGCTCAATTTTTTCTTCAAATCTTCATTAAAACGCCACTAAATAGTAGTCCAAGCTTTTTTCTTGAATTTTCCTTAATCTTTTCAACCAAGTTGGACTTGCTAATGGAACAAGACAAGGAACTTGCATTTCATCTCTCTTGACCACAATACCCTATTCAAAGATGAAGGTACATTGTTGGTTAGTGTAATGTCAGTTATGCTATAAAAAAAAAAAAAAAAAAAAAAAAAAACTCATTTTGAATATAAGTCATCCAAAATAAAGAAACATATCAAATAACCATATCCATAAGGATGAAAAATATTGAATATAAGCCATCAATAACATGCAATCACCAAAAGGTAGGTAAAATACAAAAACATCAGTGAGCATTCAAAATAAACTAAACTACAAACATTGAACTCCACAACAACAACAAATGACAAACAACAAATTGAACTCCATAACAAAACAAACAACAGACTTTTAAGCCATATCCAAAATAAAGTAAACTACAAATAGCAACATTAACTCCACAACACTAACATTCCATATCCAATCAACCTGACTACTAATTTAATTGCAAGGGCTTGCATGGAAGATTCTTTAATGAGCATTATTTGTAGTTCTATTCTACTAAAATATTACAACACTATTTTATTCAGTTAATCAAATTTGATTCACATTCCAATTTCTTTAAAAAGGAAGAGAAAAACTTATTACATGTTAACTCAAAGCCAAATAATTCTATCATGGATTAAAGATTCCATGGATTAAAGACCACACTATAAACAAAAAAAGAGTTACTTTATGGAAAATATTATCTTGTGATGTAAGAAAGAAAATGACCTATCTTAAATGTATTGTTAAATCTCCAATATGACCAAATATGTAATAAATCCCAAACTTCAAAATAATATGAGTGTAGTGCTATATGATGAAGGTTGGAAGAGAGATTTCAATATGCATAAATCAAGGATAAAGTCATAGTGTATATAGTAGCTATGGAATGAATAGGTAAGGTTGCAATTAAATTGCAACTAAACATCAAAGTGAAAGATCTTAACAAAAGGGTGAGGCTACAACTAAATTGCAATAAGCTAAAAATCAACAATTGATATTTGCAAAGATTAACATGTTTAAAATATCACACATCATTCATTTATTCACTACCATACAAGTCTCTCTCTCTCTCTCTCTCTCTCTCTCTCTCTCTCTCTCTCTCTCTCTCTCTCTCTATATATATATATATATATATATATATATATATATATATATATATATATATATATATATATATATATATCATTCATTTATTCATTACCATACAACTCTCTCTCTCTCTCTCTCTCTCTCTCTCTCTCTCTATATATATATATATATATATATATATATATATAATATTTCTCACTTTGAAAAATATAGAAAAGGTAATATTCTAACTACAACTAAGCTTGAGCTCTATAGTCTTCCCACATCCGCTGAGCTATTTCATCTTGAAAGTTTCCCCATTCATCTTTATCTTGTTGATTCATCCCATATGTCTCAAGTATTGGTACATTTATCCCGTCACACTCTTCCTCTTCAATTTCAACTTTAGAAGGAATGCCATCCTCTGTCTTAATGAAGTTGTGCAAGATGCAACGTGGTAAGACAATCTTAGTTTGTGTCATGATTTGATAGAATGTTGCATGCCTCAAGATAGATTAACATTTCTTTAGAATGCCAAATGTATGCTCTATTGTATTTCAAATTGAGGAGTGTCATTGATTAAAAAACTCAGTTAGATGGTACTATGTACATTGATAAGGTGTAAGAAATTTGGGTACATTTGGATATCCTGCATCAACCAAAAAAAATTACCTATACAAACAGACAAAAACTATATTGATATAACATCAACACGTTTCTCGTAAAATCAAATGAACTAAACATTTACAAGTTGATTCCACATATCGAGGGGAACTACTAGTGGATGTGATCTCAATAGAGTAAAAGCAAGAACTAGACTATCTACTACAGACCCTTCCCAACCAACAAGAATTTAGTGGAACTTATAATCAAAGGAATACATGCCCATAACATTTTGAGACAAGTTTCCTTTTCTATTGTGATATTTAGCTTGGTTGTCCACATCAACAATAACTGGCATATGGGTCCCATCTATTGATACAAGAAATTCATATAGGTCATAAAATCATAGTCAAATTTGCATAATTATGATTTGTAATCAACATAAAAAAAAATTGTGCCAATAGGAGAGGTACCTTGAATTAGGGATCAAAATGATCCTTCCCAACAATTTCAAGAGGAGTGTTTAGGGTAAAAAATAATATATAGCTAGAGTGGAGTGCTAAGACAACCCTCAAGACCTTATAGAAGCATCTACTAATTGTCTCTCCCGAGTGACCAAAATTATGGGCAATCTGATGATTCCTCAAATTGTGCCCAAGTGTATGGAGGAATGCCACTAGTTTTTCTTCTAACATGATGTTGCAAGAATCTCCATTGCTTCCTTTATTCCTAAGAATAGTGGATAGACGAAAGAAATATTTTCTAGTCATGTGCAGTTGGTCATGGTAATCAGTCTCATTTGAATGAATAATGTGCTTATAAAATGAGATTTCATCTCTTCTAGGTTTATGCCTCTCTCTTCTAGCTCCTTGTGCAAAGGCTGCAATGGATATTGCACGGGTAACAATAGTGACAATAGTGACTACAAGAGCAAGCATGATTCTACTCCTCCTAGAAATGAGGCCTTGAACCCTTGGATCATTAGCAAGATCCATCAATGAACCAGATACAAATTAGAACCAAAGATGAGGCTAGAAGAATTTGAAACAAATATCAATCCAACAATGTGTTGCATTAGAAGAACCTCAATAAGGATTATCTTTATATCATGCAAACTAAATACTTGGAGAAGGCCCAAGGGTTTGATCATCACAACATCAAAAAAAATGAGAAAGTGAAGGGCTTCCCAAACTAGCAAAATGAGAAATTGAAAGGCTCCACAAATCATGACCTTAGGATTAATCTGATGATGTTTCAAACTTATTTAAGGTTGATTCATGATTTTTTTCAGCTCTATTAATATATACAGGCTAAAGCATATTGGTATAAACAACACACATAAAATGCAAGTCTTCCACTGTTGATTATGTATGCATTTAAAAAAAACATATTCTAAAGTACAATCTATAGCTAGAGATATATTTAAAAGGAAAAACAAGAATATTTCAAACTTATTTAAGGTTGATTCATAACTATTTGCAGCTCTATTAATATATACATGTTAAATCATATTGATATAACAAACACACAAAATGTAAGTCTTCCAATGTTGATTACTTATGCATTTAAAACAAACATATTGTAAAGTACAATGTACAACCATACATATTTTAAAGGAATAACATTAATTTTTGGGGTTAGTGGAGGGAGAGCATGTGATAAGTTTTTCAAACATAGATGACCAAATTATGTGAATCCATGATGTCATGGCAGGCCTGCAAAGTCTTTACTATAGGCTTTAGATGAGATTAGATGATTACAAGGTTCTCCAACATGGATTTAACCATATGTAATGCCACCTTTCAGAAATATGATTTTATAATAAATAATGATATGATTTTAGTTGATCGAGAAAAGAATTGATTGACACAAGTTCTATTGTGCTTCTA
The DNA here is from genome assembly GCA_028749045.1 of Cupressus sempervirens. Taxonomy (NCBI): domain Eukaryota; kingdom Viridiplantae; phylum Streptophyta; class Pinopsida; order Cupressales; family Cupressaceae; genus Cupressus; species Cupressus sempervirens. The sequence continues at coordinate 763,541,986 of CM053787.1, forward strand.
CCAAGAAGAATAGGATTTGAGTTGACAAGTGTTAGGGAGAATGGAAGGCAATATGTTAATAGTGACTATGTTGTTAGGCATATTGTTTAGGATGTTGGATATGGAAATGTCTCTTTAGCATCACCAACATCAATGTCATCAACATCAACATCCATAGTCACACCATCTTCTTGCCAATCACCATATCAAGGAAATGCTTCAGCACTCTACTGCTAATCATGTTAGTACAGGGCATGATGTTGAGCAATCTCTTGCATTGAATGGACTCCAAAATACTGCCAAATAATTTCATGGTGTGTAGAAAAGGGAAAAAAAACATTTGTGTGATGAGGATGGACCCAACTTTACTAAGAATGGAAATTATAGCCACCTTAGTGGGGGAAAGAGGGAGAAGATTTCTCTCTAGTAGCATATGAAATGGACAGATTCAATGGTAAGGCTTTTAATCACAATGGTTTCATAAGTGGGTGATGATGGTGGATTAGAATGCAATGATGTGAACAAAAAAAAGTCTGGTTTTTTGTAGAAGAAAGGCAAGTGAAAATTGGTGTCTAGAGCAATGATGGACAAGGGATGTTTTGTTTCTCCTCAATAATGTGAAGACAAGTTAAATGATAAAGAAGGCAAGATGATCTCAAAGGCAATCAGATTGTCAAATCATCTCTGACATTTATTTTTAGAATATATCTTTGAAGAAAAAATAATCATGTATGCGATAAAGATGCTATGAAGTAGAAAGAGAATGATGGAAAATAATTAAAATAAAACAACAAACTCAATAAAAAAGTCATTTTACTCGCACAAGAACAATTTAATCACTATATTTTTTCTCATAAACTTGTTATTTCATCTGAACATATTTTATGAAGAAAAAATGTTTGTTATATAATCATTTAATATTTTATTTTTAATGAAAATAGAAGTCTCTAGAGTTTAGGATTGTAAACTTCAGTAGAAAAGTGGACTAGAATTTGCTCACCAGCTTAAGAAAGTTATTTCCAAAAAGTAGATTCTTACCTAAATATCATTTTAAAGTGAAAATCAAATTTATTTATTTCTTGTCCATGTAAAAATCTATTACAAATACATTTTTATTTATTTAAATGTATAAAAAGAAAAAATCATGAGATCTCAACTTTTTGAAATTTCTAAGCTTACATTTTTGAGCTAAGTTGTACCACCAGGTTTAAAATATTTCTCAAAAATCTCTAAACACCACATAAATTTTTCTAAGAAACCCCTTTCCACAAGACCCATAACACAAAATAAAATACTAACAAAACTAACTTAGGCAAGGGTCAACAAAATAGGACCCTAAGTTTTAGCCCTCTCAATTTGAGTTAACTTCCTTCAAAATAGAACTCTACCCACTGAGATTTTTTAGAAAAATGGTAAGTTGAGCAGTCCTATGAATTTTAGAATTTGTTGCACTATACAAGTTTTGGACAAATGGTTAGGCTCCTATTATGAAGTTCTAACTATTATGAAGGAAAATATTCTAATTAACCCACTAGCTTCCTTAAAGAGCTAAAATTAAAATTCATTAGATTACTCACTTTTATCTCTATTTTAAAATAAGATATACAAGTGGCTTAATGATATCCTTGGAAGGGGCATAGCATGCAGAGTAGTTGAAAACTCTACCCTTCTAAATAGCATGGACCATCTTTCTACCAAGTGAAAGGATGATGTGAGGAAACTTTTGACTTCCAAATCTATGTGTATGCTTATCACAATGGTCATACAATGTATTTTCCACCTAATCTTAGTTCTCAACAATGTTTGCAGTCTTAATTATCTAGCAAAAATAGAGATGGGCATGAGGCATGCAGAATGAAATATGAGGAGAATGGAGATGATGAAGAAGCTGAGGAAAATGATGGAGATGAAGATGAAGATGATGAAGACAATGATGATCAAATTGGGGATGATGTAGCAGTTAAAGGGATGGGGAATTATTAAAAAGAAGGAAGATGTCCAAAAATCTTGAAGAGATGAATTTTATTTCAGCTCCTACCTCTCCCTATGGAAAACATAGTGGATCATGCGCTCTTCATGTAGAGATGGGAAATGTTTGCAGGATAATACTAAAATGGTTAATGAAGCAAAATCTTTGGATGAGGGCCCACTCTATGCAACTGGAGGAGAAGAAAGTTAGCTATCAAGCACAAGCATTTGAACTGGAACAACAACGTTTCAAGTGGCAAAGAGTTAGTGGAAAAAAAACTCAACGAATTTGAGAGAATGAAGCTAGAGAATGAAAGGATGAAACTTTAGAATGAGAGAATGGCCTTGTAGTTGAAGCATAAGGAAATTGAGATTGAATTGAAGAGGTCAAAAACATTTCATACAATGGTGTAGAATGGCACACATCCTAGCTAGACAACATTTATATAGAACTTTATGAAAGAGAGCTTCATGATGCATTGCATATTAAGCACAATAGAGAATACAATAGTGTAGAATCAAATCAAAAAAATTATGAAATCTTGATCTCCATGAACCTAGTAAAATAGTCAAGAGAAAGATAAAAGTCATTCAAAGCAGGGAGTTATCACAACCTGTCTTCCCTCAAACTGAATAAATTGGTGAACTTATTGCCACATGGATTTTATTCTTAAGAAGATTCTTATTGTTAATAAATTAAATTGTCTTTAGTGTTTGAAGGGTCCAATTATTAAAAGAAAAGGTAGTTTATTAGAAGCCTACTAATACACACAACCAATCCTCCTCTCGAGAATTTTCTAGAATCAGTTAATAGATTGGTTAGGTATGCAAACATTTTAGTTATAACAAGCATCCTTCCATTCGGTCATTTTTCTCATGCCACCTTCAGACTCGTGAGATAAGCTTATATACAGTGTGCTACATGTTGCTGCAAAAATTTCATACCTCAACAGAAGGAAAATTAAAACAATAAGAACCCAAATGGATATAGCAATTGCTAAAGAAGCTCGCATGGCTGCCTCCATACTACGTCTGCATTTTCATGATTTTGTCATTTAGTACTTCTACAACTACCTTTCTAAGAGAGATGGTGCACTTACTTTAGGAGAAAACAAAATGGGCACCCATTTCCCCATATCTCCATATCTCCTTCCCTTCACAGACAAAAGATTGTAGATTTAGTGAAGAAGAGTTAAATTTTATGGCTATAGAAGATGCGATTCCTAAGCCTTCTAGGCTCATGGGAATGACTTGATAGGATACCCTCTGAGCCCTAGAGGCATTCATATTTTTCATTTGATGATCTTGAATCTCCTTGCCATTCTTAGATTGTTTGTTTGTGCTTGAGCTCAAAGGGGACAAGTTGTCTTCAGAATGGCTGACTGTAAAAGTTTGGGAAGCGAGCTCATCCAAAAATTGAATAAGCATTGGGAACCAGGTTTTTCTTCTTTATTCCAATCCACTTATGAATAAGCATAAATGTAGTATGAAATTGTAAGTGATGGGGACACCACCCAAGCACAAAATGGACACAATAGGAAAAGGGAAATTGTATTAACTATGAAAATAAGCTAGTACATTCAGTACAGAGAAAATAGACTTCAAAACATGCCCTAAGGGCTTACAATAGCACAAAACTGGAGATAATTTCTCCCTTTGGTACCTCCTCTCAATTTCCACTCCGAACTGCCTTTTACAATGCCAAAAATGTCCTTAAATAGACCCTGGAGGATTAAGGACTAGGAGTACATTCTAGAAAGTGCTAGTAGGCATCCACCGACAAAGTAGAAGGCTCTAGAAGCCGCGTTAGAAGTTGGTGCAAATTTAGAAGAATCCAAAAATGGTAACCAAACTTTTAGGAGGCATAACTTTTGAACCGTAGCTCCGATTGACAAACTGTTTACATTTCTAGAAAGCTCTCAAAGCGCTCTATAGCGCTATGGACCAGCTTCGGTCATCCCCATTTTTCAGCCCTTTTTGAGGTCATTTAATGCCCCTAACCTGACTTTAAAGCATTCTTAGGTCTCCAAAAATTGAAAAACTGCGATAACTTTCAAACCGTGGGCCTTTTGACCTGATTCTTTATCTGGAATGCTCTGAATTGCAATTACATTCATTTGGCCAATTTGCACCTCCTAGTTCACCAAAATGATGGCTCAATTACATACTCCTATTTTTTTGCATTTACACGTATCTCAAGGTGTTCAAATACTCTATCCTAGAACACTAATAGTGGAACTGTGAGAGTTGGAACCTTTATTTGACCCAAATGGGTATCCAAAAATGAAAACACATGAAACAGAAACTAAGTCTAAGTACATTTTTTTTTGGGTGACACAGAATTGTCCTTATACCTCTGGATGCTCCTGCATCAGTAAGCCATAATGAATGAAATAAATTTGATTTAGGTTGAACTAGTGTTGTGTTTTCCTTTCATAGTTGGGAAACCCATTCTTCTTCCCTTGAAAGCTCTTTTACTTCATGAAAGACTAGCAAGAATACATGCTAAGAGACTCATCCTAGGCTGGCACCAAGTGATAGTGGTAATCAAATGCTCATGCAAGTATTGCATCTTGCTATATACAACATACTGGGGGGGGGGGGCAACCATTTAGTTTTTCTTGTGTGTATAAACTATTGTTAAATTTTATAGGGGCAGAGCCTTATCATGCACCTTGAGAATTACATTTACTTATTGTGTTATTACAGTTAGCACATTTTGTATAGAATGTGGTTGGAGACACAACCAAAGGAATTTTCTTTTTCCTAGGGAGGGTTCAATTAAATTGAATAGCATAATGCTAATTCAAACCATAATTCTTTCCTTAAAACCTAATTATGAGTTTGGATGGTTTAGTCGGCTTGATAGAGTAACATTAATGTTGAAACTGTGTAACGCCTCGCCAAGGGATCCAAAGAATTAACCTAAAATTTTGCTAAGTTTGGTAGCATTTTTTTTTTAAAAACATGATAGTAATATAATTTACAACTTATACATAGCAATGGAAGTAATAGGAATAACCATCTAAGAGTAAACATATCAGGTTACATTCTTTAAAGATCCCTTAATGTTGAATCACATCTAAATCAACTAACTTTAATGAATCCATCTAATACAACATCCACATGAAATAATAATGATAAGTCCAATGTTTACACATTACATTTCCAAATGCTCAATCATCCACTACACATGTCACAGGGTATGAAAGGCTTAAAAGAATATACACATGTGGAATAAGGTACATCATCCTAATCTAATCCATGATACATCAAAGTAAAGATAACCATATCATACACATGATACATCATCATAGAAGATATATACATCCATCATAAAAGATCAAACATAATAAACTAAGTGCACGGTTCCTCCCAACCATAAATAACATCATTAGACCATTGTGGATCCTAGCCATCCCTCTGTGCGTAACATTCCAAATCACCAAAGAGATCATTGGTATTAGCATAGTGGGAATGTGACACCTATACATACTACATCATATGCAGAAAAAAATCTAACATGAAAATATGAGCATAAGGTAACATCATCTAACATATGCTAAACACCAATGAAAGGATACATATCCACCATCATGAAGGATGCATCAACCACGATGTCTCAATCGGATCTCAGATGATAAGAGTGGAAAAACACTACCACTCAATCATGTGGAACCTAAGTGGTCCACTCCCACCGTGCTGAGGAGATAATCTCAAGTCCCAAATAGGCTATTGAAATCACATAGCATAATACTCTCTAAGCCTCAGAATCCTAGAAGTATACTAACTCAAAGGTTCCAATCACAAAATTGACATCTAATCCCAGAGGCACATAAAGACATGTAGGAAACCTACTATGCAAGTAGGAAAGTGTCATTGCATATATCATGAAGAAGTTACCCTAGCAGTTAGCTAGACTCCACGGGTCCCTACTGATCCTCATGCGGCCACTAGTATCCTCTCATACTAACAAGGCATACTATGGAATGCAAGGTTGCAACCAAGTGTTCTCTCTACTCCCATCCTAGTCTGTACAAGCACTCGATGCATGGGCGAGAACAAAACAATTATCTTTTTAGGTTCATTAAGTCAGTACTAGGTGAGAATGTTTTCACTTATTAAAACAACTTATAATAAGTTACCCTGGCAGCCTCTTAGGGCCCCGACCCCCATTGGAAGCCACTTCCTGACAATACAAGCATATAACTTACCCTAAGCTCATGGAATCATAAATCACCCCAGTCCTATACAAGCAACTGGAAAGAAATATCAAAAGATAATCCATAATAAGAACATCAAATATCCACAATAAAAGCATCAAATCTCCATGAGCAACTGAAAAGCATCCATAGAAAATCATGACTACAACAGTTCTCTATTGGCAATTGAAGTATCACTGATAATCAAAGTATCCATTGGTTCTCATTAACCAGAATATATCTCAAATCATACTGATCGAAGACTCCAAAATGGTTGAGTCAAAACATGTCACAACATGACATCAACATTTCAGTCTCATCATGGTGACTGGAAAATAACCCAAGGATAACTGATCAATGACTCAAAAATGGTTAAGTCAAATGTCTCATATATAAGAATCTCAACTATAACAATCAATAATCACAAACATTATATAGAGCATTCCATCACATAACCATGGTTGGGTTAATAAAGATAAAAAATAAGACATCATCACGACATCACAATCATAACCCCCAAACCTCTAGTAGATGTCTTATAACTGGTCAACACTAGTTGACCGAAAACCCAAAAAAGAAGCATAAAGAAATACACAATGCAAGTACATGTTTTGGTTTTGCTAAAATTACATAATTAAATTAAAAGTGGAGGTTTTCAGTTTCCATTTCCAATTTTAGATAATGAATGGAGGAACTTTTTTACGTTTCTCCTAACCCATGTATTTGTTTGATAGATAAAAGTTTCTCTCCCAAAACTATTGGACTCAATTTTCTACTTGTTTTAACATTACATTGTTTATATAAACTTTGTTTAAAAATGACCCCTATCAAGTTCCAATAATCAATTAGTAATTCTAATGAACCCAATATTATCGAAACAATAATTGCATAATTCAAAACTTCAATTTATAACACATTCTAATGATTAACCTTAATTAAACTAAGTTTAATTAAGTTAATTATTAATATCTTTCCACTTTTAATAATACATACATACATACATACATACATACATACATACATACATACATATATATATATATATATATATATATATATATATACACATATACATATATATATATATACACATATACATACATACATACATACATATATATATATATATATATACATATATATGTATGTATGTATGTATATATATATGTATGTATGTATGTATGTGTGTGTATATATATATATTAACAACAATAACATTTTATAAAAAATGAAATATAAAAATCGAATTACCAAAATTGATTTCATACAACATAATTTTTTTATAAAAATGTTTTAACTTAATTACATACAGTATTGTGCTTTTAATTTTGTACCCACGCGTACCATAATGGACACTGCTTTAAGTATACACGACAGTGCCGTGACAGCCAATATGGCCATGTGTCCCTCTCCTGTTTGCCATCGCAAGCCTGTGATGGCAGTCGCAGTACTACAACCGCAGCCAGGGTGCCACCATATAAAAGGCATGCACGAGGGTAAGGATTAGAATATCCACCCCAAAACATATTTCATATTATAAATTTTTCATAACATTTTACAAAAAAACGTAAATCGCGATGCGATATTTCATTTGATCTTTCAATAAAATGTATATATATATATATATATATATATATATATATATATATATATATATATACATATGTATGTATATATATATATATATATATATATATACATATGTATGTATATATATATATATATACATATGTATGTATATATATATACATATGTATGTACATACATACATACATACATACATACATACATACATACATACATACATATATATATATATATATATATATATAGATCTCAATTAACATGTCCATATCAACACAATTTTAAAGGCTTTCAATTTTAAGAAATCCATAAAATATTTGTCCTCCAAATTTACTCAATAAATTTTCTAATGGATTTGGCTATAATTTAAACCCTAGCCTCGTAATCTCTTCAGATCTACTCATATAAGATTTTCTCAAATAAATATTAACTATCCATATTGAGAATGCATACAACCAAAATAGGAAAAACCCTTAGAAAACATATGGAAGACACAAAGAAGACAGGAAGTGCAAGATGCGGAAATAACATAAGCAAAATCACAAGAGTCTACCCGGATTCTGATGCTAATTCACTTCTCCTCAAAGATCGCAGAGCAAGCTCCTTCCTCCTCCCACGTTCCCGAGTCCTCCAATGCTCCAAAAAACACTCTCCCTAAGCCTCTAGGAGTGCTTGAATATAAAGGATTCTTAGGAAGCACCTAGAATGTCTCTAGAGACAACTAGAAGGTGTAGACAACTAAGCACGAGCTTTTTCCAACCTTCTAGATGAGTCATAAGGTTGTAGACACCATGTGCTTAATTTGTGCGCTAACCCCCATGTTGTTGACATAAGAGAAATAAAAAGGTGCGTTAACTCCTAGGCAAGCTTATAACTTTTATTTAATTTTATTATAAATTTTATTATTATTATTTATTTATTACTCTATTATTATTTATTATTATTATTAATTTTTAATTAATTACTTTTATTTAATTCTTTTCTCAATTAATTCTTATTTAATCATTTTTAATCCAAAATATCAAAGATCATGATATTATATTAATTTTCTCCAAATAATTAATTTATTAATTAAATCTATTTATTTAAGACTTAATTAATAGAAAATTCATCATAGACCTCCAAGATAAAATATGAAAACCCATCATAGAACAATCCATACAAAATTAGTCTAAAGGGTTAAAAATCATGAATTATGTCATCCGACACATTCAGTGGGTGAAATATCCAGATACTTGTCCTATCTTTCTAAGACAATGGTTTAAGGGTCTGGAATTTGAACTTGAGAATTTATCTTCCTTCTCTTATCATTGAGATAGTGTAATAGGGTACGCTCATCCTAGTAATTCAGGGAAGTCGATACTTAGTACCTGCAACTTACATAAAAACCATGCATGTACATACAATATATATAAAAAATGCTAAGCTAAATAGGCAATGGTAGGAAGCGGTGCATCGTGTAGATCCCGACTAGTAGGTGACTACGACTCCCTTCCTTAACCACATTAGAAATGCCATACAATAAGAACAAACACACAAACCATACACATGCAAGTATGGGGTAAGTATCCATAATAAAACACATGAGATAATAAACCATCTAACTAATCATCATTAATAACCAAAAGAAATGTAATGATCATCATGCATACATGAAATGTAAAGTCTCAATAATCTCATCATATATCAATTGAATCCATAACATAATGTCTAATAGTCTCAAAACACTACCATTAATCCATCAACATAAAACTAGTCTAACATAGTCTGATAATAGTAGCAACAATGTGACCAGAAGGATGTGAACGAGGGCAGGCACTACAAACTGTAAAGGCCATTGAATTTTATTTTTCTTTTAAAATAGTATTGTGATATTCCTTGGATGAATACACTAGGACTAATGGAATTATTTTGAAATCTCATCATTTGGTGTTATTATTTCCACTTAGCCTAAAAATGAATGGTTGGATTATGATCTATGAGACTATGCATGCAGGAGATTTACTTTAACTTAGTTCATTTGGAATGGAGAAATTGACAACCTTCTTGCTATCTTAAAGAGTGGTGTTTGATGAGTTGAATTATTCATAAAGTATCTTTTATATGAAATCAAGAGACATCCTGATGTAACCTTTTGAGATCTTAGGTAAAATAGTGACATTCTATGGGTGATGAATGTTGTATTTTAGAAGTGTCATCTTGAAATTTTAGTGATGAAGAAGTTTGAGCTTCTACAAATTGATGATTATGAGATGTGTCCTCATTTCTCATTAAGATTACTTGTTTGAGGAATTATGTGTAGAACATGGAAATTAAAGTGAAGTATAATTTTGTTTAACTTGTGCTCTTGTAAGTTATAAATTAAGAGATGCTATTGTTGCACCCATAGTGGTTTTTTTCTTCTTTGGATAAGATAACTAGAAATATGCATACAAAGCTTAACCTTCTAAAGCTTATTGATAGTATGATCATCATTTAGGTCTATTATGACATGATTTCATTGATTTGAATATGAGTCACTAAGAATGATTGTATTACCTTACTATTATGAGATGAAGTTTGTACTTTTGGAAAGAGTTTTCCTTAATGTGTGATATGACTTCCTAATGGACATGTGAGAAGAATACTATTGAGCCAAATTAAATTCCTATGTAATTTATTGAAACATATTATCTTTCATTTGGCTATAAGAGTGTGTGTTACTTGTGTTTGTAAAAGTGTTGTACTTGTCTAATTGAATTGTAGAAATTGTGTTGCACAATTCCATTATCTCCTCTTAGTTTTACTTGTTTAGACTACCTCGTTGTCGGGCTAGGTATCTTTCATGTCAAGAAATATTTTAGGGAAGTTTAACAACTTTGTGGTAGGGTGGAAAAGCACTCCTACAATATTCTCTCCCTTGTGTTCTTAGACAGGTTCTGGAGCTCTTTTCAACTTAGTCATCACCTGGTATCTGGCATCTAGTATCTGGTATAAGTAATCTAGTAATGAACTTACAGTTTCTTTTAAATTTGAGAATATATGTATATGTATCAATTTAATTAAAGTTAATGATAGTTAATCGACTAATGTTGATTGGTCAATATTCAAAAGACTTTGACTCTGGTTAATTTTTTTTTTTTTTTTGCATATTACAGAAATTGTTGATGTGATATTTGTTTTGTAGGGGTAGTCCTTATAGGAGTAGTGATTGGAACATTGGGAAGCTGGGAAATGAGGGAGAGGACTCCCACATAGCCCACTGTTACCCACGAAAGGAGAATTGGGAAACTTGGCCAATGATTGGGGAATGCGGCCACTGAAATAGTTGAAAGAGAGATCGAGGAGCTCCAAGCTCCCAATGTCGCCGAAGGAAGATGAAATATTTTTTGTGATGTGATTGAGTGAGAGAATGGGCTATTTGGCACTACTTTTTCATGTGACAGGTTGAGGAACTCCAATGACAATGTATTACAAAAGGTGAATATGTCGCTCTGAACAAATAAGACATGCACAACGGGGTTGGTATGAAATTTCTAAATTGGCAGTTTTGGATGAATTTTCATGCTAGCCAATAGGGATTGTCTATAGACATCCAACATGCATATCAAGGGTCAAGGAAAAATTGAAGATATTCTAGTTTATTAGGAGACCATTAACAACCAGACGTTTAATACGTGCTACCCAGACCTTAATGTAATCATGGTAAATATCAGAAAGAATAAGTAGTTATTTTGATTATCTACATCATAACCATCAAAATAAACATTATCAACTTTATTTCTTATAACTACAGATTGTACGTTCACAGACTAAAATCTAGTATTTCAAAGCCAGGGAAGTAGAGAATTTAGCGGGGAATGAAACACCAGCTAACAAAAACCCAAAAACCCAAATGCCCAAATACACAGTGAACAAATAAAATGCACAATGAAACACCAACACCTATAAACAGCCACCCTTAAACATCACACACTAAGGGAAGAATTAAGCTTGGGAAAAAAAAGTCAACATTGACTATTTAGCACTTTTGGTCTAGGAATTAAGCTTAGTGTGTGATGTGTAAGCCATTCCCCTATGAACTCGCACATTCTTTGCATGATGGAACAAAAATACCCAAATAGGTGCACCACACATCAAGAAATACTTGGTTAATCAAAAATAAATCTTGAGAGCATAAAGGAAATCCTCCTCAAATAAAAAAACCCTAGATCCATCAGTTTTGAAAAGAAAAAATCCAACAAATTTCAACATCCATGGCTTGTTAAAAGACTAGGATAGAAATAGCTGGTCTATAGACAAGCTTGACAAAATGCAGTCATCCAAGATGAAGATTCTACTCGAAACTCTATGAATTATGGAAAAATCACTTACCAATGGAGGAAATACTAAAAATCATCCAAGTGGCAAAACAATTGAGTGGCCGAACTCGACAACCCATCAATTTGGGTTTAATAAAAAATGGAATAAGAAGAAGTTATTCTTATTCTGTCTTTTTTGAGGAATTTTTCTTTACCTATTTTGAGGTCAAATTAGGATACGTGAATTCTAAGTCCATTTTTATATTTTGCCAAAAAATATCAAATTTTCCAATGTGAGTATTTATATTTTGCCATTCCTACCTAATTCTTTCAACCAAATAGGGCCTTAAAAATTAACATTATGACTAATTCAAAACATCTTAAAATAATGTTAAAATATTATAGAAATTGACAAAAATAAGTCCTTAATAAAATGATATAAAATTTGAAAAGTCCTAATACTGTTAACAATAAAATAAGAACACCAATTGACAATATTTTCTAACGCCATCATACTCGTATCTTGACACCAATAACTATAGCCTAGTATTAAATTACCCATTAAAAACTTACCATTTTAAAGCTCTAAATAAAAGTAAATGCATAAACCATTGATACTACTCACACTACACATTAATATCTAATTTAAAAAAAAGAAATTAACAATAATACTAACTTAGACTATGTTGATCTCATTTTAGTTTTAATATATGAGTGACAACACACTTAAGTCATTACTTAATATTACTTAGTGCATTCCGAGAAAGTAGTGTATGCTGAGCAAAATATATAGTACGTGTCAAGTAGGAAATTAGTGCCGAGTCACACCAATGATGAGCAAGCTAATACATGTCGATTGATTCAGATGCCGAGTGAATAGTGGATGCCGAGTCATTCAAAGGCTATGTTACAACATTGAAGATATAATGGATGTTGAGTATCCAAGGTTTAAAGTATTGAGTAAAAACTTTTGGACATAGTTGTTTGTAATGACACAAACTCCCTTGTAAACCATTTGTGAACCAACTTAAGGATTTTTTTATGATTCTAGAAGATAAGAATGAATTTACATTGAGAGTCCCTATACTATACATGAAACCAATCATATAAAGGGATGAATCAAGTAGTAAAATAGGTGAGTCATAGTCATTGATTCCTACCTAACCTTAGGTCACCTAAGTCTTCCTAAGGAGGGAAAACTCTAAAAGAGTTATTATGCAAAGAGAGATGTATGCATGTGCAGACAAAGCATTCATGGTGACTAAGAAAATGTGAAAGGATTGAATTGCATAATCAATTAGAGAGAACACAATAAAGAAGAGAGAGAAAAGAAGTGATTTATCTAATGAAGAGGATCAATGTGATATCCCCATTTCAATATATAAATTAACTAATAATAAGTATTATACATAAATAGTATAATAATAATAATCAATAATTTATATAAAATAAATTAGAATTATACCAAGTTACAAATATAAATTCTTATATATATATAGATATTATATTATGTACTATAGTATATGACAATTATATCTATATTAAATAATTATAAATAATTAAAATGATTCATATATATATATATATATACAATGATATATTATTAATATAATGTATAATATATAATCATTTATTATTATAATAATCATATATAATTAATATTAATAAAAATACATGACCCTTTGAAATATTGGATATAAACATATATAGAATTTCAAACATTGAGGAATATATCATACAAAATATTATCAAATTTACACAATTCAAGAGGAAATTATTGAATGTCTTGAAAGGGGACATTACAAGTGGTATCAAAGCCCTAATCTTGCCAGCCTAAGGGAATAAGAGGGTCTGAAGAATAAGCAATGATTGAAGCTACTATGATATTAATTTTTTCAATATGTCCTACACCCGATCTTACCAAAAAAGTTGGTCCATTTGGGTGAGCACATGGAATGATGTGCTTTAGGGATTCACACTGTGTTCTTTTGGGAAAGTTTGGAGATTTATAGATGATACATTTCATATTAGTACATGGTTCTATTCATTGATATGAGTTTTTAAGCCATCAGTTTAGACAACTCCTGCATGATTCGAAGGCACTAAAAATTTCTTGCTAGGTGACTATTAGAATATGAACATCCAATGTGGGATAATCCATGTGCTGTGGAATGTGTTAGAATATTTAAAAACCTGAATGGAAGAGATTTGGTATATATGATGGAAATATGTTTCAACCACACTCATGATTTTCCACAATGATTTGATAGTTAAGGATTCATCAAGAAAATAAAAATTAGTTTCCAAATTGACACATTCAAGACATCATCATGAATTTTTGGACTAAAATTTTGTAGATCAATTGATCAACAATTTCAAAGATAGATAATTTATAGAAAAAACTATAATCTTATTGCAAAATATTAATGACCTAGAAATAAGTTTTTTCATTTGGGTAGTTTAACCAAAACACTCCAAGGTGGGTAAAAGCTTTCAACACTTAAAGAGGTTGCATCAGAAAGAAGTACTTGCAACTCTTTCACTTTGTCTACTTTATCCTCAGGAAAAAATTTCTGCCACAACAATCTCAATTCACAACCTAGCAAGGAGAGTTTCACCACATTCTCTAAACGTGAGTAGAAGAAGCATGGAGGAACCCCACTAAAGTTGTTTTAAATAGAGACCGATGAATGTTTTGTATTGTGATTCTCACAAAAAGATACAATGGAAGGGGTTTAAGGAACTCTTTAATGTTTACTCTGAATGTGGACACTAGCAAACAAAAATCATGCCTCAAAAATTTATAAACAGTTTTTAGTAGAGGCATTCACATTTGGCAAGATATCATTATAAATCACACCTTATCTTCCATGGCTAGGTTCTGAAATGAGATTTTGCATAGTGTTTAGAGAAAGAGATAAGAAATTCTTAACCACATGAAAGAATACACCTGAAACTAGTCATTCACTTTACCAAAGCATGAAATGAGAAGTATACACATTTTGTATATATCGATATAGATATAAACATTTTGCATCATTCTAGAAACCTTTATTTAGGATTAAAGAAGAATATAATATTGCAAGGTAGAAGTTTTAATATCTCCTACTTACTAACACTATATACGATCTCAATTCCAACCTCTTTAGCAATTTCCTTTGTTGTAATCTAGTTGTCTCTCATGACCACTACACTCTTAATTTTCACTACATTCTTAATTGTCTCAATTATTCCAACCAACCTTCCATCAAAAGGAATCAAAATTCCTGTTCAAGCCATCTCTTCAGCAACCCTCAATTTTTCATAAGCATATTTTGAAATAGTGATTTTAGAATCTAGCATTAACTTTGTGTTTCCCACAACTATGGTCTTGTTCTCTACTATAGTTTTGACACCGTAGCCACTTATGGAAACAAAACCTTGTACTTTGGGCAACTAGCTTAGATCTAAACTTGTTAGCCTAAATTTTTTTGCATACTCAACAATAGCTTTGGCCAAAGGATGCTCACTGTTTGCTTGGAAATAATACAACATTCGGCTAATCAATAGAAAAAGTCCTTTTGAATTTTTAAAAGAACAAGTCAATTCAATGTAGAATTATGTTATATTTGAAACAATCAAATGTAGAAGAATACATCTTCCTCTTTCCAAATCATAACCTTTCCTACAAGAGACAATCACTTCAATGAATTGAATAAAAGAATACTAAACAAAATACAGTCAGCTGCACAAGCAAAGGATAGTAAAGAAAACAAATAGTAACCATAGAAGGTTTCCATTTTAAGAAATGAGTTCCTATGCCACATTGTTGAGGTGGAACTACCACCTACATATGTTGAAGGAAGAAAGAGAAGAACCAGTTTAAAATATCTAAAGAAGAATTAGAAAATAGTTTACAGTACTAGCATAGAATATTATGTTCATGTGGTACTAGCATCCACAAAATGAGACCAATTGTAGAATAGGATCAACTTCATGTAACAACATTGATTCAGATTCAATACTAATTTTTAAATGGTCCTTGGCGTGATAATAATGGAAGAGGTGAATCATTAGAAGAAAATATTAAAAACTTATACAAATTAAAGGTAAATAGGAAAATATATAGCACCTCCCATTCTATGCCTAAATGGATTAGCAATGATGTGTTTGAAGTCCAAATAGGGAGGCTGTTGCAAATATTGAGGGAATTTTCCACAAATCCAATTCTCAATGACTATGTCATTGATGTTGTGTGGGAAGATATGAAGGCAATGAAAGTTTAATAATTTGGATTTCTACTGTTCATAAGTTTTGGCATTAAAAATCATTGGATGAAGTATCAGACATGTGCACTATTCTCCATTAGGTTTTGCATGAAGATCCGCACCAAACATCGTCATAGTTTTTGAAATTAAGGCATGGAAAGTAGGATCAACACCAAAATCTCCATTGGGTTTCATGTTAATGTACAGACCATAGTACATTAGGTGGAAGCCGCTATACATTTTAAGGTATGAATAGTACATAATCCATTTTCATTAAAGTGTACATTTATTGAATTTAATATTTAAGGGATAAATGAAATTAATATTAGTTTCTTACTAAAGGAATATATTAAGATGACAATTGAAAAAAAAGGGAATTAATGTTAATTTCTAAACTAAAGGAATATAATACGATGATGATTGAATAAAAGGAAATAATATCAATTTCTCAGCTAAAAGAATATATTAAGACAATAATTGATATTAATCTCTCTACTAGAGGAATGTATTAGAATAAGTAATTAATAAAACTTAAATTTAATAAGATCATAATTCTTCAAGATGAGATAAGGCCTACGGTGGAATGGGTTGGGTGACACCACTTGGAGGTACTAGGTAAAGCCCATGGGTACTAGGTAAGGCCTACAATGGAGTGAATATCCCAGGGTACATCATACAAGGGCACCATCTTGGGAATGATGATCAGAAAGAGAAAGATGAGATAAGATCTATGGTGGAATGGGCTGGGTGATAGCACTTAGAGGTACTAGGTAAAGCCTACAGGTACTAGATAAGGCCTGAGGTGGAGCGAATATCCTAGGGTACATCATACAAGGGTACCATCTTGGGAATGATGACCAGAGAGAGATAATAATAATGAGGGAGAATGGTGAGGCCAACGATTGGGTAATAGGGCATCTTATTATAGTTTTTCCTCCTGTACATAGGAATTGATGTGTTAATATTATAATGAATAGATACTTCTTCAATAAATTAAGACTATAAAAACCTTGTCAAGAGATTGATTTATATATAATGTATACTAATGATTTTGTGGTTATAGATTCACAATCAAGGAATTGTATGACGTATGTTTTCATCTATCTGCATCATGTTTGCTTCATGTTTTCATTTGTTTGCATCGTGTTTGGTTCGTACCTTCATCTGTCTCCACCATGTTTGCTTCGTGTTTTCATTCATTAAGATGTATATTTTATAAATCTTTTAAGAATTTTGTATACAAATATGTTTGTATCTATGAAGGAGCTTATGTATGAATGATTTTCCTTGAGGACAAGCAAATTTGAGAGGGGAGGACTATGATATCCCCATTTCAATATATAAATTAACTAATAATAAGTATTATACATTAAGAGTATAATAATAACAATTGATAATTTATATAAAATAAATCATAATTATACCAAGTTACAAATATAAATCGTTATATATTATATGATTATAAATATTAATTATATATTTATGAATATATGAATATTATTATCTATATATATAATTAGATATTTAATTGTCATGCTATATATATATATATATTGACTATTTTATGTACTATAGTATATGAAAATTATATCTATATTAAATAAATATAAATAATTAAAATGATTCATATATAATATACAATCATATATAATTAATATAATATATAATATATAATCATATATTATTATAATAATAATATATAATTAATATTAATAAAAAGACATGACCCTTTGAAATACTACATATAAACATATATAGAATTTGAAACATTAAGGAATATATCATACGAAATATTATCAAATTTACACAATTCAAGAGGATATTATCAAATGTCCTGAAAGGGGACATTACAATCAAGTACACATCAAGGAAGAAGAGATCTGATATCTATAGAGAGATACTAACTAAAGGATCAAGGCAAAAACATTCTAACATGT